>CM060607.1:22609651-23809651 GCA_030578255.1 Tiaroga cobitis | reverse complement strand
GAAACATCCGTCGAGCCTGTTCGGTGCGGGTTCCTTCGGCAGCGACCACTCGAGCCCGAGTTTGTCAACCGCCTGCGTCAGCAGACGCATCAGCTCCGCATCAGCTCCAGCGCGGGTACAGCCGGATTCCTGGATCGACGAGGAGGCGGAGTTTAGCGACCCTTCCTCGCTATCCGATGCCAGGATGGAGCAGCAGTCTCTCGTGGCGTGTCCTTCGGCCTCATCCTCAGACGCGACGGCAGTGAGGCTCGTGAGCGGCAGCTGTGCGATGGTGAAGAGAGGTGGGGAAGGTGAGGGCGAGGCTCGAGGGAGGTTTTCCGGCGAGCACGTCGCTGTGGCCACGGGTTCCGGCCGTCTCTGCTGCACTGCGTTGACAATGAATACAAAATTAAGGATAATTTTTTGGCTTCAATATCTCGAGAAGATGAATCTTTCCCGTAGCGTAAGCTAAACTTACGCAATACGAGAGAACCTCTCGTAAGAGAACTATGTATTAATATTTTGCAATTTTTTGTTTACTGAAGTCCAAATGAAAAGAACAAGAATGCTCAGGGTTCCACTTTCAGTCTCAGCCCTTAGTTTTTTTATATTGCATTTTTTTAAAAATGCACATTTTGGGCAAGAGTCTCAGTTTGCATTTTTGATTAAATGCCTTGTCTGTGTGCCACCTGGAGACAGACAGTCATTTCCATATAGACATTATCACTCTCCCAACAGCTGTCATAAATTCACTTATTTTTCCAACAGATTACCAGTGTTTAATATAATAACTGAAAGTTCAAGTCACGTAATTGAATAACGAAGCAATATAACAATTTATTAGGAATATTATAGCTAGCCTTTATTATATTATTTAATGGGCAAACAGTTATTTAAATATTATGAATTATTTACAAAACACAAATGCCAAATCCCTCAAAGAAAAGCACTCCCTCCTCTTTTTGTGTAGGCTCCAGGATTGGTTCAAGGTTGGATGCGCGTGCCCTTGTCGCTGGCGCGTGCCCCGTCCTTCAGCAGAATCCCTGCGCGCGATAACGCGTCAGCATCAAGCAAAGGATCACTAATATTTTCAATGAATGATATACGTCTGATAGCTGACGAACTGCACGAGCTTCCTCCACTCTGGGATCGCGGATCCATATACCAGGGGAGACGGGGCGTGTTTGAGGTGAGAGTGAACATAAGTGATGCTTTTGTGATTGTGTTGTGCATTTTGTTGGTGATGCCAGGTTTCTGAAGACTCGTGCAAGGGTCTGCAATTCCGCCTGAGGAGCTGTCTGTGGTTCTGAAAGAATCGAGTGTCTGTGCAAGACTGCGTTTTTGGTTACACGAAAATTAGCTTCCTGCTCCATTTTCCCATGGTCTGAAGCAAGATAAGACCGCGAATCTCGCTTTAAACACCATTAAGCCTTCACATGCACGACATACGGATGCAGCGCGAGGTGGAACAGTGTTTGCATTTAATTGGCTGTCCCACCGATCCTGCAAAACTGAGAAGTGTGTTTAATCTGTGACCTGCTGTCATCAGATTTTTTTTTTTTTTTTTTTTTTTTGCGTTTACGTATAATATGTTCATTTTAACCTTGAGAGGAAAAATCCTCTAATAAATGGTTTTAAGATAGCCAAATATGATTGCAATCCGAATGACTGCCGTGCAGTTTGGGCTTCACTCAAACATCGTTGGTAAAGCATCAGAAATTACACAATCAGGCTGGGATTATCACAAAGACATTGTCAACTGATCTTTAGTCCTGCAATGTTGCAGTGTCATAAATACTTTCCTTTGTTTATTCATTTGTTTTAATCATATCATGCGATATTTGGTGTTTTAAGCAGCCAGGTGTATCATTGTTTGTTGTGTGCCTTGTTTCTCTATCAGGTGTATATATCCACTGGAGTAGCTGTTCTGCAGAGTTTTTGAACCATGGCGAAGAACAACAGCCTCCATCCAAATAGCAATGGAGAGACGGACGACTCGCCAAACATGCTGGTTTACAGAAAGGTAAGACTTTCGAATAATTATTTGGATTGCTTTTGGTTGCTTTATGAAAGTTATTGACTTTTGAACTATGATAAGCTTTGTTCTGAGCACAGTTTTGGGGAAAAGAATGTATTCTGGGGAAAAGAATGTAAGAATGAGTTAGTTGTTTGAAAAGCCAGTTTTTGTGTAGACTAGAATCTTGGCTACAAAAAGCTATTACACATTTCAACTGTTATTGCCCAGAAAAAAGGTAAGATTTTGTCTACCACACACTGACCTTTTGTAACAACATGCCCCAATGGGAACCATTTATTAAATAGCATATTAATTTAACGGCAGGCTATTTATTGGCTTCACGGCAGTGTGTAAACATGTCATGGCAGCATACAAAAAGGCTTCAACATTATTTTGGCTAACAAATGTTTACAACATGAAAATACCCTTGTGCTGCTAATACAATTCAACCCTAAAATCAACCTTCATATAGCTGATCCTTGATTTAATGTATAGCAGTATGGTTTTATTGAGTTAAGTTTTGTCACCAATCGTTATATAAAAATGTGAAGATATTAAAGTTTAAGTGTGGGGAAAAGTTTTCACAACTTTTGCCTTTGTGACAACTTCCCATTGTGACTATGACACTGGAGGGCATTTTCTTGTGAAGCAACAGGGATGGAAATTTTTTTTTTTTTGAAAAAGTAGAGGCGGACATCGAAACTTTTTCGACCTTTCTTAATCTCCATCTTTCTGATGATTGGTAATTTGCTCATCACAGCCAAAGTCATTTGTGTTGCTGATTGGGAACTGAAGTCTATCATTGTGGCTGAGAGCCGCTAATGTTACCACTCGTCCTGTGGAGTCTCAGAAAAGAAACATGAATTTTTCACAAAGCCATTATCACATAATTTAAAGACTTGTGTGGCAAATTACAGTTTCCATCATGGTCAGTCGTTGTGTCATTAATAAGTAGCCTGCTTAAATGAGATATCTGAGTAGCCTACTTCCCTGTGATGGATTCATCATTCTAGTTTCTAGGCCGACATTAGGAATGGGCGATATACTGAATATTCATGATAAATTTGTGATGAATTTGCATGGTGAAATAAAAATAATTAACATTGTGATGATTTTTTTTTAAAGTGTCAAAAGTATATCTGATCTAAACTTTGTTAGTTTTGTTTCAATGAATCGATTCAACATCTCTGGATCAAGAATTGTGTAGAAAGATGCTATTTGCTGCCATATGGTGTAGCTATGACATCTACTAGCAGGGGCTAACAAGGCCGTGCTAACCAGCCAAACCTTGACCTAACCCTTTGATTCAGCAAAGACCCAAACTCCTGTCCTGTGCAAACACAACTAGTATTTCCTATGTCCTGTACCAGCTTGCCCTCCTGTCTCTCCTGAGCATGTTCAATTTCAATCTGTTCCCTCAAGTGCGGCTGAAATATGTTGTCAGAACATGACAGTCAGATATAGTTTGGAGACAGTGAATCATTAATCTATCAGAGACATCCTCTTGCAGGACTCATTTTTTTCTTCCTTCTTTCAATTCATTTCCTTCACCCTTCAGTTGATTTTCACATTTCCTCCATGCTGCTTCAGTCCTATTAGGTGTGCTGTGCCGTGGAGGTGCAGGGAGGAAAGGTACTCTGCAGTCAGAGATACCGTGGCTCTTTCCTTTACATCACAAGACATTAACTCACCCAATTCAGAACTAATAACTACTGGCCAGCCCCTTATCACGGGCTTTTCTTACAGATCTCAAAGAGCTGAAGATTTATGAAGGACCCTACCCTAGGCAGAACAGGGACGCTTTTCCCGAAAGCATCACAACCATAAGTGGATTGCAAAAACTGCCATATACGAATCGCCGTAGAATTACGGACTGTTTCCCAAAAGTTCTTGAAAATGTTCGATTTACAAGTGCTTGGGAGTAACTGTAGTTTATTTATGTGCACACATTTACTTGCACACAGATAAATGATTTATAATCCAAAAATTAAAATAAAATAAAATAAAATATTAAGTGAATGATTCTAATGTGACATTTCGGCATGTCAAGAACATTGATTTTAAGTAGTATGTGAACCACTTTCTGACATGATGTACTTATTTGCTCATTATTTATTTATCACCAATGATCCACTGTTGCCATGTGCTCCATAAAAAATGATAAATATTACAGGATAAAAATAGTACACTTACATAAATACAGAAGCAAATAAAACACCAGTAAAAAAACACTCACTGATAATATAAAATATATTGTTAGTGTGTTGTGGTACTGCAGGAGTATGGTGCATACATTTGTTCCAATTCAGTATGAACAGATGGAATTTGCACGCTTGGTGGCCCACCCATGAGTTTGTATCTCTTTGGGAACAGTGGGAAATATAACGAGGAATTTGGTGTAAAATTGGCTTGGAAATGTTAAATTATAAAGTGACCAAGAGTGGCCACCAGTAATCATGAACATATTTGCAGCTACTGTTGCATGTGAATAAATCTCAATTGTAAGGCTGTTGAACTCTATAAATGTAATTCTCAGTTGTCCACTTGATTAATTCCTCAGCTGATGATAAATTCGCATTAGTTGTCTATATTTAGTTTGAAGTATAGCATATTATCTAGCAAGGTGCCGGCAGTTTGTTCCCAGATTAAAAATCAAATTTGAATAAGCTTTCAAAGCACTTTTTAAATGTTAATACCATTTAATATATTTGCAATACAGTGCAAGTCAAGTCAAGTCATCTTCATTTATATGCTTTTAACAATGGATTGTTTCAAAGCAGCTTTACAGAGATAAACATATAATTTAAGGTAACAGAGATTGTTTTGGCTTTGTAGCGGTTCTTGAATAATGTTATTTCCAGCTAAAGTTAGTTTTGATTGATTCACCTCCATTGAAATGATCATTTGTTATTAAATTAGGGGCCACTAGGACGACGCTGTTCTCTCTAAACAGACTTTAAACACGAACCTGTGATTAACGCTGACGGCGTTCACATGCGCATTAAGAATTGATTCTATAGTTATGTACTTTTGAAAATATGTGCACAGGTTTGCAATTCCATACAACCCATGCCTAAACAAACTACTTGTCTTGACTATACATTTTTATACAGAATTTTGTTTTATTTTATCACTTCGGGGTACGCGAGCCGGATTTTCAACAACGCTTTATCTCTAGAGTGGGAATGGGATCCTCCACAGGGAGAGGATAGTTGACACTTCAGCACTGCATTGTCATCGGGTCCAGGCAAAGCTCCCTCGTCAGATCTGGACACGGCCTGGATCCGGCAGGCTGCGGGAAAACCTCGGGATAAACAAAGACACTAATATTAGCGT
Organism: Tiaroga cobitis; assembly: GCA_030578255.1. Classification (NCBI taxonomy): domain Eukaryota; kingdom Metazoa; phylum Chordata; class Actinopteri; order Cypriniformes; family Leuciscidae; genus Tiaroga; species Tiaroga cobitis. The sequence goes on along the minus strand of CM060607.1, from coordinate 23,804,319 downwards.
AGATGCCATTCTTCTTATGATGTAACGAGTACATCAAGATTTAAGGGAAGTGTTCCCAGTTCCGGCTGACCTAATCTATGCAGCCAAACATTGAATTATAGAAGTCTATAGTGTTTTATGTGTATGCTAGGTCAAAGAGATGTGTTTTTAGTCTAGCTTTGAACTGACAGAGTGTGTCTGCTTCCCGGACATGCAGTGCACAGCATGACCTGTCAACATTATAAAGTAGTAAATGTCACAGGACATAAACCTTGTGGGACTTCTTTCAATACTTGCAATTCTTGCAATTAATACTTTGCAATTTTAATGTGATTTGATGAAAGCATTAGCACTTCTTTAGCATGGAATTAATTATTTACTTAATTTAAAGTTTTTACCATCGTACATCTTCATGTATGTCCCCTTTATCTCCCTTAGTGTTTTGTAGCATTGACCTGTACATTCTTGAGTTTTCCTATACTCTGTTCTTACTGTGAGGAAGAGACAGACAGAATGAGAAAGAGACAGATACAAAGACAAAGAGAGGGGGAGACAAAATACTAAATCAGGAAGTGTACCTAGTGTCTGTTATATAGCATCCAGAGGTGTTGGAGAAATAGATGAGTCACATGTCCCTGAAGTACTGCCTTCGGCTTGTTAGCCGCACAGTTCTACATGCATCTGCTGTTTCACACTGTATTGCACAGTTAAAGTGCAGCTGTGAAATCTAAAAACACTGATTTTGTATGTCTGTTGACCAACCATAAATACAGTTGAAGGTAAACAGCTGAAAATAGACAAATTAAATCTTTGTGTAGCTACATTACTGGTCAAAAGTTTGGGCACAGTTTATGATTTTTTTATTCTTTTGAAAGAAATGATTAATTATTTTATTGAACGGGGTAGGGGTCAGCGATATGATCAGAATCTCATATTACGATATGAGTAATACTAACATAAGTAAAAAATCTCAAGCTTACTGAAGACAAGTAAAGAGTCAATGATAAAAAAAGAACAAAGAAACCTATTACAGGCAATAGGACAAAAAAACTACAATAGAACAAAGATACAAATGAAATTAACCTACCTGAAAATCTAGAGCACTATAGGGGTGTGACGAGATGCTTATCTCACGAGACGAGACGAGACACGAGATTGGGTTCTCAAGTTTTCAGAAATGCTCAATGACAAAATTCATGACTGGAAAAATAGTATGCAGGTGCATTTTGCAATGTTTTAACTAATAATCTTCTAATGCATTTCATTTCAGGTCTACTTTATTTATTATCAAATGCATTAAAAGAAAACAATATACAAGCACTGTAAAAGGTTTATTGACTGTCTTTTCTCCTGTGTTATTTCACATTAGTCTCTTCAGACCTTACTGTACATTTAAGAGCTTTCAGAACTTCTGATTGAGGCTGTGTGTGACCTCCTGACTGAACTCCTTGAAGTCTTAAGTGCAAACAGTAAGTGCAAGTGCAACCATAATCAAAGGTAGCACACAGACTCTTTATAATTGTTTTGAAATTGCTGTTTTATTTTGCACCGGCAGTTATAGGGTTAATGCGGTGAGTTCGGAAAAGGCCGGGTAGAGAGAAACGAGGCCGGTGTGTTTGTATCTACAGTTGTTCTTGCGTTCCGATTATAAGTTCAGAAACAGAGCCTCCCTTGTCTGTTGTCCTTAAGACATTACAGTACTTTCTCAATATTCGAAGTGCAAACAGAGACCATAGCCGCAAATAAACAGCCCAGAGATGGGTATTGGGAGTCGGACTATTGTATGTATGCGGCCTAATTTGTGCGCAATGCACATCAGGGAGCTTGTGCATCACTTTCAAATTCGTGATCGCGTGTACTCTGTGTATAGGGAGCAGCGGTGCTGAGCGTGCATTCTACAAGATAAGACATTTAACAGACGTTTAGTCTATGTTGCGCAACGAATCTTCCGCCATCGTCACGCGATCAGTGAACTGTGATTCGTGCTGCACTGATTGCAACGGCAACTCGTGCTGGATGAGCAGAGCAGACTTTTACGTTAGTTTATAATGTTTTTTTTTTTTTTTTATAAAAACAGCAAAACGATAGTTTAGGCGAATGTGAGTGTAGCGGTGGAATTTTCTATGGTAATCTCACCCTCAGGCTCAGTCATGGCGATATCGCGAGACAGCTTTTCACTCGACGGGAAATATTATCGTCATATTTTAGTCTCGCGCGATCTTGTGGCACGAGATCTCGTCACACCCCTAAGTCTTCACTGTGTAAATTAAATATACATTTATTCTTATTAAAGTAACAGAAGTGAATGTCAATTAGGGCTGCACGATTAATCAAAATTGAATCTAATGTGATTTGGCAAAGGCTGCGATTTTTATTTTATGCGCAGCTTGTCAGTGCAGCACGGCTCTGTGATCAGCAGTAAATGCTGCTCCATCTGAAAGCCAGAGGGCGCTCTCGCACAGACACTCCAAATATGCCACGCCGCAGAAGTACGATAATGCATCCCAGGAATTCCCTATGGGCATCATACTATCGATGTAGCTGAGTAGCTGAGAAGATTGAAATGCTTTGATTGATTAAACATGACCAATAAACACACGACTTCGACAATATATGGTGTTCTATACGGAGTTCTTCAAGACTTCTCGGTTATTTTCATGATGATCAAGTATATTTATAATCCAGTGCTAATCGACATAGCCTTTATCACTGTATAGAATACTATGGAATAATATATTGTCCGCCTCATTCTATGATAAGAAGTCACATCAGCTCAACTTATTTCAAACACTCGATTGATGTTATGAAGTAAGTTTGGAGTAAAAAAATGATTAAATGTTGTCTTTTGTTTTCATGTTTGGAAAGATGTTTGATGTGTGTTGCTTTTTCAAATACATGTTGTGAAAAACTCGCAGTGCTTTCAGATGGAGCAGCATGTACTACTGATCACAGAGCCGTGCTTCACTGACAAGCTACGCATAAAAAATCGCAGCCTTTGCCATTTCATAATCGCACCAAGACAGATCGGTTTAAGCACGACTTAGGGTTAATTGTGATTAATCGTGCAGCCCTATTGTCAAGAGCAGCGAGAGATTTTCTCTCTTTTGTTGTTTGATTCATATTAATGACAGGTTTATTAGGCTGCTGTCACTTTAAGATCAAATGCATGGATCTGATGTACTGTTACACATGTGTTTTTTTCTCAACACATTCATTTAAAATATAAACGACTACAAGGATACTCGCAAAGACTGGCATTTTGTGTGTATTTGACTGTTCAAGCCAGTGGCGAGGTCAGAAATGTTAAAGTGAGTGGACCTCTGTGAAATGCTATTAGTAAATGTAATATTAGTTAATGTACCGTAATTCCTCAAATAAAAACCGGTATTCAAATAAACGCCGGGCCTCTGATAGTGGCCGGGTGCGTGATCAACGCGGGCAAATAAAGGCCGGTCACAAATTAAGGCCGGGGGAAAATTAGTGTGGATAATCTCCTAAATGCCTTTCATTGAAGAGATGTTACACCTGTCCACTTCATGCGTGTTCTGTGATCTGATCATGAAAAGACCATGTATAAATGCCATCCGAAGCGCATTCGAGACAATTTAAATCCGATCGCTCAAACCACTTCTTCAGGAGGAGATCTGAGACGAGATTCCAGACGAAACTGCACAAGTATAGGCCTAAATCAAATGCATCTGATTGTTGAAACCACGTATCTAATTTTTACTCCTCCCAAAAACGCTAATAAAATAAAAGTGTGAGAGCGTGTTATGCTATGTAATGTTATAGCAAGATGTGACAACGCTACTGCACGCATCACGGCAGCTGAGCATCTAAAGCCAACGTGCAAACTATTGCAAATTAAAGTGAAAGTAAGTCGCAGACAATTCTCCTCATCATTAAAAGTAAAGAAACGAAATGATCTTACCAGGGTTGTTGCCGCTCTCTCTTATTGCGGTCTTTTGATTTAGAAATTAGCTGATAAATGGAGCTCATATCTGTTGCTTTCGGTGACGTGCATTCCATTAAATCTGCATATAGCGTGGGAATTTACGATTTATATCCGTTTTGCGAAAACGCATTTGTGAGCAGATTTAAGTAGAATTGTTTTGATAAATCAGCTTTCCGATCTGAGAAAACACATGAAGTGGCCAGGTGTAAACATCCCCTAATATGCATTCAAGTTCATCGTAACGTACAACCAATAGATGGTAGTAGACAATAGATGTAACACAGATATAATTTAGTGCTGTTAGTGTAACGGTCTTTTCAACAAATTTATTGAAAACTAAATTGTCTTGAGGAGCATGAAACCCAGACGGAAATTTGTCTGAAATTTTTATTTTTTAAATAAAGGCCTGCCTCTAATAAAAGCCTGCTTCAAATAAAAGCCTGTTACCTTCTGCAGTTTAGGTAAATAAAGGCCCCGGCTTTTATTTGAGGAATTACGGTAGTCTTATTTATTTATTATTTATTATGCATACAGTGACTTCAGCATTTTCTTTATTTTAATTAGTCACATTTCTGACACTTCTAAAATCTCATTTACCTAACTCAAGGAACATGTAGTGTTGAAGTACAGAGTCTGTTCAGAGTCATTCCAGGAATATGTGAGTATAGCTGTCAAGGGCTTCCACAGAGTAAATCAGGAATGTGTTTCTTCATTTTCCAATTGAGAAGCACACATTGCTAAAAACTGAGTCACACATCCAGGCAAACGTATATGCTCATAAATGTAAACGTGTACACACATGCATATTGTAGTACTCCTGTAAGATACTTCTTCAGCTATTGTTTATAGCTCAAGGGCAGCATAAATTTCTCGCATTAAAGGAAGCTCAGTTCTCTACTGAAGGATCTTCAGAGTTTCCAGCTATCACACTGTGTTGAAGATGCTCAGTCACACAAACTGCTGCTGAATTTAATATAAAATATAATGTAAAAAAATCTCTCTTCGCTGATGGAGACACCAATCTGTTCCAACATGACCATTTCTCCACTTCTGCCTTCTTCTCATGCATAATTCACATCCAGACCAGCATGCCACTCTGTTGAGTGACTTCTACAGTATCTCGACCAAACCCTGCAAAGGGCCATGCAGTATGAGAAAACAGGATTGACTCAATCGAGTGTTGAATGGCTTGTCTTTTCTAATCCCTTCTTCTTGATTTAAGGAATGCACATCCTTCATTGGTGGAGTGGAGTTGCCATCGGTGACAGACTTATGATGACTCATCGTGTGCTATCTTAACACTCTGCGTACGCCTGTCTTCCGGCTGTTACGTCAGTGTGGTTTTGTGGCAACATATGTGCTGTTGGCGGGGGTTGTAGTGGGGAATGAGGTGGAAATGAGGAATTGTCTTTCGGATTCATTTTTAGACTCAAAACCATGACTGACACTTTAGCGGATGTGCCATCTTCTCTTATCATCACATTTTAGGCAAGATTTTAATCAGGGCAAATTAGCGTGATAGCGCAATTCCAAAAAAGCATGGGAGTGGAAAGTTCTAAGCGTGATCTACTGACGACGTGCAAATTAAAGAACACAGACGCAGCCCGGATCATTTCCATAATGATCAATACAATCTACCAATTAGCGTCTGGTTTGAGACATGCTTTTTTGGGGCGGTAAATAATGGCGCAAATACCAGTAAATTGACTGGCGTAAACCTTAGTAAATCACCTTGCATGATTTGTTTAAATACTCTCCTCCCATAAATTTTGCGTCTGAAAGGGAAACTCCAACAAATACATATGCAATAAGGTCAGGTGCAAAAATAATTAAAAAAATCACTGCATGTAAATCCTGACAGTAGTTTTTTAACGCTAAAAGAGGGTTTGTGCTGCCGTAAGCTGTTAGTAAATCTGTCCCTAAGCATGTTCTTTTGACTGTACTGTTTGTGAGTGTGTGCACACGCATTTGTTTAATGCAACTCCCGTCTCAGATCCAAGCATGATATGTGTGTGTATATGTATACATATTTTTAATGCAATATTTATGCATCCAAAAGTCATGTTTTTTGCAGTATAGAAATAGAACTTTGTCAAAGTAGATATTTATATTTATTTTGCTGTGACGGATTGAAGCACAATATGCTCAAATTATGTCATGCTCTTGCTAATGGGTTTGGATGGTCGACAAGCCGATAAATTGGATTAGTCAATTAGCAAAATTGACTTAGCTTTAATATTTTTAGCAGCTCTGCTTTAAAGGGGATGACTTTAGATATGCAATTTTTTGCAGAGGGTTCCGCCAAATGCATTGATTCACTGACGACAGTTAACTCTCTGAGAAGTTGCAAATTAAATTGAAAGCCCTGCCACTACAGCCATTACAGCAGCACTTTTCCAATAAGTCTAGCACCTTCAATACATTTCAAGACAATTACTGCCAGTCTTCAAATTGTTTGCTGTGAGCGATGTTCTCGTTATTTTGCATGATCCATCTCAGGTTCATTTGACAAAGACACTGCTGTGCAATAAAATATTTTGTAGATTTACCCTATATATTTGTTGTATATTTGTCAGTTATCCAATTGAAGGGCTGAATGTTCTGGGATTAAGTCAGCGTTGTTTTTTAATTGTTATTTTATGTACACATTCCAGCATCTTGCTGTTAAGCACCGACTAGCTGTTCAGGCAGTCGTTCGCTAGTCAATTATTATGACTATGTAGTTTTGCACATCCCTGTTGACCTTTTTCTTTTTTAGTCTATGAAAATTCAATGAATCGTTCGACTTGGGCTGTGCAAAAATATCGATACAGCGAACTATCGCGATATTTTGCAGAGCCAACGCGTGGGTGCACTTTGTTTTTGAAATAAGTCAGGGAGTAATGAACAAGATGAAACATTATGCCGTTTGTAAGCTTTGCCAGGCTACACAACAATTTTCAGGAAACAACCAACTTGCGTTATCACTTAAGACACCACGCAGATGAAATGGCGGCACTGCAACCTCCGCCGAAATCTGTTGATTCAAGGCAAACTGGATAATAACACCAACAAGCTTCCGTCTACCTCAGCTCGTGCAAAGAAGATAACGGAGTCGGTGGCGCATTTCATTTGTTAGGATTTGCGGCCTTATAGTGTGGTTGAAAACCCCGGTTTAAGGCATATGGTGAACACTATGGACATATGCGCTGTGATCGCGACTCGCAGATGAGTTATCAAAATATCAAATACCAAAAAATAGTTTGCAGCATAGTAGAGCATAGTCAAGTCACCTTCATTTATATTGCGCTCTTTGCAAAACAGAGATCGTGTCAGCTTTACAGTGATAACAGGAAATTAATGCAACAACGTTTGTTAAAGCTTTTACAGCAGCTCTAGAAGAACATAGTGTCATTGTCCATATTAAGTTTGTTCAGTACTTGATACATTTAGGTTGTACAATCATTAGTTATTAATTTAGTTTATTTATACAGCATCTCTGTAGAAAACAGTGATGTCATCGATCAGATCAGTTCTCATACAATGGTGTCAATGCAGGCAGATCAATTATATTGTTATATTTCAGTTGACTATTTATTGACTATTGCAGTTTTATGAATGTTTACTTAATGCACTTATTTTTTTTATTTACAACATACTATTTCAGTTTAATAAATTGTGGCATCTACATTTTAAGTGCTCAGTAACACAATATGCACTTCATACATTTCAGTGTGTTCACTGTTCAGTGACACTGTGCAATGCAAATAGCTTTGCTAATAAATTGGAATAGAAGTTATTATTTTTCTGCTGAGTTATCAATATAATGTGATACACATATCAGCATACCTCAGGTGATACACAGCAAGTTGTATTTTCACCTCTATTATTTTTTACATTTTTGTTTTAAAAAAAATGATCACAATATATCGTATCGTGATATGTATCGTATCGTGAGCCCCTTGCCGATACACAGCCCTACTTTCGACAAATTTTATCTGGAATTCTGAAAAACAGGGTTTGAAAATGATGTTTTATTTATTCAATTGCCATGATTATTCTCCTCTGACTAGCCATACTTGTCCACTGGAGTGGAGTAGGCAGAGCAAGAGTGAGGCTTCCATTTCTTTCTCTATGGGAGCTAAGCAGCAGACTTGAGGGATTGACAGCGGAATGGAGTGGTGAGATCATCAATAAGTTGGGAAATGTGCAGCTTGAGAGGGGCTGGCAATCAGTTGCTGTGAGGTGAAGATGTCTGCCATAAATGTTCAGCTTATGAGTTTCTTGTGGACTCCATATTTGCATATTGCTATAATTAATTCAGTAGCTAGAGTGGCTGCATTAATGAAAATGTATTAAACTGACATTGTATGTACAGTGCTTAGCATAAGTGAAAAAACCCATGCTAAAGTTGACTAAAAAGAGAAATAAAAAATCATCTTTTGGAAATTGATCTTAATGCCTTAATTAACAAAATGAGGAAAAATCTAACCTTTAAGGACACCAATTTTCTTTGTGAATGAGTAATGTATTGGTTTTATTTTATTATACAGATTTTTACTTTTAAAGGCCAGTTATTTCATGGATCCAGGATACTGTGCATTCTGATAAAGTTCCTTTGGCCTTTGGAATTAAAATAGCCCCACATCATCACATACCCTTCACCATACCTAGAGATTGGCATGGGGTACTGTGATGGCCCCGATGCAGCCACACATTAGTCAGCGGTAATGTTGCGCACGCACATACATATAAACACCCATTACTTAGATTTGCTTGGAATTTATCCTGTACATTCTTTCGTTTCATTCATTGTTTCAATGGTTTCTGTTCATATCTTTATTTGGCAATAAGATTCAGACATTGTTTATTTCTCATTAAGATATTTATTTGAGGTGCAGTACATCATTAGCTGGTTGAAGTGCACACAATCTAGTTGGTGTTGTGCAGTACACCCATTTATTAATATTACTTTCTTTGAGTTTAAGTTACCGCTGTGTTGCTGAGGAGGGGATGGCTGGAGCTTTCGGTTGGTGAACCAAGGGGGTAATCCATCAGCCGGAAGTTGAAGCCTCGCGGGAGCCGCCATTGTAGCAGAACTTCACCTGCTGTTAGCATCCCATTGACTCCCATTCATTTTGGCGTCACTTTGACAGCGAATAACTTTACATCTGAGGCGTCCAAAGACTTAATTTGTCGATTATTTATTTCTAAAGAAACACGACAATGTATAAAATGCTCCATTACTTTGTATCTTACGTTACGACCCCGTAGATGCCGTTTTTGTAAAAATAGACTAAAGATTGCGTCATAACCACGGGACTTTCTGTCGCACAATAGAGACATTACCGTATAGACAGGAGGAGAAGCTCGCGGCAATCTTTTACTGTCTATGAGGCAATCGGGGGGACATGAAGGCACAAAGTCAAGGTAGAAGCCCATAAATAGAGAGTCCATAAAAGCAATGGGACAAAATATTTCAACAATGTTTTTGAGGAATTAGGTGATTCAGATTTTTCTTGGCACAGCTACTAGAAGATTTTCAACTGTCAGACTGTCGTCACGCTCAGTTTGAGCCTGCGCAGTCGCTCAGACATCAGACAGGAAGTGCAAAAATCGGGCTTCAAGTCTTCTCCGTTGAAATCAATGGGGTCGCTGTGTCCATTTCTTTTACTGTCTATGTGGTGAACGATCGGCCAGTTCCGTTGGTGGTCCGTGCGAATTAAGGGCCGGCATACCGCTTCAACTGCTATTTTAGTTCCGCTTGCCACTACCAACCAGCAGATTGAATTCGGTGGGGGGTGGGGGGGTTGTTGTTTGTGTTGGTATTGTCTTTTTCAATTGCTTGTTGTTTTCTTTAGATTTATTATTTGTGTTAAGATATGCACTTACTGTAATTATAGTGTAATTATGTAACTGGTCTTGTTATTGATTTTGGTGTTGTATTGTGAAGTTTGTTGTTTTTGTCTTCCCTTATGTGTTAATATGGACTAGTCCGTTGGTATAAATGTGTCTCTGATGTTTAACTTGTAGATCAGTTTAGTTTATTCTAACATGTACTCAGTTGTTTGAGTTTAGTTTGTTTTGTTGATCTCTTTTCTAGGCCTAAACTTTTGATTTGATTATTTGGACTTTGGTTTTCTTTTTTTTGAATATTTTTGTATATGATTTTTGGATTCAGTAAAATATATGTTTTGTTGGAAATATTTCTATGGCCCTCATTCCTTGACTGCTTGGGCCCTCACAGGTACTTTCCATAAGAACATCTCTCAATGCAAATCAAACCAGCTATTAGGATAACTGAAATAAATCCATGCCAATCTCTAGGTATAAGTTTATCAAGCGACGAGAATACTTTTTGTGCGAAAAAACAAACAAAAATAACGACTTTATTCGACTATTCCTTTTCTTCCTTGTAGGCCTGAAACGAGACTTCAAGAGATTTCCACGACGCGTACGTGCGAGAACTTAACTGAAGTAGTTGAAGGAGATCGCAATTCTCGCCCATGCGTCGTGGAAATCTCTTGAAGTCTCGTTTCAGGCCTACAAGGAAGAAAAGGAATAGTCGAATAAAGTCGTTATTTTTGTTTGTTTTTTTGCACAAAAAGTATTCTCGTCGCTTGATAAACTTATAGTTGAGCCACTGTTGCGACACGGAATATTAAAAACATTTTCTTTAATGACTTTCTGGGCCGTCAAGTTTCATTCCCTTAGGCAGCCTATCGAGGAGTGATCAACCTCTCAGATTTAATCATAAATATCTTCATTTGTGTTCCGAAGACGAACGAAGGCCTTACGGGGTTGGTACAGCATGGGGGTGAGTAATTAATGACTTAATTTTCATTTTTGGATGAACTAACTTTTTAAAGGTTGGATTTTTCCTCATTTTTTTAATTAAGGCATTAAGATCAATTTCCAAAAGATGATTTTTTTTATTCATCTTTTTAGTCAACTTTAGCATGGGTGTGTTTACTTATGCTAAGCACTGTATGCTTTGGGAATTTAGGAACATCTGACCATTTGTACAAAGGAGTGTCACAATGTCACAAATATGTGAATTCGATTTGTTACCTGGTGCACAATCTTCAACATTTCTTCCTCATTTTGCATTTTGTTCCTTTCCTATAGATGCCTTGCCCTTAATCATTGTGAGAGTGGGTATAGACCTGTTTCATTGATGGTACTGATCTGTTTGCTTGAATTTAATTGTTTTGGATTGTGTGTATTGAATGCTAATAAGGGTCTTAGCTTTCAGCAAGTGCCCTACTAGTGCTGTCAGCCTGAAGGTCTGACTACATAAAGGATCCATGCCATATTGACGAGAATGTCAGCCAGCCAGAAGACTTCAATATCTATACATGAGCGTTTGCTTCTTAACAGAGAGACAATCAGATAGGCATGTCAGTCAATTAAGTCTCAGCTGTTGTTGTAGCCCTCAGGAGGCAAATAGACATTTGTTTATTTGAATAGATTTGTGGCAGCTTGATCCAAAGTGATAATCATTAAGCAAAGCTTTCGTCGTCTTTGGTAGATGTTCTTAAAGTCAAGGTGTGTTTGCAAACTACTTTACGTCCGTGATGTGATGTATTTCTGAGTGAAACAGGATCTAGATTGTGAAAAAATTGTCTTCATTAAGTAGTCTTGGCAATGTCAGTCGAAAAGGGAAGTTTAAATGTAAATAAATGTAAATTATTAGGGCAAACATGTTGGAGCTGCATGGAAACCTTTATCTGGATGTTTCATGACAAGTGTAATTATACTGTATGTCAAATTTAAATGTATTTATTGGTATGTGAAATCCTACCTTGAAATATCATACATGGTTTTAATTAAGCATTGCTGTTATGGATAGACTTACACTCTTGAATAGAGGTTTAAAATATGATATACACTTAGAGACACACATGCATTTATGTAATGCTTAGAAAGATAATGCTACATGAGAGCTAAATTAGTCCCTAAGGTGTAATTTAGCTTGTATAAGTCTTCCTCCAGAAGGCAATTAGGACTATAGTTCTCAATCACATTCATCTTGTGAAGTGGTTGAAAAAGTGACCTGTAGGTTAACCACAACAGGGAGCGATTTAAAGCAACTTGGGTTCATTTTCAATGCACCAAAGCGATTTATTCATCCAAAGTAATCAAATAAATAAGATTTGTTCTTTGCATAGGCACAAGTATTCTCTAAAGGCTTTTCCAGTTTATGCTGCATATGATGTTCTCATTTCCTAATGCTTTAGCAATCGTTATATAACATACAGTTTTTTTTCCCCCTCAGCATTTAGAAAATGAGGCGTATACTCGCAAGCTCATTGGCCAGCTCATCTTGAACACGCATGTATCAGGCTGTTCAGCCTGTTGCGCATCCCTCCCTTCCTTTTCTTTCTTATCACCTCCACCGAGACATTCAGTCCTTTTTTCTCACATATTAAAGCTCTTATTTGAACCCGAAGTCTCCAGTCACCTGCACTCCCTCCCTCTGTTCACTCTCTTCATTCATGTTTTTCATTCTGCCCTCTCCATCTTATCACACTGCCATCACTGCTGCTAATCGTTTTTTTTTTATAGCTACATGCTGAGATCACAAGCCTTGATTTGCAGACAGATTCTACATTGGATGCCATATGTTGTTTCAACACCAAAATTGTTTATCTTATTCTTATTGGTTATCTAAGTAGTTTGCTTTCCAAATGCCTCTTGAATCTCAGTGGTTTTATGCTCTCGGCAGCCAATGATTCACCTTATCCTTGCTGCAAGTGAACCTGTGTTTAATGTGTTGTAGGTTGTATTTTCATCTTGATATTAGCATAATTGGCATAATATAGTGTCAACAACAGAAGACATGAGTTTTGATAGGCCTGTTTATTTTTCTATCCTAACTATGCACAATGTTATGATTATTTAGATTTTACATTTGCTTTTAACAATCTTTATACGCAGTTGTCCATATTTCTGTAGCATATATAACGTAGTATTATATATATAAGAAATATAGTATTGCACATTCATACATTGTCTCATCTGTACCTTCCCCCAGTTTAGCAATGTAGCAATACAAGATTCTATTCTATTCTATTCTATTCTATTCTATTTTATTATATTATATTATATTCTATTATATTATATTAACATTTGACATTTATGCAATGGGCAGACAACTTTTTTTATTGTGACTTTTGTAAAAGTGATTTACATTGCATTCAAGGCATATGTTCTATTAGTTTACTCCCCGCAGATGAACCCTCTATTCTATTCTATTCTTCATAAAATACCAATCTTAACTAAGCAGCAAAAACTCTTGAGCACCAAATCAGCACATTAGATCATTAGGTCACTGTGACATGATCATGTGACCATTAGATCATGTGACACTGAAGACTGGAGTATTAGCTGCTGAAAAGTCAGCTATGCCTTCACAGGAATAAACTACATTTTTATATGTATTGAAATAGAAAACAGTTCTTTTATTTGAACTAAATCACAATATTTCTATTTTTATTGTATTTTTGGTGAAATAAATGCAGCCTTAAGCAGAAAGTATACTTCATTTTTTTTACGCGTACGGCCAAACGCACAGCCTTGCAAAGTATGCTTCATTTGACTCGTACACATACTCAGGCGTTTGACGCATGCGCAGTTTTGAGCAATCTCTCGCCACGAGTTGCAATCCATGTAAATATATTTGTATTCCTTCATGCTAGAGTTGTACAAATGAGGGTACTTTCTAACCTCTTCGCACAATCTCTCTTCTATGTAGGCCTCCTGTGTCGCTGTAGCTTGCATGTTCCGGTATGTTCTGTTTATGTAGTTTTTCTTTGACTACCTTGTGAATCGACGCCCCCAGGGCATGGTTGCCACCTTGTGGATAAAGTAATTACTGCAAAAAAAAATTAAATGCGCATGCGCGTTACAAAAATCCGGTGGTGCACGTACAGTACGCGTACAGTATACTTTGGCCTTAAATGATCATAAGAGACTTCTTTCAAAAACATAAAAAAATTAATTATTCCAAACTTTGACCAGTAGTGTAAGTATTAAAAACCATTTAAAAAATACAATTTTGTTCAATTATTTTTTTAAGATGACTTTTATGGGCTTTTATGACGGCTTTTATTGGGAAGTACAGTGTCGAGTCAGTGACAGGGATATATTGAGAGGTAGAAGGTATTGGTGTGGGATCAGGCAAGATCCACAAAACCTTATTGACATCATGAGCACTACAGCTCCTATGTGTACCAAGCTCTGACTGTTCAATGATTTTATTGTATTTTAAAGTATTAAAGGCAAAGTGAAGATGATATAAAACAAAAGGCAATCGCATTGACATTTCTAGTCTGTATCCATTATCCTTGTTCTTTATCATTTCCTCCCTCGTACTTTGATCCATCTCTCCTCCCTCTTTCCTTAATTTTAGCCTTTTATCTTTTCCTTTGGAACAATCTGGCTTTTCCATCATCTCACTGTCTTTTCTTTTGAGTTTGAGCTCTCATATTTCTTTTTCTCTTTCTGCCATTTCCTTTATGTGTCACTGTGTTTTCTCAGATTGCGCATATGATGGACTCTACCTGTGTTGGCAGTACGACATGAAAAAAAGCTGAGTTGTCACGCAGGAGATGAAATGACTCACTGCCACTTGAGTGTGCAGAGCCGTTAGCACGTTATTGCACTGCTGACTAGGGTTTGGATTAATTAATTTCACTGTTGATTTCTCTGTGCACTTTTCAATCCAAGGTTATGAGAGTCTCTAATCATTTCAAAGCGAAGATAAAAGTCAGCATCAGCTTAGATGTTGGTTAGAGACAAAACTGTTCCGTAGCTGAATTACTGCTCTGCTAGTCTAGCTTCAATGTGCTAATGTGTGGATTTTTGTGTCTTATCAAAACCAATTGGTCAGTCAATGGTTTACTCATTTGCACTGCTTTGTTAGCCTTTAGAAGCCATAACTACACTTTTTGGACCAAAAACATCCTTCTCCATTGACGGACATTCAAAAATTAGCTATCTATTAATTATTTTTTTTCCAGCAACATGTATATTGATTGGTAAATGTTTTACCAGTGCCTGTTTATTGTCATAGTTTAGTGCCAGTCCAATATCTGTATGTCCTATTATTCTTGGGGAAAAAGAAAAAAAAAACTACTTTTTTATGGAGTGTATTTCTTTTTCACAGCACTCTATGTGCACAAATTGAATAAACTAATACAATGCAGGAAGGAGCAATCCTTCAGTCTTAAATACTGGAAACATCAAGTGCACACATGATCTGTAAATCTTACAAGTTGCATTAATTGACTCTTCACATCTAATTATACCTTTTATTTATTTCTCGGATGGCTCTTTTGTCTTCCAATGACCTCATTGCATTGTTGTTCTGCACATTCAAATTTTCAGCATTTTAATGTGACTTCTTTGTCTCGAGTCAAAGCTCTTTTAGGTCACTGGAATTTATCTAAGGTGTTGGCTCATGTTCTGAGGGAACACATGACTTATCCTCCGTTGCATGCCGTATTTCAAATCGTATGTATTATTTTTCTTTGCCTGTACCATAATAGTGAAGATAACATTTAGAATAGACAACTTGCACATATGGTGTCTTACAGGGGAGGAAACGCTAGCGAAGTGTTTCATTATCGGTTAGGTTGCTTTGAGGGTACCTCTCCCAAGATTACAATGAACGCTGCCACATACATCACACACAAGCCTCCAGAGAGTAAGCTGGCGAGAGCATGAGAAAGGGAAAAAGAAACAGACAGCGGAGGAAAGAGGCGAGGGGACGCTTATTGCTTCAATTGATTGTTCTATAGGTTCTCCGCAGACCTACACTTTTTTCCAGGTTCCACAGTCTATAGTCCACAGTAATGTAAATGTCCCCCAAGCCCTGCCTGTCTACATTGATACAGCTTGTTCTGTGATTAGGATCCCTGAGTAACCTGAGGAAATCTCATCATCTTACCTTTCCCCCCTTCTATCGATTTGGGGCTCCTGGAGCATCTGCTAACAGCCTTTTCTGGACTTTTCTGCTCAGTCTCTCTGACACCTTTGTTGAGAAACAGCAGGCATGCTTTATTCTGGCTTTTAACAATAGTCAAAGTAAATTTGACACCAGTCAACAAGAGAACAGAAAATGCATTTTAAAAAGTTTGAATCACAAGAATATGCCTGGGTTATATTTAACCCCAAAATTATAGAAAAGTAAAATATTTTGGACCATTAAGTTTTTTGGCATTGTGAAATTACTTAGTAATGATGTACCAATGATGAATAAACTTGAAGAGACACTTAAAGGGTAACACTATTATGCTATTTTAAAGTTCCCAAAGGTTGTTTTGGAGTCTGCTACAACAGGTTTACATGCATCAAAGGTCAAAATACTGTTTAATTTTCTCATAATATACATTTGCACATTTCAATGATTCTCAAATGACTCATCAGATGAAACAATCTCTCTATATCCCTCCTTTCCGTGAGCTACTCTGCTCTGATTGGCCAGACAGCTCAGTCTGTTGGGATTGGTCTATGTGTACAGCGCGCGTGTCGAAAACAAAAACGCCCATTGCCATAACAACGTCAGCGGTCCTGAGGATTCCTACACCGTAGTAGACTAAACTAGCCTGGTTAAAACCAGACCATTCTCAGTTGTAACGGTTGTAACTGAGTTATGGTCTGGCAAAGCGTCATAGACAAATCATTTCCAGAAGGGCGTCACCAACGGACGTCGCGGATAGACCTAAAACCAATCAGAGCGATGAAGGAGATGACGTATGCAGAGCGGCGGAGAAACACATTCCGAGTGTTGTTCTTTGCTCGGTTTTTTACAACAAGGAAACGTTCAAATCGCTTAAAACAGACGCGATGGCTGATTCGAACGAGTGATGTTCGACGGCGGCATCCATCTTTGTACTCTAGGCTACAAAATCTGCTTCCAAATCCCAGCGCTGTTGTCATCGTGTAAACCCCAACGTTTCTGATTGGTGCCTCGATTTCGACGGATTGGAAATGGGCTTGAATGAGGCGAACATTTAAACATTTTAATAGTAAAATTAACAAATACAAAAAGAAAGTATAAGCCAAAGTATTGGAAATGGGCTCTTAACAAATACAAAACGAAAGTATAAGCCAAAGTATTGGAAATGGGCTCTTTGCCATACTCACTTTCAGAGGAAATCTAAATTTGCCGGAAGTTGTCTGGGTTTTCCCAGGCTAAGACTAAACACAATAACGAACAATTACGTCGATTTTACCATATCAATGCGAGCTGCGAGTCCGATGATGAGACACTGGAAGTATAATTATTCAACCTGAACCTCTGTCGCAAGGACAACTCGAGCTACTCAGTTTGAGGTACATTATGAGATGTTGCAACTGTGATTCCTCACCATCAGCATTAACAAGTGCATGTCCATCAACAAACCGATTATTTTACTTGTACTTATTTATTTACCGAGTATTTTTTTTTAAAATTGCGGTGAACATGTGGAAACTGTATCAATAACAGTGCATAGCCTACATTAGCCGAGCTCTAGCGTAAATGACTGATGTAACATAAACATTGGTAAAACATCTTGCTCTGTGCTTAAAGGAGCATTTCACCCATTTCAACATTAATCTTTATTGAAAGTGGATCATATATGTAGTCAAAATGTAAAATAATTTTTGAATTTGGTGCCCTCTCCAAAGACAACAACTCCCACATTGCACAGCTCCGCAAGCCACACCCACTAATCCAGAACAGCGCAAAAACATCAGAGAAATCACTCTTTCAACCACAAGGCTAACGTTAGGTGCCACCGGAGTTTGAAATTCATTTCACACAAAATTTCAAGATAGTTGGCTGTGGCGAGCAGGACGAGGGCGAGGGACGTGAGAGCAGCGCGAGGCCGGTGGCGTGAGTGATAATGAAAGACACCGGTGAGACGCACCGGTCCCACATCTCTCACGGAGGAGCGGAAACATAAAAGGAGGAGTGACAACAGGGCAGATCGAGAGATAAACAGGCCTGATTTTATATTGTGTTTTGTTTCTGTTGTGTGTAGACAGCAGTCGTCAATGAGGGGCTGCTGTCTTATACTTTAGTTTTGTATTTGTTCATTTTACTATTAAACTGTTTAAATGTTCGCCGGTTCCCGCCTCCTTCTTCCCACAACAACGAACCCCGTTAACGTTACATTAGCAAACTCATTAGGGAATTACTCCTCGTTTGTATTTCTTTCTTTATGCCGAATTACTGCATCATACCGGGATGTTCAGTCACATCTTGATCACAACACAAACGTCCGTGTGCTCGTCTGATTCAGAGATTTCCTCCAGGAGAAATTGCCATCGTTGAAATTCTCTGCAGCAGACGGACTCTGTCTGTGTCCGTAGCGCACAGCGAGAGCACAGGCACCAGCAGTCCGCCCAGCTCGAACCCGTCCGGGCTCCTCGTCCATGACAGGCAGCCGCCTCCTGTTCCTCCATCAGCCTCAGCTGCTCTTCACTATATTGCGACTCGTAAAGATAGCCACGGACAGCGGATTCGAGCAGCAGATTTTCAAAATCCACTTCTTCCATATCATGTTTAGTTTCTTCCGTCATTGTCATAACTTCCTATCTCTACAGCGCTTGTTAGCTTAGCTTATAAACAAGATGGCTGATATTGATTTCAGAATCTGCAAGTGAAGTCCCACCCACTGATCTGTAATAGGCCTGTAGGGTGAGCAGTTCCCACACCCTTGAATAATGAGGAGCCAAAGTTTGTAGTCGCTACACTTTTCAATGTAATGTGACTTCCTGCTTATTATGACGCAAAATTACGATTTTTACGTCATAATAAGCAGGAAGTAAAACACTTAAATCATTATTTCTCCCATCTCAGGGGAAAATAAGGGAATAAACCATGACCATTCAAAAATATGACTGGGTTTCTAAAGATACAAAGCTTAATGCAAATGGCTGAAGTGTCCCTTTAATCTTTCCTCAAAGCAGTGAGAACGACAGACGATCTGCATTACAGTTTTAGGTAATAGTGGCCCACAACTGATCAGCAGAAGTACTTCAGTAGACAGTAATAATGTGAGTTAACCAGTTAGCAGGAGACCTACACAATATAAAACGTCTCTGGTTACGTAAGTAACCCTAGTTCCCTGAAGGGAACGAGACGCTGCGTGACAACGCATTGGGAACGCCCCTGCGTGAGTCGTCATGAAGCATGTATGAAATCAGTCCAATGGCGAGACGGAACGTCATAGGCGGGTGACGTCATCGACCAAGAAACTATATAAGCACCCCAAAACACAAGCGCGTCAGCTTCTGATAAGACTGAAGCAAGTGCTCTCGGGCATGCTGGGAGTATGGCATAGACACGCAGCGTCTCGTTCCCTTCAGGGAACTAGGGTTACATACGTAACCAGAGACGTTCCCTATCAGGGAACTCGAGCTGCGTGACAACGCATTGGGAACGCTAATACCAACGCCGCCATGCGAGCAAGTGTCCGTCGTGTGAAGTCAGAGCGCACATTCGGACGAAGCACCTGCGCCCCTGGAGTGGAGCTGAAGTCAAGATGATAAACTTCACGGATGTGTGCGGTCAGCCTGCCGCATCACAAACATCCTGGATAGATACTCCTGACAGGATAGCCTTAGAGGCAGCCATACTCCTGGTTGAATGAGCCCGGACAGCCAAAGGAGAAGGCTGACCGGCAGACTCATAGGCAAGTGAGATGGCCTCGACCACCCACTTGCTCAACCTCTGCTTAGATACTGGACAGCCCTTCTTAGGGGGTCCAAAGCAAACGAATAGCTGTTCGCTCTTCCTCCACAGGGCAGCTCTGTGGGCATAAGCATCTAGGGCCCTACTTTTTACAGGGCAAAGCAGATTTAGTTTCTCTTGGTCCGACGTCAGAAAAGGAGGAGGACAGAAAGCCTGCAGTACAATAGGCCTGACCATATTGGTTGGTACTTTGGGAACGTATCCCGGCCTAGGGAGGAGGAAAGCCTTCACCATGCCTGGTGCAAATTCCAAGCACGAGGGAGAAACCGACAGAGCTTGAATATCTCCTATTCTTTTTAGTGAAGATATAGCCAGAAGAAAAGATAGTTTTAAGAGTGAGGAATTTCTCCGAGACTTCTTCAATGGGCTCGAACGGTGCTAGATAGAGACCTTCTAGAACAACCGCCAGGTCCCAGGTCGGCACCCTCGTGCGAACTGCTGGCTTCAGCCTCAGAATGCCACGAAGGAAACGGGTTACAAGTGGGTGTTTCCCGAGAGAAGCTCCACTCGAAGGGAAGTGGTAAGCAGATAAGGCCGCCACATGCACCTTCAGTGTGGAGTGGGATAACCCTGTGGAGAAACGCTCCTGAAGGAACTCCAGTACTGCACTGACCGGGCAGTTGACTGGGTCCAACTGGTGTCTTCCACACCAAGAGGTGAACATTTTCCACCTCGAGGCATATAATTTCCTAGTGGCCGGAGCTCTGGAGTGGAGGATGGTCTCCACGACCTCAGTCGAGAGACCAGAATCTATGAGCTGGGCCCCCTCAGAGGCCAAGCCCACAACCTCCATAGATCTGGGCGGGGGTGAAGTATCAACCCGCTCGCCTGAGAGAGAAGGTCCCTCCTCAACGGAATCTCCAGAGGAGAGAAATTAGGTCCGAAAACCAAACTCGGGCCGGCCAGTACGGGGCTACCAACAGTAGACTGACCCCGTCACGGCGAACCTTCTCCAGAACTCCTGGGAGCAGAGCAATCGGGGGAAATGCGTACAGGCATGACCTCGGCCACTCCTGTACCATTGTGTCCAACCCCAGAGGGGCTGGAGGACTTAGGGAAAACCACAGATGGCAGTGTGATGTTTCCCTGGATGCAAATAGGTCTGCCTCGGCACGACCGAAATGTTTCCATAGGAGCTCCACCACCTCGGGGTGGAGTCTCCACTCCCCGGGCCTCAGCCCCTGCCTCGGCAGGATGTCTGCCCCCTGATTCAAATATCCAGGGATATAAATTGCCCTTAATGAAAGAAGCTTCCCCTGGGACCATAGAAGGATCTGGCGAGCCGGCTTGTATAACGGGCGCGAACGCAGACCCTCCTGATGGTTTATATAAGAGCCCACCGATGTGTTGTCTCACCGGACAAGAACATGGTGACCTCTCAGGTCTGGGAGGAAGTGTTTCAGATCCTGAAACACTGCCATCATTTCTAGACAATTTATATGCCAATGAAGATGATGGTCCTGCCATAGACCCTGGGCCGAGCGACCACTCATGATCGCCCCCCAGCCTGTGAGAGAGGTGCCCGTCGTTAGTGTTATACGATGAGACGGAGCCCCCAACACAGGACCTAGGGACAGGAACCAAGGTTCTTTCCACATAGCCAGAGCACGGAGACACCGTCACGTGACCCTGATCTTGCGGAGCGGGTTTCCCCTCGGGGAGAACCCCTTGGTCCTGAGCCACCACTGCAGTGGTCTCACGTACAGCAGGCCGCAAGGTATAACGTTGGACGCTGCTGCCCTGAGACCCAGAATCCTCAGATATCCTTTCACAGTGAGTGACTGGCCTAGCTTTGCCTGTTTGATGGCTGAGAAAATCGAAGCTATACGAGCAGGAGACAGACGTGCCTGCATCGTCGTCGAATCCCAAACCACGCCCAGAAAAGTGGTCCTCTGTACTGGAGAAAGCACACTCTTTTTGGCGTTGAGCCTCAACCCCCACTTTTTGATATGGGCGAGAACGACATCTCGATGCCGAATCGCCTGATGCTCCGATTGAGCCAGAATCAACCAATCGTCGATATAGTTTAAATGCGGACGCCCTGGAGCCGCAGCAGTGCCAGAGCTGTATCCATGCATTTCGTAAAAGTTCGGGGAGAGTGCTAGGCCGAACGGAAGAACCCGATACTGGTACGCTTCGCCCCCGAAAGCGAACCTCAGGAACTTCCTGTGTTGTGGAAGGATGGAAATGTGGAAGTATGTGTCTTTTAGATCTATCGTGACAAACCAGTCCTCGGACCTGATCTGTGGCACGATCTGCTTGATAGTAAGCATTTTTAATTTGAGCTTCGCTACTGAGCGATTTAATAGCTGCAGATCTAAAGTCGGGCGCAACCCCCCATCCTTCTTTGGAACGATGAAATATCGGCTGTAATAACCTGACTCCAAACTGGGAGGAGGAACCCGTTCTATAGCCTCCTTTTGGAGGAGCGTTTTCACCTCTTGTTCCATTACCAGAGCCTGCTCGGGGCCCACCACTGTGTGCAGAACCCCTCTGAATTTTGGTGGACGACACCTGAACTGGATAGCATATCCTTTTTCTACTGTCTGCAGGACCCAATGAGATATTCTTGGAAGGCTTTTCCACTCTGCCAGAAAATCTACTAAGGGTACCAGTCTCTCGAGACTGGCCTCTGGAGTATTTTGAGTGGCAGACACAGTGCCCTGTAACGGCAGGGAACAACTGGTCTGACCGCTCTAAACCGCTCCTCAGAGCGGGCGAGCGTCCCTCGGGAAAGCGCTCGCTGGGACCGTCTACGCCCCGGCACGCAGGCGGGGTTGGCAGAACGGGCCCCTGAGGGCACCGAGACAGAACGGGCGCCGTGTACAGCGGCGAACACCTTTCTCTCTCGGTGGGGACCACCCTCAGCACCCTGACGCCAAAAGGAAGCCTTCTTGGCGACAATAACCGTCCTCAGATCGGCTTTGCCCCTGGAAGACCTCGTCTGAGAGCGCCGCGACTCGGCCCAGTTTTGCTGGGGAGGAGCGCGAGACGCGACACTCTTCTTCTGTTGCGCCCTGTGTGAGGAGCTACTCGACAGCCGGGGCTGCTCCCGCCCAGCAGCCCCGGGGACATGCACACGGAGGGGGAGGAACTTCTGGAGCGCCGCTGCCTGCTTTTTTTCTTCCTGAAACCTCTCGATGACCGAATTCACTGAGTCACCGAAGAGGCCAGCAGTTGACAACGGCGCATCCAGGAGAAAAGATTTTTCTCTCTCTTTCATGTCTGTTAAATTTAACCATAAGTGCCTCTCCGTGGCCACCAGGGCTGCCATAGAACGGCCGACTGATCTGGCCGTCTCCTTGGTGGCACGGAGAGAGAGATCGGCTACTTGACGCAATTCTCTTATAATATCAGCACTTATTTCTTCCCCCTCACTAATGTCTTTTAATAAATCTGCTTGATATGCTTGCAAGATTGACATTGTGTGAAGACATGATGCTGCTTGTCCCGCCGCCGAGTAAGCTTTGCCCACCAAAGCCGATGTATTTCTTAATGGCTTGGTGGGCAACGCCGGTGTCTTAAAGGACGATGCCGTATTAGGAGAAAGATGGCTCGCCAAAACTTCCTCCGCCTTAGGCATCGCCCCATAACCATAAAATATTGATCCAGAAATATTAGAATAAATAGATGTTTGTTGAGAAAATATTCTGGCTGACACCGGTCTATTCCATGATCTTGACACCTCGGTGTGGAGATCAGGAAAGAACGGAAGACACCGGCGTGGAGGTGCAGCGCGAGATGGCAAAAATCTCTCATCCAACTTGCTTTTTATTCTAGACTCCTGTCTATCAGCTGGCCACTCAATGCTTAATTTTTCAACTGCACGAGTCAACACCTCCATAAGCTCCTCACTAGCAGGAGACTGAAGTGACGAATCCCCAGTCTCTGCTGTATTAACACTTTCAACATCCAATTCCTCAGAACTGGATAGTTGAAGTGTTGGTGCCTCAGCCCGGGGGGAAGAAACCGCAGCGCGTGCTTCCTCACCGGGGTCTGAGGCACTGGATCTATCAGGTAAGGGCTGAGATAAGGCAGCGCCCGTCTCAATCCCCGCTGATAAATCCATTTGCGATCCCCACGATTGAAGCCTCCGCTGTGCCTCGGCAGCAGCGGGACCCGAACCGCGGGGAGCGCGCACCGAACCACTCTCCTCGAAGAGGGCTCGGCGGGAGCGGAGCGTTTTTAATGACATACGCTCGCAATGCTCGCAATCAGCTCCCTCGAGAGCTGACTGGGCATGCTGCACTCCCATACAAACAACACACAGATCGTGAGTATCTCCATCCGTGATATAACGTGGGCAGGGATGAACACACTTTCTGAACTGCTGTTTGCTCGCCATATTATATATATCGTCTCTTATAGTTTTTTATATATGTGAAAAACTCCTGCCTAGCAATTTCTAAGGACAGACAAAAACACTTAGAGACACAGACTGATATATTTTACACATAGAGCGCTTGCTGAAGACTCAGAAGCTGACGCGCTTGTGTTTTGGGGTGCTTATATAGTTTCTTGGTCGATGACGTCACCCGCCTATGACGTTCCGTCTCGCCATTGGACTGA
Source organism: Tiaroga cobitis (assembly GCA_030578255.1). Taxonomy (NCBI): domain Eukaryota; kingdom Metazoa; phylum Chordata; class Actinopteri; order Cypriniformes; family Leuciscidae; genus Tiaroga; species Tiaroga cobitis. The sequence continues at coordinate 23,780,089 of CM060607.1, read as the reverse complement.
TTTCATACATGCTTCATGACGACTCACGCAGGGGCGTTCCCAATGCGTTGTCACGCAGCTCGAGTTCCCTGATAGGGAACTCAAAAATAAGTATTTTGAACACCATCTTTCAAGAGGAAGCGTTTTGCGAATTGAACTCCGATATTTGAGAAGCATTCATCAGTCAAATAAAGGGAACACAGCAAAAGTTTAGGATTATACTGCTGTGGTATCGTGGTAAAGATGAATTTTAACCACGGATTCTTCACATGCTCGTCCTTTGACAGTGAAAAAAAACTGGCTGTACCTTCACATTGTAGACCACAGGGTCTTCTCGACATGATGCTATCCAGTATCCACAGGAATCAGCTGCCAGTTTGGGATTCAAGTTTTCCCTGGTGTCTGCGCGCACAATAAGTGGGCGGGCAATATGCTAATGTTTCGTCTTGACGTCACAACGAAAACTGCTTATGACTCGTTTGAAAAACGATTCATTTCATTGACTCCGAGTCGACTCTTACTTTTGAAAGAAAATGATACACTTTATATACGGTGCACTTTCAGATTTAAAACTTTGCAGGATGTTTTCATTCACATAGAGCTATGTTACACACTACATTAAAGGTAATTTTCAAAAATCCATAATAGGGGCACTTTAAAACTGTCTTTTTTATCCAGATATCTGATCAGTTGCACAGGTAAAAGAAAGATGAAAATTTTACATTTTATTTTGTTTCGTTTCATTTTGAACTTTTCCGCTGACCACCGGATGCTGTATTTAATTTAGTATTTTTTTTTTGTTTTGTTTTGTTTCATTTTGTGAACTTATCCGCTGACCACTGGATGCTGTATTTTATTTTTATTTATTTACTTTGGTTTTGTTTTGTTTCCCTTTTTCTTTTGAATCTAATTTTTTTTTTTAACTTTTCTGCTTATCCCTTTGTGGGCCCCTTGTTCCCCAATGCTAGTTTAACAACCCCTGCCTTAAGTGACTGACTCGTTACATTTGACTCATTGCAGTTACTGCAGGCGGATCTAGAAAATCACGATACTGTTGGATTTCTTTAGAGCCTGTTAATTTGTATGCTTTTGTGCATCTGCTACACACTGTGTGGCTTTGCTAAATGTGTGCAGTGCACAGGATTTAACTCAAGGCCAGTGTATGGTCATAGTGTTTAATTACACGGTGTTGTGGTTTATTAAACTCCTCCGGAACAGCCTAACAGAGAGCAGGTAATTTGTATGCATTTCATTCGGTCTCCCTTCTTTTCAAGAAGCACTGGATGAAAGTAATAAGTCGTTCTTTTGCTGTTACAGTGAGTGGTCAATTGTAACTACTATCATTTATTAATGCTAACATGTTGAATGCTGTCTGTACAGATGTTCCAGTACATTAATAAATGTAATTTTCCACATAATAATCATTCTCGGTTGGTGTAAGCTTGAAGCTCATCACAATGCAATCCGGCTGGTGAGGACAAAGTCTCTAAACACCTTGTTGTTATTCAGGACACACGTGTGGACACAAAGGGCCAGAGGTTCTTGGCTAAAAATAGTGCTCACTCACTTCTGCTTTTCATTAAAAATTGTGTCTGTTTTTCTTCTGTTTATCCTTCTCTTCTTTCCTCTTGTTATTTCCTTGCGTTTGCATACCTCTCTCTATCTAGCATGTATTCTTTCTTTATTTTTTCCATGTCCTGAATGTTGTTTTACTTAAGGGGACACGTCAACTGTTCAGTTGCAGTTGGTTACAAATAGCTGGCATTGTTTATCTGCTCTTCTTCTCTCTGTGTTTACCTTGTTTGTCATAAAGAGAAACATTTTAACCGAGAGTCCAGATTTTTCAAATTTTGAAAAACGTATTACTGCCGCTGGTAAATTGTTTTGCTTTAAAATTGGGTAAACGTAAGATGGCATACTGTGAATAATAATAACACATCATTGTTTTGCTCATGTATTAAAAAATGTTTAGCCTAAAGCTTTGAAATTTTGACAATACCCATGACCAAAATTAAAAGAAATTAGAAATTACATTTTTGAAATAGATAGAAAATTATGCCAATATGTGAGACTATCAAGATTTTTGGGCACTATTCAGAGTTTTATGGTCATGTTTTCTAGGGCTGGGAGAAAAAAATCGATACACCTAGCTATGGCGATTTATTAGATTTTTTTTACGATTCTATAATCGATTTTTTTTTTATTCCAGAATCGATATTATTTCAAATTAAATTGCTTTATTTTTGTCCTTGCTTGTAGATGAGGTTGACAGAAGTTAGCCACTTTCGTTCCAACAGAGGATGAAATGTGTCGTTCTATGAGTGTTGAGTGACGTAATATCCCAAGTGGACACGTGAAAGAGACGTGAGACTGAAAGCAATGAAAAGCCCTCGCGCTACTCATATGCTGAGAGAGAGATAAGACAATAGATCTGCACGATTCATCTTTAAAAGACTGTGATCTCGATTCAAACACCCACGCGATCTTTCAATTCGTCTTTCTATTAAACTTTGACAAAATCATATCGCAACATTCAAAGCTGTGTTGGCGCTGCCGCTGACCCGGAGGGAGTTGTCATGAAACAGCTTCACAAACAGTCTTTTCATCCTCATAGTATCATTATTTCTGTGATGCAATAGTTAAAATTATCATAGAAGTACTTAAATACATAAAAGTTTAAAGTTCAAATATGAACACTGATGTCTACGATAGCGATCAAAATCAACTTTTGATAGAAACTTGGTGCTTAAAATAACGCATTTATCGATTACATTGTTTTGCCACTTAAGTGGCGACAAGTGACTGTTAAAAAATGTATTTGTTATTGAATCATTTATACAAGAGAATGTAGTACTGTATGATGCTTCTAAAATAAAAGTCAGAAAGATGTGATGATTTGTTTGTGTAAATATGACTCATCTTATACATCATGTATAGTCTGTATAAGTGTATGATTTAACTTTTCCCGATGTTCTAGTGTTGCAAAATTGCAATATCGAATCGCAATTCTTAAAAAAATCGCAATACATATCGTATCGGCACCCAAGTATCGTGGTAGTAATCGGGAGATAGGTGTAACATCCCAGCCCTAATGTTTTCATTAGATTCGTATGAAAATGCACCTAAAGTTTCAAAATGTTTGATGCCACGGACACAGAAACGATGATTCCCTTTTAATATATTTTCCTTTATGAGGAAAATGAGCAAAAAATACAAATATGAATATGTAAAATTATTGTCTTTAATTATTAAGCTGACACTGTCTCTTTTTTCCACTCATGTATGATGTAAAGCTATGGTTTCCATGCAGATTTACAGCCAATAGAAAGCACATTTTTATTTTATTATTTTATTCATGCCAATTAAATTGATAACTTCTTTGATAGACCTAATCCAATGTTTTACTCATTAACTTCGTCCAAAAATGTTGGCAGCTGACTTGCGTTTGTGCATGAAGGTACCTCACGATACGGACAGACTTCTAAAGTAATATAACGGTTTAAAGGGGTCCTATTATGCCTATCAAAGTCTTGATTTTGTTTTTGGGGTGTACTAGAATATGCTTTCATGCTTGATAGTTAAAAACAAAACAAAAAAAAACATTCTTTTTCACATATTTTACATTATCATAGCACCTCTCTTCCCAGTTTAGCTCGAACGTGCCGTTTATTACCAAAATGCATAACCCGTCTGCCCGACGGGTTATCTTAAATAGTGTAATCAAATTCCCCCCTAAACTTCTGCCTAGGCCCCCTAAAAATGTGTGATTAAGTGTAAGCTATACAAATTCCTGTTCGCTTCAGTCTTGTTATAATCAGATTCAGCACGTTCTTCTTCAATCCGCAGTGGTGGGCGAGCAGAACGCACGTCAGAAACAGAGGACAGTGTGTGTGTGTGTGTGTGTGTGTGTGTTCATCTGAGCCTCATTGGTCTGTCACTGCTCGTCAATGTCAGAATATATGAGATGACCAATCAAATCAAAGTAGGCGGGCTTAATGTTCACAGAAGCTGCTGAGCGTGAATTTTATCAGAGCGACGGACGCTTCAGTTTACGGTCAAGTGCGAGATAAGAAGATGTAAGTAGCTAAACTAAACATTTCATATTTGACCGTTTTTTTAGGTCATAAATGTTAAACGAATTACAAAAATAATCAGGCAAACTAATATACTTTTGTCTAATTTCTCCATTTTGAACTGAAAATAGGCCTATGTAACGTGACTCATGTAATGTAATAATTAGTTTAAATATAACCGGTTTAAATATATCAAAGCTGATTGAACACTGATGAGAATATTGCTTCAGAATAAATTAACACTAAAAAAAAAAAAATCCGGCCAAGCAACTTTCTTACTCGGACAAGTGAATGACAGATTCATGAAAAGGCTTAATGTCGAGCCCTGCTATATCAACACTAATGTTGGCTGGCAGGTGAGCGGAGGCAGAGCTTTGCCCTTTGTTTACATCATAGCAACAACATAAAACATATAACTGCTAATACAAAACACAACTACAATTATAAGAAATACTTACAGGAGAAGCTTTTGTGCGTAGCCTGCATTGTGGTTCTGGAACCTGTTCTCCATAAAATGTGCAGCACACAGATAAACGTTAGGGTTATCATGTTCAGGAACAGTGTTTAAAATTAATGTGAACCACTCTAAGTTCATCAGCCTTATAGAAAGGTCAAAAGAATGAGTTTTGGAAACGGGGTGGAAAAAAACAGTCTCTCTGACATAGCGACAATACTGTCTTCTCTCAACCAGGCCTTGTCCCCTTATTCTGTTGACAGAGATTATTTAAAAGAGTAACATTGTGACTTCATAAGATCTGGAAAAGGCACGTTGTAGTCCAAACGAGTCGTTCATTGTAGTTCTTGGAAAGTGGATTCTGTTAAATAAAACATCTCCCTTTGGAAAGGACTTTGAGCTTTGTAACCTACAGTAGCAGATCTTTTTTATGCTCAAACAGCAACATTACACACTAACTAAAGTTGAAAAAGTTAAAAAGCATAATAGGACCCCTTTAATGATCTACAGCAAAATAGAGAGAGCTTTGGTGATAACTAAGCAAATATTTAATTAATACAATAGTCATTTCTTAGAAATGACATCGGAGGCGCGCGGCTTCATGTGGAGGATCGGACAAGATGACATTAATGCATTCGAATGGCTCTGACAGTCACGCTGTACAAAAACAAAAGCAATAGGCCTATCTATTTTTCCAAACCGTTAATCATGCCAGAGTGCTTTGGGACGTTAAGTGTAAACCAAAAGGAATATTAGGTGGACACTTGAACATACGCAGCATAATTCCCAAAAGGGATCAGATTTCTATACTCCTTATGGACTCTAATTTGGATTATCTTTGTCTAACAGAATCCTGGCTTCAAAGTAATATACCAACTAATATGATAGACATTGCTGGTTATCAATGCTTCAGAAAGGACAGAACTGTTGGCAAAGGGGGAGGAGTTTTAATATACATAAAAGATAAATTTAAATGTCATACAGTTGAATTGAAAACCGTTCTGGAATGTTTAGCTTTGAATGTAATTTTATCACCTACAATGAATTTTAATATTGTTGTTCTTTATAACCCACCTTCGCATAACATTACTTTTTATGATGAATTAAGTTTTGTAGCTAAACAACTTGATTCACATAGAGAGAGTGTATGGTATGGCGATTTTAACATTAATTGGTCTGACAAAAGTGGTAAACAAAAATGAAAAACAATCATGACAAAATTTTATTATCTACAAATGATTAAAGGGCCCACTTGGATAACGAGACAGACCAAAACCCTTATTGATATGGCGTTTACTAATAAACCTGAACGTATAACAAGGACGTACAATCTGATAACAGGTCTATCAGACCACAATATGATTCTGACGGCTAGAAAACTGACTAGAAAGCAGCTACAGTATTTTGGCAAATCTGGTTGTGGTAAATCAACATTTATCATTCCTGAAGATAAAACTGTGCAGTTTGAAAGAGAACTCAATCACTTAAATTGGAAGCAGATCATGGCTATGAATGATGTAGACGAGTGCTGTAATTCTATGATTACAACTATCTCAGGAGTAATAGATAAATTTATAAAACAAAAAAGAAGTAGCCAGAGAGAAACTACTATACCATGGATAAGTAATGAAATCAGAAAGCTTATGAAGAAGAGAGATTTGGCTCTGAAAAAATCATTGCGCTCAAAAATTAATACTGATCTATTAATTTATAAAAGTTTAAGAAATAAAGTGGTACTAGAACTGCGTAAAGCGAAGGTTTCCTATTATACTCAACTTATAGGTAATGCTAAGGGCAATAATAATTCAATCTGGAGACATTTACATAATCTAACTAATAAAACAAGTACTAAACACAAAGGGATAAAGGAACTTACCATAAATGGAAAGAACATAAATAATAATGCTACTATGGCTAATGAACTGAATTCATATTTTGTGCAATCAGTAGAAGAACTAACAAAAGATTTTGAGTCTATAGATCTCAATTATCCACTTGGAGTGACTTCTGCAGACTCCTTTAATATTACAGAGGTTCCGGAGACAAAAATTGCAGAAATTATTAATAAATTGTCAAATTCTAAATCAAATGACATCTATATGATGAACAGTTGCTTTTAAAAAAAATACAGAACTGTGTTAGTTAAGCCACTGACACATCTTGTTAACCTTTCTATAAGAACGTGTACTTTTCCATTAGCATGGAAAAAAGCAGTCATTGTGCCAGTACTTAAATCAGGAAGTCAGGACTCTATGTGTAACTATCGTCCCATATCTATTTTACCTATTTTATCTAAAGTAATTGAGAAAGTTGTAGCAGCACAATTGGTTGATCACTTAGAAGCCAATCAGTTTCTCCACCCACAGCAGTTTGGTTTTAGATCAGGTTATTCAACTGAAATTGCAAACTGTTGTTTTGTTGAAAATGTGAAAAAATCCCTGGATAAGGGGTGACGTGGTGGGAGCTGTATTCCTTGATCTTAAAAAGGCTTTCGATACAATCAACCATAGCTTGCTTTTAACTAAAATGTCATCTTTTAATTTTTCTACTGAGGCAGTACATTGGTTTGCGTCCTATCTTCAGGCGAGAGTACAGTGTGTTAAAGTTGCCCAGGAAAAATCCTCACTCTTGAACATCAAACTGGGCATACCACAGGGCTCCATATTAGGTCCTTTGCTGTTCAGTCTTTTTATAAATGACTTGCCATTGAACTGTGCAGGTGCCGGCATCCAGCTCTATGCAGATGATGCGGTGCTTTATACACCTGCTAAGTCACCAGAGCTGGCTGCTGATGTACTGTCTGCGTGTATGGCTGATGTCGGTCAGTGGCTCAATCAAAATCAGTTGGTGCTAAATTTTACAAAAACAGTTTCTATGTGTTTTTGTATTAAGAAACTTGATCTCAGTGAAAGATTTAAAATTGGTTTACAAAATGGAATAATTCAATCTGTTACAGAATTTAAATATCTTGGATTGGTCATAGATCCTCAACTTAAATTTGCTAAACATATAAAGAAAATCTCTAAAACAATACAAAGTAATATTAACTGTTTTAAATTGATCAGAAAGTACATACCAAACCAGGCAGCCCTGCTGTACATGCATGCTATGATTTTTTCGCATATTTCATACTGCATGACAGTTTGGGCGCAAGCAGCTCCGACTGCAATAAAACACATTGGTTCACTTTACAATCAAACAATAAAAATTATGGATAAAAAGCCAATCCGTTACCATCACTGTTACATCCTCAAGAAATATAATATATTAAGCTTTGAAAGCTTCAGTAATTTCTGTTTTTTTTTTTTATTAATTTTCAAGTGTATTAATAATTTAGCACCTGAGCCACTTAGTAAATTTATTCAAGTACAGAACAGCAAAAGAGTTACCAGAAGCAGCACATATCACAACTGTACAATACCATACTGTAGGACAAGCTTTGCACAGACAGCTTTTTCTATTAAGAGCTCTAGACTCTGGAATTCATTACCATCGGACATTAAGGTCATATCTGACTTGAAAAAGTTAATTTCCAGGATTAAGTCTTGGCTAAAGGCAAACCAAAACTGTAACCATTTTTAACTATTGTTTTTTTTTCTGGTTGTGTGTGTGTGTTTGAAGAAATGTGAATGTTTTATATTTGTATGTATCTATTTATAATGTACTTAGAAATGCCCAACCAGGGACAAGAGTTGTAAATTAGCATTAGCTACAAACTCTATATGCCGCGCATCAGTTACAGGCTTTGTATTGTGACTATGTTTGACTGTATGGTCCCTGTTAAATAAATGAATAAATAAATAAATAAATAAAATGTACGTTGGTCAAAAACATACATTTACACACAAACTGGCCACCAACCGCAACTTTCACACGCCATCTTTATTTTTAGCTCAACTGTCATAGAATGGAAAGCACGGGATTGTGGGATATCAAATGCAGCGAATGAGACATCTATGCTGCCTTGAAGGGAATCTCAGGAGACAGGAAGTGAAGCTAACATTGGATTCGGTCGTGCCTTGAAGCCTTCCTACCTTGGAATGCATCTTCCGAAGGCAGCATTTTTAAGCTTTCGGACGCAGCCAATGTTCTAGAGTCCAGTGCTATGCGGTATAGAGTTTTCTATAGAGGTCTTGTCATGATCATTCTCAAATGTTCAATGTCAGCTAAAGAGCTGTGGAGAATTACACGAAAGTAGGTTATTATGGGACATATTTATTTCACCATTCTAAATTACTGTGTGTGTGTGTGTGTGTGTGTGTGTGTAAAAATGTTTGGTAAAAAGCAGCAGGTGGGTGGTCGGATTCATTTTCTGCGGAATCGTATTCTTCCACAGCTGAGTCAGAACACCCACTAAAATCCCTCCCACACATGCTCTCATGGAAACAGACACACACACATGCACTCACAGCCAAACAAAATTTCACAAGCATGCATACACAAAAATACGCAAAACAGAGAGCGAAGAAAGGATGAATAGGGAGGGCTGCCCTTCAAGTCTGTCTGCGCTTGGCCTTAATTCCTTAACGCACAATTCCACCCCAAAATGATGATTATTTCAGGCAAACATATTACTTAAGTTATAATCTGCTATAATTTTGATATAACCATTAATTATTAGATTGAGGCCAGGGGCAGGATTTATTGCTTTCACCAATACAGCCAAAATGAGGAGTTGTGCGAAAAGTATAGATGAAGAAATAAAGTGATGGAGAGTGAAAGATGGCTAATTGTTGAGAATTGCATCTTTGTTTGTATTGCTGTATTTTTTTTCATTTAGTGTGTGTGTGTGTGTGTGCGTGTGTGCGTGCATGCTGTTCAGGTATTGCCGGGGACAAAATGTCCCCACAAAGATGGCAATACCAGAAATCCTTGACCTTGTGGGAATTATTTTGGTCTTCATGAGGAAAACTGCTTTTAAATCATATTAGATGAGGTTTTTTGAAAAGGTAAAAATGCAGAAAGTTTTCTGTGATGGGTAGGTTTAGGGTCAGTTTGTACAGTATAAACAACATTATGTCTTTGGAAAGTCCTCATAAAACATGGAAATCCAACATAGATAAGTTGCACATTGTATTTTACCTTTTCATTATTATTGGAACACAAAGCTGAGGACGTTGTTGGAAAAAACTTTAGGGTGATCGGTGATGGTACCAGATGTTAACACCATGATATTTTATGTATACCATGGTACCGAATGATTGCCAAATTGCAATACCATGGTACTTTTTGTTTGAATTTTAGGTTATTATTGCCATCTTACATATAGAAAATAACATATACTATAGTACATGTCCTTAAAATAGGTACTGCCATTGTACAATGTCCAAAGTTAATACCATGGTATTTTTTTAAGTGACACTTTTCCATTTAACTGTTCGGCATTTTAGAGCAAAAAGAGGGATTTTGTTGAGGAAAACAGCAGTGATTGTCAAATGTTAATACTATGGTATTTATAAACAATTTATTCAAATACAATTTTTCAAAAATCACCTATTTTTAAATACCATGGTATTTTTTGTTGTACTCTAGGGTGCTTCAACCATCTGACATTTAAAAAAAACATATTATTACTGTACATGTACCCTTAAAACACAGTGACTGGTATTAATTGGAAATACCATGGTACTTTAACATAGTGAAATTGATTTACCATGGGATTTAAATCATACTGCGAGGTACAACAAAGAATATCAAGGTATTACTATGGTACTATGTGCAAAATACCACGGTAGAACCATGGTAGTTTTGATACTTTTTTGTAAGTGAAACCACCATTTACCTGTTCAGTATTTTTAGAGCACAAAGAGAAAGACACCTTATGAAAAAATCCCTGACAGAAGTGTGTGTGTGTGTGTGTGTGTGGGAGAAAGAGTTATACATTGGCACCCTTTAAAGGGCATCCTCAAGCTGTATGTGTAGGGGGGAGAAGCATTAGCTTACTAAATATGATTTATATAATGGAGATTGCACTGCAGCTTTTGGGACTGTCTTTTTCGAAAGATTTTACAAAAACACTCATGTGCGTGCAGAAAGTGGAAAGAGCGTATGTGCGTATGGCATGAGCATGGATGTGTTCACTTGTTTTTGTGCACACGTTTGTGGATGTGTACGTGAGAACGAGAGGGTTGTGGGACTCTGCATTGTAAGTATAAGGTCATATAAACAGTCTGATTTCAGCTCACAGTCGAGTTTAACACTGAATAATATCCTCCTACCCCTTTGATAGTAAGTGTTTGTTTGTTTTGTGCACATTTGTGTTCTCATGACAGAATGTGTGGCCTTTTTATGTGATCGTACGGCATGTGTTGATGTGTAAGCGAGTGAATCAGCGTGTGTGTGCAAGCAGGACTGGAGCAAGACTTCAAAGACACTCAATCAGTTGGAAACTTTAGGTGTGTGTGTCATCTCTCTTAGCAGATAGTGTGCTCTCTTATGCTGAGAAGAACCACATCATGGTCTCAGTGAATAACTGAGGAGTGCTCTCTCTGATGTTGAATATTCAATTGTGTGTAATGCTGTATTGAATATTCATGTGCTTTTCCCGTGAAAGGGCACTCATACCTTTGGTCTTTAGTCTCTGCTCTCACGCAGATGGAAGACGGGTGCTGGAAGGCCAGATACTGTATATAGGCTGTGTGTTTAAAAAAAAAAATAATCTCATCTTAAATATATTTCACACATTTGTTACGTTACACTCGACTGTGGCAGACAAATTAATCATTCAATAGATTTTGCGAAAAGTTGCTTCAATATTTTGTTTTGTTTATTTCCATATCACTGAAATCTGATCTTTTCGAGGCAGACATAAAGTAAGTTCAGTGAGAGAATGCGCTGTGTTCTTAAGATGTTTTAAAGTAGGTCGAATTTGAAATTACCCTGCCTTCTGTTGCTCTCCATTTTGCGTTGTCCTTTGTGAACAGCTCCTGACTCATTCTGTTCCGCTCGGTCTGGTGAGGCGCTTTGCCTGTAGTAACAGCTGGGGATTTAAGTGGAACTTTAAGTTTGAACTGCTCTGATGGGGATTCTGCTTAATAAATAACAAAATATTCTTTGTTTGAAGTTGAGGATTGACAAATGAATCCTGTATTAAACTTGCTTGCTATATTACAGCTGCACTACTACAGAACTTTGGCCTCTCTATCACAGTCTATGGTTAAGAACGCAATATTGCATGTTTCTTGCAGAGTGTTTCTTTTGTTAGTTGCACCTTGACACTTCCCCCTGGTTAAAGGTGATCAACATATCAGAGATGATGTACTGCATCATCCAGCAATGGAATTTCATTCATTTTTAAAGCAAAAAAATTATATTCAGTAGTGCTTCTTCTAATGCTTCTTTATTCATGTTTTCAAGGTCATATACATATACATATACATAATTGTAATTTTATTTTCAAAAACATGTAGAAACTTGCTATCCTTTTAACCACACATGACCTTTAGCCAAAGACCCTTTTAAAAGTCTTAAAAAAATATATTTTTTTGGTAAAAAGATCATGGTCCTTTGGGGAACGTTAATGACATATTGATAACACGATACGATTAGTGAGTGAACTACACAATTGTTATTATATAAATCATTAAAGATTTTATTTATATTTTACTCATCACTTATTCAACTATCAAAGATCAATGATCAATTTTTACATCAGATCTCACTCTGCTGTATTATAGAGCAGTATTTTGCATATCTTCAAGCTTTCAGAGACTAAAAAATTCAAATCTTTGTAAATATTATTTACAAGTTTATATATGCTGTTCCAAAACTTTATTTCAAAACATTTTTCTGCAGTTTTACACTACTGTGGTCAGTAAGATTTTTTATTGTTTATTTTAAAAATACAGTAAAAAAATACAGTAAAACTACTATTGTGGAATATTTTTTCATGAATATAAAGTTCAAAATAACAGCGTTTATTTGAAATATTTTGTAACATTATACATTTGATCAATTTAATGTGTCCTTGTTCAATAAAAGTATTAGGTTATTTTTTATTTCTTTTTTTTAACAATCTGACCCACAACTTTTGATTGGTAGTGCGTGTACACTACAGTTTGACTCATTGCCATCTGAAAGTGAGTGACAACATCTGCCACTACAACCGTAGAATGACTCCGTTTCTCGAATTTTCTCTTTTTTACACATTCACTTAAAGACATCTAAATCATTCTCTTTCTGTCTCTTCCTAGGCTAGGCTGACATTTGTATGTGATGTCATCATCTCACCGGTTGCCTAGGAAACAGAAAGGGGGGGTTGGCTTTAAAATGAGAGACAGGGAGTGAGAGGATGAGGGGGAATGAGCAGAAGAGATCTAAAATTCAAGTCATTCCTGCAACAACCTTGTCTGCGTCCGACCACTAACACTTCCTCTCTCCTCTGATGCAAAATAATCATCAAAAGACACTTGCGCTGTCACCAGCAGTCTGAACTCCAGCTGTCTGCTACACACACAGAGAGACAAGTGTGTTTTCAGAGCTCAGAGTCGCAGGGTTAAACATAGAGGTGGTGTCATTGTGTGTGTGAGTGTTTTTCTTTGTGTCTGTCTCTGTTAATTAGCTGGTGTGGAAGATTTTGGAGTCTTTTGTTTTTTTTGTAAGTGCACACTTGTGCTTGATGAATATGGACGCTTTGATGTGATCCCTATTTGATATAACTGCTGTGTTAATAGAGATGCTTTTTTTTGTATCTGAAAGATTATTCATCTCTCTAGTTGCCACACTAACTTCATTAGCATATTAGCGGACTCTAACAAAACATACCATGGTCCTACAATTTTTTTTATGGACATTTACACCACCATTCAAAAGTTTGGGGTCAGTAAGATTTTTATGCTCATTTAGTAAGTCTCTTATGCTCAACATGGCTTTATTTATTCAATAAAAAATATTGTAAAATATTTTTACAATTTAAACAAGATAATCAGGAACCAAGGAAACCGGAAGTAAACAAAGCAGGACAATAGGAAATAAAGGAACAGAACATAATATCAACATAGAAGTCCATAATCGTGACACATTTCTTATATTATCACAGTTCAAAACAGTTTTTTTTTAAATAATGTAAAAGTCTTTACTGTCTTTTGATCAGTTTAATGTGTGCTTGCTTGCTTGATGAATAAAACTATTATTTTCTTAATTTAATAACAGTAGTGTATTGTGGCAACATCATGTTTTTTGTTGTTGTAGTTTTTTTGCACAAATATCATATTAATACCACCTTTTTTGGACATAACATGGGAATGTCATAGTTTTTGGACGTACCATGGATATGGGAATCATTCAGTAACATTTATACTTGCGTTTATTTATCCCAAGTGACAAATGAGGAACATCAGAAGCAATTTGCCATAAACAAATTGGGTAACATGGTATTACTATCCGATACCTGAAACAAATTTTAATATCGTCTGTATATTTATATTTTAAATATTTTTACAATATTCAAATCGGAACGTAAATTAAATCCCTGCCCTTATCTCTTGTTTTCCACTGAAAGCATGAAAGAAAATTTCCACTGAGGAGTTTGAACCAGTGCAGTTTAAATTACACCCGAAATAAATGTTGAACGTCTTCATATAGGAGATGAGGAGGCAGCAGCTCTAAAGGCAACTACTTTGGTATGCAAAGACTGTTTTGATATATCGAAGATGTGTCAGGATTGAGGGCAGAACACAGTCTGCCATGAGTCAGTGACAAAGCTTAGTCATTTAGTAAATGAATAATTGAGTTGGCCATCATTTCCAAGTGTGTGAATTGGGATGTACTGAATATTACAGGCTCTGTGGCGGCGACCTGCTCAAATCCAAAACCAAAAATAACACGTTTGGGATTAAAACCATTTAATTCAGATTCTGAGGTGAATTTATTTTAGCCTCTGGCTTTAGTAGCGTGTTTAATGTCTGTTTACTTCACTGTTTGATATCTCTCTACTGGGCATCTGATCTTCTTGGCTTTTATCAGTCTGTTCTGTGATTGGCTGCAGCCACAGATGTGTGGTGGGCACAGATGTTTGATCCCTGGAGATATACCGCCCGAGGACATTTTGTTTTGAGAGAAGCGTCTGTGTGAATGTTCCAGGTATGCTGCTTATTATATTAGGGCTGTCAATTGATCATGCACACTGATCCATATGTATATTGCATAATCATGGATTTGTTTAAGGCTGAGGCTCATGTTTGAGTTCACAGCCCACCTGCTATGTTCCCCAAGGCTGCATTTATTGATCAAAAATACAGTAAAAAACATTATAAATTTTTTTGGTGAATAGGGAGTTCAAAAGAACAGCATTTATCTGAAATAGAAATCTTTTATTTTTATTTTTTCATTATCTTGCATTATTTTATAGATTTTTTTTTCCAGCAGATATTTGTATGTGGTTTAAAAAAAGTGACATGACGTGCAGGCCAAAACTTGTACTTCAGAACTTCTCCTTTGCATTTAACCCATCCAAGTTCGTGCACATACATTAGGAGAAGTGAGTAGTGAACAAACTACTCACAAACACACACTGCAAACCGTGGACACACACTCCGGGAGCAGTGGGCAGCCATTTGCTGTGGCGCCCGGGAAGTGATTGGGGGTTAGGTGCCTTGCTCAAGGCCACCTCAGTCATTTCCTGCTGGTATTCAGAATTGAACCTGCAACCATTAGAGCGTGGCCTAATATTATGTTAATTTAGCTGGTTGCTGGTAGATCTACCACCTCCACACTGTAGAATATTTCGGTTAAAAAAATGAGCTTAAGTCATTGATTTGAATTTACCCATGAATCTCAGTGTCGGCTTAATAAGAATTTTTAGCCACTGATTGGCTGCAGTACTACTACGACTGATGCCAGTGAGGCTTTTGGGACTTCATATCATCACACATCTTTGCACCACACAGCTGAGATATGCTCATCTCTCTCTCTCTCTCTCTCTCTCTCTCTCTCTCTCTCTCTCTCTCTCTCTCTCTCTCTCTCTCTCTCTCTCTCTCTAAAATGTTTCTATTACAGTCGTCAGTGTGAGTGGAATGCTCCGATCCCTCATTACCTTAAATTAGCACTTCAGTGTTTGCCCACCAGCCTGGTCTGCATTGTCGACAAAGTGTATGTTTGATTCTCTTTCCCTCAGTGAGTGCGTATGCGCTGTAGGTGGCTAGTAACTGCCACCTAAAAGCATTTCATCTCAGGATATAAAAAATATGCTATTCCTGGAGTCATAATAAGGGTTTTCAGGGGAATTTAACGACATTTTCTGTTAGGATTCTCTCCAAAGGCATCACAGCCTGAAGAAACACTCTGCATCAGTGCAGAGCCCACTGATGTAATTCTGCATGTTAACTGGGCTTCCCCTTGAGGCAATTGTCTCTTACCCTCTCTCTCAGGCTAAACACTCACAGGTACAAGCTCATATACTTTCACAACATGTTCTGCGTATACATATACAAACACCTACATATGTACCTTTTAGCATTTTGTTTACCTGATTTCGATGTGGTCTTATGCTGGAGTGATGTCACTGGCAGCTGTAGAGCACTTGGTCACTGGTCCAGAGTGTGAGTTCCCTGGCGACGCTTTGAGCTGCTCGCCTTGTTAACTCGAAGCTTTTTTAAGAACAGTCCAAATGTCAGCGGATCAATGAGCAGGTGACATGATCTGTCCCGCTCTGCCCCAGGTTTCTCTTCATCTAATAAATAGGGTTATATCCAATGACTTAATTTACTGAAGGCTGGGTTGATCCTTAAGACAAGCGTCCCGCGGGCTCTTATTGAAGTTCTGTGGGCTCACGCTCTACTGTGAATGACTGTATTATTCACCATGTTTGAGTCCTGATTGGCTCTCCAGATTTTACTTGAATGGAGTGTTTAAATCTAATAAAGATTTATTATATTGTATTGTATTGTATTGTATTGTATTATATTACATTACATTACAGTGGAGTCCAAAAGTCTGAGAACACTTAAATATTTGTTTGTTTGTTTATTCTGTAAAACTGTAAATAAAGAAAATTTAGGGATTTTGAAGAATTTTAAAAGATAGGAACATTTTTCCTTGTGTGCTTCATTTGATACATTTGCAATAAAAAAATATTTTATAAAATAATTATTTTAAAGAATTAAAAAAATATCATATTTTCCACCTCATGGAATATTGACACTGATTTGTATTCTTGTTTTTATCCCATGTTGCAGCTGCATCAAATGCACATATGTTTTTATTGACTTGCATCTCTTTCTCTTTCTTGCTTAGATGGAGGATGTGATTGCTAGGATGCAGGATGAGAAAAACGGTATACCTATCCGTACAGTGAAGAGTTTCCTGTCCAAGATTCCCAGTGTCTTCTCTGGTAATTCCCCTTACACCTGTTTCAAATACTCTGCGGTTCCAAGTTGACGCTGAGAAAGCAGAATTCAGCAGGAGCCAGTGCCCCACAGCAAGCCAATGAAAACTCTGCCAGAACTCAGTAGTGCAGCACCAGTATCTCTGGTGATAGCCTGATCTCTATCAAAGGTCTCTGGCCTGGGTTGCTCTGGTGGGGAAGCACAATGCATTCTAGGTATAAACAACAGGATTTGAACTGTTCTCTATGGGATTGGCTCATTATGTTTATTCAGATTTCATTCTAATATCCTGAAACAGAAATGATAAATGCAGCTAATGGAATATTCTGAGTTATTTTCAAGCTAATGTTTATGGACCACATCAGTGGCACAGACCATAATTTTACAATTAATTTTCACCCAAAAGTTGAAATGATTGTTTATGGTATTTTGTCTGTTATCCATACTCCTTTAACATCTTTGAGAAGAAAAAAAGGAAATAGTCCCAATAAATGGATCCACTGTTTATTGGATTGGATAATAATTGCACTGTATTTACATATCAGAGACTGAAAAAGGAGTGCAAATGTTATACTTCCTTATATGCCATAATCCATTTTAGAAGGGCTGGATTGGGAAGGAGAAACCGAGAGAGAAATTCTCAGAAGGATGCTCTTTGGTTCCTCTGACTGCGGTCCCTCTGAGGATTCATTAAAAGGCCAGCTTCAAGCTCTAACAACCCAGTCTCTGCCTCTCTATGCTTTAAAAAGTCTCTCACGCTCTGGGCTTCTGCTGTCTCTAGGGACACACCTCTCACTGCTGATTGGCTGCGCAATAGGGGCTCTGTGCATATTTTGGGAATACTGGATTTGATTGGTCAGTAAGGGTTATCTCGGAAAGATATTTCTCAGAAGAAACTGTTCACGGTCTATTAATTTAGCAGTGACCAGGTTGAAAATGAAACACTGAACAAAATTGTTTAAGAAACTAATTTTGCGGTGTAAAATGGTCATTAATACTTAATGATAAAGTTTTTTAAAGGGTTCCTGATTAAACATATATATCCCCACCCCCGATACTCATGCCATTAGTTGAGCCAATGTTCATATCCCCAAAGTATCATGTCAACCTACCAGTTGTATTCTTATACTTGTCTCTGAATATTAAAGTAGGATTGGATGCAGTGTTTTTAATTTTGTAATAATTACAGTACAAGACAGTGCTGCAACATAATTTTTTTGCCCTGAGAGTTTTACAGCAATTATTAAAAAGAGATGTGTACCGCACTGTAGGCATTCATTTATTTTAGGTGAATATACAGGAAGTAGTTGACTTTTTGGTTGCTTTGAGAGTCAGACAGAAAGAGGACAAATAGGGGTTTATGCGTGCAGAGGTAAAGATTATGATTTTCTGTTAATCCACTAAATATTCCAGCGAAGCTTTACTGAGACTGAGATCCTCTTTGGAGCATCTAGAACCCCTGTACTTAAAGGGATACTCCACTTTTTTTGGAAATAGGCTCATTTTACAACTCCCCCAGAGTTAAACTGTTGAGTTTTACCGTTTTTGAATCCATTCAGCCGATCTCCGGTTCTGGCGTACCGCTTTTAGCATAGCTTAGCTGCATGAGTGCAGCAGGCGCAATGATATGACGCAGCGCCTGAAAATAGTCCCCAGCTCGGTAACTTCCAACGTGACCGGGACTAAGTGCCTGCGCCTGCTGCACTCATGGTACGGCAGTAAAGTTTCTTGATTATTACGCAGGAATGAGAGTATAGTTCCTAGCCATATCAGCCTAGAAAATCGCAACTTTACATTTTCCGTCGGTCTTAGTGCACGATGTGCTCTAGCTAAAAGTGGTACCGCCAGAACCGGAGATCGGCTGAATGGATTCAAAAACGGTAAAACTCAACAGTTTAACTCTGGGGGAGTTGTAAAATGAGCCTATTTCCAAAAAAAGTGGAGTATCCCTTTAACTTTAGCAGAATTTATACAGTTCTGCTGCTTAGAGAGAGAAAGAGAGAGACAATTATTCGTCTGAGAAAACTTAGAGGGAAAAACTGAAGAAAGTAATCAGGGCTTGGGACTAACTTATTTGCTCACCAGCCACTGTGGCTTACTAGCCACAGTTACTAAAAGTTACTAGCCACTAGTGGTGTCAACAATAATCGATTCGGCGATGCATCGCAATGCGGGAAATGTACGATTCAGCATCGATGCGGCAAAGTGCCATAATCGATTATGTCACTGTTTATTTTCTGGCCTTGGACAATAAAGTTTTGAAGTTTCAATTACTTCCGGGGGCATAATAACAACAATAATGATGGCTGAGGCGGAGGGAGATGACCGCGATATGGCGCCATTCACATATAGCGCCTAAAAACGCTAGGCGTGCCGCGTTCTCCTTTTTCCAAAGCGCTAGGGCGGTTGCGCTCTGGAGGCGTCTGTCGTTGCGAAGCAACCATCAGCTGCGCTTTCCGTTACAGCAAACCGTTCTTGTCACGTGACCTACGGTGCGCTTGTGGCATTCTGAAAAGTTGAGATGTTTTTATCTCGATGAGGCGTGGACGCTTGGCAAAAACGAGCGCGTCGCACCACGACCGCCTCGCTTCCATTATGAGCGCGCATACCGCGCGCCTACATTTGAAATAACGAACTTGAGCGCGCAAAAGACGCGATATGAGAACAGGCCCATAGACGGGTAATCAAAAGCGCACCCAAAGCTTGGATTTAAATTTTATTTTATTTAATGGCATTTACGTTAAAGATACAGGAGAGTTATAATACACACATAGCAGCCAATAAATCTGTTGTTCGATATCTGACTGCTTGTATTGCCTCGTGACTGATGAAAAATTTGCCTTGTTGTGTGCAGTAGAATTGTGATGCATCGCAATGGATCGTAGAATCGAATCGTTACCTGGTGAATCGTAATTGAATCGAATTGTGAGGGCAGTGCCAATGCACACCCCTACTAGCCACTCAGCATTTTCACTGGCAACAATTTTGTTGACACCATCGATACCATGGTGAAAAACTGCCATATAGATATTTGTAACATTATCTCATAATTTTGCAGCTATATTAGGCTGCTGTCACTTTAAGACCTGATGCACTGATCCATTATACTGTTACACATGTGTTTTCTTTCTCAACTGTCTACATTCACTTAAAACTTAACTGACTGTTTTTACATGAATACTCGCAAAAATATTTGCATTTTGACATTATTTTGTGTGTATTTGACTGTTATAAATAAAATTCAACCCGCCAACGTTGCTAGTAGGAGTGACTGCGTTACACGCCACTGCTGAAATCCACCTGCATTTGGCGGGTTGGCAGGTGTTAATGTCAAGCATTGAATGTAAATACAGAAAATGGTGAATGAAATGTATGGATGCAATGGAGAAAAAGAATAAAAGATAAAGTTTAGCTAGAAAAATGTCAAACTGAAAATAATGGACTTTATCGCAGACTATTCAGCTGTTGATACAAAGACTATTTGTATTATTATCATATGTAGTTTGGCAAATTTGTCCACTGATTATGAGTTTATGGCAGGTGAATGGAGAACATTTCTTACTAACCATGAAACAATATTCTGCTGAATTTTGATAGATAGAATTTAGATAGACCGACCAACATTTTAAATAATAACCTTCACTTCTTTTCCAGGTTCAGACATTGTCCAGTGGATGCTGAAAAATCTATGTATCGAGGATCAAGGTGATGCAGTCTTTTCTTTAATGACATCACTGACAGTGCTGCAGCTGTGATGTGCATAAATTGAACTACTTCTACTTCTTTTATTTTGATTAATTCACATGCACTCTTTTCTAAAAGTCAAAATCATACCTTCAGCTCACAGGGTAATATATTCAAGATTTGCATAATCATAATTATACTGTAAGTTGGCAAACAGCAAATGTCAGCATCTCCTGTTACTCCTTTAATTAAAGAAGTGGGGGATCATTTTACTTGCATCTACTTCTTCAAAAACAAGAATGGGAAAGCTTTGAAACTGCTGTGAACCAAGCAATACACGAGTAATTTAACTAAGTAGGTAATAGTAAAGCTATTCTTATAAAATAAAAGCTGAACTTAGCTGAACTTTAAACTGGAATTAATTAAAATGACTAATAATTGAATTTATTTTATTTCAAAATAAATAAAAATATATATATTTACTATTTATTTCATTTTTTTATTTTATTTTTTGACAATACATATGTTCTTAACCCATTGATAGTTGCAATTCCTAATAAACCGGCCGACTAATGTTTTATTTACTCATCAAAGCCAATTTTGATTGCATTTGGTGCTTTTCAAGTCTAAAACTAAATAGAGGTATTGTGAAGGTGGAGTTGGTTTTAGTAAGGAAGGTTTGTTTCTGAGTATGGTGAATATCACTCTACTTTAGATTCCCTCTGACAAATATGACAGGTATGTGAGAGTAAGTGTGTGATATGGGGGCTCTTCTCAGAAAAAGAGCAACCAGATAAGTGCACTGAATCTCTCAGTATACTCAATAGACTGGAACCATGGAGAGATAAAACGAGAACTTTAAAAAAAGTTCCCTCCCTCTCTCTCTCTCTCTCTCTCTCTCTCTCTCTCTCTCTCTCTCTCTCTCTCTCTCTCTCTCTCTCTCTCTCTCTCTCTCTCTCTCTCTCTCTCTCTCTCTCTCTCTCTCTCTCTCTCTCTCTGTTCAGTTCTTATACATTGCTGATTAGTGGAATTCACCTCATGAACATGCCTGGTGGGAAGCTCTCATCAAAACAACAACATCTGCAAAAAGCATACTGCACCCTTGAAAGCAAAGGGATATTAATTTGTAATCAGCACGGACACATACTCTAACATGCACACTCACAGTAAACACTGTATTGTAAAAGTTTAATAGATCATTCTTTATTGATGCTTAACTTCCTCTGGTACGGGTTTTGTAGAGGAGTGTGTGGTGCTGTTTCAGTATGTTGCAGTAGAATGTTATTTCCATGCTTCCTCTTGTAGACTGAGACCCCTAGGTCCCATCATAACCTAGTTACCTTAGAGTATCATTTACATTTCAAAATAGATTATTCAATTAGACTGGGGAAAGAAACTTCTTATAGATTGGAATATTTTATGGAATGAAAACATACCTAAAAGCATCATCAACAAAGTTCTGGGATGACCATTGCACCCTTTTCAATTAAAAAGCCTTTATTATTTCATGGCTCCCTGCGGAAAACATGTGCCGAAACGCATAGGAGAGTTTAGTTTTGAGTGTAGCCATGAAATAATAAAGGCTTTGTTGCCAGCACTGTGTTTATGAACTATGATATAGCCTAGACCATAGAGCACCTTTATTTTAATACTAAAATAATTCTCATCTCAGGATACATTCTCCATTATTCTGCTTTGTTTGAAGATTGCCTAAATGTATTTTGTTTCGCACGAAAAACCTACCGCGTCATACCATTTGTTCGATTTAGTTTCAGCACAGGATAAATAATAATAATGATCTTGGCATAAACGTTTGGGCTACCCCTAATAACACTACTAATTGTTTCTCTAGTGGAGGCTCTTCATCTGGGCACACTGATGGCGGCTCACGGCTACTTCTTCCCCATCTCTGACCATGTGCTCACTCTTAAAGACGATGGCACGTTCTACAGATTTCAGGTCAGTTGTTTTGCTAATTTGAGAAACAAAATAGAAACGGAACTTTTGGAAATGCTTTAAAATATAGCACCCATGCAAAAATATAGTGCTTGTTATTGAAGTTAATTACATAGTAGACTAATAACATGTATTTGCAAGCTCGGATACTGATTTCTCCATCAAATAATTACACATTAAGTTGTTAATCAGTACTTTCTAATGTAAATATACAATAATCACTGTAATCAATGTTAAATGTAGCTACATTTTCTTTACAAACAACTGCAATAGTCTTGGTTTCTTTTGCATACGAACTGTGCCAGTTTTCACATTACACTGCATTATGAGTAATTGTGCTCTTTCTTCTGTTAGACTCCGTATTTCTGGCCCTCAAATTGCTGGGAGCCCGAGAACACTGACTACGGTGAGTTTTTGTGCGAGATCTGTTATCTGTATCTTACTGAGACCAGTGTGTGTGTGTGTGTGTGTGTGTGTGGTCCTGGTAAACCCAATGTTATGGGGACAAAATATCCCCATAAAGTTGCTAATATCCGAAATCCTTGTCGTTGTGGGACAGTTTTATGTTATGAGTAGGTTTAGGGTTAGGGGATATAATATACAGTTTACACAGTATAAAAAATATTATGTCTATGGAAAGTCCCCATAAAACATGGTAACCCATGGTCCTTAACTTACCCGCTGTCATGATATGAGGCAACACACGGGTCGTGGTCTATATTAAAAAGGGTTTTATTCGGCTAGCACAGAATAACATAAGCTATGCGTTCGACTCTCGTGGTTAGCATACCCCGAACTACGGTAGCTTAACATGGACAAAAGACAATCTCACAACATCTCCCTCTTTTTGGAAGTTAGCAATACAAGATCCCAAACATCAGCAATAAGTAAGTAAGTGGGAGGTAAACTGGGAGAAGAATAGAGTAAACTTTAAAGTTACTTACACAATGCGTATCTGATATGAATAAAACTAATTATAATGGAAAGGATTATTATTGACTCTTCCTTTGACATCAGTGTGTAATTTACAAACTCTAAATGTATTTTTTTATATGTCTGAAACCTAAAATAAACATTATTGTGATCGTACGTGCGAAAGGGTTAAATAAGCAAGTATGTAATTTACATAGTTGAGATAGAATTAGGCAAGTGGTAATTATCACAAATTGAGCATAATAACTGATTATACAAAACTTCAACGTCATCGAGCCACCTCTAAATATTGTTCAAATGACCTCATATTTTGCCTGAATTATTTTTTCATGTATTGGAACAACTTGAGGGGGTCAGACAATTATAAATCAAAACTTTTAAAAATAAGGGCCACCCTAGCATTTTGCAATATTAATTAAATCTTAAATTTCCTTAAACAATATAACAAAATAAATGCAACAACTATGTTAACTTCGTTATCAAATAACATCTTCCTTTTGTTTCCATTCTGCAAATAATCTCAGAACGGTGCAGGACGTCACAGGGGTAGACTGCCCTCAGTCCTGGAAGGGTTTATTCTGCCCTTTTTTAACATCATCAGTCCCGCAGCCTGAGAGGCACTTTTATCTCACGGCCCCTGGAGGTTCTTTTCATAGGAGTAGATGGTGGAAGGGGAGGCCCTGAGGAAGGGCCTGCTGGTAGCTGGCTCACTGGTGATTTCGGCGGCGCCATCACATCTGTCGGTGGGGAACCGCTGTCCTGCTGAGATGCTGTAGACTGAGCACATTGCTGTTCTGCAGGAGGTTCGGTCTCAGGAACAGTCTGGAGGTGACGCCTCTTCCGACGGGTCACATTCCCATTGGCCATCTCCACGAGGTAGGATCTCGGCTCCTTGGACTTACTTATGACCCTGGCAGGTGTGGCCCACCCCTTCTCCCCACCGAGCTTCACTCGAACAGTTTGACCAGGGTGAAGTTCAGGGAGCGCACGTGCCGAATGACTGCGGTTGTAGTAGAATCTGTATGAACTTTTCGCTGTAGCGTCCTTCATGTAGACTTGATCCGGGTTGAATGGACGTGGCAGCAATGACTTTTCTAGGACCGGAACCGTAGTACGGATTTGTCTACCAGTCATGAGCTGTGCTGGACTTTCACCTGTTTCTGCGATTGGTGTAGAGCGATAACCCATAAGGGCCAAGCAGGGATCCGGCTGTTTGAGGATGTACTTGGCAGTCTGAACAGCCCTTTCTGCAGCTCCGTTCGACTGTGTATAATGTGGGCGGGAGGTAATGTGAGTGAAACCATAGCTCTGTTTGAAATCCTGGAACTCTGCTGACGTGAACTTTGTCCCGTTGTCACTGACCAGTTCTAGCGGGATGCCCCATCTCACAAAAATGTGCTTGAGCTTGTTAATAGCCTGCTTGCTGGTAATGGTGGTGAGGGAAGCAATCTCAATGTCTCTAGAGAAGTAATTGACAGCGACAAGAAAAGTCTTACCCTCCAACTCAAACAGGTCAACAGCAATCCTTTGCCATGGGCCACTGGGCAGGGGAGTGGTTACCAGTGGTTCACATCTTTTGTGTAGGTTTGTGCTCTCTGCAAAAGTCACATAATTTCACTTTGTTTGTGATCTGTGCACCGATGTTTGGCCACCAAACTGTCAACTTTGCTCGCTCCCGACACTTGGTGAGGCCCTGGTGACCTACGTGCAGTTGGTCCAGGACCTCAGCTCTGAGTACTGCTGGAACTACTATGCGGTCGTGGTATAGGACCAGACTGTCCGACTCTGATAAGTGATTCCTGGCTGCATAGTATCCACGCAGTGGTGAGCCCTCCGCCATTTTGCGAGGCCACCCTTTTCTGATGAATGTGATTACTTTTTGAAGTTCAGCATCGCTTTGCATGACTCTGCGAATTTCCTCGAGCTTGGGTGACTTGATTGGTTTGCTAGCTACCATAGTGTTCCCATATGCCTTTACTTGCGTTTCCGTTTCAGGCACGTAACTGTCTTTCAGTGGATGTCTGGAGAGTGTATCTGCGACTACTAGCTGCTTACCGGGAACATGTTCAGCAGTGACGTTGAATCGCATGAGGCGCATAAGCAGCAGGGATGGAAATTACCACCAAAATGCGGGTGATTTTGTGTTGTGGCGGGTAAACTCACTTCACCTACCGGCCACCGTGGCGGGTAAATAAAAATAGCATACTGTTTCACCCGGACGGCGGACACTTTTAGAGGAGGCACACCTTCAACACCCGCGCGCTTATTCTGTCGAGGCTCGATGAGGGAAGAAAACGTGGGAGCGCGAGAGGCGGTTTGCCGTCCAAAAGGAGAGCTAGCCGCGAGCGCATGGTGTATTTTTAGGGCGGGGTAGCTCTCTTGTGTCGTAAAGAGCTAGCCGCGCGAACATCTACCCGCGCGCTTCTTCCATCGAGGCTTGAGCACGAGAGGTGGGAGCTAGCCGCGAGCGCATGATGTAAATATGACAGAACAGGCATACCGTAAAACTTAAAATAATAGCCCGGGCTTTTATTTTCCCAAAGCGTCGAACTGCACCGGCTTGTATTTGAGACAGGCCTTTATAATTTAGTGTTAAGATGTTGTTCCTAGAGTCTCCAATCACTAAAAAACCCAAATGCTCCACGTGAAACTGCAGTCTTCCGACCTTTTACTATCGTGTCAATTGATTTTGATTAATATGCGCGAGGGAGAGAGAGCAAGATAGCGCTCGTGTTGTTTGAAGACGTGAGAAAGCGCGCGCGGCCGGGGCTCTCTCTCTCTCACTCTCTCTCTCTCTCTTGCTCTGCTCTGCTCATTTGCGCCCTGTCAAGCGCACCAGTCATTCTATTCTACATCACTCACCGATCAAAAAAGGCTTTGGCGGCGCCAAAAAGCGGACGATCTGACGGGTTTTAGAAGATTAAATACAACCCGAAACTAAAAAAGCCTTTATTTACCCAAACCTATCGCCACACCAGGCGTGTAAAAGAGACAGGCGTCTATTTGGGACTTGGCTATTATTTGAAGTTTTACGGTACTCTCGCAGAGAGAGCAACCTCCAGCATAGAGTGCGGTTTGGTATCGGTTCAGTGTTTTGTTTAATCTGCCCTACTAATTTAACGAAATGTATATCAGTTCATGGTTTGTGTGTGTATAAGAGAGAAAGAGAAAATGTCAGTATTTTATTGAGGCTTGAGATTAAATAAACTGGTTAAGTTATTGTAGATCTTGTAGTATTAATTTTCACATGCAGTTACACATTGTCGGTTAAAAACAAGAAAGTGGCTGGTAAAAACATTGAGTGGCTGGTAGATTTTGAAATCCATCAGCCACAGTGGCCGGTAGACAAAAAAGTTAATTTCCATCCCTGATAAGCAGTCTCTGACATCGTAGTGACGTTTTGTCCAGATCATATGAGGTGATCAATGGCACCAGTGGCTTGTGGTCAGTTTGTAAACGGACCCGGCCCATACCTTGGATGTAGCGGGCGAAACGTTCACAAGCCCAAACGGATGCCAGACACTCCTTTTCGATCTGCGAATACCTCTTCTCCGCATCAGTGAGTGTGCGCGAGCAAAAGGCAACGGGCCGCAACTCTCCATCGTGGTCTTGCAACAGGGCAGCACCAAGGCCATAACTGCTGGTGTCGGCACTGACCACTGTTGGTTTGTTGGCGTCGTAATAACAAAGGGCTGGTGCAGCCATGAGCATTGCTTTTGCTTGGTTAAATGCTTGCTCCTGAGGCTCACCCCAAACCCACGCAGTCTCTTTCTTGAGCAGGTTAGTGAGTGGATGCAACACTGTAGACAGGCCTGGCAGGAATTTTCCAACATAGTTAACCAGTCCGAGCACCTGCCGCATCTGCTCCACGTTGGAGAGGCTGGACATCTGAGCGATAGCCTCCACTTTGCTCTAATCAGGCTTCACACCATCCGCGCTAATGATGTTTACAAAGAACTGCAGTTCAGTCTTTCCAAAGTGACACTTGGCCCTGTTGAGCTTGAGACCAGACGCCTTAACCGCCCCCAACACCGCGTCGAGATGGCAGTCATGCTCCTCCTTTGTAGATCCGTAAACCAGAATATCGTCCATCACAACGACCGTCCCTTCTAGGCCTTTGAGCAGGTCTGTCATTAGCCGCTGGAAAATCTCAGGCGCTGATGTAATGCCAAATGGCAGACGTTTAAAGCAAAACCGGCCCATTTCGGGTAATGAAGGTTGTCAACCTTTGGCAGCTGGGGTCCAATGGAATTTGCCAGAACCCGCTAGAGGCATCACGAGTGGAGAAAACCTTGGCTCCTGCCAGCTTAGGTGTTATATCGTCCATGGGCAAAATGTAACGTTCGCGCTTCACTCCCTTGTTCAAGCGTTTCAAATCCACACACACTCTGACCTCGTCCTTGCTGCGTTTTGGAGTGGCCACCATTGGGACACACCAGCCCATCGGCTCTGAAACGTCCTCAATGATCTCGAGGCTCAGCATACGCTTTAGCTCTTTCTCAACCTTTGTAAGGAGCGAAAATGGAACTTTGCGTGGCGTGTTGACGCTGTATGGGACTGCTTCCTCAGTCAGCTCGATCTTAACCCTCTGGGGTCAGCAATCATGCCGGCGTGATCTGCTCACTTTTTTTCTTATCAGTGCAAAACAAACTCAAAATACTTTGTTGATTTTGATCTTACATATAAGCGCTACACATCATTCAATACTGTTAAATGTCTTCTTTTTTTGTGTACACTCTTATTAACATCAAAACCTTGTGTTTTTGTAAAATAAATAAAATAAACAGGGTGCGCTTTCAGCTCACACTGTCTCCGCAAAAATCTTTCTGAAACACGTCCGAAAAATGAACTGTAACTCAAATACCTGTCACAGAGACACGAAAGATTTCTCTTTATGAAGCTGAAATTCTCTTCTTTTAAATGAAGTAATTCATATAAAAAAGCAACTATTCTCAGTTGATGTAATCTGTATGAAAAGAGAGAGATGTCGGTCTTTTTCCTTTCACCTAATTATAGCGTATGACGTGTTAATGTGACCAGCGCGCGCTATTCAAACGTTAATGTTGAGGCAAGCCATGAAAACGCCCACATCAGAACGCCCTAACCTTTATCTCGTCTTGCTGCGCAGTGAGGAATAATTCCTGGAAAAGTTAAAGGGTTAGTTCACCCAAAAATGAAAATTAATTCATTAATTACTCACCCCCATGCTGTACCAACCCCGTTAGGCCTTCGTTCGTCTTCGGAACACAAATGAAGATATTTATGATTAAATCTGAGAGGTTGATCACTCCTCCATAGGCTGCCTAAGGGAATGAAACTTGACGGCCCAGAAAGTCATTAAAGAAAATGTTTAAATATTCCATGTCGCAACAGTGGCTCAACTATAAGTTTATCAAGCGACGAGAATACTTTTTGTGCGAAAAAACAAACAAAAATAACGACTTTATTCGACTATTCCTTTTCTTCCTTGTAGACCTGAAACGAGACTCCTTCAACTACTTCAGTTAAGTTCTCGCGCGTGCGCGTCGTGGAAATCTCTTGAAGTCTCGTTTCAGGCCTACAAGGAAGAAAAGGAATAGTCGAATAAAGTCGTTATTTTTGTTTGTTTTTTTCGCACAAAAAGTATTCTCGTCGCTTGATAAACTTATAGTTGAGCCACTGTTGTGACATGGAATATTTAAACATTTTCTTCATTGACTTTCTGGGCCGTCCGGTGTCATTCCCTTAGGGAGCCTATGTAGCAGTCATAAACCTCTCAGATTTAATCATAAATATCTTCATTTGTGTTCCGAAGACGAACGAAGGCCTTACGGGGTTGGTACAGCATGGGGGTGAGTAATTAATGACTTAATTTTCATTTTTGGGTGAACTAACCCTTTAACTCAGTTACCCGTTTCATTTCGAGGAGCACGGATTCAGCTGATGTAGTAAGTCATTTATTCTTAAGTGCTTTGTTCTAATCGCGTTATTGAATAGTGTCTGTAAACTGCACAAAGACTGTTTAAATATTAAATGCGTGTCTGTGTGCGAATGAATGGACGAATTCACAGACGCGCATGCGCTGTGCGTTCATTCACTATCGCTCCTACATTAGTAAGACTAGCCTACTGAGATCTGTTCTAATCGCGATATAGAATAGTATCTGTAAAACCAAAAAGACTGTTTAAATATGAATCGGGTGTCTGGGTGTGTGAACACCCAGTGTGTTCAATTTTTCCTTGTTTGACACCTGAATGAAAGGCTCATTATTATGCGGGTCAGGTGAGAATCACATTATTATTTATGATGGGGTTTGGACTGTTCACGCCCATTCGCATATTGCCTTGGCAAACAAAAAAAAAATGTTTCACAATAAAACCCAATTCACAGTTTTATGTGAATGATTAGGCAGGATGTTTTTCAGATCATTTTGAAGAAAAAACACTAGGCAACAACATCCATTAGTCAAAAGCAGAGGTGGGTAGTAACGAAGTACATTTACATCGTTACATTTACTTGAGTATTTTTTTGGACATTTTTTACTTTTAAGAGTAGATTTAATTGTGGGTACTTTTACTTTAACTCGAGTACATTTCTAATGAAAAAACTGTACTTTTACTTCGTTACGTTGGGCGACGTTCCTCTCGTTACTTTATTTTAATGCAATATGTTGTTAAAAGCGTAGTTTATTCTAAGCGCGCGCTCTCTCTTTTTTCTGGGCATGAGCGATGCTCAATTCACAAATGAATCACTCTTTTGACTCGATTCTGTTCAAAGACTTCATCAAACAAGTTGGGCAGATCTGTCAAAATCGGTTCGCGAATCAGTTTGAATGATCTGTTCAGTGTCCTGCACGCACTGAATCGTCTCGGAGTCGTAACAGGAAGTTTTAAAAACATCAAGAGCGTTGTATGAAGTGGCGTTCCACAGTCTACAGTACAGTCTAGAAAGTAAATCTGCAAATGCATTTTACAACCAAACAGATTATTACGCCATATAGCACTACTACAAAGTATGACATTACCCTTTTTTTTTGGAGATATACATTACTTTATACATTAAATAAGCTATCATTGTCCAGTTTATGAATGTGTGTACACACACAATGTGTGTATTGCGCAGTGGCGTGCGAACTCGACTTGAAAACGAATGCCTTTGCCTGCCTTATTAGACACAGTTAACCAGTTTAAAGATGCTTTCATAAATATAGCCTACATTTAAATACATTTTGGAGAACAGACAGAAGAAGATCCTTGCATTTGATCGTTGTTTGTGTTGGGCATGACATGTCTGCGAGCACATATGCAGAGTTTTAACACTTTCTAATCTGTGTCAATGGTTCCCATCCCTTTACATATGAATGCAAAACTCCATAGAGTCACTTTATTCCGACTTGGTCTAATAATCCAAATGTAGTTGTATAAGTTATTATACTATTATACAAACCAAAGGACAGGCAATGGTTTTCGGGCTATAGATATAATATACAGATATACAGAAATAATGTTTGTCTCTTCTGTTTTTGTTGCAAAGATAGTGTTGTGGCTTTTTTCCTTCTTAACAAACATCATCACTGAGTAAAAGACACTCTGAGTCCAATTTAATAGTTTATAAAGTATTTATTCTCTTGCAAGAGAGATCTTCGTCACCAATACACATTCGTGAGTCAGTGAGGAGAGATAAGGAGAAGCAGTGTCTGTCTTTTTTATATCTTGTGTCCTCCAAGGCCTTATTTCTGCCCTCCCCTCACAGGAGAGATATACTTTGTTTTTTCCTATTTCTCCCTGGCCCTGAGAGGTAAATGCCCCCTTAACCCTTTAGGCTATAACGTACAAATGCACTCAAGATGACCCCTTGACCACCTGCTTTTCCTTACCTCCACTGACTCCCAACCACAGTAAATTATCAATCAAAGGCCCCCTCTCACTACATTCGTGAGAACAGATGAGGCCATCATTAGGAATCACTGAAATCAGAGCAATAAAGGAAAAATTCCATAACAATTGCTTATCTAATTATGATAATTTTAGTCATTTAAATAAAAAAATGTCTAAATAATATCATGTTATATATATATATATATATATATATATATATATATATATATATATATATATATATATATATATATATATATATATATATATATATATATATAGGCCTATGTGATCCAAAGTAACTAGTAACTAACTACTTGAGTAGTTTTTTCATTGGATACTTTTTTACTCTTACTCAAGTAACTTTTAAGATTATTACTTTTACTTTTACTTTGAGTAAATATTTCTATAAGTACTTGTACTTTTACTTGACTACAGTTTTTGGATACTCTACCCACCTCTGGTCAAAAGTAATGTGGACACAAATTTATTATGTGTTTTGTAGCCTTATTTCAGAAACTTTCATTTTTAGTTTTTTCAATAACCACGCATAAACAATATTCTCTCAAATATACAAACATGTACATACATGTTGCTCACATATTATCGTAGCCCTGTTTGTGCTAAATATAGTGTAATTTCACCTGTGCCATTAATATGTTTATAAGCAACTGAAAAAACACAAATGTCACAGCATGTCAGAACATCTCAAGGACCCCAAAAACACCTTAGACCCCAGAGGGTTAAAATCCACCGGACTGCCATTCACTAGTAACTCTACATCCCAGTCAGTATCCGGGTTTGACTCCTCAATGATATTTGGCTTTGACTTTGTGGTTGCTCTCAGCAATAGTTCTCCAATAAAAAATGAATCCTCGTCTGAATCCATAACAGCCTCTGCTTTAACTTCTTTCAGCATCTTGGATTTACACACAGCCTCGAAATGTCCGATTTTATTGCACTTTCTGCACCTTTTGTTACGGGCTGGACAGCTTTCTTTTTTTTTCATGCATCCTGTTACATCTCTGACAGTTAAGTTTGTTCTCACTGTATTTCTGTCCTTGTCCCTGCCGTGGTTTATCATAGCCAGCGAAAGCCAGCGAATTCATGTGCGGGCAAAATTTACAAAAATAAATAAATAAATAAATAGAGCAGAGTTTTTAAATATGAATAGAGCCCTCATGTTTTTCTGATATGTAGAGCTGTCACTGTAATACTTATAAGTTCTGACACATCACTGTCCTTCCACTGACCACCTTTCACAACTGTCTTGATAACTTCAGGTATGTAAAATCTTTGAAGTGACTCCCACGAGGCCGAATTGTGACGAATGTTGCTCTCTAGAGTGACGTAAAAGTCGCATGAATTCTGATATGACTGTTCAGACTGAGGTCGCATTGCAAAACATCTGACCTGTATTGGATTTAGGACCACATAAGGAAGTGGCACAAATCGGAATCGAAAATAACAGATTCCATGTGGTTTGTGCCGTTCAGACTGTTATGAGAAAAAACAATCTAAGTTACATGTGAGCAAACAAATCGGATTTGGGCCACATTTGCCTCCAGTCGTAACGAAGCATAATTCTCACCTAGGCTGCATTTATTTGATCAAAAATACAGTAAAAAAAAAAAAAAAAACAGTAACATTTTTAAATATTGAAATTATTTATTTTAATTGTTGAAAATGGTTGTGCTGCTTAATATTTTTGTGGAAACCATAAAACTTTTTTCAGAATTCTTTGATTAATTCCAAAAGAACAATTTTCTTAAATTCTTTTATAACATTATACATTTCTTTTTTTGTCACTTTTTATCAATTTACCGCATCCTTACTAAATAAATTTATAAATTTCGTTTTTAAAAAATCTTACTGACAGCAAACTTTTTTGTATACTGTATGTTGCTTGCAAAAAGGTTAATTTTCCACAATACACAACTACTTTTGAATGATTGTCAATAGAGAAAGATGCTTTGTGTAGTTACGACATCTACCAGCAGGGAATAATAGAGCTGATAGATCTAGTGGATGTACAAATGTTCATGAATATTTTTGAGGTTTAAAGAAAGTTCATGGCATTTTTGTACGTTATTATACTTTATGAAGAAATACCTATGAACACAATTGAGATTACCCTGTATTATGGTTGTGTGCATTAGTGTGCCTTGGGTTCGGTAAATTATGCTTGTTATGAATTCAGCAATTAAAACAAAGCAACACTCAGGTGCGATTAGGTACAAGCTGGTGTGAAATATGTAAAATGTTTACTAAATATTTTAGTACAACTCATTTGAATGCCCAGAGGGCTGCTGAGGTTTGAGGACTTGCGAGCAGCGTTTCTCACACACTTCTTGGCGTCTCTCTGCAGCTGTGTACTTGTGCAAAAGAACAATGCAGAACAAAGCACGTCTGGAACTTGCTGATTATGAAGCTGTAAGTAATCTCCTATTTTTTTTCTCCCTTCTTTCTCTCTCTCTTAATTGTAACAATGCTTATCTCATGCTTTGTACTTCAGACATTATTAGATAGAAGATATTAAGAAGATAATAAGGTAATGACAATCTTTAAAAAGAAAGTAACATTAGTCTAGTCTAATCCCAGCTGGGTTTTAAATGTCAGGCTTTGTTTGAATAATCCATGTAAGCTCTCCAGTAGGCCTGTGCAGAGAGAGCCCTCTCCACCAACGTCTTTCTCATATTGAACTGAGAACTGTAAACATGTAATCATTGTGCCTCCTCTTCCTTATTCTATTATTAAAGGAGTCCTATTATGCTTTTTTACATTTTCAACTTTCTTTAGTGTGTAAGGTTGCTTTTTGAGCATGAAAAAGGTCTGCAAATTTACAAAACACAGAGTTATTCTGTCTGTCTATCTATCTATCTATCTATCTATCTATCTATCTATCTATCTATCTATCTATCTATCTATCTATCTATCTATCTAAAGGATTATTAGGAACACCATACTAATACTGTGTTTGACCCCCTTTCGCATTCAGAACTGCCTTAATTCTACGTGGCATTGATTCAACAAGTTGCTGAAAGCATTCTTTAGAAATGTTGGCCCATATTGATAGGATAACATCTTGCTGTTGATGGAGATTTGTGGGATGCACATCCAGGGCACGAAGCTTCCGTTCCACCACATCCCAAAGATGCTCTATTGGGTTGAGATCTGGTGACTGTGGGGGCCATTTTAGTACAGTGAACTCATTGTCATGTTCAAGAAACCAATTTGAAATGATTCAAGCTTTGTGACATGGTGCATTATCCTGCTGGAAGTAGCCATCAGAGTATGGGTACATGGTGGCCATAAAGGGATGGACATGGTCAGAAACAATGCTCAGGTAGGCCGTGGCAGTTAAGCGATGCTCAATTGGCACTAAGGGGCCTAAAGTGTGCCAAGAAAACATCCCCCACACCATTACACCACCACCACCAGCCTGCACAGTGGTAACAAGGCATGATGGATCCATGTTCTCATTCTGTTTACGCCAAATTCTGACTCTACCATCTGAATGTCTCAACAGAAATCGAGACTCATCAGACCAGGCAACATTTTTCCAGTCTTCAACTGTCCAATTTTGGTGAGCTCTTGCAAATTGTAGCCTCTTCTTCCTATTTGTAGTGGAGATGAGTGGTACCCGGTGGGGTCTTCTGCTGTTGTAGCCCATCCGCCTCAAGGTTGTGCGTGTTGTGGCTTCACAAATGCTTTGCTGCATACCTCGGTTGTAACGAGTGGTTATTTCAGTCAAAGTTGCTCTTCTATCAGCTTGAATCAGTCGGCCCATTCTCCTCTGACCTCTACCATCAACAAGGCATTTTCGCCCACAGGGCTGCCGCATACTGGATGTTTTTCCCTTTTCACACCATTCTTTGTAAACCCTAGAAATGGTTGTGCGTGAAAATCCCAGTAACTGAGCAGATTGTGAAATACTCAGACCGGCCCGCCTAGCACCAACAACCATGCCACGCTCAAAATTGCTTAAATCACCTTTCTTTCCCATTCTGACATTCAGTTTGGAGTTCAGGAGATTGTCTTGACCAGGACCACACCCCTAAATGCATTGAAGCAACTGCCATGTGATTGGTTGATTAGATAATTGCATTAATGAGAAATTGAACAGGTGTTCCTAATAATCCTTTAGGTGAGTGTAGATCATTAAACACTGGTTCTGAACTCCCTGAAACACCTCGATTGTAGCCTTGATTTTTCTTCCAGGAAGGTACAGGTCAAGTCAAGTCAAGTCACCTTTATTTATATAGCGCTTTTTACAATACAGATTGTATCAAAGCGCTTCACAGTGATAACATGAAAACAATATAACAAAGTTTGTTTCTAAAAGATATTGCGTCAACGTCCACCTTAAGTAAGGCAGATCAATAATATTGTTGAATATTAAATGTCCCCAACTAAGCAAGCAAAAAGCCAAGGCAACAGTGGCAAGGAACCAAAACTCCATCAGGGACAGGATGGAGAAAAAAACCTTGGGAGAAACCAGGCTCAGTCGGGGGGCCAGTTCTCCTCTGGCCAACGAAGGAACAGTGCATGATTCGGGCAGCATTACAAGTCAGATTGGATCAGAACATTTAGAGTATTTTTTGGAAGTCCAAGTATGCACGCCGGTCTTAAGACGAGTTGTTGAGGATCAGTGCCGTCCACCATAGAGAGTCCATATCGCCCGGGTCGCACAGGTCACAATATTGCTCATTTAATTTAAAAAAGACAAAGAATAAAAAAATAAAAATGGGGCCAGGCCTGTTTGAGTTGCATTAGTAGCTTGTTGAGTAGCTCACAGTTAAGGTAAGGGCTGTGATCAGTGTTGTGCCTGAACGCATTCATTGAAGGATAGTTCATGAATTCGTTCATATTTTGGGCGAACGTGAACTGAACGTACTGTTTTGCTGCCTGATGAACGTTACTGTGAACGCGTTCATTCTGGTGTCTGTGAACGCACGCTCTCTCAGTTTAACTTCGTTCAATAGGGTGCCAGATTTATATAGAGCCTTCCAGGCGAAAACCCGGCTAAAACACACGTAAACAGGCCTTAATATGTAGCGAAAAAAAACACCCAATCTGGCAACACCAGCCACCAGTGTCGCACCGCGGGCACCGCATACGTCATCAAAACAAAAAGCAGCATGTAGTCGACAAAGCAGCGTCAGCGAGGAGGCGTCGCATCGTATGATCAGTTTTAAGACAAGGTCGGTGAGGATGGGAAAAATCGTACATTTCTGTGCAAACTTTGCCCGCCGGAAAAATAATTGCTGTCTCTGGTTGTATATGGGTTGTGGCAATAATTAAAAAAAAAAAAAAATAGCTCGCAGCAACATATGGAAAAAAAGAACTATGAACTAGTTCATTTTTTAGGAAACCGTGAACTTAGTTCAAAATTGTGAAGTATGAACTATGAACTGAACTAGTTCATTTTAAAATTTGTGAACTGAACTTTGAACTAGTTCATGTAGAAAGTGAACTTGCCCAACACTGGCTGTGATATTTCTGAAGCACACTTGAAGTGGTTGCCCGAACACAACACACTGGTCCAGCCAATCAACCATTTAAAGCACATTGCACTTTTCAGAAGGTGGAGCTTAATAGTGACAGGAACTAAAGGAACTAAACAGAGAGTTGCAGACAGACTGAGAAAAGAGGTGCAACAATAATGTTAAATATGTGAAAAATAATATGTTTTTTGAAAAATGAAGCATGAAAACATATATTCTAGTTGACCCCAAAAACAAAATCAAGAGAT
Organism: Tiaroga cobitis; assembly: GCA_030578255.1. NCBI lineage: Eukaryota > Metazoa > Chordata > Actinopteri > Cypriniformes > Leuciscidae > Tiaroga > Tiaroga cobitis. Next base: position 23,743,076 of record CM060607.1, on the reverse strand, counting down.
TGTAAAAGGACATAACAGGCACTATTTAAGTTAAATAAATGGCTTCAATATCTCCAAAAATACTTTTTTTTTTTACTTTGATCGTTTAAAAAATGCTCTTTTTTTTTTCTCTTCCAGGAGAGTTTAGCGCGACTACAGCGGGCATTCGCCAGGAAATGGGAGTTTATATTTATGCAAGCAGAGGCTCAAGCAAAGTATGTATTTTTCAGATTGTGATCAGTTCTGGTCTTTCCCATTCTTTATTGGCTGCCTGTTTTTCTTTGTGCATTTGTAAAAGCATGCCACCCAGTCAGAAGACAGGAAAGTGACTCTTTACATAGCAAGAATTAAAATATGAATCGCTGGATCTCTTGAAATATCTGTAAAGCTGTTGGTTGTTCTTATGTTGTCTGTGCTAATGATTTTTAAAAGTCTCTTGGACATAATTTGCACTGCAAAATTGTTTTTGGATTGGACAGAACTTGTCTTATAAGTCACTTCTGCTGTTTAAATTGAAATTCAAGGCAGTTCTGTGAGCACTATAGTGCCTCTGAGTGCCAAAACAGGCAAGTTTATGACTTTTCAGCTTTGTTGTACGGCTCATTGCATGTCTGCCCTTTCTTTTGGAAGTTAAATGATTTAATTGCTTTGGCTTTTGTGTTCTGTCTGTACAGAGTCGATAAGAAAAGAGACAAAATTGAGAGGAAAATACTGGACAGTCAGGAGAGAGCTTTCTGGGACGTGCACAGACCAGTGGTGAGTGAATGTGTGTGTAAAGGCAGGCAAGTCAATGTAAGAACAATGCAGCTATTCTCTTTTCCTCTTCAGAATTATTCTTTGTTGTTCTCAAGTGTTTGAAGTTGTTCCCTCACAGAGGAATGGCACAACAGTGTTAAAGCACCTCTGGGCTGATGGAATAACCTCTGAGCTTGCAAAATTGCTGGCTAGCCATAAAACTAAAACACACACTCTAACAATCATATATCATCGATTTCCTTTGACAATATTCTACAAAGTAAAAAGTGAAAATGTGCAGTTGTCCCCTTAAGAGATGTTCTTACTTGATCTATACTTTTAAAATTGTTTGCTATATGATATATATGATATATTTGTTTAATATATATCCTATATTAAATTTTAATATGTTTAGAAAAATGTTGCCATTTTAAAGATGCATTAAAGATGCAAAATGCATTAATCTGGTGCACTCCGCACGTCATTATGGAACGTTTTCTGGCTCAAAATTAGGTGGTAAAAAAAATCCAGATCATGTACACATGAAAGTGTACCGCTGTCACGGTTTGGGTTTTGTTTCTTGTTCCTGGTTCTTGTCTGTCATGTGATCCCCTGTTCTAGTCATGTGATCTTACCTTGTGTTCCCCTATCTGTTCTGTCATTGGTTGATTGTTTAAATTTTCACAGGTGTCCCTTGTCTCGTTGTTAGTCCAGTATGTATTTAAGCCCTTTGTCTTGTTCAGTCTTTGTGAGTTCTTAATGTTGTAGCGTTCATGCTGGTTGTTCTGTTCCTGAGTCCTGTTCCCTGTCTGAGTCCTTGTCAAGTTTGGAGTTTGTTTAATAAAGTGTGCTGCAAGTGGATCCTGCTTCTTCCTTGTCTCAACCACATCATAACAACCGTGCCTTCAACTGGCTGAAAAAAAAAAACACTTTTTACAAGCATGTTTTTTTTTTTTTTAGGTATTTTAATAATCAGATAATTTGATTTTATTTACAGTTCATAGGGGCCATATTAACAACAGTATAGTTGAATAGCAACAAGCATTTGCTTTCATTTACACAACCAGAAAAATGTGGCTCTATTTCAGATTTTTCAAACATTGCATTATCAACTACACAGTGTACAACCAGAAGCAGAACATTTCAGCCTCCGATTTTTCATTGTATAGAAAAATGTGTCTCTTTTTAACGACGACACTTGGCAGATTATTGCTCAAGTGAAAACAGTTTGAAAAGTGAACTTAAAAAAAGTTACAGAATTGTACGTTTATTGTTATGAAAAAAATTTTTTTTTCAAGCCCTGTATATCACTTGAATGTAAATAAAGTGCAAAAAAAAACACTACTATGCAACGTAAATTAGTAAGCCATGAAATTACAAAACATTAGTAAATTACGTGCCTGCTAAGTTACTCGTGATAGCTTATTTTATAAAAATGCCAGAAAAATGTTGGGCTATTGCCTAAGTCAGGCTGGCTCTATGGATATATTTTAAGTAACTAAGTGTTTTAATTTCACAACAAAGCCAAAGCTTAAGAAAAACACTATCGGTACCTGGCTGTGACTAGTGAAGGCACTTCGATGCTGCGGAAGGAAGGTGCTTCTTGACTTGCGTGCGTCTGTGGTGGTTGTGATGACTGACAGGAGATGTTGAAAAGGGGGAGGGGCAGCGGCTCGTGCGGTTTCACAGAAATTTACCTTGCTCCGTTTGAGGCCAGCAAGTTTAAATGCTTTTTCTGATGCCGTCGAAATGCGCAGAACGGTTTGAGAATGGACAGAGGCCGTGAACCCGCAGTGGAACCGTGTCGGTGGAAAAGAGGTATCTAATCATGTGATTCCCTGACTTGAGTTTTGTCGAGAGGCGGAGGCGGCCCGAAATTTGACGGAGGCGGCCGCCTCATAATTGTCTATGCAGGAAAAACCCTGTATTTATTTTATTTTATTTTATTTTATTGTACTATTTATTGTTATTAATTAATGTATATTTTGATTTTAACTGTAATAGTATCTAAATATAATCAGGCTAATACTAATTTCAAAAACTATAATGCACATGTGTGTATATATATATATATATATATATATATATATATATATATATATGTGTGTGTGTGTATGTATGTATGTATGTATGTATGTATGTAATGTATGTATATCAGTTATTATATTGATCTAACCAAGAAAGTGAAGAGTCTATGATTTACTAGGATTTTATTACTAATAACAGTTCCACAGTATAATGCATTTCATTAGATTTTTCTTAGATAGTTTTTGAAGAATATATATTTTTATGCTATTATTATTATTGTACCATTCCATGTGTTTTTGAATGTCTATATGTGTGAATCACCTGGTGTGTGTATTGCTTTATGCCTTGTGTGTATTTGAGCTGTTTGTTTTGAAGGAAGCAGCAATTTCTCCCTCAATTACACTGAGCTGATCCTTCTCATTAGCAATTTCATGCTAACTTGGCTTGATCTTTCAAGCTGACATGCAATAGTGAGATGCTGCAGATCATGTCCATATTTAGCCAGTGTGGGTTCAAATGGGGTTTATTACAGAACTCTTGTGTCTTGAGGCTGTTTTCTCTCTCTCAACATACATTGGAGGCTTGGACCTAAAGTTCATCCTATATTTGAGTGTAGAAACATTGGGTCCTTTGTGAGCTAAAATAGAGTCCAACCCGCAGGAAACTATTTGACTGACATTTCCGTGCCTTTTAACATATCACTTCAGTTTCCTTAAACAGGAGGGTGTATACAGGTAAGGTACACTATAGATATGTATACGTAGATGCAATATTCGACCGCTACATACATGTCGGCCATCTTGGAACGGTCAGCGTGTCGTCAGTCACAGTAAGAATCAATGATGCCACAACATTGCACAGATTCTGGTTGTAAAACCGCCAAGGTTTAAATTCCTGAAGAAATTCGATAATCGTTCACAGGGGAGAATGTGTTGGTTTATGTTTTTAAATGTATTAACTCAATATTACAAGTTTTACTTTGGTTCCTTTTAATGTTTTTACTTTTACTATGAAAACTTTTTAATGTCATGTTAGCTGACGCCTTCGTCTTGTAAAAGCCACATCAACTGAAGTCTATTGTAGATCAAGATATGCATACATGTGTATAACCACGGTTGCAGACGCACAGTCAACTTGATCTCGAATGTTCACGGACTAGCTTTGACCGTTCCAATATGGCAACCGGCTTACGTATAGTCGCTAATGAAGAATCTATGTATATATATATATATATATATATATATATATATATATATATATATATATATATATATATATATATATATATATATATATAGCTATGATGTGCAAAGCATCAGGTGGTCGAAGCAACATTGTTGCCTGGCAACCATAAATTATAGGTCATCTAGAGAATTGACAGTTAGACTTGACCATGTGTGTGTGTGTGTGTTTCAGCCAGGGTGTGTGAACACAACAGAAGTGGACATAAAGAAATCATCCAGAATGAAGAACCCTCACAAAACAAGAAAGGTGATGCAATAACACTTGCAAAGTACTTCAGCTTTTAATCTCCTAAACCATGTGACTAATCACTAAAGCAGTTATCCCACTCATTATATTATGGAACCTTTGCATTTGACAAATGAATCAACCACTGAGCCAATCAGAATACCAAATCAGACTTAAATAAATCCACCAATCAGACAGCCTAATAAAATCCAACACTTTACCAATCAAGAACAGCTCACCTCAACAATCGCGCAGCTGTCCAGATGAAATCCCCAATCACTGATGCAATCAGACAGAAATCTCTTCTCTAATTACTGATTTAAATTTATGTAAATGTGGTTGTAAATTATTCTGATGGTTTCCACAGTCTGTGTATGGCCTTCAGAATGACATTCGCAGCCATAGCCCGACCCACACACCAGCCGCTGAGGCCAAGCAACCAACCGAGGAAGAGCTTCAGGAACAGGTAACAACTGATTGGTTCTGTGTGTAAGACAGAACTAATACTTATAGGCAGAGTATTTAAATTAAACATTTTGAATTTGAATTTTAAAAGTATCCGAGTATTCCACTTGGTTTAAGATAGTCTACTCTAGCTGACTCCCAGCCTAGCCAAGCTGGTGTTTATCTGCCTGGCTAGTTGGATTTCATGGCTGTGAATTAAGAATTCGTTCCCATGACAAATTAATTTGTTCACTTTGTGTCATTAAATACTGGCCCCGTTATACTAATTCAGTCCCTTGTTTTAGTTAAATTGTGACCATGATTTAACTAAATTAAAATAAGGAATCAAATTAGTACAATGTAGCCACCGTTTAAGTAAAATGGGGGAATGAATTAACATGTGGCCATAAATTAATAAGCTATGGGAACAAATTCCTAATTCATGGCCACAAGATCCATTTTTTTCTTCTTCTGCATGGCATGTGCAGGGCTCTATAAAAAAGTGACCAACGCTTTTTCAAACCTTCAGAACTGATCAGCCTAACCAGCTTGGCCTGGCCGGGAGACCAGCTAACCACCTTTGGCTGGGGTTTTTTCAGCAGCTGTGTGGAAAACTGCTAATTTTAGTTCATCCATATGGCTGTATTTGCCACCTGTTTACACACAAACACATACCCACATACACTCACCCTGACTATTACCACTTTTGTCTTTCCAGATCAAGTTTCGGCAAGCACAGTTAGACCGGCATCGATTGAAAATGTCCAAAGTTGCAGAGAGGTAAGTCAGAGAGTGAGAGAGAGAGAACGTCTGTGCTGTGATCGATCCTCAGGTCTTCATTATTATACAGTGCTTAAACATTTTCTCATCGATCTCTTTAATAGTCTGTGTAGATATTGCTCATGCTGACAAGCATGTTTCTGTTTCTCGTCCTCAAATTTACTTCCTCTGTGAGGTCAATGGCTCTATTAGGATGCCACAGCAGCTTGAAGCACTAAGATTTAAGTGCAGCGTGAAATTAAACTGACTTTGCAACAATAAATGATGCTCCAAAATATACAATGTACATCAGTGTTTGAGGAAGTAGCGTGCGTTAAATGCACACTATAATATCCAACTGGAAAATAATCAATATTAACTGGGAAACCTGGGATCAGGGTTATATTTGTTTTCACAATCATTATAATGTTGCATTGCGTATAAAGTCGCTGTTAAGCATAACACATTCAGATATGTGCTGCAGATTTTCCTGCAAAAACACGACTGCCTATAAAAAATTCCAGAAAAGCCTCTATTTGTGTTTGTGTCTGTCATTCAGACCGATTCGCAAACGTGCACAAAAACAAGAGGCAAGATTTATCTGACAAACCAATTATAACCACCAGTCATATCCAATCCTATCATGATGGAGGCATTGTCTCATCTCACGTGACTTTCCCCTATTTATTCTCAATTACCCCCCACCAAACCCACCACACGCTTTAGGGGGTCTGTTAAAAGGCAATGGGCTCAGGGGAGGCAAGCCTCCCGCTGTAACTTTACCTGCGGGTGTCCCTGTTGGACAGTGTTATTTTAGAAAAACAAGTGATTTATATTTTCTCATCCAATTTTTTGAGGAGGCACTGCCTCGCTTGCCTCCTCAGAGGAAACGCCCATGATATGCTAGTACGTAAGCTAACTAATACAGACATTAATGGTCATTATAATGTAGTTCAAAAAGCCTTTATCATAACATGATTTTGTAGGTATTATAATCAGGCTCTATAAAAAGAGTAATTACCTATTAAAACTAATTTGAGCCAATGGGATCGCTTGGAGTCCTAACAGAGACCCGATTCCAAGAGAGCACCTGATTTGCCACCACACCAGGTTGCACCGATAGACGGTGATATTGTGTATCGACGATATCCATAGATATCATCAAAAGCATCAGCTGTCAGCATAGCAAGAGGATTTGGCATTTCCAATTAATGTATTAACCCTTGTGCGTCAATTTAAAAAAAGTTACACATAGGTCCATAGAAGACAAAATATATTTATCAAAAAACTGTCATAAAAAAATGTGAAGCTTGGGAGCACAGACTTAAGTTTGGTCTCATTTTAAAGAAGACCCTTGGCAGATTATTGTTGAAATGAAAAAAGGTTAAAAAGTGAAACCAAAATAAAAGTTATAGAGGTTTAGGTTATAGAGGTTAAAATTGCTAGAAAATCAAAGCCATAAATCTAAACAAGTCGTGTCCCAAATTTGAGGTTGATGTCTCAAAAAATGAGCTTTCAGTAAGATTTTGTCTGGACACAGTGCCATATTTTCCCCTTTAGATGCCAGCAAAACTCCACTGTTGCACACAGTGGTTGGATTTGTGATTTGCAGTAGAGTTTTTCTCTGAAATATTACAAACACACACACACACACGCACACTTTTTTTTTATTGCACACATACAAACCACACTCTGACATCCATACCAAAACACCCACAAAATTATGGCTGCATAATTTATCCAATTGGCTCAATAATATGCATAAGCAGAAAACAAAAATAAAGCAAGTATTTGCATTATAGGCCAAACCTGAGAAAATTGCACCATCTGGTAATTTTTTTTTTAAATTAAAATTTTGAAGCTTTGCCAACAGAATGAATTGCATCATTTTATAGTTTAATGGCACTTGAATTAAAAATTGCCGTTTTAATGGGTTTCAATGGGGACATTTTTGTCCTTAAGGTCATGAGTGGAACTATTTTATGTACCTAGTGAAAAATAGATTTTTTAAAGAAAATAGGGGTGAAATAATAAAATTATTCGCACATATGGCACATTTTATACAGTTGGCATTAACACAGGCAAAATTATCAAAAAAACTATAATGAAAAAGACAAAAATGTCCATAAGGTCGCACAAGGGTTAAATTAATATTATGATTATTATTATTATTATTAGGCTTCTTTTATTATTAAATTAATAGGCTATAACAATTTCTTTTTCTCACAATAATTTCATAATGCACCACTGCATAACCACTGTGAGGATAATAAAAGATGTTTGATTAGCTTCATTTCATGTGATGAAATTATGTTTCATTTCAAAAACAACTTGTTTAACATGAAATACTTCTCTTATACGTATGGGCCGTAAGTGAAATATTATGAAAATATTAAGTCAGTTATATACCGTTGTCAGCACATATTGAAGTAGATGCAGCTCGCATTGTCTCTGAGAGAATATGCACCGTTAATGCAGCGTCAGATGTCAAAAGCTCAGTCAGTTTTTACTTTCACTTTCTGTAGTGAATAAATGTCTAGGGTTTGAGACTTCTTCACTGCCAGAACTCTTGCACAAAGTTTGCATATTGCTTGTGTGATATCCACAAGCCATAGTTATGGTTTATTTATTTTAAATGGAAATATTTCCAATATTGGGCATGACATTTTTCTTTATCAACAATTGCACGCAAAATAATGGACAACGGTTTACAATTTGCGGGCGTGAATTCCCGTGATAATAAATTCAAGTAAATTATTAAATAAATGAGTAAATAAACAAGTAGGCATTACACACACACACACACACACACACACACACACACACTTGCTTTTAATAATGAATAATACAATCAAAAAGAAACATTCCCCAACACCAATGTTTTTGATTTCTTATTGAATGGTTAAACTGGAAAATGAGTCCCATAACTAGTATGTACTGGCACCTGAATATGTCACAATGTTTTGGCATGCTTGTTTTACTAATAGATAACGCCCTTTAGTGGCCTCTTTCTTCCTCTCTTTTATCCCTCACTCTGTTTTTGATGGTCTTGTAGTTTGCTGAGTTATACTGAGCAGTATTCCGACTATGACCCGTTCCTGTCCACTTCTGATCCCTCCAACCCCTGGATATCAGATGACACAACGTTCTGGGAGATGGAGGCCAGGTCTGTTTCAAAAATACACACTAAATATTATTATTGTTTTTACAATTCAGTGTGTATGTATAATGTGTATGTGTTTTGTGTGTGTTGGAACAGTAAGGAACCTGGTCAGACTAGAGTTAGACGCTGGGGTTTTAGAATCGACGAAGTGTTGAAAGATCCCATTGGGCGAGAGCAGTTTCTCAAGTTCCTGGAGTCTGAATTCAGCTCAGAGAACCTCAGGTAAACCTACACTTACTTTTCATGCCCCCTGCTGGCGGGTGGAGAGTAACGCAGCCAGATGTTCCACTGGGCAACTATTTTTGCTGCGTGCATTGTCTTTTTATTCTGCAAATTGATTCTCTTTTGTTATCCAAAACTCAGATTCTGGTTGGCAGCGCAGGAGTTAAAGAGGAGGCCGATCCGTGAGGTACCAACACGGGTGCAGGAGATCTGGGAGGAGTTTTTGGCTCCTGGAGCCCCCAGTGCCATCAATGTTGACTCGAAGAGCTACGACAAAACCACACAGAACATCAAAGACCCTGGACGATACGCTTTTGAAGATGCACAGGTGAGGATTATGTGTTTTTAGCAGCAACAGTGATTTTCTTTTTCAAAAAAATGATGAAAACAAGCCATTTAAGCATGTAAATGTGTGTCTCCCAGGAACACATCTATAAGCTGATGAAGAGTGACTCTTACAGTCGTTTCATTAGATCCAGTGCCTACCAGGAACTTCTGCAGGCTAAGAAAAAGGTAAAATGTTTTAAGCAATTTGACAGCATATAATAACTCATCTCGAATAGTCCAAGACTACATCTACATGCCCTGATTGGTAAATGTACTACCGTTCAAAAGTTTGGGTCGGTACGATTTTTTTTTTAAGTCTCATTTATTTGATCGAAAATACTGTAAAAACAGCTATATTCGAAAATGTATTACTATGATTTAAAATAACTGTTTTAACATATTTTAAAATGTAATTTATTAATGTGATGGCAAAGCTGAATTTTCAGCAGTCATTATTCCCGTCCTTCAGAAATTATTCCCAAGTTACCCAAGGAAAAATTATTTTTATGAATGTTGAAAACTATTTTTTTCAGGATTCACTGATGAATAGAAAAGTTTAAAAGAACAGCATTTATTTCAAATAGAAATGTTTTGTAACATTATTGATGTCTTTACTGTCAATTTTGATCAATTCAATGCATCCTTGTGGAATAAATGTATTCATTTCTTTCAAATAATAATAATAATAATCAAAAAATCGAACTGACCGAAAACTTTTTAATCATATTTGATGTGAAAAGAATCTCATATAGAAGTATTTGCTGTATATCTTTGTGTCAGATAAATCATAAATCAGTGAATGTAGATTGTATTCTTTATTGTTTGTTTGTTTTATTTGCATTGCATTGAACATGTTATCAGTAGCATAGGGGCCGGTCCCCGAGCACCCACGGAAATGGTCAAACATCCACAGAAAAACACGAGATAGTCTCTCCATTCATTCTAGCCAATAAAAAAAAACACGATTGCAGCTTTCAGATATGACTTTCCTCTCGTTTTTGTAGTTAATTTAAAGCCGTTTCTATGGCTTTATTTTAATGACAAATGTGGAGAGAACGCATCTATGTAATGAATATCTCCGCTCGCAGGCAGATTTTTTTCACTCTTGCACAAAACAATTACAGCGATCTCATGGCTCTGCTCTTGCTCAGATTTTATGTGTGCGCTCTCAAACGTTGTCCTGTGCACTCGCGAATTCTCTTGTCTCCCGGATTTAATGTTGACAAAAGCTTTCAACCACCAGATTTTCACAATTGACTGATGAAATAACACAGAGTACCTTTAAATTGTAAAGAAATTACGGATTCACATTTGTTTCATGAGGTAGCCTACTATTTTCAAGCTGATTTTAGTCAACAAGTACTCTAGTTATTTAGTTATTTTATTATTTAATAGTTGTTTTTGAGTTAAGTGCTTATTGTAAATAGGTATTTATTGAATTTTATTTAGTGAACCGCTACTGATCATCAGGTAGAAGGCTATAGGCTATATCAGCAAGAGCGAGACTCGCGACAATAACACTCATGGAAAGAATGTGCTTTTTTTTTTGGCTGGTAATGCATTTGTAGTTAGTGCATTTCTCTTCACGGGACACAAATCATTTTTTTGTAATTCATTCGTCAAGCGCACCATTGAACGGAAAAATGACAGTAGCCTACCCTTGAAAAACTGTACAGTTGGCTATAATTAATTAATATTATATAATAATTAATATATAATATTATTTTGCTATAGCCAAATATTAATTGGCTATAATATAATTAATTACTGAGTAATGAGAATGTTTTAAGGGGCATTTGTTGCTTATGTAATGCACACACCGACAGAAACATAAATCAGCGACTATGATTTGTTGGTTTATAGGGACCTGCTTAAAAAATAGCTCAACTTTAAATAAAATTTAAAAAAACACGTGTCTCGAGTCCCTGCATTCTGTTCTACTCTGTCACTCTCTTCCGGCTGTTTTTGAATCCAAGAACATGCTTCCTGGAATACCAAAATGTGTATTTTGGGATTTGGGTTATGATAGCATAATGTGAATTAGTTTGTTGCAATTATAATGATGTTTTATTAATACCAGCAGTAAAAGGGAAGTATTATTATGAATATTATATTTATTCGAAACCACAGTTTCAAAAAGGAATTAGTGGTGCAAAAGCTCCAGAAAGAGACAATCTGTGGAAATAACTAAGTGTTAAACCTGACACATTTGAATTGACACAAATAGACGGATACATTAGCCTGATTCTATTTAATATACACATACTTATTCAGACACACCATGCTGTAGTCCCTTTTTTCACTCTTTATCTTGTTGACTGAAGTCGGGAAGCATACAGGACCGCAGAACCTCATTTGAAAAGTTCACTCGTAATGTGGTAAGTGGTAGTGGCCCCGCCCCTCAGTGATGGCTTACCTGACCAATCAGACAGCAGCTCTGGTCAGATGAAGCTTGTTTGGTTCTTTATCCCTCCCCCCAACCCCCACCCCCCCGAACCTTGTGATGTCATGTTAATTCATGTTTTCCTACAGGGTTAAGCAAGCTCTTCTCTTGTTATTTGTGTCATCTTTAAATGAAGTGTTTAGCTGTGGTTTGTAACTCTGCATGACTTTGCATTTTGGTCTTCTGTTGTAACAGCTGCCAAAATGTGTACCTGTTCACTTTTCTCTATCTTGTCCACAGAAAAGTAAGAACTTGTTTTGAAGGAAGGCATTTCTTCCAGGTAACCCTGCTTCTCCTTGACCTGTATGTGTTGCTCCTGTTCGTATCTGTCTAAGGCCCTGTTTACACTAGTGCATTTTCGTTTTAATATACATAACTTTTGCTACGGTTACGTCTGGCATCTACACTACTCCGGAGTTTTCGACCTTCGAGACTTTTGGAAATGCTGCAGACCCCGTTTTAGTTTAAAAACTCTGGGGTTGCATTTCAGTGTAAACGGACCAAAACGGAGACTTTTAAAAAGGAAAGCGTGGCTTTCCACATTACGCCACCAGAACACAACAAAAACAAACCAGAGCTGTCTCTCTCAATGGCTCTGTAACAGACCGGCCTCGGCGACCGTGTAAACAATAACTTTGAGATGGAACTGCAAGGTTTGCTGACTTTGTTGTCTTCTTTAGTAGCCATTGTGCAGTTAAACTCTCCATTTAATAATACTGCAGCTTCCTACATACGCAAGAAGCAAGCTATTATTAGAGCAATTGGCAGCTGTTTACACTACGCGCATGCCAAGTGTGCATGAATGGTCATGTGGTTTTAGCCGTGTAGCGTGAACGGAGATTTTTTTCTGAAATGCAAGTGCCAGTGTGGACGAGGATCGTCTTCATTTTAAAAAGCTGTTTTGAAACGAAAACGCATTAGTGTAAACAACACTTGAGTAGTCTGGGATACATCTGATGTTTCTGTTTAAGGAAAAGATCACCCCAAAAATATTGATTTGTTTTCTTCCATTCAACACAAATGGAGATGTTAGATAGAATGTCTATCTGCTTTTTCCATACAATGAAAGTGAATGGGGAGGCTGAGCTACAAAAATATTACAAAGCATCATACAAGTCATCTATTGCTGTTTTATACTGTACACTATTCTTAAGCTAAATTTAGTGTCAGTAAGTTTCTTTTAAAGAAATTAATACTTTTATTAAACATCATTAACGTTTCGGTTACGGATGTAACCCTCGTTCCCTGAGTAGGGAACGGAGACGTTACGTCGGATGACGGAGAATGGGGGTTTCACTTAGAAAGCCTATCGACTTCGAGTATTACAAAACGAGCCAATGGCAAAGAAATGCCATGGGTCTGCGGATTTTGCATAGCGTATCTCCGCCTTACCTCGTGGGTATAAAAAGGAGGACGCCACAACATGCAGGTATGTTTCTTCGCTGAGGAGCCAAGACTGAACTCGGCTGTTCCAGCGATACAGCGGAAGTGGCAGGGAGACGTAACGTCTCCGTTCCCTACTCAGGGAACGAGGGTTACATCCTTAACCGAGACGTTCCCTTTCGTAGTCACTCCGAGTTACGTCGGATGAGGGAGAATGGGGGTCCCCGTGAAATCACCCCACCTTCACAGCTGTCTTCCAGTGCCCTGCGAAGTCTGACCTCCCTGTCGTGATATAGGCACGGACAAAGGAGTCCTACTTAACACAGGAATACCAAGGTACACTGGGAAGCATATCTCAGGGGAAATATGCCGCAGCACGCCTACCCGTAGGGAGGACTTAAGAATACACATATGGCCCGAGGGGGGCTTCATATGGAGGAACACTGGAGTGACCAGCCCGTGGGGTGGCAACTTTCAACTCCAGGAGTGGCAAGGTGGCTTGCCGAGGGAAAGACACATGCTCAAAGAGGCTCACAGTGGAAATACACATGTGGGGGTTACTCAGGGGAGGAACCATGCACACGGAGGCACCTAGCCGACAAACAGGCAATAGACACTGGCGCCAGCGTCAACAGAGCTGGCGGAACTCAGGGCTTCATAGAGGAAGGCTCACCTGAGGAAATATCGCACGTATCCAGTCAGTGGAGTGGAATAGCAAGCAAGCGAAGACACCTGAGCGGGTCCAGTACTAGCTGACTGAAGCGAGTACACGAGAGGACACAGGCTCCACTCGGAGATTATAGAATCTGGCGAATGTGTTAGGTGTCGCCCAGCCTGCAGCTCTGCAGATGTCTTCCAGTGCCCTGCGAAGTCTGACCTCCCTGTCGTGATATAGGCACGGACAAAGGAGTCCTACTTAACACAGGAATACCAAGGTACACTGGGAAGCATATCTCAGGGGAAATATGCCGCAGCACGCCTACCCGTAGGGAGGACTTAAGAATACACATATGGGCCGAGGGGGGCTTCATATGGAGGAACACTGGAGTGACCAGCCCGTGGGGTGGCAACTTTCAACTCCAGGAGTGGCAAGGTGGCTTGCCGAGGGAAAGACACATGCTCAAAGAGGCTCACAGTGGAAATACACATGTGGGGGTTATTCAGGGGAGGAACCATGCACACGGAGGCACCTAGCCGACAAACAGGCAATAGACACTGGCGCCAGCGTCAACAGAGCTGGAGGAACTCAGGGCTTCATAGAGGAAGGCTCACCTGAGGAAATATCGCACGTATCCAGTCAGTGGAGTGGAATAGCAAGCAAGCGAAGACACCTGAGCGGGTCCAGTACTAGCTGACTGAAGCGAGTACACGAGAGGACACAGGCTCCACTCGGAGATTATAGAATCTGGCGAATGTGTTAGGTGTCGCCCAGCCTGCAGCTCTGCAGATGTCTGCCAGCGAGGCGCCATGCGCTAGAGCCCAAGAGGAAGCCACACTCCGGATGGTGTGCGCTGTCACACCAAGGGGGCACGGTCGGCCTTGCTGTTGGTAAGCCAAAGCAATGGCGTCCACTATCCAGTGAGACAACCTCTGCTTTGAGAGAGCCTTTCCCTTCAGTCTCCCACCATAACAGACAAAGAGCTGGTCTGAGGTCCTGAAACACTGCGTCCTGTCTACGTAAGGAGAGCGCGTACTGGACAGAGCAGTGCCAAGTCTGGGTCTGCCTCCTCCCGGGGCAGTGCTTGCAGGTTCAGCACCTGGTCACGGAAGGGAGTGGTGGGAACCTTGGGCACATATCCAGGCCGGGGTCTCAGGATCACGTGAGAGTGACCCGGCCCGAATTCCAGGCACGCTTCGTCAACGGAGAATGCGTGCAGGTCCCCTACCCTCTTGATGGAGGCCAATGCAACCAGCTGTCTTCATTGACAGGAGCTTAAGCTCAGGTCCTTCCTCAGAGGAATTGGCCAAGGAGGTGCTGTCGCGAGGAGTATCAGTTCGGAGAACCAGGTCCGGGTGGGCCAGTACGGCGCAACCAGAATGACCTGCTCCTCGTCCTCCAGGGTCCGTGCGAGAAGGCTCACTGTGGGAAACGCATATAAGCAGGGGCCCCACGGCCAGCTGTGCGCCAGTGCGTCCGTGCCGAGCGTGCCCTCGGTCAGGGAGTAATACAGGGCGCAGTGGGATGAGTCGTGGGAGGCAAACAGGTCTACATGTGCGTCCCCGAACTGGTCCCAAATCAGCTGGACCGACTGGGGATGGAGTCGCCATTCGCCGGAGATGGGCCGAAACCGTGACAGCTCGTCGGCTGCAAAGTTATGCACGAAGGGATAGCACGAAAGGGACCTCAGGTGCTTCTGACTCCATAAGAGGAGGTGGCGTGCGAGTTGCGACATAGTGCGGGAGCGTAGACCACCCTGACGGTTGATGTACGCTTCTGTCGCAGTATTGTCTGAACGGACTAGTACGTGTTGATCCTTGAGCAACGTTCGAAAACGGTGCAGGGCAAGGCGTACTGCCAGCAACTCGAGGCAATTGACATGCAGAAGGCGCTGGGGTCCTGTCCAGGAGCCCGCGGCAGCATGTCCGTTGCACATGGCGCCCCAGCCTGTGGACGAGGCATCTGTGGAGACAACAACATGCCTGGAAACTCGTTCTAGGGGAACTCTGGCCCATAGAAAGCTGAGGTTCCTCCACGGGGTGAAGGTCTGACGGCAGGTCCGAGTCACGGGGACTCGGAACGTGCCATGATGCCATGCCCACCTCAGGACTCAGTCGCGAAGCCAAAGCTGAAGCGGTCTCATATGAAGCAATCTGAGCAGCGTTGCCGCGGCTGCAGATGCCATATGCCCCAGGAGCCTCTGAAGTAACTTCAGTGGAACCGCACTCTTGCGCTTGATTGCCAGTCAAGTCAGCAGTGGCTGAGTGAAGGCGACTGAGTCGAACCGAGAAAAGAGATCCTCTGCACGGGGCAAAGTTACTCTTTTACCAGTTGACCCGAAGGCCCAGACGAGCTAGGTGCCGGAGCACTGGGTCCCTGTGTTCGCAGACCTGGTCTCGAGAGTGAGCTAGAAAAGCCAGTCGCCGAGATAGTTCAGGATGCGAACCCCGTATTCCCATGGAGGAACAAGGGCTGCCTTGACAACCTTCGTGAAGGCGCAAGGAGACAGGGCTAGCCCGAATGGTAGAACAGCGTACTGATATGCGTGCCCCCGACAGCAAACCGTAGGTATGGTCTGAGTCGAGAGAACGGACATAAGAGTAGGCGTCCTTCAGGTCAATCGCTGCAAACCAATCCCGTGGCCAGACACATTCGAAAATGCATTTGGCCAGGAGCATCTTGAACAGCAGCTTGTGAGGCGAGCGGTCCAGATGTGCAGGAGCAGGATTGGTCATAACCCACCGGCTTCTCCGGGACAATGAAGCATGGGCTGTGAACCCGGACCTCATTTCGGCTGGAGGGATAGTCTCGATCGTACCCCTCGCTAGTAGGGTAGCAATCTCTGCTCTCATGATAGGGGCATAGCCACCGACCATAGCGGAGTGGACTCCCCAGAAGCGGGGAGGAGACTGTGCGAACTGAATCGCAAGCCGAGCCTGATGGCTCATGCGACCCAGTGGGACAGGTTGGGAAGCTCAGAGAGGCTCCCGAAGACTGTGCCAGCAGGGCCACGCGAGCCACAGACGTCCCCTCAGTGGTGCAGCGAAGCGGAATGACCGGCCCGGACGGCATAGCGGCCCGGAGTCCGGGCACAGTCAAACCGCACCCTGACAGAGGAGGCCAGGGAAGGACCAGCGCTCCACAGGGGCCTGCTCTGCCAGGGGTCTGGCGACAGAGCGGGATGAGTGGTACGGCCCGGGGGCGGCACACACTGTCATCCGAGCTCTGGGACAGAGGGGGATAAGAGTGGCGAGGCTCGTAAGCGGCGCGCACTGTCATCCGCGCCCTCTGGGGGCTCAGAGATGGGATGCAGCTCTTTGGAGAAAAGATTCTCCCCCAGCCCTCCGCCGGGGGAAGGAGTGGCCCTGCAACCACTCCCTGAAAGAACTGCAACCCACATCTGAGCTGCCCGTAACGGGAGCGCCGCATAGCCTGGCGTTAAGCGGGGCTGGTACGGGCAGGGGCACCTTCCTGCGACCACCTCCACAGCGCGGCCCGGTGCTGCTGGGGGCCGGGCGGGAGAGGGCGGAAGTCGCAGGAGGGCGCATTCGGCAGCAAGCGGACTGAGGTGTCTGAGCCGGCGGCTGGTTGGCAGCAGATGGCCGCGGGGTCAGACAAAATAGCCACAGTCCACTTCTGGGCGGCCGAGAACTGTTGGGCAGAGTCCTCGACCACGCCGCCGAAGAGGCCAGCCTGGGATATGGGGGAGTTGAGGAAACGGGTTCACTCAGCCTCACGCACATCAACCAGGTTAAGCCAGAGATGTCTGACCACGCATGTGGACATCACCTGACTCAGGGAGCGTGCGGTCACCTTCGTTGCTCGTAAAGCAAGGTCGGTGACGGCAATGAGGATGAGCCCTGAATCAGCCCTACCCTCGTGCATGCCATTGAACACCCAGAAGGATGGTAATAACACGCAGTGAGGTTATTCTACCTCTTCCTCTTCTACGAGGGCAGAGAAGGCGGAAGAGGCCGCTGAGCAGTCGCGAAAAGTCAAAAGAGACTTCCACGATCTCATGACCTCTTCATGCACGTCCGGGTAGAAAGGATTTGGGTTCGCCACCCCCAAAAAACCAATCATCAGCCTTAAGTGCTCGGGACATGGCAGAAGGTTCCACACAAGCCTGATACTCGCGGCAGCCCGGGAAGCATAGCTGTGAACTCTGGATCAAACTCGTTATACTAGCACATCCAGGGACAGGAGCACAGACGAGCCATCATCTCTAGAGGACTCCAGCTCACCTTGTGATGCGGCGATATACATGATTTCATCAGCCGGGGGACCGAATGAGACCGCGGGCGGGCCGGCGAACTCACTCGGGACCACGCGGGTTGCAATGTGAAAGACGGGTTGTGGACCGAGGAATTTTCGTTGGTTTAGTTCCAGACCTGCCGTCTTAGGTCACCCTGGCCACCAGTTGAAGTATTATCTCACGTGGAGAAAAATAGATCGGGGTGTGGGTGAGGGGACTCTCACTCTATTGAGCTCATCGAGTCTCGACCGTTACATTGCGATGGTCACGTTCCCTCTGGGAGAACGTGACACACCCACGAGCGCTGTCTGAGCGCGATCGAAGCCCAAACACGTCAAAACAGCGCTCGCGCCCATCAGCTGAATCTATCAGAATACCGCACTCAGAAATACACGGGCAGATCGTCTTTAGAAAGACGCGTCTTTAAAAAGACGTGCCGCGTGCACGCTCTTTTTGTGAGAGAAAAGCTCGCAGCAGTGCTGAAGCGCCCAGGGAGAAACACACACGCTGTTCAGTTCAGCAGGCAGGAATATGAAACTCGCTGGAATTCGCCATCACACCAACACTGACTGGAAGCTGCTCGTCTAGTAGATTCTCGAAGATAGTCAGAGAATAGGCTGCAGGAGTGAAGAAAACTCTTGGCTCCGAAGCGAAAACATACCTGCATGTTGCGGCGTCCTCCTTTTTATACCCACGGTAAGGCGGAGATACGCTATGCAAAATCCGCAGACCCATGGCATTTCTTTGCCATTGGCTCGTTTTGTAATACTCGAAGTCGATAGGCTTTCTAAGCGAAACCCCCGTTCTCCGTCATCCGACGTAACTCGGAGTGACTACGAAAGGGAACTCATTGTTGAAAAGTGACAGTAAAGAATTTTACATTGTTCCAAAAAAATGTCTGTAAAGTAAATTCTATTCTTTTGAACTTTTTATTCTTCAAAGAATCCTGACAATAACATGTATCATGGTTTCCACAAAAATATTAAGCAGCACAACTGTTTTCAACATTGATAATAATTAGAAACAGCATGATGACGAGCATATGATGCCAATTTTAATTTTTTTCTTCTTTTTTGGGGGGGGGGGGGGGGGGGGGGGGGGGGGGTGAACTATCCCTATAATATAATTTTACTGAAATGGGTCATTTTCTGTTTAGCATGCTTAAAGATGGATATTTTGGCTGTTGTCACTGCCCAATACCATATAAAACCATTTGTCTTCCCCTTTTTGTCTTGTGTTTCAGGGGAAATCTCTGATATCGAAGAGGCTGCCTGCTGTCGTCCAATCTTGCTGAGCCTCAAACAATCCACCGAGGATGAGGACGATGTCATCTTCATCTCTGTCGTCTGATTCCAGATACCCTGGACAACGGACCAAATCACGTGCATGTCCAAGAGACTGAATTTTTACATCAGTTTCTACTTGCTACTTGCTAGTTTCAGTCTTTAAGACATTTAGACGTGGACTTCAAATATTTGGGAAATGCAGCCAATGTCTTTCAAAAGAGGAAAATGTTCTTCTCCTCTCCTCTTTTGTCTGTCAGGACTGTCTCCTGTAGACTGATCAAATGATGTCAAAACCAGAAAATGTAAAGTAATAAAAACCACAGTTAAATATAACAGCGTAGGCACATTGTGTAAAATCGAGAAGCTTTAGACACAGAGATGATCTCTTCCTACTCACATTTCATCTCTTATTGATTTTATTGCACTATAAAGGATTTAGCACACGTTTGCTTATCGCACATGTGAAGTCGCATGGGATATATCTGAGAGCGACTGGTCTTGCAATCTGTCTTGTCTGTTCTTCTTTGTTGGCTCCCTCCTTTATTTTTTATACCATATGTAAGCACTTTTACTTGAAAATGTATTAAAGTCAATTCGTTGTCTGTAAGCCATGCAGTTTTTTCTGTTTCTCAATGCCACCTGTATAGCTGCCAATGACAATGTCAGAGCTGTTACGCGGTGGTAGAGCATTTACTCTTGACAGATTTGAGCTGTAGTGCTCCCAAAGGAACGCAGGTTTGAGTCTAGATTGCATCAAGTGCTCATTCCATTTGCAAAGTCACTTTCCGGTCCAGCACAGGGCTAAAAGCAAACAGTAGTACTGCAGAATTTCATTACAATATGTCCTGAATTTAGGTGTTACTCGGTGGGGCTTTAATTTTTTACATACACACGTACAGTACATACCAGTTATGAAGCACGATAATAATTATTATATTAAATAATAAATTAATTGTAAAATAACACCATAATAAAATCAAATTGACAGTCGTATACTTTTTTCTTTTTTAGCTTATGGTATTCTGTTCATTTGCATTTTAGTTACTTTGATCTGCATTCTGCATATAAATAAAACAGTATTTAAAACTATTTAATGACCATACTTGTAGTTTGTATGACTTCATATACTATGGCAAGCCGTTTTAACATTTAATCCTTAAAACCTACTAGTATCTATTTTCATGCTACTAGTTCTTATTTTTTAGAAATAAGTACTAGTACTGTAGCATGAAAATAGATATTAATAGGTTTTAAGGATTAAATGTTATAACGGCTTGCCATATATATACTACATTACCTTTTCAGTTAACTTTTTTTTAATACATTTCTAAAAAAATGTATTAATCCAATCTTAATTCTGGGAAAATACATGCTTGCACATTGTCAACTACCCACATTCATAATTAGCTGATTGCTGTTGCTTTTTTAACCACTAGAGGGCAATGACTCCATCCACCAGGTCATTTTCCTGAAGAGTCTTCGAGTTACTGCTTATATTTGATTATTTGGTCAGTTTGGTGAGAACAGCACTAAATCTTGAGGTCCAAGCTAACCTATCCAACACTAACAGTCAGCTCGGAGCAGAAAAAATCTAGTTTGCTGCTATCAATACAATGAGGAATTTAACATGACATCTGAGTAATTCAGCTTCTTTAGTTTCAACCAAAACAGTCTATATGTGTGTCTGATCATTGTGTACAATGTCTTTTCATATGTTCTTCGTGCTGTGGATTGTGTGTGTTCGTGTGATTGTGAGAAAAATAAAAGGAACAAGAGAGGGAGGTTATTCTTATTGTGGTCAAATAGAGATGAGTTCAAAACCACACAAACAACAGAATGAGAGAACGAATGACAATTAAGCAAAGAAAACCAAAGGAGAACAGTCAGTACTGTGTAACCTCCCAAGCCAAATGGAGATTTATGGGTACACACATTTTAACTTAAAAAATGATAAACTATAGAGTGAAAGATTAATGTTTTTGCATCTAAAAGCTTTTGTCTTTTTAGGCCACATAACACATCTGCTTTGCCTTGCCTTGATGTGCTGTCAAAACTTGTTTATAAAACCATTTTGCATTTGGAAAGACACTCGAGAAAAAACTTTAGGCAGGACCTCAATAAAGCCACAGTGAAAATTTCCCAAATGTTCCAGAAACTGAGCCCACACTTTTTTTGATTGACCCAATATAAATATATATATAATGATCATCTGGATCAAACTCATTGGTTTATTGATGTATTTTCTATATTTACAGAGATTTTTCACTGTAAAACTGCAACTGTGAGGATGTTAACTGCAGCAGTCAAGAGGGACAGGGTTAAACCAGGGATGCAAACTGCAGTTGAGGGAGCGAGAGAGCCAGAGAAACTGGAGAGAGAGAGAGAGAGAGAGAGAGAGAGAGAGAGAGAGAGAGAGAGAGACAATATGTTTTCAGGACTGGTTGATTAACAGTGGACTTCTGGGGGAGGTATCAGAGAATGCTAGACCAAAAGAGAGGGAGGGAGAGAGAGAGAGGTGTAGATGAATTTTTCTGTAACTTGTGTGCAACTGATGATTTTCTTTCTGCTCTCTTCACACTCACACTTCTCTTTGGAGAGCCACTGGGATGTGACAGTAAATCAGTGAGAATATGATACAAAGACTCACCGGGAAGGACTCAGTGAAACAGAATGCGAGCTGGATGCCACATAAATGAGTGAAACTGGGGAACTATGAGCCATAAAGCGTGACTGCTTCAGTTTGGCCTCTGCAGAGCTGGACTCAAACGGCACACGATCTTCAGGAACACTTTGAGAAACGTTCTGCACTTCTGATGGATATCCACGCTGATTCTCTACGTCTGGAGCTCTGAGCCTTGGCCGATCTCTGACCTGCTGCTCGACCTTTGACCTCTGAGTGACCTCTTCACAGCAGTAAAACGTGACTCTGGACTCCAGATCTACAGGTACACTCTAAAAAGAAGATTATTTTATGATTTTATTAGTTCTATTTCGAATTATATCTACATTTTTTATATATATATAGTTTCCAAAAGGGAGTTTTTTGCAGCCATGCCATAAAAGAACCATTCTGGTTTCCACAAAAAACCGTAAACAGTCTTTAAAAATACTTTTTCTTCTTAGGGTGAATTTTAATAATCTGAAGAACCTTTTTCCATTATAAAGGGCTTTTAGTGCAATGGAAAGGTTCCATGGATGTTAAAGGTTCATTGTGGAACCATATTCCAATAAAGAACCTTTTAAAGAGTGTAAGGAACCATTTATGCTGGAATGGTTAAAGTTCTTCATAGGACCTTAAAAACAGGGGTTCTAATTGGAGGGTTCTGCTACTGTAACAATCCTAAGAAACCTGGTGCTTTTAAGAACCAATTCCTACTCTAAATCGACTACTGATGTTGTATTATTTTGTATTTACACTTGTCATCTAACCATAATGTAATGAAACTGATACTGTTCACCTTGAAGAGCAGGGATTGAGTGAGTCTGACAGTGTACTGTATGTTTATTGATGGGGACGTGTGCATGAGAGCGTGTGAGGTTGTGTGACAGTTTTGGCTTCAGTCCTGCTCATGCATGTGTGTTTGCGACTGAAATGCATGATTGTCATTATAAAGAAGGCCATGGAAAAAGATCAGCCGCAACTCAGTTCAAAGTGGTGACTGCCCCTCAGAGCGCATTAAACCAAGCGGATTTGAGCCTGACAGCCTTTGAGTTTCCCAGTGACCTTCTAAATCCTCACCAATCCTTGATAAACAAATGCTATCAAGAAAAATGGCAATGTGTGTGCCTTGAGGGCTAGAGTATATTGGGGGTTAGATAGAGTTATAAAATGGTTAATATTAGGGGAGGTTTTTGATATTGTAATAAGTGTTGGGTTAAGATTAATTTCTTGTAATTGTAATTACATTAACAGCAGTAGATGTGAATGGGAAATACACTTGACTGTGTGTTGTGCATGTGTATTTGAGGGAGCTGCAGTCAGACTCAAAGCATTATGTGACGACAGCCATCAGAGAATTCAGTCATTGATATGGTTGAACTGCTCAACCACACTTTAAACCTCAGCTATCTATTGAAACATGACTCTGACCCAACAGTCCTAAACCACAGATATTCCATCTCGATCTCGATATACCCATATACCACATGGTGACAAAATCACACCATGGAAGCAGTTTATACTGCACCCTTAATCTGTGCTTTAGCTGAACTCTAGATTCATCTGCATTTAGAAACCTTTTTGTATTACTTATTGTTTTCTTTGGTCGCTGGTAAACAGTATGATTCACAGGTGGCATTCATGTTCTTGTGTTCAGCAATTTATTTTCTGTTGTTGTGGTGTGGAACGAATACTTTGTACAAGACAGTTAACTGTTGAGTTTAGTGGGTAGCACTTTCGCCTCACAGCGAGAAGGTCCTCGGTTCCTGTCCCGGCTGAGCCAGGAGTCCTTTCTGTGTGTAGTTCGCATGTTCTCCCTGTGTCTGTGTGAGTTTCCTCCAGGTGCTCCAGTTTCCCCCACAATCCAAAAACATGCAGTGTTGGTGATTTGGAAATGCTAAATTGTCCGTAGGTGTGAATGCGTGTGTGTGAGTCCCAAGCCATGTAATGGGGAGGGGGAAAGACATGGCAACCTACCCTGGAAAAATCATTGCCAAAAAAATCCATGGAAAGTCTCTTGCATATGGAGAGAGGAATCACCATCATGTGAGAGAGAAAGAAAATTGATTTTATAATAAAAGTTTCTTTCTTTCTTTCTTTCTTTCTTTCTTTCTTTCTTTCTTTCTTTCTTTCTTTCTTTCTCATGTGTTCTATGATCCCCCCCCCCCCCCCCCCCCCCCCCCCCCCATCTGCTGATGTTTTAAAAACAACTGAAAGTGGAAATAATATTAGAGGCAACGTTTGGCAGCTTGTCGTGTGGTGCGGTTTAATTCATGCTGCCATTGCAAGGTGTTTACTCAGGAACACACCTCACAACTTTAGTAGACTGGTGGGCTAAACCTCTTATTATCTCAATCCTTGCAATAGTTTCTATATAGAGATATGTGCCCACCGGTCACTAAATTTGTCATCTTTGCAGGAAAAAATACACTTAAAAGTTGCAGACATTTGTACAGTATGTTCAAGTGAAATTATTCAAATGAAACATGTCTCTGGAAAACAGGTGAGCATTAATGGTTTTACACTGGGCTTTAGAGCAGGTGTAGTGTTGAGTTGTTTAAATTACATTACAATATTTCTTTAATCAGAAATGATACCTTCTGCACAACAAACACAACGAACACAAAAGAAGATATTTTAAAGAATGTCAGTAACAAAACAGTTGATGGTCCCGATTGACTCCCATAGTATTTGCTCAATGGGGCCCATCAACTAAAGGAACTTGAGGGCGAGTAAATGATGACAGAATTGTTTTTAGAATTTTTCTTTAATATGCAGATACAACTAAAGTGAGCCAAGTGAGTAGGTTAATTCCCCTCAAAAGTGTGAACACCTTGAGACAATCCAAACATTGTTCTGTTTGAACAACCAATGGCAGATGGGGGCATGTTTGGGGAAATCTGTTCAAATGCAATCCTTATTTTTGGAAACACACTTCAGCTCTGTATGTGTGTGTATAAATGTTGTAAAGAGATTTTCTTGTGGCAGAGGGAGGTACATAATTGCTGTGATGATAACTCCTGTCAAATTTATAATTTTGTGGCGCCAGTTAGTGTTTATGCATGCGATGGTGTTTAATGTGTGTATGGGTGCGAGATAGAGAGAGAGCTTCAGGGTTGGACTTGTGGCTTCATGCGACTGTTGTTTTGGGTTGGAAGTGTTGTGGGAGTGTGAGGGAAGGCTCGCGGTGGGTTTTGACAGTGGTTGGTCAAATGCTGGTATCACTGGCTGTGTGGGAGAACATGCTGGCTTCTGCTCAATGAGAGATGCTGGTACTTGCGGTTTGGTTGTTTTACGCTACGTTGCTTCTCTTACATCATCCTTTATCTCAAACTGTTTTTAGAAGCTGAGGAAACAGGATTTGGAAGAAAGTTTCGTAGTGAAATATCAGTTTTAGATGAAATGAGAAAGGGGCTTAATGTATCTATCAGTCAAATGATATATATTTCTTCATTTTTTTCCTTTGTCATGCACATTATGACAGTTTGAGCAATGTGAAATGTTAAACGTTTCACAAGATTTTTCAAGATTTAACAGTAATGGCTAGGCCATTTGTGGCTCAGTGGGAAGCACTGTCACCTCACAGCAAGAAGGTCCCTGGTTTGAATCCCGGCTGACCCGAAGTTTGCATGTTCTCCTTGTCTCTGTGTGGGTTTACAATCCAAAGACATTCAGCAGGTCAACTGGAGATGCTACATTGTCTGTAGGTAAAGGTGTAGGTGGGTGTGTGTGTGTGTGTGTGTGTGTGTGTGTGTGTGTGTACCCCCTGTGATGGACTGGCCATCTGTCCAGAGTGATTTTCCCTCCTGTGGCTCCAGCGCTCTCATGACCCTACACAGAGAATAAGCGGTTTGGAGAATGGATGGGAAAATGGCTCGGCCATTTTCAACAAAATACTGTAAAAAGTTACTGTACGTTTTTCACAGTAATGTTTTTTATTCCTTTTTTAATATGAATTCATTTCTTTAATTTGTACTTAATGAATTGACTCTTAAGTTACTGTGGATATCATACTACTACATTATAATAAATAAATAAACAAAAGGCTACCCGCAATTCTGCTACAGTATATGACTGTGAAGTCACAGTATACAGTTCAATTATATATAGTAAAGTGTAGAAACACTAGCGATAACAATGGCACTGAAAGTACAGCAACTGCGTTTATGCTGTAAATCCACACAATTTTTCACAGTGTGGATGATCTGTCACTGACTTTCTCACATACACAGACAGATGGGAGAGAGATAGAAGGTTTTGTGTTTATTTACTTGCGTATGTTCCAACTAGACACTGTCATTATCTCCAAACCACAATTTTTCTCAGGGGAGATTTAAGGCCCCTCTGTCTGTGAATGTCTATGTGTGTGTGTGTGTGTGTGTGTGTGTTTCACTTTCACTCCCACAGATCTGAAATCAGTTTCAGGTATGGACAATTGAGCTCTGTGATGTTTGTGCATGTACAGTATGTCACAGCCTTTTGAGTCACTGTCACATCCCAGCATTCCCTGTTTCTTCACACATAATCTTAAGCTACCAGTAAACCAAACCCTCTAGTCAGCCTGTGGTCATCTGAAGGAGAGAAAGCCAAGACAGCTAAACTTTCCACATCCTGATCTAATAACGTTCACATGGTGTTCTCCCCACTGTTTACATGTCCCCTGCATATCTCACCACCGGCATAAGCAAAGCCCTCATTATTTAACCCTGCCTCAGCAGAGACATAAAGGCCACTTCCTTGTAACCTCATGGCTTCTGTAGCGTTCTCTTTTGATGGGTCGGCCCTGTTTATTTGCATGAGCATTCTGGGACTGGTGTAAAAGTAAACAGCATTAATGGCTGCCAGCGACACTGACGGAGGGAGATACGGATGATTAATCCGTTCCTTTCTGCCGCCGTGTGAGTCACGGTTAACTGTAGCCAATTCTCCCCAGTAACCCAGATTTATAGAGCTTAAAGGGACAGTTCACCCAAAATATTACGATTTCATCCTCATGTTGTTTTAAAAAAAAAATTCTGAAGACTGTGCTGGTCGCTCTTTTCCATGCAGTTACAATGAAAGGGGACTGAAGCTTTCAAGCTGTAAAAAGAAGCAAAAGCACCATAAAACATCATGAAAGTGGTCTATATGACTTGTGCTTTATTTGATGTCTTTTGAAGTCATCTGATAGCTTTCTGTGAGAAATGGACAGAAATTTCAGTAAGAGAATTGAACTTGAGGCTCATATCAGTTCCTGAATGAAACACTCACACTGGTTTTGCGAACCAAATTAATGATTCACAAAAAAGATTTGACTCAAAAGAACAATCTGTTCATGATTCAGACATCCCGCTCTCGAACTTTCATGAATATGCAAAGATGTCGAAATTTTCAGTGAATAACAACTTAAAATTCAGTCTGAACACCATCTTTCTCACACAAAGATATATTTAGGCTTCAGAAGACTTTAAATATGGTTCTTTGAAGTCTTAAAGCTTTAGTCCTTTGTGGAGAAAGGTCATACACATATGGAATGACACAAGGGTGAGTAAATTATTCATTTTAATTTTTTGATGAACGTTTCCTTAAATGGAATCAAAAGAACCTCTTTTGGGTCCTTTTTAAAGAAAGTTCATGTTTAAAAGATAAACCCGACTGAGCAGGATTGTGTTATGTCTGTGCATGTGTGTTTTCTATCTTTTGGAGAAAGATTCACACGTTTTCTTGACTTGAATGTTGCTTCACTCTTGGGGGTTTTTTATCATGTGAAAAGGATGTAATAGTCATAATAGCTTTCTGGTGTTGTTTAGCTCCAGACGTTCTGTGAGCTCTTTTGGTTGGTCTGTCCTGAAAAACATCCATATAAAAAAAAAGCCTTTGGGACATAAAAACAAATCTATTGAAAGACAGTGTCTAAATATATGAAATACAACTGTGCTTTATTCTCAATCTACCCAGCAGACGAGATGAAAGCGGATGCTGGCTAAGAGGAGGGAGAGAGAGAGAGAGCATGAATGAAACAGACAATGCCAGTGGTTGTAAAGTATCTGAAATATCAGAGGTTATCAAAGGGTTATCTAAAGCAAAACTGACAGAGGGCACCACGATAAACAGGGCTGAGGATTCAGACCAAAGACCAAGTTTAACTTTATCAGCATTACATAAGAACCACTCTGCTTTTTAAGAATAAACAAACTGCTGTAAAACTGCACTCGCTGGTCTTTTTAACTAGAAAGTGCCATGTTATCACCTTGGTTGTATGGTTATCATGACACAACCATGGATACACCATGCTAATAACTCATAATAATCATTTGTGGTGTCTTTGGGACATACTGGTTCATCATAATTGCGTCTCGGACTGCTTTGACGCTTAGTTATGTGCATCCTGTAACCGTTTAAACTGTTCAGTCAATCATTTTGTCACATCCTCCACATTAAGGCTAATTGAATTTCCTACCGTTCACAATGCTTTTGCAGATGAAAATAATGAGGATAACAATGAATAAATATTTTTTCACCAGGTTAGATAGTGATTATTAATCACTCAAACCCCTTTATCTAAGAGTGTGTTCATGCCATGTACTTGACACGACTTAACCTCTTGCCTGAATTAAAAGAACACACATGTTTTGCATATCGGTTGCATATTTTTACTTTTTGTTTTTATTATTATTTGTTATATGTTAAATTTAGTCTGACGTCATATCATGACCGTGCACTCACACACACTACTTTACTTTTTACTGGTTTCCTGCACTACTTCAGTGACGCTGCAACACCGATACTCTAAACATTATGACTCGAACCAGACGCTGATTCCTGCAGAAATTACAGTTTTACTTTATTTTGATGGTCCCTTTAACTAATTTTGTTGAGTAAGTAGCGTTGCACCTACATGTCTACTAACTCTCATTAGAGAATTATTAGACTGCAGGGTTAGGGTTAGAATAAGTTGACATGTACTTGTAAATAGTAAGTAGAATGTCTGTTGGAAGAGCATCACATAACAAGAGTTATCAGATATTATTAAAGTTGCAGTCCGTAGCTTTTTTGGGGGTTACAAATGATCCAAAATACATATTTGAGAAAATACATAACCAGCCAGTGTTCAAAACTATCTGCTTGCCGTAGCTCGATTCAAAACGGTAAGCTTGTAATAATGTTTTTAATTCCAGTGGTACTGGTGGATTTCCACGGGAGATTCGAGCATGTCTTTGCGTCATTACGTCACACACATAAAGAAGGAGTCTCGGCTAGTAGGCTATATTGCGTGTGAGGATGCTGGAGGTGGACATTTATAGCCTTTTCTCACAGCACTTGATAAAATTAAACTTATCAATTTGATGGCGGATCCAGAAAGGTTCAAACGACAATCACCAGTGACAACTGGAGACTCACCCGTTGTAAAAAGACTTCGTTCGGACTTCGGAGTGGCTAACTTACAGAAAAAAAGAGACTGCAACCGGACCCATGCGAAAACAAGGATACATATCGGATGGACATTACATGTAGTCACGCAATGCTGACGTTGTTAACATTAACAAGTTGAGAAAAAAGTATAATTTGCATGGTTTTGCGTGATGATAAGCGAATTTTAGATTTAATCAGCGGGATTTACTGCAATGTCAGAACCAGAACAAAAGTGGATGTTACTCTCTTGTTCAGATGACATTTTCCGGTGAATTTTTTTTATGTTAGTCATACTTCCAAAAAGAATAATCTTTGATTATGAATGCCAGTATCGACACCGGAGCGGTGATTGACAGCTGCACACTCTCCTCAATGTGTTCATACGCGCTGTGTGGTGTCGAACTACAACTCACGTAAAGTTGATCATTCCGCGAATGACTGAAATTGCAGATTTCGAACAGAGATGGCAACAAAGAGGAAAAAATGCGGACTGCAGCTTTAAGCAGACAGTCTACTAATAATTTAATGAGAGTTAGTTGACAACTTTGCAGTTACTTATAGTCAACAGAATGTTCAAAAGGGACCATCAAAATAAAGTGTTACCAAAATGACTCTTATGTGCATATTCTTATTAGCGAATCAAAAACATACAGCGTGAACAGACCGACTCCCGAACATGAGTCAGGACACCTTTTTAGTCTGTGAAGTAGTGAGATTGAATTTGGGCAGAGGGCATTGCCTTTTCCCAGCAAGCTTAGCATCGGGTTAGTTTTAGTAAATTTTTACTTAATGTGTCTTTAGACTAAAATTAGTTTAGTGAGATTTTGATAATAGAATTTTTGGGGGGTGCCATAGTGGTGATGAATGATCATGATTTTGGGGAGATTATTATACTTCGAGTCATATGTCACATGAGCGGGTCAAGTGAAAATGCAATATTTCATAGTAATAGCCAAAGTACTGATTATTTATCGGCCTTCTACTTATGTTAATTAAAATCATACCAATTAACCAGTGTTGTCTAATTTCTGAGTAAATGATAGTAAGTAAACGTACGTACAGTTTACAATTAAACATTTATCAATATATATGACTGACCATCATTTGACAATGTATACATTTGAATCAGTACCAGAGGCACTAAAGGTTTCCCTATTTTGAATCTTTCCTCAGGATGTTCTGGAAGCTGGCAATACCTGCCATTTTGGCATGGACCCTTTTTGTGTCTACGGAGACCAAGAAGCCCCGCCCTCAAGGTTCCATCCCCTCCCCATACAAGCTAAAAGGCAATGATTTGTCATCACCATCCCACACACTAGCGGCCTTGCCCCAGCACACATCAGCACAACGACAGAAGGGTAAACACGACATGCTGTCGTCGAGTCGCGAGGCCCTGGTAGTCACTGAGAGGAAGTACCTGAAGAGCGACTGGTGCAAAACACAGCCATTACGTCAAACGTTGAGCTTGGAGGGCTGTCTGAGCCGAACTGTCATCAACCGGTTCTGCTACGGCCAGTGTAACTCTTTCTACATCCCACGCCACCTGACGTCTCAAGCTTCACATCGAAGTCGAAAAACAGCATCCACGCCAGACCACCACACTTCATTCCAGTCCTGTGCGTTCTGCCGGCCAAGCCGGATAACCACGGTCACCGTACGGCTTCACTGCCCTGGGCTGCAGCCGCCATACCGGCAACGGAAAGTGCAACGGATCAAGCAGTGCAAATGTGTGTCTGTTAATGTCAGTGCTGCATACTGAGAAGGTGCACATACGAAACAATGCTTTAGGGTGTTCTTTTTTGGAAAAACTGGGGCCGCCCCAACAATCAATGTGTGAAACGTGCCAAAGACAACAGCTAATCAGAAGACTGGCCACCTTCATTATGTCTGGACTGTACCGCATTATGCTCTACGGGAATGCTTAATAGCTGCCGAGCAGCACAGCAATGGTGCTGGATTTTTCTTCTTTTTTGACAAAAATAAAGAACCTTAGAGTTCAACTACATACAAGACTGAAACAGTAAATAACATTCTTGTGTTAAATTAACAACCTTTGATCTCTTGAAAGTTTTCTTTTTCAAAACGGATGGAGCGTCTGTATCCCAGCGTTCTCCTCCCTTACCTCAGCAATTCTTTATAGAGTGCAACAGTTGGGTTCCGGAAGTAAAAATCCTATTCATTTTATCCATAGGAGAATTGATGAAGTTCCAAACCTGTGTGATCTACGAGGTTGTTAATCGATGGTAAATGCTCCTGTTGAAGCCATCAGTCTACATTATTTCAACTTATTTTTTAAACAATCATGTTTAACTGCGGAATTCCTGAAGAAAAACTACATTCATTACCCATGATTCTGCAAAAAAAATCCACCAATGTGATTCCACCAATGTGATTCACCTCATATCTGGGTGGTTTAGTTTATGGCTTACAACTCTTTAACAAAGATCTTTAATAAAGACTCTTTAATCAAGGGCCTCGTTTATAAAAAAAAAAAAAAAACGATGCAGAGGTATAAATGAAAACAGACGCGTAGCCTACAGCGTAGAGGTAATTATACTTCTGCGTCGGACCTACGCTGTTAAGCCCAATTTATACTTCTGCGTCGACCTCCCGCCGTAGCTAAGTCGTAGGCTGTGTGTAGCGCGCGTACCCTTCGGCGTACCCTGACGTGCACCTCTCCAAAAATGTAACAACGCGTCAATTCTACGCGGACGCAAGCGCTGTGATTGGTCTGCTAGAACCGCTCCCTCGGGTTTCACATGTTCCCCCTGCGTGCATCGACGCGGACAACGACGCAGAAGTATAAATTGGGCTTTGGCTACGCATCAGTTTAAAAAAAAAAAGTGGGTGGGCACTGTTGCACTCTATTAAGCTGTGTCCAAAATCGCATACTCTCTTGAGTGGGTATTATTTTGAATAAGTAGGCCTAATTAGCTAGTTCACGGCCACTTAAAAAGTATGTTCTAAATGGTATGTGTGGAGTATGAATATAATCTGCACGTAGTACAATCGCCATGCTGTCATTATCATGTGACCTACCAGCATTTGCATTGCTTCACTGTCATTCCCAAATCCATTGTATACACACTTCAGAATCTCGCCAGAGGTAGTAGGTCATCCAGGTACCTGTTGCCTACTCATTTTTGAGTACTGTGAATTCGGACATAGTTCCATTGTCTCATACTGTTTTTCGCCTACTATGTTGTAGGGGTTTGGGATGCAACCTTGGTCTTGATACTTGAGAACAGTGGAAACACTTTGACCAGCTTATCTTCACCATCTTGTTTTACCTACCCAGCTGTTGAGTGTATCAGCAATAATGAAGGACAGTTGAAAACACGGAAGAATGCTGGGGGACTGTGGACCTTATCGACGGGAAATTAGAGGGGGTTCACTATATTTTGACTAAGCAGGAAATCAGTTGTGGAAAAACTATATTTTGACTTGGTGCTACCATTGGCTTTGCTGCATACAATGGAATGATGCCGTTGGTTTCAGTTCATCCAATATGGGCTGACTTTGATCAAGCCTGTAAAGAGTTTGAGCCTTGCCGGTGTTACGATAATTCACAATGTGCACAACATAAACTGAGATACCTTAAAGTCTAATAGACACACTCATTAATGACAATATTTAACAAAATAGCAAAAATGTTTAGATAAAGGACTTTATGACAAATCAACCATAGAAAATCTATGAATATATATATATATATATATATATGTAAAATATAAAATGAACATCTTCTAAAAAATAAATCTATTATTTCACATTACAATACGACTTTTGCTTTGCAGTATTTTTATGCTTCTCTGTATTGTTTGTAATTATCTTCTACAAATTCATCCATAAGGAAATGACATCACATCATTCATATGCAGCTGCTCCATTTCATTTCTTAACCATGTAGCACATACAGAAATAACAAAGAAATGATCGCACATGAAATACAAAGCTGTCAGCTTTAATTTAAAATACATTTTGGTAAATCTGAAAGGTTATTGCACACAGTGAACTGATAACAGCTGTGTACACACAATAAAGAATTGCATTTGCATATATTTTCAACAACTGTTCATTAAACACCTCACAGTTCAGTCGTAACAGAGAAATTCACTACAAATCATTCAACGGTGTGTAAATTTCATAGGTTGAAGTATGTAAACGCATTTAGAGGAAACTATGGACGCAGAATATTATCCAGTTAAAGAATAGAATGGTTTCTTCTGATGGCTCTTTCTCCTCCTATATGAACACACTGTTTAAGACTTTACACAGGTCAAAGTCGAACATTATATCTGGAGATTGCCATTTCTTTATGTATTCAGGTATTCCATTTTATTAAATGTCAGTGACAACAAGGTCAGCATTTCTTCATTGGTCGACCTGCATGAAATCTGCAATTTATCTGCTCTAGTTTATTAAATTGTGGCTTTCTCCTACAAATATGAGTGAAGTACATATTTTATGGTATTTAAATATAGAGGGTAGATCTTTCAGTACACTATAATGGCATAAAATATGAAAATAAATGTGCAGATTCTGTGTGGGCTTGATTGTTGATTCTACTAAACTGCTTTTGTAAGCATTTCTTTCATTTTATAGCTAAAGTTTATAAATAAATAGATACAATTCTGGCCATGTACTAAAATAATGCAAAGCCTTTAAATTGTCTCATGGCTATTATGTTTATGCTGAAGTAACTGTAAAGTAAAAAAAAAAAATTTAAATAACAGGGGAAACAATGAGTTTTGTTGGATTCGGCACAGCAGAAATTCACATCATCTGTCCCAGCTTGGCTTTCTGAGTGAGAGAAGAAACAGAGTAAGATTCTTGTTGCAATTAAAATTTACGCTGTTAGTATGCGTTATTCATTGTTTATAATGTGAATTGAGGGATTTTGAAAGACTTACTATTCCTGATGCATGTTTAGGTTTTACGTTGTAGTTAGCCTTCTCTCGTGCTTGTTTGAAGGTCTCTTCTGCGGCTTTCAACCTAAAATAATATACCAATGAAATTCAACATATTACAGTGAAGCAATTAAGCAAACGCAACGACTAAAGAGGCATAATATTCCTCACCGCTCCTGCAGTAGGCATTTGTTCTCTCTCTTCCACAGCTCCTTAAAATCTGATGAAAACTCGTGCCACGCTGTGAAGAATGTGCTCGGTGAAACCTCTTTCTCTCCCGCCTTAGGCTTGACCGAGAAAAACACGCTCAGCTCCACAAAACTGGAAAGTATACAAAGAAAAGCATGACACTATGAACAAAATATTACAAAATAAGATTAGAAAGTTTACACTGAGGAATTGTGAAATTGATCGGCTTACTTCAAGCATGTGAAATGTGAAATTTTAGCTTATAAAAATAATGCTCTTACATAAAGAATGACAAGTGTAATTTCTTTTCGCCCACAGCAATCTTTTGGTATGCAGAAGTCTAGTACTTGGAAGAAACTGCAATATTCAGACAATGAACACAAAGTCCTTTAAAATTAATTGATGTGTCAAATTTGCTCTGTTTTTTTTTTCCACTCCAAGATCCAAGGTTTTAAAACTGGAACTGTCAATCAATCTCAGTGGATTGCACTATTAGTACGAGAAGTACGGGAAAAACAGAGTTTGAAAAAGAGAGCGACTGAGTGTGTTTATGTATTAACATCCACCTCTCTGAGGAGACAACCAATATGACACATAATAAGTGAACAAGACACTTGGCACGATAAACTTAGTATGATAACTTACATCCTCTGCGTGTCAGTGAGATGTTTTTCCTGGAGCTCCAGCTCTGCTTTGGCTATGGGAATAAAAATTGGACAGAGACATTGTAAATGCGACACTGTCTATTGTTTTATACTTTTAAAAGTACTGCTTGTCACTGAATGACACAAGTTATCATAAGAAGGTTATCAGAGATTTGTTCCAGTTTTAAACAAACATACTCCCACATGATTTTATTTCAGTCAAAGTGAGAGCTGATTTACGTGAGATTGTACACATACATGTATGTATAGGTCCTTGCAGGTTAGGATCTTTATGACAAACATAAACCTGCCAAAATCTGATTACACATAAGACAGTTATAATCCGCTGACATCAAATTTCAAGGAGCAAATTGATGTTAAATCAGATTTGCAAATATTCTCAGCATTTCATGAGGTATAGTTTGACTGCAGATGGAGAAGCTGGTCTCTGAAGGCGTTACTGCTGTAATGCCAATGACACTTCATTTACTTCTGCTTGGAGAGTCTCCTGGGATCCACTAATAAATTGAATGACGAGCCCATTATTCTTTTCATACCACTCACCACTACGGTTCTGAGGAACCAGAGAATCCCCCAAAGACAGATCACTTCAGTTCCCACCTCTTTTGGCCCCAATATGAGATCTAAAATTCATTAAACTGACTTAAAATATTGCATTTGTGCTTCAAAAAACATAAAACAAAAAAGATACCTGAAACTGACTTGTTGAGGAAATAGTGATTTATTGCCTGGTAGAAAATTAAACGGGTAAACAATTTATTAGAACTACATGTACATTGAAGAAGGGACTCGAGCCATATCTGGGTATAGAATATTATACAGATTTGGGCCATAAGCAATTATCCAGAATACACTAGCAAACACCTAAAAGTACCCTAGCAAATGAGAATACCCTAAAAACCACACAGCAACACCCTGGCAACTACCCAGACCAACTAGAAAGCCCTAACAACCACATTAGAAGCATCTAACAACCACATACCAACATCCTGCAACTAAGTAGAATCCCTATGATATCAACCACTTGGTAACCCTTTAGAAACCACATAGCAACAACCTGGCAACCACCCACACCAACTTTTTTATTGCGAGTTTTGCATGGACTACTTTAGCATGGATCCCTTTTTCTTACAAAAAGATACCATGGTATCACCATGGTTTTTTGCACAAGGAACCATAAAATAACTTGCCATCTCACACCATAACTGTACCATGCTACTTCCAGTACTTCTTTTGTAAAGAAGCATGGTCTAATTGTACTAAAATGGCTCATCTGGTAGCTATTGTATAATTGTGCTGTGCAAATCTGCTGTACCTGCTGTATCTTTAAATGCATTATCACATTGCTTCTCAGTGCCCAGGGCAGCGGAAATGGTACAGAATTAAACATGGTATCAGTAGAACGAGCGTAGACCAAACAGCACAGAGACAGTCTCTATATCGCTCATTCACATATACGCACTCCTGTCTCACTCAGTTTTTTCTTCTCCTCCTTTCTGTAGTTAATTTCATGCTCTGAAAAATAAACAGTAGTGGTTGAAGCGCTGGAGCCAGAGACTGTTACTCTCCTGGAGTTTCAACATCTTACAAATAACAAAAAATAAAACCAGTTATTTTTTTCCCCCCGATCCCCGTTCTGTCTGTTTCTCTAACTGGAGTCAGTATGAAGGGTTGAAGGGGGTCTTTCCGTGGTCATGTCACCCATCTAAGAGCTCAGCGAAGGAGACCCATGAGTCTCCAGATCAAAGGGGTAGAGATGAGAAGGGGGACGTTCAGCGAGGACCCCACCCTGCTACCCCTGCCGCCAGAGCACATGTGGGTTTTGTTACAAGGACCAATTTGAATACAAAGAAAAGACGGCAACATATTTAGCATTTAGTAAAGCCTGTATTGAAGCAGAAAATGAAAAATAGCAAGTTATAGAGAGACGTTCCAGCTAACTCCAAGTTCAGCGATGGAAAAAGGAGGTTACGCCATGGCAATTGAAAAGATTGGATTGTGAAAGACGAAAAGAGGCCAGTGAAACGTTGACGAGAATAAAGTGCCGACAGAAACAGTCTTCAGTGCTACAGACAGATCAGGCAGGTTGACTCAGACACGCTTAGAGGTAATTACCAAGAGAACAGAAACCATTTCAAATAGAGAAGGATTGAAGCCGGGATAGAGAATAGAGAAGGCAAATAAACAAGATGGAGAGAAACCATAATAAAACACAATCGCCAGATCGTTCAGCTCTTCTTCATCAGAGAAACAAAATACTGAAAGGGTTGAATCAGAGATTAACACGTCGGGGCGGAACGTGGATGAAATCAGTGAAAATAATGAAATTAAGGACTCTCACTTTTCTTGTCACTAGCTTTACACAAATAATGCTGGAGTGATCGGGTCTAGGTTAGGTCAGATGTATTTCCCAGAATCCTTGTTGGCTCCCAGAGGCCATCACAGAGCCTCAGTCACATTTATTTCTCAGCACCTCATCTTTCCTCTCACACAGGGTCACTGTACATCCATCCCAGCATTATTCACAAAACACTTTAATTGTTTCCCAGGGTGATGTCTGTAAAAGAACATTTGCATGGCTCCTCTGTAATAAAACTAACATATTCAGACGAGGGAGTCAATTCACTTTATTTAAACAGGCAATGAAAAACAAAATATTGCAATGTTAGTATGCCCTACTAGGGCAATATTTTGTTTTTCAATACATGTTGCGATATTATAAGACTTGAAAAGCTATTAAAGAATGAATCATTTTAGAATGATTGACATGATTTTGTAGAGAAGTGCATTTTCATAGAAAATAAAAATCATTTAAAAAAGCTAAAAAATTACTTTTGGTAACACTTTAGTTTAGAGTACAATTCTTACTATTAACTATATTTGCTTAGTTAGCATGCATATTACTAGGATATTGGCTGTTTATTAGTACTTATAAAGCACATGTTAATGCCTTATTCTACATAGCCATATTCTACATCCCTTAATCCTACCCAATACCTAAACTTAACTACTTTACTAACTATTAATTAGCAGTAATTAGGAGTTTACTGAGGCAAAAGTCATAGTTAATAGTTAGTTAATAGTGAGAATTGGACCCTAAACTAAAGTGTAACCTTACCTGTTACTCTGAAGACTTTTGAGTGTGATCCTTTTAGAGATGAAATATCTTTCCACTTGAGTTTTCATAGGCCACATTCTCAATGTTTTTGAGCCATTCAATATGACTATAAATATGATTGATAATATGATTTTTATTCAATAAAAAACATAAACAAATTAAGAAATCTATTGCTACTATTGTACAGTAAATAAAAATCATAAAATTTGTATTTAATAAAATATTTTTAACACTGTTAAACAACTGTTAAATTACAATACAAATATATACGTCCTAATGTATATATATATATATATATATATATATATATATATATATATATATATATATATATAGCAAGCCAATTCACAGTAAATGAACCAAACTGCTTTGACATGCGGAAAAACCGTATCATGAACTGCCTTTGGAATGCACTCCCTGAAAACGAGGACGGTTTTTCAAAATAAATGCAGTCTCTGGAATCACTGCAGGAATTCACTCCAAGAATAAATTTCTGAGTGCTAACATTACTTTGGTTTCTTGTTTAAATCGGTGAGATGCTAAAAGAAAAAATCTTGACATTTCCGATTCAAATGGCACATCCTCATGTAAAACAATAGCCGTCTGAATAGGGCCTACAGTATGTTTGCTATGTATTTTTTACCTCTAGTGAGGAATTTTTCCATTTTGTCCTTAAAGGGCTGCAGGTGCTCCTCAGACGAGACATTACACACCTTTTCTGTTTCTGCTGAACAGGCTGTAAAATAAAGTAGAGCAGGAAGACAGATGTGAGAAAGAAACAAACAAAACCAATCATGGAACTGAAGAACAGCTTATTTTAAACACTGAAAACATCTTATGTTAGGCTACACCACTACTAGCCACTTAAATAACTCTCATAAAACACATTTTTGGAATGCACTGATGACCTCAAGTCTTTGTATACAAACTGTAATATACAGTAGTAAACCTTGTTAAAAAAACTCCACAGCTAACAGTTCTCAGAACTTTGGCTAACGTTCTGGAAAGTTTCTCTTAAAGTTATAAACACATTTTCTTCCAGAAAGTTCGTTCAAAGTTACATGGACTTTAAATGAAGTTCTCAAAACGTTAACATAACATTATTTATACATAGTTCATGGAACGTTTTAGTTTGACATTCGTCTAACTTTTTTTTTTACTGTTACTACTTGTTTCAGTAACAGTAAAAAGTAACATTCCCGAAATGTTTGCAAAATGATTAAAATGTAATGTTCCCTTAAAGCTGCAGTAGGGAGTCTTGAGAAAACATTGAAATTTGAACAAGCACAACTTACAGGTCCCACCCCCTTGCTCTCTGCTGCGCTACAGCCCTCCCTCCACAGCTCGTCCTCCACAGCGGAGCCTGTCGTGAACGCGCAGGCTAGTAAACAGGGCCACCGATGACGGCGGATAAAAAGTTATATGGCACATTCACTAATAGGGACTAAACGTCAATAATATGCTTTACATTGACTATGGCCTGCCCATACTTTGACTACAAACTTGGTCCTCAAATCATTATGTATTTTCCAATAGCCTACATGTAACTTTATAACGTTGCACTCTTTCTATAAGTTATAAATAGCTAGTAAGATAACGTTAATATAACGGTAACTAACGTTACAGCATGTAAGTAATTATTCTAGCGATATATAATGCTAGATAAGGTGTGCTAGTACATTATTTCAGCAACATGACAAGCCAGTGAATTAGCAGGTTTCAATTGTTGCTTAGCAGAGTGCGTGACATTTTATCTACATGTTATGCGGCTAGAGTTTTGACACCGAGTCAATGGGCTCTGCGTAATTCTTTCTTTTTCGGTTGTTTATCGTCATCAGTCTTTTTCCTTTTACCTCTTTGTTTTATGAGCAGGTGTCACTCGAGAATTGGCAGTTTAGGTTGTTTCTCCGTCATAAGCACAGCTGCAGCACGCCGGCAATCTTAAGTTTGAACGACGGCTCGCGCTCCGGCGCTAGCGCTGTGCAAGAGAGGGGTGTGATCAGCGCGTACACGAGCGTGACTGACACTGCTAAGACACTCCTCTCGGCTCTGATTGGTTGTTTCTGACCGGGAGCGTGTATTTCTTGCAAATGGCAATAGGACCACTGGGAGGAGCCAGAGAAGCTTGATTTTTACACAGATTATCTGTCTCATATTCTACTGTCAGGACATAATGACAGTTTTAGCAAATACATGTTTTTAAAAGTTACCTACTGGAGCTTTAATGTTTGCATAACCAAGAAAAAAGTTTTTAAAACATTTAAAAAACTGAAAATGTTTTAACATTTAGAGAACATTCAGAAATAATGTTTTCATAGCTTAATGGGAACCTTAATAAAACATTTTAGAACATATTTTTGTTAGCAGTGAGCACAACAATGGCCCCAACATATGGCCAAAATTCTCTGGACAACTAGTCTTCACCGATTAAACGGCTAAGACCAGCAACAAACTAGCATTAAAAGCAGCTACCATTGACTTTTATTAGCAGAAGGTTACATTCCATCCTTCAGCTTCGTCTTCCTGCACTTCACAGATGTATCAGTATAACGAAAAATGTGCTATTTGTGACCTGTGCTAACAGATGCTAATGAATCCCATTTCATGAACCTTTCCTTCGCTTCAGTTCGCTGTACACCTAGAGTCTTACAACAGCCTGATGAAAGGCTTCACCGTGTCACACTCCATCACTACATTCGGT
The DNA here is from genome assembly GCA_030578255.1 of Tiaroga cobitis. Lineage (NCBI taxonomy): Eukaryota > Metazoa > Chordata > Actinopteri > Cypriniformes > Leuciscidae > Tiaroga > Tiaroga cobitis. The sequence goes on along the minus strand of CM060607.1, from coordinate 23,702,290 downwards.
GATGGATCACAGGCTTGCATGCCAATCAGCGCAATGCAAACACACATGCTAATGTCCCTGCCAGCTGGATCATGGGATTTGTGAAAGCGAAGACCTGCCGGACCGCCTGCATAACTCTGTGCCCCTTCCAGCTGTCAGTGCCGCACATCTGCTGTAGCGCTTAGCTTAGCTTGCTAATGTAGTGATGATCCATTTATTGTATGAACCTGGCGTAAGAGAGAAGCCATGCTTATTGGGCCGCAGGGAGATTTCAGGGACGTGAACTGTTAAGGATTCAGAACATTGCCAGAGGAGAAATATTTGCCTGCGTTAAACAAATGTAGGCTTGATCTGTTCAGCAGGTGTACACCAAAACCATTTAGCTAAGCATACAAGCTCTGGAAAAGTACATTTACAATTTATCAACCACATGTATAGTGGGCCTAACTAATAAGCTTTTGAAAGATTAACAATGCAAATCGCTGACTAGGGATTCAAGCTAAGACACGCTAAAATATGGCTAACAGCAGGGACGAAGTTAATAGGATGTATAGCAATGCATCAAAGCGACCATCCTTCAATCGAAATTTCCATGAGCCAAATGCTAATCCATCTGATATGTTTGACTGGCTCAAGTGCAACTCAAAAGGCTCGGAGGTTATTATTTGTGTGTGGTAGACAATCTCACTCCGGAATAATGATTGATTGTAAATGTGTTTTTGATGTAGGGCAGTGTTCTATTTTGACCACATCAACATCCAACAGTGTTTTTTCAAGCCAACAAGCCAAACATGCCAACAGTGGAATGTGAGTACTTCCACATCTGTGTGTGTGTGTGTGTGTGTGTGTTTGGGTTGGCAATGAAAATGTTTGCAGGGATTTAAACGCAGCTTTGAGCATGTAATCGGATTCTTACACCTCATTCACACTCCGTCGTGCACTTAAGCTGGGTCATACAACCTTTGACTTGCGGCGCAAAGCTGAACCAATCTCACTAACCTCCTGAAGACCCTGGTAAATTGCTTTACTGGTCAGGGAGCAAAGCAGACAGTTCTTAAGTGGCAGTTTAAGCCCTCTACCTGCCCTCTAGTTTCTTTTCAAAAGCACCAGAACATATGGCATTTCCTAAAAATAGGGTACAAAAGAGGGTCTGAAATGTATTTACACATTTACTGAATATATGCGTTTATTTATTTAAACAAATATCTTGATCAAAATCTTGAGCTGATTTATATTGTAATCACTAACTTTTCATTTCTGTTACCAGAATGTCTAAATGTTATATAAAACTCAAACTATCAAACACATTTAACATCCTCACAGATTTATTTTTTTATTTTATTTTTTTTATGTTTTAAACTGTAGTGCATAGGGACAGTTCACCTGCAGAAACCTGGAGTTTAGTGCTTTAGGCCTGTAAGAACAGGTAAGACCCCTAGGAAAAGTGCTGGAAATGACCCCTCTCTCATTTATTTACTTTAACAACCCACATTTGCAGTATTGATAATTGTGGCAGCCAGCTGGGGGCTCAATAAAAACAGCCATTTGAAAATCAATGAGCCTTCTAAAGGAGAACACGGGTCACTGGTGCTGATGTATACAAACTAAACATGTTTGTGTGTTTTTGTATATGCACACTTGTATGTGAGTTCTTGTCTGTCTGTATGTCCATGTGTCCACATGTGTTTGCATGTATGTGATCTCATGTACTGTATATGCATGGAAGTGTGTGTAAAAGCACGTGTGTATTCATTTATTTACTTTGTGCGTGTCCACATCTCACCATTCAGATCTTTCCGTAGCTTACGGAGGTCACGTTGAAAATCCTCAAACTTCATCTGCGACGCCTGAAACAGATCCTGAGGCTCTGGAAGTGGGTACACGCATGTTTCTTTACCTGCATCCTGACACACAAACAATGGAAAAAAGCACAATCATACAGATGTTGTGTTTATGAGATCATATCTGTACTGTTTGGTTGATTTGAAAAATAATTGAATGCGAATTCTGTTCAAATAGTTTGGTGTGTAAAGATCATTTTGATTCCAAAAACAATGAAAACATCAAACACAACAAATCAATCTCAATAGTGCTCCGTCTGTCAGAGATCAGAGTCGCTCACATAGACATGCACACATATGCGCTCTTGTTATTTGCCTGACCGCCAGAAGCACTTCAACAACCTGAGAATCATATTTTGTCAATTTGGACATGGCAATCACAACATCTGGACTGACTGCTGACGGTATTTACAATACAGTCTTTTTAATCTGCGTCCAAAAAGGGCATCAAGCAATCAAAGGGCTCTGCTCGTTCAGAGCAGCCGTTTGTCTATATGGTGAATGGAAAGAAAGGCAAATCAAAGTGATGAAACCAAAAACAAAGCCACATTTTTGTCTAACATGAAGGGTGATTCTAAGGGACCAGGGGGGTCTGTTAGTCGAGCCAATGAAATAAACAGCTGGCCAAACCTACCTCATCAAAATGTCGCAGATAGTAAGCAACTATGTAGGACAGGAGGCTCTGAGAATTATCCTGATGGAGCGAGAGAAGGAGATGAGAGATGGAAATAAACACATAGGAGAATAATCATTTTTCATGTTTTGGGATTGTATACACTCGTTTTGCTCAAAGCGGTTGTGAATAAGAGGCCAGACCTGGTGGCCTGCAAAGGCGCTTGCTCACGTGCACGTGTGCAGACACACAGAACACATGCGATGTGGATATAGGCTATTGCAGTACTTGACACTACTGTATAGACTGCTCTTTGTGAGTGATATTGCCAAAAAAAGGTCTGTTTATGACCAAGTCAGTGGGGTCAGGAGACCACCAAACTACACTATGGGAATTTTCATGCATGTTCATACTAGGGTTTATACTGGTTCTGTGCTGGTCTAGCTGGTGGATATGCACAGCCATGATGTTGACCAGCAAAATTGTAACTTAAAGGGATAGTTCACCTAATATTGAAATTCCTTCATTATTGAATCATCCTCATTTCCTTGAAACCTGTATGACTGACTCGTGTGTGTATATATATATATATATATATATATATATATATATATATATATATATATATATATATATATATATATATAGTGGTGGCCAAAATGATTAGAATACCTGACAGATCTGAAAATATTGACCTTTTTTGCCTCCAAAACATGATTTCATTTCATAATGTTAATGAAACATGAAAATGGTTACTCTGAGCACAACAAATATCAGATGAAGTGAGTCGTACTGTTTTTATCCACTTTTAACTTTAATATTTGGTATGTCCACCTTTTGCAGCAATTACAGCAGCACATCTCTCTTGCATAGTGTCAATATATTTCCTGAGAACTTCAACACTAATGTTATCCCATGCCTTCTGCAACTGAAGCCAAAAGGTATCCTTTGAATGTACAATAGATTTGTCCAGTTTATTTTCCAACTCGTCCCAAATTTGCTCGATGGGGTTGAGGTCTGGACTTTGGCGGGGCCTATCAATAATTTTTAATGGTCCAGCAGATTCCTTCTGTCGCAGGTAGTTCCGGCAATAGTTAGAAGAATGTTTAGGGTCATTGTCCTCTTGGAAAATAACAACTGAAACCTCTTAAATATGCCAAGTGCTCTAATAATTTTGGACACCACTGTAAATATAATATATTATAGTATATATATATATATATATATATATTTTTTTTTTTCTCCATACAATGAAAGTCAATGGGATCCAATATTAAGACCCTATTGATTTTCATCGTATGGGCAAAACCAGACAGAAACATTCTTCTTTTGTGTACCACAGAAGCAAGTCATACACATGTTTTGGAATGACATCAGGGTGGCGACAGTGATCTAATATTTACTCACACTGCTCTTGACATCTTTTAACTTGGGCAGGATGTCAAGGGTAAATCCGTCTGCCTGTCCTCTGCTTCGGTTGCCCCCGTTCATAATGTTCCCGAATGCTAGAACCAAACCTAGAACTTGCAGGACGGCTTGGCCTGACTGTAGAGCCTGTAAACAGAGAAGAGAAAGATGATGAAGCACAGGTGTTTTCTTCACTGCTTTCCATCTGACATTTCAACTTGAAATATATGTAAGTGCAATCTGACTAGTGTGCTTCACGTTATTTCTCACCATACAGACTCTTAGCAGTGTTTCTAGTTTACGCTGAACTGATGTAACACACTCCGTGAAGCTGGACTGGAAGAGAATACAGAAAACCCTCTCTGAGAACTGAGGAACCTCTGACAACTGCAGAAGAAACCTGACAGAGACAGACAAACACAAAGAGACAGGGAGGCAAATTAATGACAAAAGGAGAATAAGTGGATGGATGGATAGACTGAGGTATACATACTGTTCAGGCTTGTCCAGTGGTTTTGCATTTTCTTTGTTTTTTGAAGACTTGATATGTTTCTCAATCTGATCCATCTCTTCTTTTTGAGCTCTCTGTGAGGTTGACAAAAGAATAGAATGAAAGTACACTGAGAGAGGGAAAATGTGATTTCAAAATGGGAAAATACATTTATATACTTCACACGTGTGTTGCTTTGTGACCTTTGATTAAGAACCCAACATACAAAGAGTGATCCACACTTTAGACTGTACTTGAGTCAGACAGTGAAAAAGAGAATAGAGAGAAAAAGCAGGAGAGAGGAAAGTGGGGATATACTGTGTGTGTGTGTGTGTGTGTGCGTGTGTGTGTGTGTGTGTGTGTGTGTGTGTGTGTGTGTGTGTGTGTGTGAGTGAGGGGGTGTTCTGTGGTTTCGGTTGAAGGAGTCAGAGACAGCGTGGAGTCTCGCACACTTAAGAGAAACAACCTCAACATTTAAACTCAACAATACTGCCTCAAGCTACAGTGGGAACGGGTGGGTGGGTGGGTTAGAGGAAAAACAGAGGGATGGAAGGAAAGATAGTTTTCAGCAGAAAGTTACTGCACACAACAATTCTACACAAACACATAACTTCATTATTATTTGAAGATACACTATGAGACTTTTGGCCCTCTAGTGGTTCAAAATTAAAGCGCATACATCTTGTGGAAGAACATTGTTTTGGTCGTGCTTCGGCTCTGCGTGGATGCACGTGTTGGTGCCACTGATATACACATGAATACAGGACATCATATTAGAGCAGATGGACAAAAAAAAATGCTTTTTTGTTCGTTTTTACAACCAGTGATTCCATGGAAGCTTGCCATTTTTAGCTTCACATTACACACATTTTTTTTAAATAAAGATATTATTAGATATTTATAAAATAAGATGATAAAATAGATTTTTTTTTATCAAATAAAGTTACATACTATATAGCCTACTTACAACTTACTTTTTTAAAGAGAAAAGGATCTTGAAGATTTGATTAGTAGCTAGTAATTAATAAAATCTAATTTAAAATCTAAAAGTAACTTAACCAACATTGCAAACTAATCTGCAAATCACATGTATGTGCCGAAATATTAGTAAGATACGTATGATGCAATGGCATATGAATGAAAGCCATATTCCCAAAATGATACACAGAGCAAAACAGTAAGAATAGTGCCAAGATATCATCCGACTTGTGTGAGAGATGTTATGGTGTCATGATGTGTGGCTACGACTCCCGTCGCCCGGTCTTTATCTCGTCATTATGAAGTGCAGCTCAAGCTCACACTCACACACACTTCCACACAGAAAACATGTAAAGGACCTCTTGTGTTGACAGCAATATTTATGACTGTTGCTGCAATACACATGGCGAATCATGGTGTGCAAACTCATCAGCGCCCGCACACACACTTAAAGAATTAGAGAAAATCAGCATTTGGTAGCAGCCAATCATCTAAGAGCGATTCATGGATCTTCCAAGAAAGAGGTTTGATTTATGCCGCCATGTCAAACTGACGTAATTGCAACTGCCAAAAAGTTGCATAAGCTGCAATTCTTTTGCTCAATCTTTTTTTCCTGAGTTTTTGAACTGTCCTTTTTTTATTCTTTGAGAGGGAAAACCTCATCCTCTCCATTTGTCTTCCTGTCTGTTGTCAGTTCTATGTCTACATGTCTGTCTTTATACAATCGTCTTGTTTCCTCTCTCTCTCTTTCCCTCAGACAGTGACACTCACCCTGGCTCCATGGTAAACCTTACTCATTCCAGCGGTGTTTGTGGCCTGCATGTTTGTTTTGGTATTTAACACACATTTCCGCAGCTCTCTTTGAGTGGACAGCGTCAAGGCAGAGCTCCAAGATCTCAGGGTATATCCTGTCCAGTTCTGAGAGGTTTAAGAGTTCAATGATATGATAAATGATCACTTATGGAATTCATACTTCATAAGGATCGCCAGGATTCATCACATCTGCTTATCTGGACTGTCACGTCCTGTCATGTTGTGGGCTTACGTTTTCATACAGCGCCTGGAGCGTCTCCAGATCCACCACTGTGCAGTCCATGTTCAAGATGGCTGTCAGAGAGAGAAAGAGAGAGAAAAAATTAGAGAATCCATCACTGACTGACCAATCAAGAATACAGATCTATTCAAATGATTTTTCAGACAGAGCACTATGAGGAATACTGATCGACAACTGTCTGGGAATTGAAATTAATTTATTTTTCAAAGAACTAAAATACCAAAACACAATTTTTTTCTTCAATAATACCAAAATAAAAGTAATTCATATACTTTCAAAAATCCATAACCATAATATGTCCATAAAAACAAAACAATAAGTTCCACAATTTATAAACAAACAATTAATTTAATATCTAATATATAAAAACAATTTATTAATTTACTTAATAATTGAATATAATTATTTTTATAATTTAAAAAAATATATATTTTAAATTAATACATTTTCTTAAAAGAAAGCAAGGATGGATTCAATTTATGAAAAGTGACAGTGAAGACATTTTTAATGTTACAAAAGATTTCCATTTCAAATAAATGCTGTTCTTTCGAAATTTCTATTTATTAAATAATCACAAAAATATTAAGCAGCACAACTGTTTTCAACATTGATAATAATAAATGCTTATTGAGCACTAAATCAGAATGATTTCTGAAGGATCATGTGACACTGAAGACTGGAGGAATAATGCGGAAAATTCAGCTTTACCGTCACAGGACTAAATTACATTGTAATTAAAAATTTAAAAACTATTTTAAATTGTAATAATATTTCACTATTGGTGTATTGTGTTTTTACTGTATGTTTGATTAAATAAATCCAGCCTTAGTAAGCATAAGAGACTTCTTTCATTAGCATTAAAAAATCTTACCAAACCCAAACTTAGGTAGTATAGTATGGCATGGTCGATTATATGATTTAACAATCAAAATGTGTTCACTCAGCATCAAACATTTATTTTCCCGAGTTCTTTTTACATAATAAAAGCATTTGAATCTCTAGCAGGGCTGTAATTGAGCTGGCTTGACTGGACACTTTTTGTCTGTGCTAAATAGAGCTATTATGTGTTCAGTCATTTGGGGAATTGAGAAATTGATCATTGGCGTGTTCCAGAAACCACACAAGAAAAAATAACAAAAACATCCATATCTGGCCAATGCTCAGATGTATAAAATGGAGACAGACAGCAAAGCATTCCTTCTGTTATGGAAGAAAGATATCAAAGAGAACAACTGCAGCCTTGGGAACACATGACAGAGGGAGAGAGACAAGAAAGAGAGTGAAAAAAGTACGCTCAATCCATGACTCAGTAGTTTAACCTGTCATCAACCTGACAACACCAACTCCCACCAGATCTACACCCCAATCACCACATACACAAACAACAACAGCGTAATCCCCACACCCCCACAACAATGTCTCCAAACAAAGAATTTGCCTCTTGAAGTCCAGGGATGTGGTCTGTGCTTCCCCAAAACACTGATGCAGTAGTTTAGTGTGGTGGTCTTGATTTAAAATCTGAGGAAGAAATGGTTATGAAAGCTTTCTAAAGTTTATTAGCTGAAAAAAAAAGTGATCAACACAAAGCTTTCAAACTGTATGGTCAGTTATCGTCCCTGCATTAGAGATACTAAAGAATTTCATATTTGAATGTGTTTAGTTATTATTATTATTAATAGTTATTATTATTTTGTGAAATAATACATATATGAAATAGTGTGAGTCACTGAAGAAACAAACAAATCGTACGGAGGGGGTCGGCATGACACAAATAACAATACAGATAATACAATTATTATAACTAAAATTATTATTATTATTATACAACAGAGATTTATGCTAAAGTAAGATGTGTTTTGTGTCATAGATCGCTCCTTTGTGGCTCTCTCCGATCGCCAAAGGACACTGTCACCTGAGTACTGAACTTCATTTCCCATCAGCCCCGTACCTAGGTCTAATCACCGGCACAGGTGTACCCACTTTCCTCCTCCATATAAACTGTCTCTGAACTGCTACACATTGCGAAGTCTTGTTCTGCCCCGGCTAACATTTCCGAGCGTTATTTCTACTTTGATTGCATCCCTGTTTACTGACCCTTGCCTGTTCGCTGTTTCACGTCTCTTGTCTGCTGCCTGCCTCGACCCTTGCCTGGTATTGTTTATGATTCTGGATTTACTATTATACCCCTGTTTGCTGATCTCTGTATTTCGCCTGTCTGACTACTTTTCAATAAATACTCCAAATGGATTCGAACGTCTCTGACTCTGCATCACATTTAGCATGTGTATGTCAATATTCAAAAAGAATTTCAATTGAAATTGTAATACTTATATTGTTGTTATTATATTCATAAAAATATATGAAATATTATATGCTGCAGAACAAGTGAGTGCGAGTCACTGAAGAAAACAAATCGTAGGGGGTCGGCATTACACACACACAAAAAAAAAATACAATTATTATTATTATTATAAAACTGTGCTATATAAATTGTGCTGTTTGTCAATATTAATAGAAATTTAAATATACTATTATTATTAAATGTGATAATATATTAAATAGTATGCACAGCAGAACAAGTGAGTATGACATACAAATCGTCTGGAGGGGGTTGGTGTCACACATAATAATATTAATAATATTAATAATATCTTGGCCCATTTAGAGGGACTTTAATTAGGATATAACCAGAAAAGCTCAGTGGAAATTGTAGTAGCAGTATCTGTGAAACAATTCTCACATTTCTGAAACTATAAATGCAATTATACGTTTTACACCACGATGACTATAATCACCAGAAATTCGTGCACTTTTACTGTTATACAGCTCATCATTTAGCTGACGTTCTTATCCAAATAACACCTATTACATGAGGAATCCCCCTGGAGCAACCTTGGATTAAATGCCTTGTTTAAGTGAACAATGCTAGCTCAGGTTTATACCTCTAGATATGCTACTCTACATTTCTGTTCTTGTTACATATTTCATAAGCCAAACATTTAAAGCAGTTTCTTAGTACTTAGTAGGTTTACAAAGTTCAGTTTGTGCCAAACTTCCATAATTACTATCTTCCAAACGTCGAGCGAATGCTACCATGTTTGCAATTCTTCAGCCGTCCAGACACATACCACCTTCTCTCTCTAAACACCACCAACTATAAAACATAACAATGTTTGGCTAACAAAGAGAAGAGAAGGATTTTATATAAGGACATGATCATACACATATGTTTCCTTGTTGCTTTCTTTGTGATCGCTGCCATGATTCAGAATGTTTCCACAAAACAATGTCCTGTGACAGCTTAGAAGACCCAAACAGACGGCACTGCAGAACAAGTGTGTGAGTCACTAAAGAAACATAACAAACAAAAGGTCCGGAGGGGGTCGGCGTCACACGTTGAGGAATCCAATCTCACATATGCATAAACACAGAGATGACTTATGAAACTCTGAGACTGGTATGGGTAGAAATCAAAGGCTTGTCACCAAGTGTGTTGGTGCAAGAGCAGCCTATGTTCTAGTCAGTCATGCAGGAGTGTTTTTCAGCTTGTGAAGGGCTCAAACATGAGATCTTATGGAAACCAGCTGAGGGAAACAAGAAAGTTGACACAAAGGGAGCGATTCAGTGGAAATCCACAGAGGAGTTGCACCAGATTAGGTTCCCTAACAACAAGTCGTAATCTTGAGAAGAGTTTTTTTTTTTTTATGTTTTTTGATGGCTGATAATTGAATAATGAAAGAAAAGAAAGACATACGGGTAACATTTCTACTGATTGTAAAAACTGCCTCATAACTTTGCATGAACCTTTAAACTCTGCAATTAAACCAACTCACGGCATTCTTTCCTAGTTCCTCAAAGGGCCTGATCCAGGTCAGTGTGGTGAAGCGTGATGTTGAGGAATGTATTGATTCTGGGTAAATAGCTCTGTCAGAGAAACTGTTTGTTTCTATTTGGTGGTTTACTCTGGCCAAACATACTGGCCTCTGCATTGGGCGGAATTGCTGCGAGACCCAATGAGACTCGAGCAGTGCTGAATTGTGGGTACTGAGCTGCATAATAGATGGGGACTGTGCCCATAAATTCTCAAAGAGCCAGTAAAAATTTCTTCAAATACCGCCGGTTTAAAGGATGTGTGCATATATGTGTGTGTGTGTGTGTGTGTGTGCGTGTGTGTGTGTAAAATATTAGGTATCCATTCACATAAAGTGATGTGGTTTTTAAAACTGCATCCAGCCTTTGCTGATTCATTAAAACGAAGAAAGAAAAATAGAATTTAACAAAGGTTGTTGTTACAGTGGATTAGACTGGAGGGAAATTATGCATGGAAAAATGTTACTGAAAGAAAACACAATTCAGCTTGTCTGCCGCCTGTTAACCAATGAATGACTAAAAAAAAAAAAACATTGTTTAGACTATGTTGCTGAAGAATACACTATTTATCCATCGAGGACTAAAAAGCAACCACACATGGGTCCATTTTTTTACCGACTCCAAAATCAAAGCAGAATCGACCGTTGAACATATCCAAACAACAGTTGCGTTTCTGAATAAACCAGTGACTACGAACGAATGGTTTGAGTAAAGAATTCATTGACTAACTAAAAAAAAAAAGTTTCACAGTGTGTGACCATACTGTCATATGGATGTAACCTGCACAAAGATTAACTGAAAAAATATAATTAATATCATATCATATTTAATAATAATGACCGTTTCACTACTTTCTCTTTGCTTTTCACAGGTAATCTTATTAATTTAATCCAAAGAAGAAATCCACAGATCATCATCTGGATGATAAAAGGAACAAAAGATAAGCGATCAGCGACAGTTTAAAGATATTTGTGTGAAATAATCAACCTTTCTAAAACATTTTCCTACTTTTACTAATTAATTGTCTTAGTATTTGGCCATTTTCCTTTGTATTCTATTTCAGTAACTCCTTCACCACATAAAAATCCACAATCAAGAGGTCTGGATTGCTCTGCGAGACAGCACTAACATTCCCGAACGTGATGAGAAGAAATTGCATTATTTCCTTTATAGTCCATTCAAGGGGATGAATGAGCAGACAGAGTGATGACAGCAATAAGAGAGATATAGAGAGACGAATTAGAGAGAACAAGACTCCAGAGAAAGATTAGGAATTATCTTAAGCAAAGAAATAGGACATTGAGGGTTTATGCAAAAACAGATTAAAACTGTAACTACAGTAAAAGAATAGAACAGAATGAGAAGGCGGATGCGACTATAATCATCATGTTCATTAAGATCTACAGTATCAACCTACTCTTGAACCCTGAGACGCAACCAACCCTCTCTCTCCAGCTTTCAAACACAATCAGTAACTGTATAAACAGCAAGAACAATGCGTCTTAATTGGCTGTGACATCATATTTCCCCCCTTAGAGAGGTCACATGCTGGCAGGAGGCTGAGCACAATCTCAGAAGGTTTAGCCAAAAACACACTCACAACTTATATATATATATATATATATATAACTGCTTTTTTCAGAAACATGACAAGTAGTCAACAGCAGAACAAGTGTGCGCACATACGCACACACAACATTATCAATGGGCATACAAAGTGCAAAGAACACTTCTTCGGGTTGCTCACCATTCTGGATATCTTTCATATCCAAATGAAGACTGGACATTAGAATCCCCACTGCCTGAGAACGTTTGTTATTCAGCAGCTTGACAACCTGAGAGAGACAGAGGGTATTATTTCATTACTGTAGTAAAACATCAGCCACATTATACTATAAAAAAAACAAAAAAAAAACATAAACACAGTATTTCATCTGGCTGCCCTCATAAATTTAATAGCACAGAGAGGTACTTTGGCCTAAAAAGGAAACTAAAAACAAAACCAAAGTATGAGTATTTATGACTGTTTCCTCATATGGCATTATGGAGAGGTCTCGTCTCATTCTTTCATGCATAGCATCCACATATATCAAAAGAACTTTACTTTCTCCCGTTTCTGGCTCTGCCAAAGAACACCACAGTAATTATGCAAATGACAGACCTGTCTGGTCCAATTAAACAGAGTTAGATTTTGACACTTTCAGACGGCCCCTTCAAATCAGGCATTTCTAAACAAGTGGATGCGTGTGTGGATGCATGGAATACCTCACATACTCTGTATAAATTTTCACTGTTTTTTGAAAGAGAAAACATTCCCTGAGCTCTGCCCTCTGCCAGTTTACTGTAGCTTTAGCGTCTTCTGTGCATTAACACGTATACATTGAGTGCCATCGTAAACATGTCTTCTTTCATTGCCGTACGTTAACAACATGCTAATTCTGATTGTTGGAAAGAATTTGGAGCCATGAAAACCTTCTAGTACAGGCCACACTTGAAAGTGTGTGATGGCGGCTCAGTGTGATCATCAGGAAGCCACTGGCTCCCATTATCTCCACGGGGCTCATGACCACTAAATACAGCCCGACTGCAGAGTGGTGTGCTACGTTAATGATGTGGGAAACACACTCATGCCTGTGATGAGCTGGATCTCAAACCAGACGCTTACCAACCAATGACAATTGATTCCATACTTTAGCACCGTCTTGGTGGGAACCGGGGATGTCACTGTACGAGGGAGGATGGAGGTTCGGCGGTCGTACAGTAACTAGCAGCTAAAGAACCAGATAACTACTGCCAAAGCAATGGGCCGTAAAATGAATATGATTCATAAAATGAACATGATAATGTTGGCTCAAATGGAGCTTCGGGCAGCTGTTTTTAATTGATATATCAAATTCATGTAAAAGGTTTGATTTGATTAGATTAGCACTGTAATTTCGACTGATATGAGCAAAATGTAACCATAGGCCTAAAGCAACTCTTCTGTGAAAAATGCTACACACACCCACTCTCTCTTTCTCTTACACACACACATATAAAGTGTGGCATGACCACACTAGGCTGACTGGAGTCGCTGGGTTGGCTGGTGGTTTGAGGGTTGTGGGTTTTAACTCAATACAGACCCCCCCCCTCCCATTCCTCAGATCTTACAGACCACAGAGAGAGAGAGAGAGGGAGAGAGAGAAAGAGCAAACAGAACACTTTCAAAAGTCTTATGAATTTCTCAATATTTACATGGTTAAACATCCAGTTCGTCATTTATCCTATTTGTAGGCAATACCACGGAGTATTCTCAAAACGTGTTCATAAAAACCTTGTTTACCCACATTTATATAAAAAAGTGGTGGTACCATGGCACAAAGATGGCATTGGATGGGAATACCAATGATTTTGGGAATGATTACCTTATTCATATACCACGGTATTTTAGTGGCAGGATACTTCAAAGAAAAACATTGTAGTGCCATAGTACATGAACAAAAACATGCACAAAAGTACTACCTTGGTATTCTTGAAAGTACCATGTAGTACTATGTACTGTAAACACCATGGTACATGAATTTCAGTACCATGGTATATTTCAAAGTATGATAGTACTACCATCTGTAACAATTACTGTACTATGGTAGTGCCACATTACTCTTTATTAAGGATGGTATATATATATTTGGAAATTATCTTCATGATAACAACACTAAATATGTACGTAATTCATAGTTGACGAACACAGCTGCAGGACAATTAAATAAAATAGTTTTTTTTGTGATGCAGATTGTAATGTGCTTGTTGTGAAACTGTGTGTTGTTATCAGAAATCTGTTCGACTCCAGACGAAGGACCCACAAAACTCTCACCAGTGACTAATTTTCACACCACTACCAGAGCGGAAGAGAGAGAGAGAGATTAGCTTCAGATGTGGTAGATCCCTGGATCGTTTCTGATGGTAAACAGTCTTATCAAAGAGTCTCACAGTCACACTTTGGTTGATGGAACTTTAAGTAGAGCTTATAACATTTACTGAACGTCTGTAAGGCTCTGATTCACAAGCTGTGCGTGTGAAATCACTGTTAATGGTTTTGTGTGTGGTGAGGTGTGGGCAGAGCTATCTTCAGGGGCAGACAACCGGGAATGTTGTCCCGGGATCTGAGACAAAGTGGGCATACTAAGGTCCACTGTAAGTATGGCCTATTTGTTGGGCTCCAGTGATTTCAATCAGTGTGGGTGTAGTAAAGTCTTCTTACCTGTTTGGCCTTTGATTTAGTTATGGTATCTGAGATAGGTTTCTTCTTTTCCTTAACTGCGCTTTTGGCAAACTTCTCAACAAATTCGCCAAAGTCTACGGATGGCTCTTGAACCTTCTCCCACACCAGAGCACTTTTGGTATCCCTATGTGCAAGGAAAACAATATATATCAGTTTGTCTTATTGTATGTGTGATCATAATTAAACCTTGGCTGAATGTAAATAAGTTGAAACACAAACATTCAAAATACATTTAGCAAATTCATGTAGCATTCAGTCAATGAGGCATAAGATTACTTTTTGGCATGTAGCTGAATCCGGGTCCAGTAGAGTGGTTTCATGGGTCTTGGAGGCTCGATGACAGCTTTCAGGGGGGCGGACTCCTGAGCCATGCTGGGCGGCACAAACCCCATGAAGGGTGGAGGGGGACCAAAGGGTGGTGCGGGCCCAAAACCAGGTGGAGGAGGGGGAGGTGGAGGTCCACAGCCAGGAGGTGGAGGGGGTGGAGCCATGCCTGGGAGGGGAGGAGGGGGTGGAGCCATGCCCACAAGTGGAGATAGTGGAACAATACCAGGAAGTGGAGGTGGTGGAGGGGGCGGAGCCATTCCTGGAAGTCGCGGTGGAGGGGGTGGAGACAAACCTGGGAGTGGAGGAGGGGGCGGAACCATACCTGGGAGTGGAGGTGGAGGAGGTGGAGGTATTGATACATCTGGTGCTGGAGGTGTCGATACACCTGAAACAACAGGAAGTAGGGGTGGTGCAGGGGGACTGATTTCCTGTTTTCTTTGGCAGCTGCAGGAATAGGGCAGTCCAATTGGTGAAGTGGCGCTGCCACTTAATTTGGGAGTCTGTGATTGGTCTGAAAAAGGCACTGGAATTTTAAAGGCTTCCTCGACAGGTGAGGTCTGAATGGCTTTCACGTGGCGCAGAACTCCTTGTTCATTTACTTTAGACTGTTTGATGGTTTGAATATCACCCACTTCTTGATCTCTTGTTCCAAGCTTTGTGCCATCCAGTAAATGATTGTCTTTTTCCATATCTGATATTTTCGTAAGTAATTCTTCAATTGTTCGCTCTAGCTCCTGAATGGAAACGGAAGTCCCTTCTGGAACAATCCCAGATTGCCCCGTGGATCCATCCTGTGGAGAGCAGGATACAGAAAAGAGAGACTTCACGTTTTTAAAAAGAAACAGCAGCATGGAATGAAAAACACAGACACCTCCTGTCACATGCGATCGTACAAGCATGAGTTAGTGCCTTGTTTTAGCGGATGTTAGTTTCTCCTACGTTTTTTGAGGAATGATATGAGTGAGTGAGTGTGTGTTTGTAAGTAAGGGGCCGTGTTTCTTAATAGCATTAATAGCAAAGACCAGGCACGCATGTGGCATCCCACAAGTCAATAAAAGCACTTTGGCTGATCATGGAAAACGTAGCCCTGCTTCCTGGATGAAGGGAAGAGAGTGAACCCAGTGAAATGAATGAACAACCACAGCCAGCGTGTAAAAATCGGCACACAATACACAAGGAATGCACTTGGCGAACACACAAACATGGTGATAAACACACACAACATACAGAGACACATACAATCTGGCAGCGATGGTCAAGGAAGTCCAACAAGTCTAGACTCCAGAAGTCGTCTCTGAGGACTCCTAAAAGGCGAGCCGCAGAGTCTCTGGGAATGAGGAGGGAAGGGTCTGTGCCTTTCTTTTACACAGCTTCAAACGGCTTCAAAGAGTTTGTGTGGGTCTGTGTGAAGTATTGGGGGGGGACGGAGAACATATCACACACATGGAGTCTGGTTACATGTTGGGCCCTGTCAGACTGACATGGGTTCGGGGAGACGCTTTCATTCACAAAAC
Source organism: Tiaroga cobitis (assembly GCA_030578255.1). NCBI lineage: Eukaryota > Metazoa > Chordata > Actinopteri > Cypriniformes > Leuciscidae > Tiaroga > Tiaroga cobitis. Next base: position 23,685,956 of record CM060607.1, on the reverse strand, counting down.
CCTTTTCCACAGCCAGGGAGCTTTGGTAAATTTTGGCTCCAGACTTTCAAGCCCCTTAGGAATTCTAGAGTCAGTAGTAGCCAGAGAAGTTCCTTCATGCTATTTGATATGATCACGTGTACCAGGGCATTATATTCAGTATGTTAAGTATTATAAGTATTAATGTAATTAAAAAAGACACAATTCCCCCAAAATATCTGCATTCCAAATCACATTCAGGAATATTCCTACAAGAAACATGAGGAATAAACTGTAATATAAGGTGTTGCGTGTGTGTGATTCGAACATTGGAATGCAAGAGGTCATTTATCATTTCAAAACTCAAACATGGTGGATCTTAAAACGCAATGGCAGGCACTGCGCCTGCTGGACAGATGTTTAGATCAGGATAAGATGCTGTTAGGATGCTGTTTACAGAACGTCTCATGGCAACGTTAAAGACACGTATGGCTAGTGAGTTGTAAAATACATTATGAGTAACATGAGGGCGTTGAACCTATTGGGGAAATAATTTAAACTATTTAAGAGTTTGCACACATTAACATACACGGACAATAGACAAAAGTAAATGCGTGTTTGATTACACACAGCTCTTGCTAAAATGTACTATGGTACAGTAATGGAATTAAATACCAAGGTACATTGATATGTATCATGTCACTGAATAATTACCATATCAATACACGATTTTACATGATAATCCAAGGTACTTTAAATCATACAAATATATTTTATCATATTACATGTCCAAAAAACATGGTATTACCATGGAACTATGTCCAAAAACATCATAGTACCACCAAAATGTCCAAAAAGCATGGCATTACCGTGGTAATTTTGGAGTTTTTTGTTACCCTTATAAAAAGTACTGGGGTGGTGGTTTGTGTACCTTATGTACCATATATGTAAGAGTAGCAGCATGATATTAAGTTTGGACATGGTACTGTGCCATGGTAAAACTATATATTTTTGGAAGTAAGATAGCAATACCATGGCTTTCTTTGACGTATTTTAGCGAAGTATTGTACCGAAAATATTATATCCTAGCATTTGAATATGGTAATCATTACATACTATAGTGTGTTTATCAAATGCATTAATAATAATGGGAATAATGACCGCACAATCCTTATTTTGGGGATACAAAACCATATTGGAAGACATACTCGCACCTGTACAGAAGTAGGGGTCGGAGGCCACATTGTTTGGAGCCGCCCAGGTGTTCTGATCTCATTCTGTCCCACTGGAGCCCAGGTATACAGCTGCTCATTCTGCAAGTGTGCAAACGCATGAAAGAGTTGCCGTTAAAAGAGCTGATTATGGCAAGAAATGTTTTAAATGGCATACAGGAATCTAAAATTAGCCTTCTGTTCCTGGGACTGCTTTCCTGATTAGACAGCAAGAAAAAAGTATGATTTTGTGGCAGCACTGTGTGAAGGGCGACCTCTGCTGGAAAACTGAATGATAAAAATAAAAAAATCACCACTGACCAGAGCAGAACAAATACATGGCATTTGTCTGGCTGACACTGCCAGCATGTTCACACATACAAATAGAAAGGCTGTTCAAGGCTGTCCATTCACATCAGTGGGGCGTTGCGCAAGCATGCAGTGAACATGTCATTCGATCAAGACGTGCCGCAGAGTTGCACTGCATGATTACACCATTTAAAGGTAAACCTTACAAGCTGGGTATAAGTATAACAGGCTTGACTGTTTTTTAAAACGCATTTTACTGGTTAATACATTTAGTGTGCATGTGTTTATACAGTGGTCCCAAATCAGAAAGTGTCCATACATAAATAGTGCATTATACATAAAAATTATATACATTTTGTTAATTGGTTTGCTTAAAAAGTGTGGTTTTAAAACAGTTTTTTTTTTCTCTAAGGAAATATAATGGATGGATTGATGGATGGAGAGACAGACAAACAGACAGACAGACAGACAGACAAATAGATAAATAAGAGCAGACCAGCACTTGTCAAATTCATCTACAAAGTACACATTTACAGCCTGAGAAATGTCTTTTATTTAATCAATAAATACAATTGGAATAATAAAACACCACATAGAGCTGTTACCAATCAAATTAAATCACTAACAAAATTAATCTTTGCACTGCAGTGGTGGCACAGAAGGTGCATCTGAAGTTGTACAATTACAACTGCATAAATAAAGTTGAGATTGATGTTTTAAAAAATACATGTTTGATACAAATATGATGGAAAAATAAAATGATTATTTTAAATATGAAACTAAAACAAGCAGTATGTGGCAGCAAATCACTTAATGAGTGAGTCACTGAATAATTTATTCAACCAATTAGTTCAAAGTAGCGGACTCGTTCCGTAATGAAACACCGCTGTATGTTGCTCAGAAACGCACAACAGCTCTGATATGGATTTGTTTGGAACTATTTTCATAGCTGAAGAAAAGAGAAAAAAAAACTGTAAAATATAAATTGCCTAATATTAACTTCTTTTTTATTGAACATTTGTATAACATCTATTTCAAGTTTGCAATCAAGCTCATATTCGAGAAAACCACTCACTTGCTCTTGTGATATTTCTTAATTATAGCATGTTATAATATAAAAAACAAGATCTCATACAATTACTTTTTTGCAATCATATCTTGAATTTGTTGGGGCATTTGTATTAATTTTGGTGAAATCTTTGACACAAACAAAATAAATCGAATGAGAAATAAGTTATTGATTGCGTTTTAAGCAAGAAGTTTTACTTCCAGGAACATTAATTATGAAGTTAACAAATAAATCAGACAATGCACCAGAAATGTAGTGATGTCTCGAGTCGGCAGTTGTGGTCTTGAAATAAAATCCTGAGTCCTCTTAGTCGGAGACAAGACATCGAGTTTAAATGTGGTTGAGACCGAGACAAGTCCAAGACCGGTATGTAACGCTACCTGATACACAAACATCAAGCGTAGCGTCAGTTCTGGCAGGTCATGTTAGTCAAGCGCTCGCATCAGCTGACTCTCAGCTGATCCACGTCTACCTACACGACGCCACGTCTACCGATACGACGCCTATTACAGTATCCATATATAAGCTCCTTCAGTATTATCAGCAGCTATCGCGTTTCTCAGGAGCAAATTACCCTCCTCCATCCCCAGCTCCTCCTCTCGCCAGTCAGGATTTGGTATTCTGATTCCCCTTGAATCAGACTAAATTCTCAAATTATGTTGTACATTAAAATATTAATTGAATGATATCTGCAATACATTCATGTTAGTTCTGTTCTGTTTACCCCAAGGGGGGTTATTGCTGCTCTTCCTGCTTTTATCCATGCTAGGCTGCATGGATGCGCAGGGAGTTCTTGCCCAGAAAAGAACCATACCGCCAATTCTAACTGTATGCTAACTGTCAATCGTATTTGACGATAGTGGTCCTGACAGAAATGGCTTTTGGCTATAGAAACATACATCCATTACATCATACCTGTGAATTTGTTGATGAAATCTGTCTAGGCTATACAACAGTCAGACAGTCATTAGAGTGAATAGTGGCATTAATGCTGCCTTTATGCTGTCCTTTTGAAATCACAGCAAGTGAAATCACAGTATTAAGTCATGCTCTGCCATCTACCATCTAGTCACTGAGCAGCAGTGTGTGTTAAAGGGACATTTCACCCAAAAATGATTCTGTAATTTACTCTTTTGAAACCTGTCTAAATGTCCAAGCAGTTTTTTTTCATGCAATGAAACACAAGATTTAAATTAATCATAAATTAAAATATAGCTGCGAGCAGCGATTACGGGCCCAAGCCGGTGGCACCGCAACCCTGGTGCACCAGGGTGGCGGTACCGCCGGCTTTGGCCCTTCATCGCTGCTCGCAGCTATATATATATATATATATATATATATATATATATATATATATATATATATATACATATATATATAAAGCCGGTGGCACCGCCACCCTGGTGCCTTTATGGTTATTGTGCACGACGTGCAAAAACGTAACCCTGCTTAGACTGTCGAAAAGAAGTGTGCTGTAGAGCTTGCATCAGTGTGGGCTCTGCAAAAGTGCACATCGAGGGCACATATCAACTACAAAGTATGTGTGAGCAACCTTCTGAAACCTAAAATGAAAAATGAGACACCCTACCCTAAATCATGGATTTAACGGACACATGAAATAAGTACACAAGACTGAAAATTCATAGGGTGCCATTTGGGACAGGGCCTATGATCGTGAACCACAATAGCCACTTACATGGATTTTGCCCGGCCATCATTTCCCATGTTCGATTTCTGTATTTGACCGATTGTTTATCGTTGCTGACTACTTTCTGCCTGCCCCGATCTGGATTGTTTATTGGACTCTGATTCTTGCTGCCTGCCTCGGCCCTTTGCCTGTCAACCTGGTTTGTCTCTGCCTTTTCTGTTCTGCCCTGTTTGCCATTGCTCACCCTTCCTGTTTTCACCATTCTTAATAAAAAGCTGCAAATGGATTCCCCTGGCCTGACCCTGCCTCGTTACAACACATATGCTGCATCTGCTCGCCATCTGCCGAACGGCTCTGGTAGTTCCGCTTCAGCACTGATGATGTTGTAGGAATAGTGCACGGTTGGTCTGGAGTATTCAGGATTTTTTATTTTATACAGAAATAATTTATTTATAATTCAGATGAGAATAAAGTTAGTGTTGATTAAAATAAAGGAAAACAAATATATTAATCTGAAATATAGCACATTCATTTTCAATTTATTTAGGTTTAATTACCAAACATACAATCTTAATTTAATTTAAAGCAAACAATACATTTAAAATATATGGGTCGTATGCATATTTTGTAATTAAAAAAAATATATATCCAAAAAGACAAGGCCTTAAACTTGAACAAGGGTTAAACTCTTGTCACTGTAACAGACACAATGATTCAGCATTTTGAACGAATCGGTTGACTCTAAGATTCAATGACCAATCCATAAGCTGCGTCCCAATTCGCATACTATCCGTCCTAAATAGTATTCGAAAATAGAATTAGTACGTCCCAAATCGTAGTATGTTGAAATGAGTGTTTCAAAGAGACCCGGATGGTCTACTATATCCGGTCAGAATCCGAAGTGCAGATTGATGCACACTCTAACGGCTGTTATTGCCCACAACCCATCGCGCGTTGGACGAGGATTCGGTTAGAATTACAAACACGAATGAAAAGTGTTAAAAAAAACTACAGACATGGAGGACGCGCGAGTCCGGCGGTTATGTAGAGAGGTTTAGATAAAGGGGTTTGAGTGATTAATTATCAGTATCTAACCTGACGAAAATGTATTTATTCAATGTTGGCTACATTATATTGCATCTGCAGTAGCATTGTGAACGTTTGTAAAGCGTTTAGCCATTAACTTTTAAATGCATCATTATATTCAAATTGCAAACACATGAGGAGAGTCTCCACATGAAAGACTCACGACTGGCAGATGAACGTGCGACAACATTTCTCTCCGAAACGGTAAGAAATGAAATTAGATTGAATGGAGGATTTTAAATGTGACAAGATCAGATGATTGACAGGGCGGCAGTTTACGGTGACAGATGCTCGCGACTGAGCTGTCCGTTAAAGATGACGAAATAGTATGTCCCAAAGCTTGCCTACTCTTTTGCTACACACTCAAAAGTATGTACTTTTTCTTCTCAAAAAGAGTACATACTTTTAGGGCGTAGTATAAGTAGGCGAATTGGAACGCAGCACCTGTCTCATTCATGAATAACTCCGTCGTTCGAACGAATCGTTTGAACGAATGAATCAATGACTCGCTCATTAAGACGGTCGCCTGGCGACACCTAATGACGGTTTAGTGTTGTTTAAAAGTATCATTCTTTCCAACGATTGTTAATTAACTCATATTTAAAACAATCTCATAACATTATTTAATGCATTGTTATTTTTCAGTGTAAACGATTTAATTTGATCACCTAACAGCCATTTAGTGTCTTATTATTCTAAATAATTGAATTTGTTGATCAAATTTACAAATTAAAAATGAAAGATGAAGCATACATTTAATAAGACTAGACTAGGGGTGCCCTGCAGATATTACAATATGCAGATTTAAATATACCATGGCCCCCCGCCGTCAATTTGATGTGTGTGTGTATAATAAAATCATTTAGTCACTACAATTAAAACTTGAACGTGTTTGCTTACTAAATTGTGAGCAAAACGGAATTTGCAGCTAAGATCAGCAACAGGAGTCAAAATTCATTCATCACTAGAGTGAAGGGCTGACTGAAAAAAATGATGACGGAATATTTTTTGTAAAAGCGCCTATTTAAGCGAATCTGTCATTTACTCTTTTGTTGTTGTGTTTTCCCTGAAAACCGGAAGCAATCGGCCCCCGATATGCCGCTAATTTTAAAGTGACACTAAAAGTATGCGGCTGCACTGGTATTCATAACGGTGCGCGTCCATGGCGACGAGCGAGCAAATCAGAGCGAACGTTTTTTCATTTCTACTTCCATAGAAATTCATTCGCGCCACCACTATAACGTTAAATGTCCGTGCGGACGTCCTTTACTTTCACTTTTATATTAGCGATTTAAAAGCCCTCGCTGGTGTCACACGTCGATCAACCGGTGGGAAAAGATCCTCACAGCCACATACCTAATATATTTATATTGAACTACAATAGCCATACCTAATAAAAAGTTTTATGTAGGCTACTGAGTTGATATCATTTTGGACACAAGAGGGCAGTATAGCCCTATGTATTACTTGATGTATTTATTTTTTAACTGAATAGCGCATTCTGGCTGTTTTTAAACTTGTACATTATTCTTAAATTGAAAACAAGAATAAAATGGGGTTAGTTCTGATATTTGTATAAATTTATCTAGAAATAAATGGTGTATAATTATTTTTTTAGAAGATATGAGGCTTTTAGTGTTTACTTTTTTGACATGACTTTAATCCCTCGCCATAGCAAAACAATTTGAGATATTCAATAGCCATTCACAATTTAGCTTCTTTAATGTATTTTCATCATGTTGAAAAAGTTTGGTTGGAATTAAATAAACCACTTAAGAGGAGTGGGTAAAAAATCAGAGGCTGATTTTGCCAAAAATCCACATTCAGACCAAAATATCTGACTTCTTTTTGGTCGTAGCTAATTACGGTAAATTAGAAAGTTGTCCGGCTCGAAGAGTACAATAAACATATCGAGTTTTGTTACTATAGATAAAACTAACCCCCCCACTTTTAAAAGCATTTAGAAAGTGACACACTTCCTACTGCCAGTTGGTGGCGCTATAACCGGGGTTGCGGTGCCACAGGCTTGGGCCTGTAATCGCTGCTCGTAGCTATAAATATATATACACACACACACATATATATATATATATATATATATATATATATATATATATATATATATATATATATATATATATATATATATATATATATATATATATATATATATATATATATTATATATATATATATACGGTATATCCCTCCTGTTACCCTCAAATCTGATAACATTTTTTACCTACTGGGGTCAATTTGACCCCAGTAATTTAAACCTCCACAATATAATTTTTTTTTTTTACAAAGGTTTGTCTCAGGTAATTTATGTCTTTGTTGACTACTTAAGTAACCTTTTAAGTTGACATCCACCCGCCACCCCCCTCCCCACCCCACCTAACCCCTTATACATCCAGAATACCCATTCCACGACTATGGACAAATTTAGAAATCAACATAAAATCTGACTGATTGACCTCAGTCTTTGGAAATTGGAAAAGTATGAATATATTTGGTGTTTTATTTGTTTTATAATATTTCTAAGTATAGATTTTTGTAATCTATAACATTTGGAAAGAAAAACTATTTATTTTATCAAGGATAGTAACACGAGTTATGTTTGGGGTCAATCTCGAAAAAAATTATGTTTTCCCCTCCCCATGGCACGGGAAACATCAAAGTTCTCGCAAAAATGATGTTTTCCACTCCCCATGGCACAGGAAAGAACTATTAGTTCTTATGAGAATTATATCACATGTCATGTGAACTACTAGTGGTTCTCGCAATACTACAGATATGGTTATGTTTGGTTAGAGCCCTAAAACAGAGGGAAGTTTTTTGAATATGATATTGAATATGTAAAATTACAATGAACATTATAAATTCAAATTATAACATGTTATAGTGACCTCAATAAAACAACCAAAACAAATGTGTGTGAAATTTTAATATTTCTTCTGTTTTATTATACAACTAAAAGAGCCTGGGGTCAAATTGACCCCAAGGAACACCGATGCTACAAAATGTGTACAGCACTTAGAAAAAATATTAGCAGGTTAATTTTATGTTTACAGAGTTGTCCCCATTAAATTAGGAAAAGTCATTAAATCTGAAGCAAAAAAAATAAATAAAATTATGTATTTACAGACGTTAAACATTGAATGGGGTCAAATTGATCCCAAGGATAATAGGAGGGATATATATATATATATATATATATATACATATATATGTGTATATTTATATAAAGATACAGAAAATATTACTTGCTTTACCAGATTAGAATGCTACCTTGAAAAACAATAATTTAAATTAAATCTCACCCAATAGAGAAATCCCCCTGCCACCTCCCCACACAGGATTGTCCTCAAACAGAGCACTAATCTGTTTATTTTTTCATTTACACATTCTACATTGACTAAAAACACTTTTGATGTCTCTTTTTTAATCAGAGTATTATTTTATACAGAAAAAAAATATATTTGTAATTCAGATGAGAATGAGGTTAGTGTTTTAAAATTACAAAAGGAAAACAAATATATTTAAATATAGCACATGAATTTTAAATTCGTTCAGCTTCAATTACCAATACAATCTTACTTTTATTTAAAGCAAAATATACATTTAAAAGATGGGGGTTATATGCATATTTTGTCATTAAAAAAATGCAAAATTAGTATGCAAAAAGACAAGGACTTAGAGATTTCTTTATCCTTTAATGCAGGAAAAATCATACAGCCAGCCACACACACACACATAAACACAGACATCAACCCTCCCTCCCCTCCCCTCCCCTCCCCTCCCCTCCCCTCCCCTCCCCTCCCCTCCCCTCCCCTCCCCTCCCCTCCCCTCCCCTCCCCTCCCATCCCCTCCCCTTCCCTTCCCTTCCCTTCCCTTCCCTTCCCTCCCCACACAGACACACACACTCACAGAGAATGGCAGGGGGCACAATAAATCCATTCAAACTACAATATCTGACTTTCTGTTGCTCAGAGCTAATGACTTTAAATTAGAAAATTGATCGTCTTGATGAGAACAAAATTCGTGGCAAGTTTTGTAACTGTAGGTAAAACTAGCAAAGTTATAACACACTTTATGTGTCCTTTTTTAGTCATAAAATTAATTTCCTCGCCACGGCCAAACCGTTCGAGATATCAAAAATCCGTCCGCAATTTAGCATCCTCAATGTCTTGACTTCATGCTGACCGAGTTTCGTGGTGTTTAGATTAATTCTCTAGGAGACATATATCAAAAATAAAAGCATGCATTTTCCAAACAACCCATAATAGCTGACTTCCTGTTGAGCTGTCGTAAAACTTAGAGCACGAAAGTTGTTCGGCCCGATGAGATCTAAATATGTACCGAGTTTCATATTATTACATGCAAGCATGTTTGATATATGGACAAGTGTTCGAATCTCGTTCCAGGGGGCGCCGTCGAGCCCCCCTGCCACGCCCGGGTACCAGCTTCAGCCCGGCCCTGATGGCCGCGGGTTCTGACCTGTGTGCAAAATTTCAAGAGTTTCCGAGCACGTTAAGGGCCCCAAAACCTTGAAAAACAAAAATAAAGGCATTCTCACTCAGCAGACAAATCCCCCTCCCCTCAAACACACGGAGAGACGTAGGGTCAGAGAGAGAGGAAGAGAAAATTCTCCAAAACATCCACTTTCAAACCAAAATATCTGACTTCCTGTTGGTCTGAGCTAATGACAGTTAATTAGAAAGTTCTCCGGCTTGATCTGAACAATATTCGTACCGAGTTGTATGATTGTAGGTAAAACTATAAAACTAACACCCCCACGTTTGTCAAAAGGTGGCGCTACTGAGCCCCTGCACCACGCCCATTTCTGAAACTTTGCACATGTCTACTGGCTAATAAATGTGATGTGTCTGTCGAGTTTCATGCAATTTCAAGCATGTTAAGAGTTTTAAAAGCATCAACAAAGAATAATAAAGTTTGATGCGTTGCCACGGCAACAGTATCTAAGATATCAATAATCCTTTCACAGGTCTACATCTGCCGTGTGTTTACATTATACACAAAGTTTGAAGCAAATCGGGTAAAAATAAGAGGGTGATTTCAAAGCATTTAGAAAGTGACACACTTCCTGCTGCCAGTTGGTGGCGCTATAACTTTGACTCACAATAGTCACATCCATGTGATCGTCCTCTTACAGCGAACACACTGCTGAAGTTTCATCAAGATCAGTTAATGTATGCAGAAGTTATAACACACTTCCTGTTTCACGTTTCTCGCCATAATTTCGTTTCCTCGCCACGGCCAAACCGTTCGAGATATCAAAAATCCCCTGGCAATTTTTCATCCTCAGTGTCTTGACTTCACGCTGACCGAGTTTCGTGCCGTGTGTTTGAATTCTCTAGGAGGAGTATTTCAAATTCCATTGCATGCGTTTTCCAAACAACCCTAAATAGACGACTTCCTGTTGGGCTGGGGTAAAAAGTAAGAGCATGAAGGATATATGAACCGGTGAGATCTATATGTGTACCAAGTTTCATATTATTACATGCAAGCGTGTTTGATTTATGGACCAAGTGTTCAAACCCCGTTCCAGGGGGCGCTGTCGAGCCCCCCTGCCACGCCCGGGTACCAGCTTCAGCCCGGCCCTGATGGTCTGTTCTGACCATCTGACCATGTTCTGACCCGTGTGCAAAGTTTCAAGAGTTTTCGAGCACGTTAAGTGCCCCAAAAGTGCCCAAAAGGTAGTAAAATAATAATAATGCGGAATAATAATAATCCTTAGGAAAACAATAGGGCCTTCGCCTTTTCAAGGCTTGGGCCCTAATAAAAAAAAGCTACTGTATGGCTTCATGACATGACATGAAATAAAGTGCACAAGTTTTATAGCCTATTTTAATTATGCTTTTATTGTGCTGTATTGTCCTTTTTTAAGTTTGACAGCCGCTGGTCATCATCAGCTTTCATTATATTGTAGAAAGCAGCATGAACATTTTGCAAACCTTCAGTTTTTGTGTTCCACAGAAGAAATAAAAGCATATGAATTTGGAACAGCATGCGAATAGTGCACAGATTTACAGATTTTCAGTTTTTAATGAACTTTAATGCACAGCACAAGAAGTTATCTACTTCTCAGATCAAGAACCAGCTCTAAACAGGTCAGTTTCCGCTGGAGTTCAACTGCGGATCGAGTGTCTGCACAGTATCTCACCATATTGGAAAGGTGTACAACAGGCCAGAACTAAACAGAACAGAAAATATTGAAATGAGTTCCATTACATGGAAAGGGAGAATTTAAAACATGACTGCCGATTGGACAAGGGTCAAGAGAAACACTTGTCTGAACAGATTCAGAGAAATAACATTGCTCTGGGATAAGTATAATACAATAAAAAGTGGTGATTAAATTAATTAGAGGAGTGTGTTTAAGTGTCTTTGGAATGAAACTTTGGAACAGAAATATATTGTTTACTTAAATCAAGTTTAGCGAATGATGCATAATGAGAATTGAATGTGTCATTAGTAGATGATTATTAATACAGAACCTCCTCATTTACATTCTCATTTACACAATAAAATGAAAAGGTCTAATTTCCACTGCCCTTAAGACCTACTGTAACTAAAGAGATTCCACTGCATTATAAATGGATAAATGAATATGTTTGCTATATAGAGAGATGAATACAAAGATGGAGCAGCAACAGAGGGCATGTGACCCATCTTATGTAACCTGGTCAGATGGCTTATGCATGCAGATGTGTCTATTTAAGTGTGCACAAGCACCGGATGCACATATTTACGCATATTTGTGAAAGCGTGTCGTGCACGCCTATAAATATACACTCACAACATGAATATGTGTTCATACTGCTAAAGCGGGTTAGAAGGTGTGTATATGTGTGTGGTGAAATAGAAAGGGGGAAGGGCAAGTCGCAGAAGCGGTATTATCATCTGTTCAGACACAAATCTGCTTTGACTGGCGGAGCAAAAGAGTAAAGAGAGAGATTCGTTCTATTCAGGTCACATGGGGTGGCCGAGCAAAGAAACACATACAGTACTGTATTACAACATTCAACTGAGAATCTCAACATACCTTGTGTAACCTAGCAGGATAAAATAAATAAATAAATAAATAAATCACACTATTTTCTCATGCATAACATAATAAATACATAATGAGCCTCTCTTCCTCTGTCTCAAACAATGGCACAAAGTTACCCTGCTCATCTCACATCTGTTCAGGGAAAATCAACTCTGTGGGTTCTTCAACGAAGTGATATAAGATGTGTGAAATCTGGCACATTTTTAGTAACACTCATCAACAGCTTTTCTGCTTCTTACTAATGGTATTCAGTACTGAGCTCACAGACAAAACCTGTGCTGAACGATGTATGGATTCAGTTTTGAACATTGTGTTAATATATTTAGTCAAAATCATCATTACAATCAGGAAGGGTACAAGGGCAGTTCACCCAAAAATTAAAATTGTGTCATAATTTACTCGCTGAACACAAAAGAAGATATTATACAGAATATTGGTAACCAGACAGTTGACAGAAGCCATTGATTTCCATACTATTTTTTATTTCCTACTATTGAGGATACTGGTCAACTGGTTACCAACATTCTTCAAAATATCTTTTTTTTTTTAGTTCAACAGAAGATAGAAACTCATACAGGTTTGGAACTACATATGGGTGAGTAAATGGTGACAGGATTTTCATTTTTGGGTGAACTATCCCTTTCATTTAAATATGGCATAATCAAAATGTTCTAATTTATTTTTTAAATCTAAACTTAAACCAATGTAACATCAATTTTTATAACAAGTCAACATGAACAAGTGGACAACACATTGGCCTGAAAAGACATCTGGTACACTGTTATAAAAAAGAAAAAAAAAGAAAAAAAAAAAGAAAAAAAAAGTGATTTGGAATAAATTATACATTAAATATCACTTCAAGTGGGTCAAATGGACCTGTGTGAATTCATACCAGTCCATGCCTCACTTGCACTACTGGCACCAAGAAAAATGCACAAGACACTCCACCACTTTCTACACATGCATTTAAGTCATTTCAGCACTTGAAAACTGCATTTAAATGTGGTTTATGTTTCATAATAGAAATATTAAGGCATATATTTATAGAGATCCCACGACTGATGTCATTGCAGGCAAAAAATACATGGCAGAATACATCTCAGATGCTTTAATAAAAAACAATAATAATGATTTTTTGTGAAATTTGCATGATAAAATGTGGAAGAGTGTCCTTATAAAGCAAGAGACAAGAATTGGATGGTCATACACTGAAATTAGGCTTATCTGTGACATCACTTCCTGTCGGCAGTTCCCTGATGCAGTCACTGAAGGGTTGTAGAATCCCCATAGCCAGAATACGGGAACAGAATCTCTCAGCATCCTGTGTGTCATCTTCAGAACAACCCCACTGTACCAAACACCTCTCCAACAGAGAACGACCTGTAAGAGAGTGAAAGAGAGAAGATTCATATTGAAAGTAACATAGAAGGTGAAAATACTGCATTTGTATGTAACTGTTAATTTCTTCTGTTATAGACTGCTCATTGAACACATTTTTTCCTGGCTAGAGTGTTTGGGGACTGACACTTTGAGTCAGACTAACTAATATAGCAGAAATTGTGCCATTTCATTTGGTGAACTGAAGCATGTGTGTGTCTGAAAGGAATATTTATCCACCCCAAGCACAAAACTACACCTGAACTTCCTCTCTCTAATATATCAGGTGGACACAAACTCAATAGCTCATCCTGGAGTCTCATATCACACCCTGGTAGAGAGGCTGATTTTGTGCAACATCAATAAGCAGCAAAAAAAAAAAAAAGGTGCGTATGTTTTGGGGTGTGGTTCTTGTTAGATAATCATCATGTATCATCTATTGAGCAAATAAAAAAGATTGTGGATGAACTAAATTCGGATGTCATGGCTCGGCTGTCTCAGATTTTTGATAGTTGACCTATAAACAAAGTTAGCAGCCTGATGACGCTTTAAAAGAATAACTAACTTAAGTTTGATCAAGCAAATTATTTTAAGTAGGTTAAAGGGTTAGTTCACCGAAAAATGTCATTAATTACTCACCCCCATGCTGTACCAACCCCGTAAGGCCTTCGTTCGTGTTCGGAACACAAATGAAGATATTTATGATTAAATCTGAGAGGTGGATGACTGCTACATAGGCTCCCTAAGGGAATGACACTTGACGGCCCAGAAAGTCAATAAAGAAAATGATTAAATATTCCATGTTGCAACAGTGGCTCAACTATAAGTTTATCAAGCGACGAGAATACTTTTTGTGCGAAAAAACAAACAAAAATAACGACTTTATTCGACTATTCCTTTTCTTCCTTGTAGGCCTGAAACGAGACTTCAAGAGATTTCCACGACGCGCACGCGCGAGAACTTAACTGAAGTAGTTGAAGGAGATCGCAATTCTCGCGCATGCGTCGTGGAAATCTCTTGAAGTCTCGTTTCAGGCCTACAAGGAAGAAAAGGAATAGTCGAATAAAGTCGTTATTTTTGTTTGTTTTTTCGCACAAAAAGTATTCTCGTCGCTTGATAAACTTATAGTTGAGCCACTGTTGCGACTTGGAATATTTAAACATTTTCTTTAATGACTTTCTGGGCCGTCAAGTTTCATTCCCTTAGGGAGCCTATGTAGCAGTCATAAACCTCTCAGATTTAATCATAAATATCTTCATTTGTGTTCCGAAGGCGAACGAAGGCCTTACGGGGTTGGTACATCATGGGGGTGAGTAATTAATGACTTAATTTTCATTTTTGGGTGAACTAACCCTTTAAAATATTCAAGTTTTGTTTGAGGCAGTCAGCAGCAAGTGTTGAGTGCACTATATAAAAAAGTATGCAAGACTATCGTTATGAAAATAAATATATGAGTCTGTTTAAACATGAATTTATGTATAGCATTTAATGAATATGGCAACATTTTAATGAGAATAAAAATCAGATTATGAAACATTATATTTACTCTTGTAAACAGCAGGTTTAGCATTATATTCAGATTGTGGACAATGCTTTATTGTGCACAATTGTGCTTTTGAGTTTCAAAGACATGTAGCCTTTGGCTCAATTAGCATTTGATGCTTTAATATCTTCAAGGCTTTGTAAACACATTCAGATAATGGATGCTAGCTTTGTATCTAGACAAGAAGTGAACAGGTAAAAAATGAAAAGTGCCCCCTTTTAAAGTGTTCATTTCTTTTTTTTCTTTTTTTTTTCTCTTCCTTTGTATCTGATCTGTCCTGGTGTAACCTCCATGAATGGTTTGTCAAGAGCAGTCTCTATGCATAAACCACTTTAAAACAGTGTGTATGTGCTTTTGTACAAGTGTGTATTTGAGTAACTTCCTGTGGCACTCTGACTCAATGAGGCAGAAGCCAGAGCTTTCCTAGCCAGCAGCTAATGTGTGTCTGTGTGTTTCTGTGGGATTGTGTGTGTAGCATACATATTTGAGAGCCATGTTTTATGTTTTTTGTCTGCTCACTGAGCATTGAGGGCAATGAACCAGAATAAAGTACAGAAAAAGAAAAAGAGATTTATATCATGCCTAGGCTACTAACTGTTATATTGTCTTCTCATATGACATGGAATTATACACATTAATAGTTCAGAGAATCACTGATTTGAAAACAAACAAAAAAAATGTCTGTGACAACATTTTTACCTCGCATGTGTTGTGAAAATATATTCCAACATCTTTTTTGGGGGGTCTGGGCACAACATTCCTGTCAAACAAACAGTAAAAATCCTCTCTAACCCTATCAACCCTGACCCTAACCCTACACCTAAAATCAGAGTATAATTATAATGTTCATGAATTCAAGACCCATACCCCTAAACCTAACCATAAAATCGGACTGGTTGATATGAATGGTGTTCCAGGACTAATAAGGATATTGATCAAGGAACATGGATCTCACTTGACAAAAATCACAATTTAAACAGCATCTGACTAAGGGCTGAAACACTAACTACATTTAAACACTGTACATTAAATGTAATGTACAATAAACGTACATGAAACACTGAACAGATTTTAAAACACTTGGGAACTTTGTAAATGGTTTTAGAGAAGAAATGCATCATGCACTATGACTGAGGATCACACCTGGCTTTTAAGTCATTCCGTACACAACAAACTTATACAGAAACTTATACTGATTTCTAGGAGATGTGTGACAAATGAATGTTTGAAAGTCAGCTTAAAATATCAAGCATGTTTGATGTCCTCATGTTTGATAGCCTGTGCCTATCATACAGTATGTGATTGTCAGTGCAAACAGTCGACTCTGTTAGAGTTGACCATTTTTACAAACAATTGTGTAGTGTATGATAGGCAGTCTCGGGGCAAATTCTGGGCAAGTTTCATGTAATGAATTCTAAAATTAAAATCAGGTCTCTTTTTAACTATGAGTGCGAACTCATCACACACACTGACTCACCTGAAAACACATCTGGAAAGGCGGAGGGTGTGTACCTCGAACTGGCGGTCTGGAGGCCACTCTCAAGAAGCTCTGATTGAACATGTATGGATTCACACCATTCATCATGGCAACCCACTGGACCGGCAATGCTACAGGACCGCTGTCTCCGTGCTCTCCAGCTCCCTGCTCTGGATGACCCTTGACCTAAGCCTAACTCTAAGACAACCCTGCGAGGACACATAGGGCTTGGGGAAGGAGATATTATGGGTGAAGTGAGCTGTCTGGTGGTTGTTTTAACGTAAGAAGTGTGTATTGTGGGATAAGGTTTAACCCCAAGGTTTGCACTGGAAGTTCTACGTGGTCGTGACCCTGAGCCTAAAAAGTTCTCGGATGCCCACTGTGTGATAGCCGCGGCACTGCTTTTCCTTCTTTGTTGGTTGGAACACCCTCGCTCTACCTCCTCTACACCACCATCACCCTCTACGTTCAGCTCTACACTACTAATGCTCTTCTGTGGTATGAAAATTACCCGGCTGATTTTGGATGTTGAGCTGGTCTGATTATTTGCATTGAGACCAACTTCTAGGCTTTGGGTCAGGCTATTGCTGCCATAATGGCACTCTTCAAGAGGAGATGATAAAGATGAACTCTCCAAGATCTCCTCAGCGCTCTCGTAGGAGGTGGATGTTTCTGTAGTATTCTGAAAACTGTTGTTACTGGTTGATCTGGTAACAGCTAAGATATCCTGGACACTACTTGTCTCAGTAAAAGTATCCTGAATGCTATAGTCATTGGCCAAATTGGTCAAGTGTACAGCTTTATTTGCAATATCAGTCACTTCGCCACCTTGCTCAACCTTTAATGTCGTAATCACTCCTCCTACTGTATCCCTACTGCATTTAAGATCTTGTTCTTTGCTGTCAGAAGCAGATTCTCCTCCTACCTTCTCTGGTTCACCCATACAAGCAAAGCTATTACTAGTAAGACCCGGAGTGACCTGGCCTTCGGACCCTACTTGTCCTTCCCTGACCGCATCGCTACAGTTTTGCCCCTCAGCAACTCCCTCCATTTGCTGCTGTTGTCTGATGGTCCTCTGAATATCCAACAGTAGATCCTGAGCCTCAGTGGCTGAGTGGTAGCTGTAGAGGTCTGTATCTGACCCCGATCCCTCAGTCTCTCTCTTAAAATCATCTTCAGTCATGTCCAGGCTCGACTGCCTGCTTTCTGATACGAGTTGTTTACTGTCTGGGGTGAGACCCTCCAGCTCATCACCTGATATTCCACCATTGCTGCTGTCGTTGGCATCCACGCTCTTAATCCTAATCCCACCATCCAGTACATCCTCTTTGGACAACACTTTCCGGGATAGGCCCTTGCGGATACGGATGTTGGAAAATACAGAACTTTTGGAACCCTCCGATTTGGATTTCTTCTTGCCAGAGTCGCTCGGAAATTTACTTTTCTTAATCTTCTTAAGATGCCCAAGGTCTCGGTCCTCAGTGTTTGCCCAATTCCCAGCACCTTCCACTCCAGTTGTGATGGTAGGCCTCTTTTGCTTGCCCTCCTGGTTTCCCATGTTCCTCAGAAGGCGAACACCTTTAGCAATCAGGCCATGCTGGGAATGTGTGTGCTCAGACTGACTTTCTCGTTCTCTCTGCTGCTCTCTCTTCTCTCCTATTTCCCTTTCCCCCTCCTTTCCTAATCCCTCTCTCTCTCTCTTCACCGCCGAGAGCAGCTGCCGTGATGATGCTGGCTGTGACGCTGTAGCTGAGGACTGTCTGAGAGACAGCTCCCCCTGCCTCCCAATCTCTTTCCCTTTCTCTTGCTCATCTATTTGCTCCGCCGGGCTACTGGAGGAGCGGACCAACTGAGCATGTCCAGTGTGGTGCTGTGAGGTTGGGGACAGCTGCTGCTTCTGATGCAATTCTGATTGTTGTTGCTGGCGTAATAACTGTTGCTGTTGTCTTCTGATAAGATTTGTCAGGCTGCTCTTCCTCCGTTCTTTCACTCTCTCTCTGAAGGGAGAAGAGTGGAAACTCTCTCGCAGGACAGGTAGCTGCATCTCTATCGTCTGAATGTTTTGCATCTTGTTTCTTGCTATATTGACCTGGGAGGATGAAATGGATAGATTAAAACTGAGCAAAAAAAAAAAAAAAGACCGTTTCTATTGTAAAGAGCAGAATTTAGTATTTACTTATAAATGTAGCATGTTATATTATTGTATATCACCTTAAAAAGTAACTATACAACATTGTTACTTTTTATGGAAAGTAAGAAGTTTGTGTTTGTTTTGCATTAGAAAAGCAAATTAAAGGATTAGTTCACTTCAAAATGAAAATTCTGTCATCAAGTTTCTTCTGCTGAACATAAAAGAAGATATTTTGAAGAATGTCGGTAACCAAACAGTTGATGTACCCTCATTAACTTCCTTAGTATTTTTTATGGAAGTCAATGGGGCTCATTAACTGTCTGGTTACCAACATTCTTCAAAATATCTTCCTTTGTGTTCAGCAGAAGAAAGAAATTCATACAGGTTTGAAACAACTTGATGGAAATGATGACATAATTTTAATTTTGAAGTCAACTATTTCTTTAAGTAAAGTGTTAATTATTACTTCGAAAAAAGCACAACGTACTGATTATAAAACACACAGTAACTCCTAATATACTGGTAAACCTTTGCTTTACATGAACAAAATCAATAAAAAAAAGTTGAAAAAGTTTTTCTTTCATTTAATCTCAAAACCTCATTCATTAAGCATTTCCTTTATGTAATAATAATAAACAAAACATTTAATTATGATTTTTTTTTTGTATTTCTTTTAGTCCATGTAAATCTGCACACTGAATGTCTGAAAATAGCACAGGAATTTCATCTGTGTGTGTGTGTGTGTGTGTGTGTGTGTGTGTGTGCGTGTGTGTGTATGTGCGTGCGCCACAGCAGTGTCATGTGAGCTTACAGACTGATCTCATAAACTTGTACGACTGTGGCCAGCAGGCCTGAAATCAGTGTTGTCCTCCAGCCTTATAGTATCAGACACTTTCCTGTTAGCTCTCAACAGATTTATACAATATTCATTTTAATCCAGAACATAGCTTTTATCTGTGCCTGGAGAAAATGTGACATTTTCATATAAAAAAAGATAAGTGCTGAACAAAATTTCAGAGATCATAGTCAAGTAGTACAACCTTACTAATATATATATATATATATATATATATATATATATATATATATATATATATATATATATACACACAGACCCACACATACAATCTTCACTAAAAAAAAATATATACACAATATACAATATTCACTAAAATATATACACAATCTTCACTAAAAATTTAACCTTTTCATCAATAAGGCATGAACCTATTGATAAGCCTTATTACATAGTGATACATCTCTCTCAGATTAATTACACACATCAGTCAGTGTACGAGCTCAGTTTTACTTCTGTACGATTAGTCTAGAAATTCACTGCTAATCCGAATTAATCTAACCCGACATCAAGAATGAACCGGAAACCTGTTCCTGTGAATTAATCTAACAAGATAGAAAAGCATAAAAAGAGAAGTACCAAAAGAAAATCCAAACTTGCCTCGATGGAGTCTCCAGTAGATTGAGGGATCAAGTAAGTGTTTGTGACATTGGCTGTGCTGCTCCTCTTCCTAGATCACATGAGTACTGTCATCACATGGCTTCTTTTCCTATTACATGCCGCCAATAGCAATTAGTGCACTTTCTTTCATAAACAGAGAGTGTTAGGTCTTTATGCCTTAAAAAAAACAAAAAAAACAAACAAGTTTCCACAAACATGTTGTGTATTTACTAAGAGCAACAATGCATTTTTAAAATGTTACATTTATTTTGAGAAACAATCTGAGGATAAAAATGCATTTTGAACTGGGCTGTATTTTTGAAACATTCAACAGTTATTACAAATTTGACAGTAACTCTACCATTCAACTTTGACTTGTACACAGCCAGTTTGGAACAAAACGCGAATACAATCACAAACAACACCACACAGAAGCTCAATTTTAACTTTGATCTTACAAGGCCTAACAAAACTTACAGCCTTTTTTGCAATGTAAAACATAAAAACATATCAAAAAGTTAGTTTCATTACTCTAATACAAATGACAGCTAAGTAACAAATCAGGCAATAATTCGTAATTCCTCAAAACACCAGGGTTGGAAATGAATGGTAAATGTAAAATTTGTGTAATTTCCAAAGAATATTTCACTTTTTTCCAATTAATTTTGACAAACAGTGTGAAGAATGTTATTTAATTGTGTATTTTTAGGATACATAAAAAGCTATGAAATTAGCCTTAGCAAGAAAAAGAGAAGACCATTTATTTCATAAATGTTTAAAATGTGACTTCCATCACATAATTAAAAACAACACATCAGTTGAGATGTGATGGAAATGACATTGTGTTAAAAATATACATGACGTTTTAGAAACATGAAAATGCATGTACTGTAAGTCCACAGTTGGACATTGTTAGTGGGTAATTTAAATAATATGTGTCTTTGTTTTAAATATTTTGGGCCAACAGAGCCCATAGTTGAAAAAACATGCATGTTTGATTGATAGGTCTAAATTTGGTGTGCTTTTTATTAAGCAAATATGTAGCTACTGTGGCTAACATATTTGGCTTATGTTATGTTAAAACCTGGCACTCCAAAATAAGGTGATGATAAAACAAACAGTTTGGTTGTAAATGGAATTACATCCCAGCACACTACTGTCAAAATCTGAATGTTGATTAAACAGAGTTAAAAACATTCTTTAGGTTTCATAAATGATTTCACAGCTAGCCCAGTATAATCAGTGCACAATCTCAAAGTTTAAACATAAGGCATTCCAAACATATACAAACATATTCAATGTGCACTGAAAACGTACATAATAGCTATTGAAATACTTGTAGCAAAACAAATGTAAACAACCACGCATTATACAAGAGCAGCTTACGGAAGTGCTGTTTATGAATAACCAAAAATCTCAACAAGAGAGAAAAACCAACTGTGTTCAACTGTGGCTCACATGTTGCAGAAGAACACTTACACTTACCAAGACAGCAAAGATACTGAACCTCTGTGTGGGACGCTTTCACAAAAATCAGCAAATTTCACTTACAAAAAGAAATATCTTATTATTATTTACCGTAAATACTTTGATATACATTGCCTTATTTGAAGAAAATAATAATCACATTTTAGTTTCTGTTCATTGACAAGAATGAGATATCTAATATTCAACCCTAAAATATTCAAACAATTAATTGAGAGTATCGGATCCGATCAACTCTCTGAGGTTCAAGATACACAGTTTCCATTTTAAATGTACTTTTCTATACGTTGCTGCTGAAAGTTGGCACTGCCGTTTTAAAGGCATAAAGTATAAAAGTCACAGGAAGTATTTATGGCAATTGCACTTGCTCAGGTGTGAAGCTCTTTGTACACTAAACCACAGTGCCTTAATGTTAAAATCTAGTGACCAGGGATCCTAAGAGACTGAACTACAAATCCACATTGACACTCACACATTAACGCTTCAGTATATAGTACAGATACTTGAGGAATCTCCCCTTGCAACTTTCATTTTAGCTTTAGCAATTTAGCCTCACCACTGAGCTGCTATGTAGAGTCTGTTGGTATACTTCTGTGAAACCTCACAGCCTGTCTTTGTGGAAAGTTTGGCTTGCTTTTTTTCTGATCCCAGCGACATAGCAGGATCATCTTAAAAGTGGTACGAAAAGTCTTGTTGCAAAGTGCATAGCACATAGGATTTACTGTACTGTTAACATAGCATAGCCAATAGCCTAACGCCCAGAGGTTCTCAGGTATGCAGCCATTGCAGAAAGTGTTTACTAGCACCATGATGTTATAAGGCGTCCACGTTATAATGAAGGCGAAAAGGATGGCGCTTAGAGTTTTTGCCGCTTTCTTTTCTTTTATTAGCGACATGCGCTTCCGCTTGGTGATTTGAGTCCTTGCACGAACTGCGAAACGCTTTGCTAGAGCTGCCTCTTTGAAAGTTATGGGCGCTGAGGCAGATTTGATGGTGGTGTTCCCACCATCTGCGCTTGGATTTATTGAAGGTTGTATGGAGGACATTGACGGAACTTTACCCATACTTGCGACAAAACGCTTGTTGCCATTGGTGACGGAGCACGAGATGCTGCCACCCCTGCCGTCCTTCTCTTCAGGCGACTGTAACGGATCTTCCTCCATGTCCAAATCCTCACAAGAAGTAACCTGGGAGCTTACAGCTGCCCTCATACCAGGCAGATTGAGAACAATGGAGAAGATTGCCCGTGTGGTGGATGGCGCGCTCTCGTCCTCGTCAGATGAGCCCGAGTGGTCGGCTGAAAGTCCAGTGTCGTTGTTGTTCCAGCTGTCACTGCTGCTCTGATCCGCCTCCCGGTGTGGGCCACCTTTATCCCTGCCACCAGACTTCCACCCCCAGCAGTGGAAGCGGCCGCTCAGACCATGAAAGGAGCTTTGTTTGTGGCCAGGTTGGCCCAGTTCGAAGCTGCTGCAGCTTCTAGAGCTCCCGCCAGTAGCGCGGAGTTGGAAACGCGGTCGTTCGACACCCACAAACCTTGCGCCCGAGCCTTGTAATCCTGCAAGTTCCCGAGAACGGTTCTCCGTCTCTTTGTATATTCGCCAATACAGAACACTCATTATTGTCACCGGCAGGTAGAAGGCCGCCATTGCGGTGCAAAACGTTATAATGGGCTCGGAGAGAAACTGAATGTAGCATTTATCCGGTGGAACGGTCCTTTCTCCAACAAAATACTGCCAAAACAAAATAGCAGGTGCCCAAAGTATAAGCGACACAAACCATGCCAGGCCGATCATCACTCCTGCCCGCCTGGTGGTACGTTTGGCACGGTACGTCAGAGGCCTCGTAATGGAGAAATAGCGGTCAAAGCTAATGACCAGCAAATTCATGACAGATGCATTGCTGGCTACATAGTCTATGGCTAGCCAGAAGTCACACGCCCAGTTTCCCATTGCCCACTGGCCCATGATGATGTAGGCAGTGTACAAGTTCATAGAGATGACCCCAATGATGAGATCTGCAACGGCTAAACTCAGTAGAAAGTAATTGTTAACTGTTTTAAGCTGCCTGTTGACTTTAAACGACACCATGACCAGGATGTTGCCGATAATAGTAATAAGGGACAGCAGTCCTGTAAAGATAACAATGAGAATGACCTGCCAGAGTGAGTGGCCGCCCAGAGGATCATAGGATTGACCTTCAACCTCAACATTACTTCCATTGAGCTTGAAAACAGCACTGAGGTTGATGAGGCTTGTGTTCTGGAGCAGTGGCCACGGAGTGGATTCCGGGTAGATTCCCACTCCCAGGGCGTCGGATGCCGAGTACAGGCCCAACTCTGTGTTGTTGGAGTCCATCGTGCAGCCTGGGCATATTCTGAGCAAGAAGAGAAAATATTCAGTTTATGTTTATTCATCTCACACCTATGTCAACTCTTTGCAGTGAAACTGCTCTCTATACAAAGTAGGAGTACTTCCTAAATTATGTAAGATTACTGCTTTATATGTACACTAGAGGGCGATGTTGATCTATTAAATCAGCAGATCTGTTTTCATAAAACTTGAAAAGAAATCCATTTTCAAATACGGCATAAGATATATTCTGTGAATCTTACTGCATCCAAATATGTGGATGTTGAAAGCACCAGCTCATTTTGGGGAAAATAAATGAAATATTAATCCATATGTTCTTTTATTGAAAAAAAAAAAAAAACCCACATTCATTCAAACAACTAATTTCTTTAAGCCTTAAATTCTTTAATCTTGAAGAAATCCCTTATTTTTATGGGAATACATCTGATAAAGAATTTAATGTATTGTACCATACAAAATTAAGAAACTGTTTTTAAAAATAACTGTTTTTTTTTCTTTCTGTTATGTCACACTGAACATGTTTGTAAATGTACATTTTAATCTGAGGGAAAACCTCAGAAAGATTTTAATTTTGCTTTGTTAAACATGTAGCCTTAGCTGCCCATTGCAAGTTGAAAATACGGTTACACTTTATTTGAACGTGCCCATTAGTGTAATTATACATTTAAGTACAGAGTAATATTAATTACCTACATGCACTTACTATAGGGTTAGGGTATGATTAGTTGCATGTAATTATGCCTAAATTTATAGTTATTACTATAAGAAATAAATGTAACGTGTAACAAGGACACATTAAAATAAAGTGTTACCGTGTAAAGTTAAAATTGATGGAATTTAAATTCCACTGTACAAAAATGAAAATTACTTTTGTCCTATGTGGAGTGGATTAAATCCGTTTTTTTTTTTTTTTTTTTTCATAAAGTTTACCCAAAACTGTCAAAACTTGTCAAACACAAACAAGCTCAGGTACCTCAAATTAATAGAGAGAAAAAGCTACTTGGTGATTTTTTTTATTTCAAAAGTTAATCATTGTAATAATGACCATTTTAATACTATTAATGATTGTGTTAAATAATATTGTGTACAAGTCAAAAGGGGTGCATTTTTTGATGTTTTTCACATGTCAGTGAAATGGTACCGGAGAGAGAGACTGATAAGGCTGTGGAGGTACACACACAAAAAAAGGTTTGGAAACACTGGTCTAGATCATCATTCAAAGAGATAATGGACATATAACACCAAGTTTATTATAAGAATTCAACACAAATTCAACACATTTAGCACACATTGTATTCTGATTAATTGAGTTCATTTGCTAAAGCACAACCTCTGTATGTACTGACAACTAGCAGATCAAACTATGCAGTATTTCTAAAGAACATTTCCAAAATAGCTCTTATGTTCCAGTGAAAAGCAGAACCGTCTGTGAAACAGTCTCTGAGCTAGCAGGCACATGAACCGCAGGAGAAAATGTTAACATTGAGAAAAATGGACGAGGTGGGGGAAGTTATTGCAGAGATTTCCCAAAATGCCTCATGTCTCATCGGTCTGTTCTGTCTGTCTTGTTTCAATGTTTTCTTGTTTGTTTTGTGCTTGAGCACATGGCTCTGTCTCTGTTTGTGTTGGCCACGTGTTCCTCTCGTCCAGCCTCCTTGTTTTCATGTTACCATGCCCCCTTTTTTAAGCCCTTGTTAAGTCTTCATGTTCTGAGTGTGCTCACCTGTTCCCCGTGTTCTCTGATTACTATTTATTGTGTTCTCTTTTCTTCATGGTTTGCCAGTTCGTTGTAATTGAGTGTGTTGTGCTATCTGTTACTCATTGCCTCATTTGCTTTCTTGCCCATAGTTTCAAGTTGTGGATTTTGTCGTATGTTGTTCCTGCCTATGTTTCCTGTTGTGTGGGTCAAATCAATATCAAATTCAAGTCAAGTTGTTCAAGTTTTTATGCTTCATTCCTTGCCTTCTGTTGGATTGTGTTAACCTCCTCTCCCAGCATATCTTGTCCCGCCTGCTGTGCGTCTCAATAAACTGTTTTAAAACTCATTCTGCATTGAGTCCTCTCTCACTGTTCCTTGACAGCCTCATACAAACGCACAGTTAATCTCATTGATCGAGGCAGAGAATAGAATGTAACTGGTTCATGGCCAAAGACGGCTGAACGCCTCATCTATTCAGATGAAAATTATACGTAGTTCTTGCAACACAAATACACACATCTTCTTTTTTGAAAAAAAAAAAAAATAGACCTTACGAAGTGACGCTCTAACTTCAGGAATAAGTCAAAAAGGCTGCTGACCGCTGCTCTGAAAGGAAGGATGACAATCATAAAGCATCATTCAGCAGAACAGGCCTACGTTACTAAATATAGTCATCATAAACTTAAAAAGGAAAGAGATTATTTTGAACCGAGAACATCTGTCTCTCTCTCAGAAACTCTTTTTTATCTTGATTTGGCAGTGGAGCGCAAGGGGAAATACAAAGATGAGAGTGAAAAGTAGGTGAGATGCAAGCTGGAACAACAACCTGATCACATAAATCACACAGTAATCACATTGTCGCTAAGATACCATATATGGGCTTGAATATTTAAAACACTGAAATGAACAAATGGATATGACCACTGTTACACACACACACACACACACACATACACACCAAAGACTCAGAGGTAATTAGCTATTGGATTCAATCGCAGTTCTACTACAGCGGAAACAAAGGGATAATTACTTTCCATTAGGCAGAGCAAGAATACATATATAGATACTGTGTGTTCAAAACTGAGGGAATAAAGCTGTCACAGAATCTGGTTTGTTAAAAATCAATGTTGTCTGACATGAAAATAAACAATGAGAGATTATTATGAGAGTGTTTAAAACAGGCATTGCGAGAGGAAATATCTGTAAACTAATCAGAAAACAGATTCAGTTCCAACTTTTGAAACATCTCAACAGTTGTCGAAACAGTTGTGCTGCTTAATATTTTTGTGGAAACCATGATATATTTTTTTTCAGGATTATTTGATGAATAAAGAGAACAGAATTAATTTGAAATAGAAATCTTTTTTCTAACATTATAAATGCCATAACTGTCACTTCTAGTCAATTTAATCCATCCTTGTTTACTGACCTGAAAACCTTTTGAAACTCATAAATGAATACACAAGGTGTAGGAGAGATGTGTAGAGCGTTGAGAATGATGATTTGATTAATGTTGGATGCTGTGTGTTTGAGTCAAGTCAAGTCATCTTCATTTATATAGCGAAATATCAGACTCGATACAAGTCCTGCAAAAAATAAACAATGCAGTGAATAGAACAAATTAAACACAGGCTTTGCACGTATACAGACTAAGTTGTATGGAATTGCAATCCTGCGCACATATTTTCAAAAGTACATAGAATCAATTCTCAATGCGCATGTGAACGCATGTGAACGCCGTCAGCGTTAATCACAGGTTCGCGTTTAAAGTCTGTTTAGAGAGAACGGTGTCGTCTTAGTGGCCCCTAATTTAATAACAAATGATCATTTCAATGGAGGTGAATCAATCAAAACTAACTTTAGCTGGAAATAACATTATTCAAGAACCGCTATAAAGCCAAAACAATCTCTGTTACCTTAAATTATATGTTTATCTCTGTAAAGCTGCTTTGGAACAATCCATTGTTAAAAGCGCTATATAAATGAAGATGACTTGACTTGACTCAAACACACAGCATCCAATGCAATAAACAAAACCTCAAAGAGAGTTTGATGTTAAATACAGGCTACTTGCTCATTCATCTGAGTGAGATATCAATGGCAGAGAGGGAATCAAATAACAAAAGATGGAGTCAGAGAAAAATCTAATTGGCATTGGGCTCTGATTCGGGCCCCTGCTCTCCTGCGTTCAGCTCTGTGCTTTTATCCTATTAGATTTGTGCTATGACCTGAAACACACAAGCTCAGATGGAGGATTGCAAACATATTTTTTACAAAACTAGTGACACGCATACCGGTAGTCGTAATTCCATTAAGTCATGGAATTTGGGAATTGTCTTAATTTCGGGTTGATCCGCAAACAGCAGCTGATAAACGGGCTGTTGTCATGGTGACCATGGTGGATGGATGTGGAGGGTAAATGGACTGCATTTATATAGCGCTTTCACAGACCCAATGGCCACCAAAGCGCTTTACATTTTTGCCTCACATTCACCCATTCACTCACTCATACACCGACGGCGGTGTCAGCCATGCAAGGCGCCATCCAGCTCGTCGGGGCTCGTCGGAGCAGCTGGGGTTAGGTGTCTTGCTCATGGACACCTCGACACTTGGTCAGGTGGAACCGGGGATTGAACCACCAACCTTCCGCTTTGTAGACAACCTACATGAACCACTGAGACACACACGAGGGAAGCGTGAGTGGCAAACAATGTCAAATGCAGTTAGAACCAACTGTATACACATAAATATACACCTATAGTTAATGTCAACTGTGAAATTCTTAAAAAAAACGAAACGGTAACACGATTCAAATGTAAATGTCAGAGGGCAGGATAAGAGAAATAGATTTCCATTTTTTTTAGCTCTCCATTTTTTCCCCGGCACACAGAGCATACGTACAAAAGCACAACAGCATGCGCTTACACGCTTACACACACACACACACACACACACACACACACAGCCTGAAGCCTTTGATGACAGACCTGAGAATCAAATGAACATCTGGAGTTTACATGCATGGCTTCAAACACACACTGTACATCAAACATAGTTTTTGTGTGTAAAACCACTTCTCTGCGCATTTAAAGACTTATTTGCAAGTCTAATGATGCCATAAAGACACGAGCAATACTTAATATTCAGAAGTGAAATACGTCTGTAAAGATAATGGACTGAAAACCGCAACGGCTGCTTTTGTTTTCACGTCTTCTGTGGGAAAACACTTATCAGTAAAACAGACTGGCATGTCTGGTGCTGTTCCCCCGTGGCGAGGTAGTTAAGTGTGAGGAGAGTGTGTGTAGTAAGAGGTGTGCGTGTTGTGTATTTCGGTTTAAGGCATGTGGTGTGAATGAGGATTTCTGAAGAATGATGATTAAATGTCAACACGTTCTTTTCCAGAGTTTGAGGGAGATCCGTGATTACCTCACACAGCCTTTAGCCGACAGAAATGTCAGCGGCGAACGCATGCAGAACCTTGATCAATATGCCTGATTGAAATTGGACTTAATCACTGGCATAAGCATAGAAGCGAAGCCATAATTATCTCTTAATATCTCAACAAGAAACTCAATGGAGATCAGTGAAGCATTCGAGACTGCTCTCTTACAGATTATTTACTGATCTCTTATGATTAAAAGTGTTGGTGAGGGATTCGTGCTTGAGCCACTCATTTTCCTGCTGCTATCTGAAATTCTACCCATATTTTTTAGTCCTTTTCAGTCCAGTTGAAGGTGATGTGTGCAATTTCAGCAAATGGCTTGTGTTTATTATTTAAAACTATTTACATGAATACAATAAACAATAATATCAGCTATTATTATATAAGAATTATTTTAGATTCTGCACTATTTCTAGATGATTAACCAAATAATTAAATTTGTGACACTGTACAGACAGTCAGATGTTCTTTCTTCCACTGAAGCTCAAGATGCTCTTTGGATAATTTAAAATTATGCTGAAGAACATGATCATCAGGTTTTATTCAAACTTCCGTAGTTCATGAAGCTCAAGTGTTTCTGTCATTAAAGCAAGAGAGACAAAAGAAACAAAAAATAAGACATTCAAAAATTCATGTAGATTTTTATATTCAACTTAATTGTTAGACTGATAATATCATTAATACAAAAATAAAAAAATTAGAAGCATTTTCACCAGTGGTTGAACATTTGTTTATATTGTTTATATTTAATTGGTACTTAGTTCAGTGTCAATGTTGCAATGTGTACTCTGGTTCTCAGTCGTGTCCATCTGGTTTTTGGTTTCCCTTTTCCCTCAATCACACTGCCCTTATTTATTTTCTAGTAGTGTTTATTACCTGCTCCTGGCATTTCTAGTAGTGTATACTACCTATTTTTGGTCAAACGTTCTGGTTGGTTGGTTATCAGGAAGCTGAAATTCTCTGCTCGTCTGTTCTCAGTATAAACACCTCATTCCTACCTTCGAGCCAGATCACCTGAGAGATGCTTGTATACATCGCTAGTGATAAGCAGTTTTTTTGTGAAGCCAAAGCAATTTGGTGACCTTATTACGGTCTAGATGAAAATGCCAGTCAGAATAAAATCTGTTACATCAGCACTCGATTTTAGACACGGGGTCTTCTGTAAGGTTAGATTATTTCATCAGCATGATGGGCTAATTTACACCCTTCACCTATGCATGTACAACAACCTGACAACACGAATTTGAGCGGATGATAAGGTGAGATACTGTACGTGCTACACACCAAGACTGCAACCAAATAAAAAGTGATCATATAAGACAGGTAGAACAGAAAAGACTTTCCTTTGTCCAGTCATCGACAGTGCATCTGTATCGACCCACCCCTGAAACTGCGGGTAAGTAATACCTTAACCTCAGGCAGGCCAAAGAATCCATAATAGACTTTGACAAGATCCACATCCCTGGGGCAGAAGCATATCTCTCTCTCTCTCTCTCTCTCTCTCTCTCTCTCTCTCTCTCTCTCTCTCTCTCTCTCTCTCTCTCTCTCTCTCTCTCTCTCTCTCTCTCTCTCTCTCTCTCTCTCTCTCTCTCTCTCTCTCTCTCTCTCTGTCTGTCTGTCTGTGATTGGCCAGGATTTAATTCGCCTGCTTTGAAAAGGAAATTATCTACTACAAAAGGATCCACATTAGAGAATGCACGTTTTTTTTGGAAACTTATCATAACCATCAAGTGTTTTAATCCCAGACAAAGAATGGGTCTCAATCACTTAGCATATGTACGCACATTTGTGCGTGAAATCTGTGTACAAACGTTTTCACAAACAAATCATGATTCACCAAAAACCTTTGTACTAAAATGTATTCAAAATTTATGAAACCATTTAGGAACAACTGAAACTATACGCACACAAAAAACGCTTTCTCTGTGCAGAAATATAATTGTGTTGAATTATATTTCATCTTAACATAAATATATTATAATAATAATATAATATATAGAATTATAGAATAAAATGACTACATAATACAATTTAATTTAATCTTAAATACAAAGTTCTGTCATGAAACTGTCACAGGCAGACTCAATCTGCTGCAATCATTTCATTCCTCTATAAAGCACTGCTGACTGGTTCCTGCTGTATCAGTAGCCAATGAGCTTTCTGCTCAACCTTCCAATACTTGGGTAGCATTTGTCTTAGCAGTGCAAAACGGTTTCAGAAACCCTCCACCTTCCCCAGCTCCACCTGTATAGATATGCTACAGGGTAATTCATGGATGCTATATTATAAAGCAGCAGCATGTCTTACTTGCTCACATCAATGTGTTGTGTATGTATTGGCAGTAGCAAGTCCCATACTTGCTCTGCAGCAGCAACATTAACCAACAGCAGCATCAGCAGCAGATCTATTCCACCAAGACCAAACATATCAACATTGTCATATCCATTACCATGATAAACACTCCGAGAGTTGTCATGACATAAATATATTTCATCACATACAGTGAAAGAGTAAGAAAAGCTGTATTATAGCTTCAGCTACAAGGTTTCTCTGAATAACACAGATTTACGCGTATGTACAGCTGGCTAATGAGAGATCTGTATCTGGGTCTGTATAAAATGTGTTTATTATGTTTAAACTAGTTTTGAGAATGACACACTTGGCACTGCTCGAGGATCTGGCGAGAGTGCATCTGCAGAGAGCGGCATATGTTTGACGAGAGAAACGAAACGCTGTTAAGGAAAGCCCTTATATGGAGATATGGTTTTAGCGTGTTTTATGCAAATGACTAACATCTTGCACGCGGCTGCTCATTAAGAATACTCCAAATTCACTAACATTAGAACAAGATTAAGAACAAATTCTTGTGTAAGAATGTGTTGTAAATTAGGCAGAGGTTTCTAGTTCTACTGTGCGTACAAATACGAAATAATCTAGGCAATTATTAGTGATGTCTTAGGCAATGACGAGTGTTGTTTGTTTGGGCAGGTGTTTTGCATTGACTGCAGAAGTCTTTAAAAGTTGCATTTTCAGTTGAATTTCTTGAAACCACATGAAACATTTGTTGTGTTGAGCAATTACTTTTGTTTGATTTGTTCAGCGCAAACAGCTAAAAGTCTGTAAATTTTGCCAATAAACCTGATTTGCAATGGGGGTTGAATAATTTCGATTATAACTGTATTTATTTATTTATTTTTTTAAAAAACGTTTTGATCCAAAAACCTATCTGATTTAATTTAAAATTTAAAGGTAGAGTAGGTCATTTCAAAGAGCCTAGCAATAGCCAGCTAGATTTGAAAGCATAAGATCCCACCCTCCTTCAGAGCATCTCCTAAACCACCCCTCCTCCAAAAAACATGAATGCGCACAGCCAGAGCAGAGTCTGCAAAGCGTCACGAGAGACGGCAATAAATTACCTCATGTCTCAAAGCACATAACATT
Organism: Tiaroga cobitis; assembly: GCA_030578255.1. Classification (NCBI taxonomy): domain Eukaryota; kingdom Metazoa; phylum Chordata; class Actinopteri; order Cypriniformes; family Leuciscidae; genus Tiaroga; species Tiaroga cobitis. The sequence goes on along the minus strand of CM060607.1, from coordinate 23,653,180 downwards.
ACAATAATAATGAACGTAAACAACTTACAGAGCTCTGACTTGTACCACCTGACTGCTGCAGTTTAATTCCAGCGTTGATAGTGTTGCCATAGAAATGCATAAATCAGAGTCTGAGGACTTCACGGGTTGCTATCTCGTAATTACGGTTACGACATGATGTAAACGCAGAATAAGATCGTTGTTTTGGTTCAGGAGGAAAATTGAGATCAATTTGTGTGTGCAACGCAATACATATGTTTGTTAATTATAATCTGAGATATGTTGGAAAAAAGGAACTACTCTGATAAAAGCTAATAGCATCATTACTGACTGCCAGACACTAAATATCATGCTAAAAGAAAAACCACATGCTCATATCCATAAAAAAAGATAATCTGCTATATATTTAGATGCAGTAAATAGCAGGCTCAACAGGTCTTTGTAACCTCTCTTTCTTCTCCTTGAAGGGCAGACCACATGCAGTTCAAGAGCCTTTTTATTGAAGCACCAGGGCTGTGCTTCTGAGTATTACCCAGCCTCCAGGAGCACCCAAAGGAATGCTTACACTGGCAGAGATAAAGATAAACACGGCCACTGCAGCACAGGGTTTCAAACCTAATAAGTTACATCTACTGTTTTTACAAACTGTGCTGGCACATGGCTATATTAATGAATCTAGAAGGAATTCCTGTAATACACTACCTTATAGCTTGTGCATATAGGGGTGCAATATTAATCGAATTTGCAATCGCGATTACAATTACGGATGCCACAATTATGTCATCGTTTAAAGGCGCAATTACAAAAAAAAAAAAGTTCACTTACATTATTCTGTGTGCTTAAGATGTTTTGTTTTTTTCTTTCTACAGCTTTTCTTAAGGGTTTTTCCCCCCATTGTTTTAATTTTAGTATTAATATAACATTATAATATCATGCATATATTTACTTTGGTTTGGTTTCTTTAAATCATTTATATATATATATATATATATATATATATATATATATATATATATATATATATTTGACATTTGAGGCTTCAAGGGAATAATTTTTTCAAGGGAATAATCGACAATTACGATTTTTGTCATAATCGTGCAGCCCTACTTGTGCATATAATATGTCGGTCATAAAACGCCAGTGCATAACCGGTCTATAACAATGTTAAGCTGTGGAAACATATCCCACCCTTTGTGTTGTGCTTGAATGTGCGTAAAATAATTAAAAATTACAGTATGCAATTGAGAACATGAATAGACATGTATGTTTAAGTGCATGCTCGATTGCAAATAGCATGTGTGTGCATACTTATGTTGCAGACAACACATACCTGCTTGTATAGCTTGGTGTGAGAAGGCTAGATTTACTCAAATCTCTTCAGTGTGTGGTTGCAAAGCAGACCATTTCAAAGGCTCATGGGATTTCTGTGATTCCTCAGAAGAGAGTTTAAGTAGGGGTAAAATAGAGCCCACCATGCACCTTCCAAGATCAAGAGAATAGTATACAAACTTCCTTGAAAATGAAACGTGAAAAAGGAGCAATCCCAATTTTTTTAAATAATTGTCTTGTTTGCACTGAAAGAATGACCATCATTTTACATTTCCACAAAGCATTACATCAACACATTCAGCACCATGTTAAACTGGAATGTGAGTAGTTAGTGAATGCTAAAAACAGTACTGTGAATTTTTATTACAATTTAAAATAACCGTGTTCCATTTATTCCTGTCAATGTCATCGCAAAGCTGAATTTTCAGCATCATTACCCCAGTCTTCAGTGTCACATGATCGTTCACATTATAATGTGATGATTTGGTTCTCAAGAAACATTTCTTATTATCAAGGTTGAAAAAAACGTAATGTTTTTGTGGAAACCATGAAATATACTGTATATATTTTTCAGGAGCTCCTAAAGCACCACGCTCCTTGGCCAAAAAGCTGCGCTTGAACACACCAAAAGGACTAAAGGCGACTGTCAACTAGCATGTGCGTTCTGCACCTGGGTGTAAGTAAATATCTGTCTATATCAGCAGTTATCAGTCTATTTTCGTCATTCAAAAAGGGAAACCGAAACTAGGACTGCAGATATACAAACCGTAAACAAAGCAGTGCTAGCTCACAATTTTGAATATCAACCACGCTGATCACTTTCTTCATTCCAGTCGGCTCATGTTATGAAAATATTCTTGCATTCGAATGCTCAGGTAAGATGACGTGAAATTATAACAGCCTTCTGTCTGTACCGTCGTGACTTTGCTCGCTTTCGCTTTTATTCTTTACTCGTTCGCTAAGCTGAACAGCCAATCAGAGTTCTCTCTCTCACCGACCGTCCAACAATATGCAGTTCAACATGCTGAATCGCCCCAAAAAACCCAGATGGCATCCGACTACAGCCAACGGTGCGGAACACACCAAAAAAACTAGGCTTGGTGAAAAAACAAAAAAACTCAACTTGGTGTGTGCCGGCCTTAAACGGACATGGTGGTGGAAAAAAATGTGAGATGGTTTTTGCGTTCCCCTGCAAATGTTTGCATTCTGCCGCGAAACTTTGTGTTCTATTGCAAAATGTTAGCTTTTCCCGAGAAAATTTGCGTTCACTCGCAAAGAACACAAAAGTTTTGTGAGCGAACGCAAATTTTCTCAGGGGAAAGCAAACTTTTTGCAAAGGGAATGCAAAGTTTCTTGGTAGAACTCAAACATTTGCGGGGAACGCAAAACCATCTCATATTAGGGGGTCGGTAGGTGAATAGAAAGAACAGTCTTTATACGAAATAGAAACTGTCATATTTAATCAATTTAATGCGTCCTTGCTGAACAAAAGTATTCATATTTATTAGGGCTGTCAGTTAAACGCGCTATTAACGGCGTTAACGCAAACCCATTTTAACAGCGCAAATTTTTTTATCGCACGATTAACGGCCTTTTTGGCCTAGCAAACTTTGTCGTTTTTTTCACATGCTTTTGCAACAGGACGCGGCATGTGCGGCGCTGCGCTATGAAACCCATTCATTTCAATAGCTAGCGGATCTAGCTAGACCGGAAACAAAACGACAGGCACGACGTACACACTTGTTTGGGCTTGCGAGCCGGCCAAATAGTTAGTTAACGTTACGTTTTGAGTGGATGACGAGTGCGAGACGCCGAAATGGATGCCAATAAGATTCTGAATGGAAAGTTTACTTTTAAAAAGTTGCCAAATGGTCCCATTGACAAGACCAAAGTGATCTGTGTGTTTTGTCGTTGTGAACTGAGCTATCATCATCGCAGCGCGTCCAGTCTGAAATACCACTTGATGGCCAAGCACACACACAGCTGATGCGAATTCTCCGCCCCCAATATCGGACCTCGTCAGTATTTCTTTCACCCTTTTATTGATGGACAGTGTTACATTGAGAGATTATTTGCTCCAAGTGAGAATGTAAGTGTGAAATTGAACACAGTATATGCCAGTGTTGTTTTCAATAAAAAACATTTGCACAAAGCAAGCCGATCCACTTTTCCATGTTGATAAGAGCATTAAAATGAGAAAAAATAATGGGACAAAAAGAAATCAAGAGACATTTAGAATAGATAAAAATGTGTGATTAATTGCGATTAACCTATGACATTATGCGATTAATCGTGATTAAATATTTGAATCGTTTGACAGCACTAATATTTATATATATAAATATGAATACTTTTGTTCAGCAAGGACGCATTAAATTGATTAAATATGAATACACACACACACTGTACATAAAACAAACACATTTTCTTATTCTGATAAGGAAAAGTCTTCTAAAAATACGCATTTTGATCCATTACTAGATATGTTCTTTATAACATTTAAATACAACTGGCGTCATAACAATCATCATTTTCTTAAACACATGCCATTCTGTAAACTTCCTCCACCATGTTGCACAGTGATAATCAGGCCTTACATGGCATCCTGAGGCAGGACTCTTGCACAGACCTGTCTGAGAAAAGAAGCACACTCAGTCTCCAGAGTAAACACAACAGCGGGAGAGGAATGCTCAAGCTGGGAGTAAGAGAGGTTTTATTGTAGCTTAGGGACGCCCATTGATGCAGCTTAAATCAACAGCATGTTAGAACGGAAATGATCATACACGTGTTATGGTCATGAATGCATTGTTCTGATGGATGGGATGACTGTGGTCCTGTTCACACTTGGTATTAACATCCACCTCGGGCAATCACAAGTGGTCAGCCAAAACACATTGCTGTTTACACCTGGTAATAACATGCATCTCAAACGCATCTCCTGTGACCACTTATAATTATATTTTGAGGGAGAAGTATCCTTCTGATCTTAGTTTGTTACAGAGTTGATAAAGCACAGAAAGAAAAGAAAAAGTGTGAAAAATAAAATCAGTTCAAATGATTCTCTCACAAATAATATGTTTTGTGTTAAAGATATTTAAAATATGTGCTTTTCCAAATGATCCCAATTGGAGGTTATTTTTACCTTTAAAATATTATACTACAAGAATATAAAATATATATAATATGTAATATGATACAGTTTTCGGATTTGCTTCATTGAAGCTTATTGTATTATATAGAATAGTATGAGAGAGATCGACTAAGCGAGTGCATTAACTGCATCTGATATTCTCCAGGTCAATCTTATATCCAGAATAAAAAAACAATTAGAAGTCTTTGAGGAAAGTGATGTCTTTGTCGTAGAATCCTTTTAACAGTTAGAGGGTTTTCTGATTACAGCGCTAGCCAATGTATTTGTCGGTTGTGTCTTATAAGGTGTTTAAAGTAAAAAATTATGTCCTTGTTTACAACCTTGTTTCAGTCCCTTTCAATATAAAAGTCTTTGCTACTGACTCACTCAGAAGTCTTTGATGTCGTCTAATGCAACTTACAAAGATTGGCTGTTTAATTTACCCAAAACGAATTATATTTCATGTTTAACCACTACTGTACATAAGAACCAGCAGTAAATTACAAAAGGACTGGCCGAAATAAAGATGTTCTCAATGGTTACATGAGCACTGACCGGCTGTTGACAGCCTGGAACTCACATCTTCCAGAACATCTAAACAAATTTTCAAACAGGCACTGTTTATACCAGTATATGAATCGTATATTTGAGCTTTAAACAACTACATTCTCGTCATTTTCTGCATTTCCTGACACAATAACAGTAAAATTATAGTGGCTTTGCTTTTCCACTATTGACGTTTGCTGTAGAGTCCTGCGCGGGACTGTTTTCTTCATCCCGCTCCCGCCCGCGCCTGTCGAATTTCTGACCATTACCGCCCGCGACGTATGTGTTACACTCCCGCCCGCTCCCGCAATATGCATGTCCACTCCCGCCCGCACCGGCAAAACTCTGAGAATTTATTCCCGCACAATAATAGAGATGCATTGACTATGTGTCTTCTCCCTTCCCGCAGGAAAAAACACGTATTTGTATTGCTGTTATTAAAGAGATTCATGGTTGTTTGTTTCGTTTCCCTGTCCTGCATGTATTCTGACGCACTGATCAGGAAGATGAATAGTAGTCCAAATGTCAGACTTGCCTTGCTTAGGTTTTGTGCTGTAAATACCTCGTTTGAGGTTCTTTTCCACATCATTGACATCTCCGTCATGTCGCTAGGCTACCTCCCGTTCCCGCAGTTTTTTTTTTTAGCCGCCCATTCCCGCCCGCAGCAAAGTTCAAAGCGCCCGCTCCTGCGAGATTCTCAATCCCAATGCAGCCCTCTAGTTTGCTGTGAGAAAAGCTACAAGTATAGACCCGGCAGAAACAAGCATAGTGATACAAATTGTGAAACGGTTTCTGTGTGATATTAGCAGAATATTGCATGGATGGAAAAGGCATTTGAGAACCAGAACTAACTGTTGTATATAATAAATCTAATCTAACATAATATAAATGAGCAATATCACACGAGGAGCAGTGAGACATGGCAGTATATCAGCACGGCTGTGATTCGGCCGGTACGTGTGAATTTGCGTTTATACAACAGTTCGACAGCACAAATGAGTAAATAAATAATAAACAACAATGGAGTGTCTTTAAAAATCCTCTTTCGTGAAGAATTACTTCCTTCTGTCACGGATTCAAATCTCAAATTGAGTTTAACAGTTGAGCCTAAGCCTCCGTTACTAATTCTAAAACGAGACTTTAGAACTAGTAATGGAGGAAAGTTGAGTCGCTTAATTGAAGCTTATTGTATTATGTAGAGTAGAGTATTGTGGTATTATGAGAGAGAAATCGACTAAACGAGTGTATTACCTGCATCTGATATAGCATTCGTTCTTCAGGTCGATGTCCATAATATTTGATCAATTATAAAAAATCAGTTTGAATGTCTGCTGAGGAAAGTGATATTTTTGCCTTTGTCCCTTTAAAAGAGTTCCCATGACAGCTCTAAAACAACTTCAATGTTCTGACTCGCTCATCTTTTGCTGTCATCTAATGGCGTAATAATGTAACTTTCACTGAAGTCCATATCATGATCACTAACGGCCCATTTATCAATACCAAATATTAAATATTTATATAAAATATTGAACAATAATATTTAAATTAACAACAATAGCCATTATAAAAGACAACAGTAAAACAACACAAGCAAATAATGCAGTCAAACGTACAAAAGAAGCGCTCTTGTACCGGATTTAAGTTAAATATAGCCTAAATATAAAGTTATGAAACTTAATTTTCCTCTTAACCCAAATATTGCCTGTTTTATATACCCCAAAATAATTATATCTCATGTTTAACCACTAAGAGCCAGCGGAAAATTCCCGAAGGACTGACCGAGATAAAGCTGTTCTCTGTGGGAACATGAGCGACTGCCGGCGGCCTGGAGGTCGCATCTGCAAAAGCGTCTAAACAAATTGTAAAGTAGGCACAATGTTTATATGAGTCACATATTATGTACACAGGTTTATATAACTACATTCTTGCCTAAAAAAACTCTTAAAACTACATTTCGTGACACAACAGTAGTATTTTTTTTTTTAATATGGTGGGGATTTGCTCGACTGCCATGACACTTGCCTCAAGCGGAGTGATATAAATGGTGAAACGGTTTCAGTGCTGATACTGGGGGAATGTCACACGGCTGAAAGGCTCTCAGCCAATTAGATTCGAGAACCAGAAAGAACTGTGGTATAATATAATATAATATAATATAATATAATATAATATAATATAATCATGGGCAATGCGAACTGTAAAACTATGTATAAATATAAAATTTTAAATGAATGAATTAAATATCAGTAAATTTGAAAACATTTATGTTCCTGCATATTTAAGGGTGAATGTGGTCAAGTGCTATCCTACTGCGATCCAATCATTGAACATGAATGTTCTGTGGCCTATGTGCTTTTATCTAATGAATGAAGTAAACACATACAGCATTCTACTTGAGAGCTTGGGCAAAGGAAAACAACTCACATTTGATTCCTTGCGAGGATGTATTATTCCCTGTGAGTTCAGTGTAATTATTTTCCACAGAAGCAAACTCATCTCCTCTGGATATGCCTCTGTATATTTCATTGACTCCTGGGTTGAAGCAAAATGAATGTTCCCTTTTCCCTTTCATCCGACCATAACCCTGCAGCCAAAATTGCATTAAATATTCCTTTTATATCTTCACCTTCGAAGGGCAGCGTCTTGTAATTGCTTGGCTGCGCTGTATGCCAATAAATAACTAATAAAAAAAGAGGGAAAAAACGAACTCTGATTTCTGATCATACTGGAACAGATCCTGGGAGAAATTCATTCTGTATTCATTACAATGACACCATGAGGACACGCTTGGAATTTACCCTGCTCGAAAAACATAACATCTGGGAAAACAGTCAAGTTTTCTTTTCCTGCAGCGTAAAAAATGTATCTGCAAGTGATGTGGACACAGAGCGTACAGTATATTGGCAAACAAGAAGCCCGAGGTTCCATGAATATTTAAGAGCTGTTTTAATTTAGAAACAGCAAAGTGAATAGTTGCACTTTATTCAGATGAGGGTCTTATCAGGGACAGATGCGTAATCACCAATACCTGGCCGTCTGAAACTGTATGTTTACTTACTCACAGTTTCTCGAATGCATGTTTTGGCAGAAGTGAAAGGAGAAGGAATAAAAAGGCACTATGTACACACTATTGATAATTAATATCGACTTGTAAAACCGCATGCCAGTGGAACATGTAGAATTTCTTGAAAGCGTGGAAGGCAAGAATGCTGGTGATAGATTAGTTGTGCTGTTTTATTAATGGTAGGCACTTAGTGGCTTGGTGGGGTGTCACAAGCGAGGCCAGCATACTATACACTACTTAAACATGAAAATGAACAAAGAAAAGTTATTTCTTTTGCTTGAAACAAAAAACAGCAGTTTCTGACGCTAAAACGAAAATGGAAATGAAGCAGTTTCAAGTGGAGAAATACTGAAATCCAGACTCGTGAGATGGCTCAACGAAATCTAGGTTTAAGATTTTATTAAAAAAGAAGAGTAATATCTTTGATGCCAAATATTTTCTCCTACTCGCAGAGACACAAGTACGCCATTCCTAGGCTGATTTCCCAGTTAACTGTAAACACTGTAGCTCAGTGGTGCTTTCAAAACATTGCTGTTTGTTCCAAGATCCAGGCCAGACTGACACAGCAACACCGTCCTCAGCCAATAGCACAAGATAAGGGTTGAAGCTACCAGTTTGTCTGGCCAATGGCAAATAGTGGGCATGTTCCTTTTTAAAAGCAATAATTATTTTTGCAACATTGTGTAGCGCATAAATTACACATTTCACCTTTAAATCTGGCACTGGTACTATAAGTGTAATCTTTAAGAATGGTGAGCGTGTACCGTATGCATAATTTCAGCACAGTTAGATGCTAAGAGAAGTGCACATATTATATTGAACAAAGAGCAGAAGTGAACCACTGACAGGCACTCAAAACCAAGCGTGTCACTACAATAACACACGGTACATCATCATATTTTTGTTCCAGAGAGACGTTTAAAATATCACCAAAATATCTGATGACTATATCAAGTAAATATTAAATCACCAAACTCAAAAGTGCACGAATGTAGCAATTCTGGAGAATAACTAACCAAAGTTTTTTCATTTTTTTTATAGCATGCTTTACAGTCGAGCAAGCTAAGAAAACAATAAAACATGCTTGTCTTCCATTTTCGATCTCTCATTTATAGCATTTGGAAGGTTAATTGGCAAGGTTCATGTAAATAAATGCATTGATGTCGATCTCAATGCTCTGAAACTGTAGCATTTAACTAAATATTTTGCTACAAAGTAACTTCCTAAACATTGATGTGGCACAATGCTACGCTTACATTACATTACAGATGAAATGGCTAAGGACGCAACAGCCTGCCAAATACTCTGAGGAGAAGAAAAAACGGAGAGAATGAGAGCCAGAGAAAAATAAAGAAGGTGTTTCTATTACAGAGAAGCTGCACCACAGAGTTTCCCCTAAAGTGTGAAACAATTCAATATTAAATTGTATACAAATTTAATGTCGACTGCGAGAGGTACAGAGCTCTGATCCCAAACCAGCAATAATAATACGTCTTCCCTGAGTGGTCCCCTGAGATACCTTAAATCTACAAACCTGACCAAATGAACTCTCAGCTACTTAAAATGTGTTTTTATGCCTGCTCTTCCCCGTGGAGAGCATTATCTTAAGGCCATTATGTATTTATCTCACTACTGTAATGTGATGATAACTAGCAGGGGCTTCCACGGGGAGATGGTAGAGTTATCTTGAGTGCCTGACAGGGAGCTGATAGAGTTATATTACTGTGGTTTGTGGTCCTGAATTCCCAACACATTCTTAACAAAACAAAATACCTTACACCAGTTTTTTAGCTGCAGCAGTGGTTTAAAGAATTTAAACATAAGGCACATGCTGCTGTGTACTGATAGCTGTCTAAGAACAATATATGGGTGGTCCATATACAGTACAAAAGAAAAAGCATCAAGGAAACCTTTAAACTCATGAGGACCTGGACAGGTATGATAATGCCTAGCTCAGTGGTTCTCAACCTCTCCTGCAGGGACCCCCTGACACACCATGTTTCTGTTTTAACCCTGAAATGGCACACCTGATTCAATTAATTAAAGGTTTAATGAGTCATTATTAGAGTAGGAAGTAGGAATTAGTTAATTAATCAATTAGTCAACTACTCATTAAGCCTTCAATTAATTGAATCAGGTGTGCCATTTCAGGGTTAAAACAGAAACATGGCCTGTCAGGGGGTCCCTGCAGGAGAGGTTGAGAACCACTGGCCTAGCTGAACTGTACCATACAATAAATAGGTTTCATTCAATAGATGACAATCATTGCCTGACAACCATACTATCCAGACCAAAAGACTAACAGTAAGGGCTAATAACCGCTTGTCAATCAGAAAAGCAGCAAATTTATTTCTGGACATTTTTAGCAGCACTTAAGAAAAATCTTTGAAATGATTTGAAAGAAAATGCACAGTCAAATGGTACTGATTATAAAATGATGTGGTGCCATACATTAAATGATTTAGAAGGGGCCACCTCATTGTTTTACCTAAAGCAATGGTTCTCAAACTGGGTTACATGAGGTGACAGAACGGGGTCCGCGAACAAAATGCTGAGTTTTGCCGTTCATTTAATTCTACCCCACCTTAAAAAAAACATTAAAACTGAGTATGTATTTCTAGCAGGTAAAATGCCGTAAATACATGACATCCGATCAAATTACATCATCTTTTACGAGGTAAAAACTGACTGCATCCACACAAGCAGCGTGCATATGATAGGTTGCGTGCAGATTATGCTGCCTTTCCAAATCACGCTATACTGCCGTTCTCGAAAATGTACCTTTGTAAAAGTGGGGATTTAGCACTTACTAGCACGAAGAACAAATATACACAGACTGTGCATAGAGATCGATTTAAGATTAAAACTCTCTTCGATACAAAAACATACCCAGCTTAATGTTGATCATATTATACGAATATCTACACGATTGCAAATGTGACATTGATTTTATACAACAGTTCAACAAACGAAAGGTATTAATATGACAACCCCAAATCAGAAAAAAGTTGGGACAGTATGGAAAACCCAAATAAAAAAAAAAGAAAGTAGTGATTTCTAAATGTACTTTGACTTGTATTTCATTGCAGACAATGTGAACACAAAATATTTCATGTTTTGTCTGGTCAACTTTATTTCATCTGTAAATATACATCCTTTTCTGTCATTCAGACCTGCAACACATTCCAAAAAAGGTTAAGACAGGAGCAATTTAGGGCTAGTAATCAGGTAAATTAGTTAAATAATGATGTGATTTGAAAAAGGTGATGTCAACAGGTGATTGTAATTATGATTTGGTGCAAAAGCAGCATCCAAGAAAGGTCTAGTCCTTTAGGAGCAAAGATGGGCCGAGGATCGCCAGTTTGCCAACAAATACGTGAGAAAATTATTGAAATGTTTAAAACCAATGTTCCTCAAAGAAAGATAGGAAGACATTTGCTTATTTAACCTTCAACAGTGCATTACATAATTAAAAGATTCAAGGAATGTGGAGGAATTTCAGTGCGTAAAGGACAAGGGCGCAAGCCTAAGCTGAACAACCGTGATCTCCGATCCCTCAGGCGGCACTGCATCACAAATCGTCATTCATCTATAAGCGATATCACCACATGGGCTCAGGACTACTTTGGCAAACCTTTGTCATACGTAGTTACATCCATAAATGCCAGTTAAAACTGTACTGTGCCAAAAGGAAGCCCTATGTTAACAGTGTCCAGAAGTCGACTTCACTGGGCTCAGAGGCATCTGGGATGGACCATCACACAGTGGAAACGTGTACTGTGGTCAGATGAATCCGTATTTCAGGTATTTTTTGGGAGAAATGGATGCCGTGTGCTCCGGACCAAAGAAGAAAAGGATCATCCAGACTGTTACCAGCAACAAGTCCAAAAGCCAGGGTCTGTCATGGTATGGGGTTGTGTCAGTGCCCTTGGCAAAGGTAACTTGCACTTCTGTGATGGCATCATTCATGCTGAAAAGTACATAAGAGATTTTGGAGCACAATATGCTGCCTTCAAGAAGACATCTTTTCCAGGGACGTCCATGGATATTTCAACAAGATAATGCAAAACCACATTCTGCACACATTACAAAGTCCTGACTGCGGAGGAAGAGGACCTGTCTCCAATAGAGAATGTGTGGCGCATTTTGAAGCGCAAAATGCGACAACGAAGACCCCGTACTGTTGCCCACCTTAAGACTTGTTTGCAAGAATGGGACAAAATTACACCTGAAATACTTCATCACTTGTTGTCTTCAGTCCCTAAACATCTTTTAAGTGTTGTGAAAAGGAATGGCAACATTACAAAGTGGTAAATGCTTTCCTGTTCCAACTTTTTTTGAAATGTGTTGCAAGAACCATTTAGTTTTTTTTTTTTTAAATCATGAGGAACACATTAAATTATGTGCTGTTGTATTGTCTGCAATGAAATACAAGTCAAAGTACATTTAGAAATCACTTCTTCCTTTTTTTATTTGTGTTTTCCATACTGTCCCAACTTTTTCTGATTTGGGGTTGTAAGTGATGTTCATTTTAAACAGTATTGTCAGTATTTTTTTGCACCAAAATAATAGCTTTCTTTGCTAATATAGGAATGGAGTGTCAGTCAAAACCTTATCATTTACTAGTACTATAAAACAGGTTTCCAAACTGAGGGGGAAAAAATATAATATAATAAAAATAACCGTAATATAAACAACACACGCACGCACGACGCACGCACACAAAAGTTTGGGGTCGGTATGATATTTTTTTAAATAAATTTGCAAAGATGCATTCAATTAATGAACAATGACAGTAAAGCCATTATACTGTTACAAAACTAACCTATGAAATAACATTTTAGTGATCATAATTAATTTCAAAGTGAAAATGTTGATGTTTTTAAAAACTTGCAGCAGGTAAAAGTTGTGGGACATATTTTGTCCCATGTCTCAAGAAATGCCTTAGAGATGGAAATGTTTAATACCATCCGAGTGAAGAGAGTTGGCAAAGAAGAGCAGGAAGGGCATGCCATGGCACAATTAAATACTTAACCAAGAATAAAAAACAAAAAACAATTGGAAGCTAGAAATCATTCCGGCGGAATTCTGTTCCACCTGATTACGGCGTGATTACAGTCTGATGAGAAATACACAACTGCCAAATACAATAACAGGGTGCAGACATATGCCTATCAGGACTTCATTTGTGAGACTTTTGGCAGAGGCTGTTAACCTTCTGAGAATGATAAAGGATATGGCATCCAAACTTTGCAGAGTCCAATCCCACAGTAATCCTAATGACACTGAATTCTGTCCTCTAGCAAAAAAAAAAAAAAAACCTTCATACACAGCTCAAATGCAGTGTCAACTAGCCTGCAATTTTGAAGCCAAGTTTAAGGACTTGTGCTCTACTTTGTGTGGGGCTTGCAACTCAAAGAAACCTGAATTCAGAAAAAGGATACGTATGTCGCTCCCCAAGCCCCCAAGGCACTGATAGACCTGAAAATGGAAAAGCTCTTGAATTGAGCAAACCAATCGGTGTCATTCAGCCCAGACACTGGAGTTGAGGCTCAGGCACCGTGAGCCAATTTGTGACGGATCAATAATTTTGTCAGGGAAACAGTCGAATAGGGAGGGGATGGGTACAGAAGAAGGGCATAGCGTCTTTCAAAGACATTGAGGGGGGAGGGGGTTGGGGGGTGAAAACAATACAAATTTGCAGTTCTCTCTTTAATTTCCAATTGGTTTGTTTAATTTAGAGCTGAAAATGTAATTGTAAATTTAAAAAAGCAATATGCAAATAAATATTTGAGAATTAATTAAATAAATATGTACCCTACTATATTTTATGGAATATAAGTTGCATTTTTCTTTAAATAAATGAGTGTTTAAGAAAAATGTTGTGTATTATGAATATCACTATACTTTGTTTTTATACATATATTTTCATTCCTGTTCTGAATACTGTTAAATTTATAGGATTTGTTGTTGAGTGAGGGGAACTAACAGTGAGGGTAATACATTTGTATTGTGTTTTTTAATGTCTGTAAACATTTTGCATATACCGGTATAATAAAAATAAAATGGAACTTATACACCTGGTGTGATTTATCTGTTTTTTCTCTCAAAAATGAAATTTTGACCCGGTGCGCCTTGTAGTCAAGCATGACTTATTTAACTTATAAAATATGGTACGCGTGTTGTGTAACATATGTCAAGTTATGGTTTTATTTTCACTGTGTTCCCTTTGCTAGTTTGTCTCCATGGTTTTTGATTGAGTTATGCTCGTGTTTCTGGTTACGTTAATTATCTCTGTGTATTCATACTTTCCAGTCACGTGACTGCCATGGATACCTGGCGGGCAACAAACGCTAACTAAAGGCGGGCGTACACGGTGCGAATTCTGAGGGTCGGAAGATCGTATGTCCATGCACACTTTACGAGTGAGTTTATCCGAAAATCGTACGGAGGCAGTGATATACGACACGATTTTACGACCTGCTGAATTCCGAAGAAATCGCACGAAGTTCCGCGCCAAAAACTCTCTCATAACTGCATATAAAATATTGATACAAGCCGTGATTATTTTGCTACATAGGCTCGTTTTCAGCACCGGGAAACGGACGTCCGGTCACCCTTGTGTGTGTGTGTGTGTGTGTGTGAATGAGTTAAAAAACTTAGTTACGGTAGGCTACACATTAAAAAATAAAATTTCAAGCTCTCTGAATGATTAATTAGCCGTTTAAACCACCTCATCATGTGAGTGTTTGCAATTCATTTTGCTGAGAGAAGCTAGCGCAGTGAACGGGGCTTGAGTGAGCTTGAGCGCGTTGTGAGTGAGGGCGTGGGTGCCAGATCCCGTGTTGCCAGATCCACATAATGGAAAGGTGACAGTAGTATTCTGGACTTGTGTTTTGGATTAATGTCACAGTTTAGGAAGTTATTAAAGTGGTTCGTGATATATTAATCTTATTTCCAAAACACAAGCTTTGAACTTATTTTGGATTTTTATCATTTCTTTGTTTTTGTTTGTTTTTGCTTGTTTTTCGTAGCAATATCTGGCAACATTGTTCTGTCGGCATTAATAAAAAAAAAGATTAGGCTGTAGACAAACTGTAATTGCTGTTAGGAAGATACAAACGCAATGATCATCGTGACGTGTAAGAATCTGTAAGAAATGTATAACACTATCAAAAACAATAGCATAATACAGATCTGTATGTTACAGAATGAAATATGCCAAATACTGGCCAGCAGGAACACGGCAGATGCTGTTTAGTTAACCTTTCACAAAGTCATCATAAAAACATTAATTGAAGCAGTATTTCTAGTAGTCCACACCATTTTCGTCTTTCTTCTGTGGATTTCCAGAGCTCCTGATTGGTCAAATTCAGATAGATCGACAAATCGGCTCATTCAACCGCACACACCTCACGAATGCAAGCCGACAGCTCCCGAACTTTTTCGACATGCTTAAAAATTATCGGGAGGTCAAGAGGTGCTCGGCTCGTCTCGTATCTTCCTCGCACACGGTACGAGCCGCGACATGCGAGCATAACCGATTTACACGCGATTTCTCCCGAGTGAAAAAAATCATCTGCGAGCTCGTAAAACAGCAAAAAATCGCACCGTGTACGCCCGCCTTAAATCGCGACAAACAGTGGCCAGCCAGGGGAATTGCAGCCTTGCAAATTTCCAATACTACAATCAATTAACTATTTAGACCATATGTCACCGAATGCTAAAATTAGATATCAAGAAAAGATTAACATACTCGGAACGTGTGATCCATACACAGCACCCGCTGATGTTTTCATTGCTTTGAAACGGGCAAAAGTCTCTACCAGACTTGGAGTTTGGAGATATTTACATATATCTTATAGAGAATCCGTCACCTTACACCGCACAAAAAATTAAAGCCTACAAAAGTACAGATAGCTATCTTTTTTCAAGAGTGGATGGGTTAACAACGCAGTCGTATCGGAGGTGAAAAACAGGAATATTTTCATAATCAAAGCAAAGGTCCGTTTGCTTATGTTTGCAGCTATACAAAGTGACATCTGTTCCATCGTGTGATGAAGTCTTCATCTGAATATGTACACCCTGCCTGCCGACGAATGACAGCTTGATAATACAAAATACAAACTTATGCCAACTGTATCATATATGGCTAGCAGGATGTCAAACATTGTAGCCTACCTGCTTATCCACTCCACATCAGACAACAAACAAGAGCAGCGAAATGCGTATAATCCTGTTAGCAATCTGTTAGGCTGTAATGTAGTATAGTAATAAGTGTACAATAGTATGCATGCAAAGTAACTAAGTAAGTAATAAGTAGATGCAGTACAACAGTCACGTGTCATTCATTCTCCATGTATTCATCTTCTCATATCATATCAAATCAAATCACGTACAGATGAACGCGTTCTCGCCACCTACTGGCGAACGTGTACGCACATTTATGTTAAGATTACACGATTGACAGTGCATCCAATCGCACAACAACTATCTGGCATGTCGTTTACACCTCAAAACACCAACTTTTGTATATTAAAACTGGCGACGTCCAGGCAAGATCATTGATTAGTTTACTGGGTTTCGTTGCTAGAGAACGACGTTCTTGCCCGCCAGCCAGTACATGTGACGTCACGTGCAAAGTATGAATTTAAACCCTCTGTTCATTCCGTTTTTATGGTCCGGTATTCTCGCTCACGATTCACGATCGGTAGCTGTAATAGAGCAAGCACACAACGAAAGGAATAGGGAACAAAACAGTCTTTAATAAATCCACAAAGAACAAACAGGTGATCGCAGAAGACAAACTTGAATACAACCACAAGTTGAAAATTACTGTACTAAAGCATAAAAATACTGTTTTCCAGAGATTTAGGAAACATGCTAAGTTCACATACTCGTTTCTCAAAAAAAAAAAAAAAAAAAAAATGCTACAGGCAGTTATTCTACTTTGAAATGTGTGTTCCATGTTAGAATGTCAGAATGTTTTGGTCTGTGTGATTCCACCCACTGACAATTTACCCAATAATATTTCGAGACCCCGGTTTGCCAGTTGGCGGAAAACACAGCGTATTGTAGCCATGGAAGCCAGCAAACAAACTGCGTCAGAGATCGCAGATTATACTCAACCTAAAAAGCCTTGGCATGCATCTAAAAAGCTCTATGAACGGGAGCATATTAAGATGGAAAACACAGCGTATTGTAGCCATGGAAGCCAGCAAACAAACTCGGTCAGAGATCGCAGATAATACCCGACCTAAAAAGCCTTGGCATCCATCTAAAAATCTCTATGAACAGGAGCATTTTAAAACGGGAATAAATCAACTCATCAACTAAAGGCCAATTCACACCGCACAGACGAACACCAACAAACAAGTTGGCCGTTGGATTTAGAATTTTATGAAAAATAACTGTCATGTTCACACTGCCCCAACTGCCAAAAAACGCTGATTGAACATGTTCATTTGGGTGAAAACAAACCCCAACCAACAGACGCCGACAGAGGTAACACACTGATCTGACAAACCCAACAAATGTGTCTGTTGGCAAAATTAGCTGTTGGCGGTGTGAATTGGCCTTTACAGTGTGCAAGTCTCCTCACCTTCCATTGTCAATTGCGCTCGCTCCTGTTGCGCGTGCTCACTCTGGCAACCTACGTGAGCGTCAGGTCTTAGGAGGAGGGGGCGGTGGAAACAAACCTCTCCAATATTTTGAATTTGGACTGCAGTACTCATTTCAACTAGCTGTCATTACTGCACCTTTAAACACTGACGATACCGGACACAACTAGGGAAAATCAGGGCTTAAATACATGGGGAGACATAATGATTGACAATTGAATGTAATCAGTAATCAAGGGGACTAGGGAACAAAGGAAACACAGGCAGGCAGACAGGCAAACAGGGAAACCAAAATTAAACAGAATAAAACAGAACATATATGTTACACTGTGCTGATGTTTAAAAGTAAATAGGCCAAAAGAAAAGCTTAAGACTTTAACATGACTGACTTGCAATGCTGTGTAAAAGTAAAGAAATTACAACAGAGAAACATATTTTTTGCCATTTCGCCCAACCCTACTTCACAATTATTGTCAAGTAGGGCTGGGCGATATGGCAAAATATATGATCATGATATTAGAAGAGGTTCATTGTTAAAATTAAGTTAAAAATGATTAACTATCACTGGTTTCCCATCTATGAAAAGATTTAGAGGTATAAATGTCAGTAAAAAGTGCAACATAAACATTGTAAACCGGCAATTAATGTGCTGGAGGTTTTTTTCCCCCTCCATTGACCTTCGTCTCACATTTTTACCAGCAAAAACGCATTCTGTGTGAACTGGTCCTTAATCTGTGTTTTGTCGCTTTTAAGAAACCCAAACCACTTCCATATAATTTATGTTGTGTTACCTCTTTTACCCCAATAATTTCCTCAGCTTTTGAGGGTCACACAGGGTTCGGTTATACTGAATTCTGTGATCCACCAAATTATGTGACACTAGTAGGAGCTGTATTGCCCTAATCCTAATCCCAATCCTAACGCTTACCCTACCGTCTCTACAGGGCCTACTAGGGTCACATAATTCGGTGAGTCATAGAAATCGAAACAACACTGGCTCCCTGTTGTCGCATTTATTTCGGTTGTGTGATTGACTGGTAGGATCATCCATATTGAGTAAAAATGCCCAGAGCTTATTATTATTATTATTATTATTATGACTGTTTGAATTAATTAATGAGATCCAACTTGGATCAAATAGATAGTTCACACACTAAACTAAGTACAAATTGCTGATGTTAACCACTTTTAACTAAGAATACTGTGGGTTTTGCCGCTTCTAAAGAACTAAAAGATAATTGCTAAAATAAATAATTGCTGAAAGTTTCTCATGTAACTATTTCTTCTTTTTTTGCCTGAAATAAAGACGATTATTCCTCCTAATGAGATTTTCCTCAGCCGTAATAATGAAACCCTCTATTAAAGCATTTGCTGCACTTTCAGCACAGAGAGATTCTTTCCAGTTTCAGTTGAGGAGCTAAAGTACAGAGCAGTGAACCATTCAGGCTGATCAAAGCAGCAGTGCATTCACAACAAATCACATTTAACTGAGTGTATAACGATTGCTAATCTAAATGTTTCTTCCTGTGGAAAACTGCATGGACCATAGACAGGTAATTGCCGGAGACACATCATAAATACTACAGAGCACAGACAAAACCCAGAAGCCTCAGGTATGTCATTTAAAAAAAAAAATCCTCTTAAATTGTCTCCTTAGCATTTTTCTTTTACTACTACTAGTTTGAAAAGTGACAGAGATGATTTCAAAGAAAACCATTTAAGTACCGGTAACATGCCATGTGGCTAAGAAATCAAGGCATTTCCCATTAGAATCAGCTGAGTCACTGTGTGCGGGCAGGTTTTGAGGGTGTGCATGAGGCTGTACGCAGGTGTGACCTTGCACGATCTGCTGCAAAAACAGGCATCCTAGGACAGAACGAATGTAGTGGTGTGAATGCACCACATCAACAGCTAATGCACTGCAAGAAAAGTTAGAGGGGAGGAAAGCACTGTACAGAAACTTGGCATAATCAACTCTTGGTTTGGATGGGTCTAGACACCTAAAACATACACAATCATGCAAAGATGGAATTTATGCCTCAAGTTAATGAAAAATAATAAACAAGGAACATTAAGAATGGTCTTTATATAAAACCGCACCGTAGCAACATGACAACAAGGCATCAGTCTCCATCACCACTCAATTAAATTTCTATTTCAGAAATTAGATTTCTGTTTTCATGGTATCCAAAAGCATTCCACAATTCTGATGACATGCAATGTTTCATTTACCACTGTTCCTAATTAAGGGACCAAGAGAATTAAGGACATCTTAAATTTCACATCATCAGATCCATTAGCCAAGCAATACAATCAGAAGGCCTGTTCATGGCAAGGTTTGGTTGGTTAGCGTGACCCAGTTAGCCCCTAATGGTACAAAAGCCTCCTTCTCCATTAAAAGCTATTTTACAATATTTGTTGCAGGCACTATATGAAGCAGGAATTTGTCGTCACATTAAAGTTAGGGATGCACAATATAGAGTACCATATCGGTATATGCAATTGTGCATGATCTTTTCTCCAATCTTTACATTTAGATTACATCTCCCAAATAGGGTTGGGGAAAAAAAATCATGACAGCATAGTATCACAATATTTTGTGTGGGGATACTGCATCGATACACAGACGCCAATCAATCTTCATATAGACACTTAAAACAGCCTGTATCATCATTACCTGATACAGTATCTCACCTATTACATAATTGTAACATACCAGTTATACGCTTTTGAAATCAAACTATCTTGTTGTGTTATTGCGTAGGCTGTTTCACAAGGAAAATAACCTCATAGCATCATCTAGAGTCCAAGTTGTATGCTTTTTAGCATCTGTTAATGAAAAATATCTTTCTAAATGTTTTTAGTTGTTAGTATGTGTATGTGTGTTTTTTTATTTATTAGGACAAAATGGTATAGAATTGTAATATCGGCTATAACATGAAAATAATTCGCAGTTTTCACGTCCGCCAAAGTTTTAAAGAAAAAGTTTTGCAACTGAGATGAATGAAGAATGAAAAAGAAAAATGTCAGTATTTCACATAAACATCAAAACAACATCTAGCAATACCGATTTCACATGGTTTAGTGCAATATACACATCGTCTGATAATACAAATTGTAGACATAGAGTGGGGAAACAGAGGGGGGAAATCATACAGGATGAAGTCCTGCCTTTACACCACGTGAGTGACAATTTCCTCTCTCTGCGTTCATCATGCACAGGAATCCCCGGTCTGTCAGTTCTACCTTCAGATGCTAAGGAGGAAGCTGATTTTATGATGTGATGCGAGCTACCTGTAGCTACAAGCAAGGAAGATGTACGAGTTCTCATTCCGCCAATCACGTGGAAGAGTTCTTCCATGCACAGCATCTATTGATCATCTTTGGTTCCAACCAAGAGAGGTGAAAGAAGATGATGAGATAAAACCAGAGGGGGGAAATCTGTATAACAAGTAAGTGGAGTGGGAGTTGAGGTGGATTTGTTAAAAACCATTTGGACGGAGAAAAGCATAGCTGTGTACAGCAATGATCAAAGCCATCTCAGGCCAGTCACCTCATATCAATCTGTGTAACGTCACATGACCGTCCGACAGCGAAACGCACAGATTAATCTGTAATATCAAAGGCTGAGACAGACAGATATGAAGACGAAACACAGTTAAAGAACAATAAATCCACAGATGTCACTCGAAACAGAAAGGAGGCATGCTCCGACTAGCAAATTGGCTTACAGCCATGCTTCTATTATTAGGACCAAATTAATAATTCACTATTTGACTCCCCCCCCATCAATGTAACCCGTGCGCCCTCTGACAGCACAAGCGAAAGCCCTGAATAAAACATGCTAATGTAATTTGTTCCCACAATAAGGTCTTAAAATGTCTCAATCACGATCTGTCTTTAGCGTCACGTTGACATCCGTGTCCTTCAGCTGTCAAACAAACAGGAAGTGTTGATCCCTATAAATAAGACTTGCGACGGTGTCTGAAAAAAAGATGTAGAGTGAATTGATTGGCTGTTGCCAATGCAATCATGCATCAAATTTGACAGAGAGCATTAAATTTCTTCTCGCAATTAGCACCTTGCATTGTTCAGCCATCAAGTATTAAAATCTCATTAGGCAACAGTTCATGTGTAAGTAAAAGGGGCTGACATTTCAAAACAGTGCATGCTTACAGCGTGCATAAGAGTGGTTTGTTTTAACCTTATAAAAAAAGCGGGAAAAAACAAGGTCAGTTTGGTGTAATATTTTCCCCCTTTAAAACACAGGCATATTTTTTTTCTCCATCCCTTTAAGTCCAATGCTAACCAGTCCGAAAATACTTTACAACCAAGGACACTACAACCCCAATCACAGTATGAAATGTCACATTCCTTTAATAAGCGTTTCTAAAACATGCTCTGTTTGGTCCGCATGCTTATTTCTGCTCGCCTGACCTTTAACGGGTCTAAAAGGTAATATCTAATGAGTTTGGCTCCATGCAAATGTAACATGAGGTGTGTCAGGTTTAGTGTGACGCCCTGTCATCAGGTTGGGCAATGAATAATAGAGCAGCGTAGTGTAAAAGAGAAGGATTTAAACAAGGCTGATGCTCAGCAATTTAAGAGCATCAATTACACCATTGTGGAAGAGCTGAAACAACACATGCAGCGTGAACGATTTTTAGTTTGAGTGCTTTAAAGCTTGAACTGAAACATAATGGTTTCATCTATATGTGCAACAAATTATTACAAGAAAATAGAAGGACTGCAAATTTTCTATTTTAATCAAGCACACAGATCTTAGTGGAAATTGGCTATTTTTTCGTTGTGTAATCTGACTATCATTATTATCTCCTTTAGATTTTGACCTTCAAATTATAATGTCTCATGCTACTTTGTAAAATTCTTATTAGCTCTTCAGATGTTTGATACAATGTCAAAGAAATGTGTGAGGAGCTATATAAAAATACTATTATTAAGCGCCCTTGTTGAGTATTAAATGTATAATTATTCTAATATGTTCCTTGAGGTTTACTTATTATGTTAATAAAGTTTTGTGCACACACTTTATTTTATTTTATATTCTGACCATCTGAAATGATCTGGTTTTAAGGGTTGGCTCCTTTAGCAACAACATTTTCTTGAATGATTAACAGATTAAACAATTATCAAAACAGTTAAGAACTGTCCATAACTTTACACTTTCGCATATCAAAATTGTCTCTTTTGACACCTATACATACATATGCTGCAGTTCTCAGCTCTAGTTTCTTTCGTCTTTCGGTCTCCTTCACTGTGTGAGGGTGAGGATTTCATTCATGGGCATGTGTCTGAATTGGCTAATCTAGTTTAGTGGATCTGATCATCTAGGAGCACCACAATTCTACAGCAGACGAGAAGAGTCAACTGTGTCCGTGCCATTTAAAACCTCATTTCCAAATCAGCCCTAAAGTGTCCCCCCTCTTTACCTCTTAAACTCACGTCACATTGACTCGCCAGAGAGGTCTTTCATTCAGTTGGCTGTCTCATAGGTACGTATTGTAATAATGGAAAAATCACAGAGATTTAAACTGATCTTGTGCTGTTGAACTACTGATATGAACTTTCTAACTGTAATACTGTTGACAGGGTTGAGGTTAAATCATATATATACAATGTCAGTTTGAACGAGGTTCAAATACTTGGCCTTTGCACCGACACTATTACAGTTCTTCAGCACCGGCGCTTTTGGGAAATTAAGTGCAAACTGCAGCCATCAATCCTTATGAAAATGAAATAAACATGACCTCAGTGGCCAAGGGAACTGCTAACTGGATAACAGCATACCTTACACAGCAACCTACAGCAAAAAGGAGACTCCAAGGGATTTTTGATGGACGAGCTCTCCATTCAGATGGGACTTTAGCACCCGTGAAGTCCCAACCAGCCGCTCTATAGGAGGAAAGAACGTGAACGACCGCAAGAACTGAATAAATTGCAGACTTGATTGGCGAAGGTAACACAGTGTACTTGGGCTATTCCTATTCGGCAGTACCTTGTGAACTCTTTGACTTATAAAAAATGAATATGCTTGTGTTGTAATTTAGGGAAGTATTTCCATAAAAGGGTATAGCAGACCTTCAGGTCTTCAACCTCAGACACAAACTTTATTAGTTTAAACTTGATTATTTATACAATGGCAAGAAAATGTTTCTATCAGGCCTAGTAACATGAAACCGAACAGGATGGAAGTTGGTCATTTCTCAGTGAGCGATTAAGCGTTAAGGACGATTTTGGATCGTTTTTTAATAACCTTTATTTATTTGATTTTTTATATGTGATTTTAAAGATTTCTGCACATGTTATCTAACAGGATAGACTATTTTAAAGTGATTATCAACTAACACTACAAATATCACAGAATACATTAAAACCATATAGGGCCCGAGCACCGATGGTGTGAGGACCCTATTGGAATTGCTCTGTTTATTATTAATACAATATTTATGGTGCTGTTTTATCATAAAAAAATCATTTCCAGGAGGAGGATGACATTAAGGACCTAGAAAAATCTACAAAAAATTAAGAATTAAAACAATATGGACACATTAGAAATGCCTGCAATATTTATTCAGAAATTTTTTGCGTTAAAAGCTGAAGAAAATATGAATCTGGCAAAAGTCTAATTTTTAATGGACTTGGACAAGAAAAAAAAAAATAGAAATCAATTGAAAGGTTTTTTATCTTTATATTTAAATATATATATTCCTATTATTTAAAAAACTAATACCTAAAAAAAAAATATTTAAGAAAATGCTGTTTTTTTATTATAGTATATGTGAGATGAGTAGCCCAGACTCAAATACTGTACAAGTCAGATACTGTCCAAATAAATCTTCATGAGAGCTTTTCTCTATGAGGAAACCGTAATGAAGACACACATTAACCTATGCAAGATTTCTGATGTTCTCCTTAGGGACTGATAAACAACATCTGCTTATATGTTAATCTCCTTCCGACTGGTAACATATGGACAAATGAGCAAATGTGACCTTTCAGTGTTTATTAGTGATAGGGCCATGTATCAGTTCTTAGACTTTCTCCTTTACCAGTAACAATTATTTTTAACCTTAATTCTGACCCTCTGTCTAAAATGACCAGTTTTAAGGGGCGTCTTCTTTAAGGCTGGTCAGTAAACAGCCACTGTTATGATTGGCTAACGCCATTGCATAGGAAACAGTATCAATGCTCACTCACTATTGCACGTGAGTGTTTTAAAACATTATTAAAATAAACAAATTAAAATAATTTTGAACTCCTTTACCTAGAGTATGTGATGCAGCTGCTGTCAAATCCAATACAATTGGCAGCTTCATCTTTCAACAAAAGTTTCTTTGCAAACTCTCCATTACATTGTGCCTCATTTACTAAACAAAATGTTCCTATTAAACAAATAATCCTCCTACGCGATCCTTGACGTCATTAAAATAAACCATACACCTTTCCGACGCTGGGATCCTTCTGAAGTGTGTACAGAGACACAAACAAGCTATTTACACTGGAAGACATTGATTATAATGGGTTCTATTTGCTTTTGACAACACAATGCATGACCTCTTTAACCTCTAGAGACGCACTGACCCGACCATGTGCTTGACGTCACTTTGTTTATGGTATAGACTACCATAGTATATAGACTACTTTCTACTATTTTTTTTATTATATTATACTATGGGGCAGCTGAATGCTTGAATCTGATTGGTTGACAAACGTTCTAAGGTGTGCAATTCTTTTCAGAGAAACGCACAGCTAAAGTAGTTCCAGTAAGGTCTTGACCACATTACAGTTCCATATCACTCCGCCAAATGATTTCAGTTAACTCAAAGGTCCTTAACACTACAACAGCAAAAAAAAAAAAAACACACAAAACTATAAATAAACATAGTAAACAATAACATAAAAGCAACAAATTATTTCCATGTTTTTTTGCCACAAAAATTACGTTTTATTCAGTGGTGGACGAAGTACACATACCATGTACTTGAGTAAAAGTAAAGATACTCAAGGTAAAATATTACTCAAGTAAAAGTAGAAGTGCTGCCTTTAAACATTCACTTGAGCAAAAGTACAAAAGTATTTGCCTTCAAATGTCCTTAAAGGGTTAGTTCACCCAAAAAATGAAAATTAAGTCATTAATTACTCACCCCCATGCTGTACCAACCCCGTAAGACCTTCGTTCGTCTTCGGAACACAAATGAAGATATTTTTGATTAAATGTGACAGCTGGATCACTCCTCCATAGGCTCCCTAAGGGAATGAATCCTGACGGCCAGGAAAGTCAATGAAGAAAATGTTTAAATATTCCATGTCACAACAGTGGCTCAACTATAAGTTTATCAAGCGACGAGAACACTTTTTGTGCGAAAAAAACAAACAAAAATAACGACTTTATTCGACTATTCCTTTTCTTCCTTGTAGGCCTGAAACGAGACTTCAAGAGATTTCCACGACGCATGCGCGAGAATTGCGATCTCCTTCAACTACTTCAGTTAAGTTCTCGCGCGTGCGCGTCGTGGAAATCTCTTGAAGTCTCAAGTACTTTGATTTTTTTATGGCTATAATGTCCTATTATAATTTGTCACAAGACTCTTGCTTAACTCAGTCTAAGTGAAGACTAATGTCACTCTTGGCACAACAATCTATTAATGAAATGTCATTAATTAGTCTGATATATATACTGTGTGTGTGTATATATATATATATATATATATATATATATATATATATATACAGTATACATAAATATAGCCTCTGATTGCGGTGTTGTGACTGAAATAGCGAGCGCGGGAGCACATGCGCAAAAAAGTTTTGTAAAATGATATAAA
Organism: Tiaroga cobitis; assembly: GCA_030578255.1. Lineage (NCBI taxonomy): Eukaryota > Metazoa > Chordata > Actinopteri > Cypriniformes > Leuciscidae > Tiaroga > Tiaroga cobitis. The sequence goes on along the minus strand of CM060607.1, from coordinate 23,626,666 downwards.
TCGGTTTCGGGCACAACACCGCAATCAGAGGAGGACGGCTGAAACTGCGCACATCTCTCTCGCGTGCTCATATAATTACGATCACAACACAGCAAGCAGCCAAGCACACGGCACGCAAACTATATATATATGTATAGCCTATATAGTTTTTCTAAAACCACGGCCTGCATATATATATATATATATATTTGAGTTGAATTAATTTTTTGTGTGTTTAATTTTGGAGGGAAGGGGACTGTTCCCATAAGATATAAAACATTTACAGTATTTACTGTATATATTTTTCTCCAGCGCCTATGGTCATAATTATTAACATCTTAATGTTATGATACATTCACATAAACCTGCACAACGCCATTAAATATATATATATAGACTATATATATAAAAAAAAATTTTATTTTTTTTTCATTTAGCAGACGCTTTTATCCAAAGCGACTTACAACTGAGACTAAACCAAGCGAGTCTTCGTGAAGAGGCAAAAACAACGCAAGAAGTGCTCAAAATACAAAGTTCAGACATTGCTCGGAGTAGCATAAGCCAGATAACCAAGGATTTAAACGAAAAGGAAAGAATTTTTTTTATTTATTTTTTTATGTTAAGTGCTCTCGGAAGAGTGCTCACGGAAGATATACATTTATATATATATATATATATATATATATATATATATATATATATATATATATATATATATATATATATATATATATACACACACATACACACACACACACACACATACCTACTTAACCACAATGTGAGGACGTATGATTGGGAACCCTACCTTTAGGGACACCCCTTTCTGAAGGGTCTAGAGACAAAAGAAAGACATGACGGCACTTCTGGAGAAGCTGTCATCACACTTATCACTTGATTTTATCAATAAAAGCCTTCCTTAAAGACCTGACATTTTGCCTTCACTTTAGGGACAGTATTTTTTATGTCCATTTTGGGGACATTAAACACAAACTCTGATCAAGTCATACTTTGAGGACAATGGATATACACAAACTCTGGTCAAGTCATACTTTGAGGACCATGGTAATACACAGAGTCTCAAAATACAAAATTCAGACATTGCTCGGAGTAGCATAAGCCAGATAACCAAGGATTTAAACGAAAAGGAAATAATTTTTTTATTTATTTTTTTTATGTTAAGTGCTCTCGGAAGAGTGCTCACGGAAGATATATATATATATATATATATATATATATACACACACACACACACACACACACACACACATACACATACATATTTCTCTCATATTTAACGGCTCGCGGTTAGCACTTAGTACTGCCAAGGCAAGTTCAAAACAAAGCGCGCGCGCTGTACTGTGATTGGTGGCTCGTTTGACCAGTTACGTTTTTATCCACCCATAAATAAAAAGGAACGACTGATTTAGAAAATGTAGTTGAGTAAAAAGTAAGATATTTGACTTTGAAATGTAGTGGAGTTAAAGTAAAAGTCTCCCAAATTTAAATACTTGAGTAAAGTACAGATACGCAAAAAAGCTACTTAAGTACAGTAACGAATTACATTTACTTCGTTACTGTCCACCACTGGTTTTATTGTGTTCATTTCGTTAACGAAAACTATGGCGAAAAATGTTCGTTGACGAACTTTTTTTTTCCCCTAAGGCAAGACGATGAGAGACGACACCAACGATAACTGTGACTATATCAACACATGCAATATCGTTGAAGAAGAAAAAAAACGAGACTGAATGTGCGTAAAAGCCTTCCTTAAAGACCTGACATTTTGCCTTCACTTTAGGGACAGTATTTTTTATGTCCATTTTGGGGACATTAAACACAAACTCTGATCAAGTCATACTTTGAGGACAATGGATATACACAAACTCTGGTCAAGTCATACTTTGAGGACCATGGTAATACACAGAGTCTCAAAATACAAAATTCAGACATTGCTCGGAGTAGCATAAGCCAGATAACCAAGGATTTAAACGAAAAGGAAATAATTTTTTTATTTATTTTTTTTATGTTAAGTGCTCTCGGAAGAGTGCTCACGGAAGATATATATACATATATATATATATATATATATATATATATACACACACACACACACACACACATACACATACATATACATATTTCTCTCATATTTAACGGCTCGCGGTTAGCACTTAGTACTGCCAAGGCAAGTTCAAAACAAAGCGCGCGCGCTGTACTGTGATTGGTGGCTCGTTTGACCAGTTGCGTTTTTATCCACCCATAAATAAAAAGGAACGACTGATTTAGAAAATGTAGTTGAGTAAAAAGTAAGATATTTGACTTTGAAATGTAGTGGAGTTAAAGTAAAAGTCTCCCAAATTTAAATACTTGAGTAAAGTACAGATACGCAAAAAAGCTACTTAAGTACAGTAACGAATTACATTTACTTCGTTACTGTCCACCACTGGTTTTATTGTGTTCATTTCGTTAACGAAAACTATGGCGAAAAATGTTCGTTGACGAACTTTTTTTTTCCCCTAAGACAAGACGATGAGAGACGACACCAACGATAACTGTGACTATATCAACACATGCAATATCGTTGAAGAAGAAAAAAAACGAGACTGAATGTGCGCTCGGGATGAGGCACCCGTACAACAGCTATCCAGTTCTGAGGAGCTGGATGTTGTCAGTATGGAGGGAGAGATTGAGGATTCGCCACCTCACTCTCCCGAAAGTGATGAGCTTATGGAGGTTTTAACACGAGCTGTTGAAAAACTCAGTATTGAATGGCCAGTGATTAGACAGGAGTCTGTGTCGAAATCGAAACTTGATGAAAGATTTTTGCCCTCACGTGTTCAGCCTCCACGCCGGTGTCTGCCGTTCTTTCACGATCTCCACACTGAGGTGTCGAGATCGTGGAAGAAACCGGTTTCATATAGAATATTTAGTCCCCAGACATCTACATATTCAAATATAATGGGGGCTAGATCATATGGTTATGGCGCTTTGCCTCGCGTGGAAGAGACGCTCGCGAGCCATCTCTCCCCTGAGGCGGCGTCATCTTTTAAGACACCGGTATTACCCACCAAGCCCCTCAGAAATACATCTGCTTTGGTGGGTAAAGCGTATTCGGCTGCAGGTCAGGCTGCGTCATGTCTGCATACAATGTCAATCTTGCAGGCATACCAGGCTGACCTGCTGAGGGACGTGAGTGAGAGTGAGGCAGTCAGTACTGACGTAGTTCGAGAACTGCGTCAGGCTGCTGATTTATCCCTGCGCGCCACCAGAGAATCGGCCAAGCTAGTGGGTCGATCTATGGCAGCTCTGGTGGCCGCAGAAAGACATCTCTGGTTAAATCAGACAAATATGAAAGAGAAAGAAAAAGCTTTTCTTTTAGATGCTCCTCTCTCTCCATCGGGGTTATTTGGCGAAGCTGTTAATTCTGTTATAGATAAATTCCAGGAAGAGAAAAAACAAGCTGCAGCTTTCAAAAAATTTCTCCCGTTAAAAATTCACGTCCCTGGGGCTGCTGGGCGGGAGCAGCCCCGGCCGTCTACAAGCTCATCCCATAGGGCGCAGCAGAAGCAGAGTGTCGCGTCTCATGTCCCCCCTGCTGGACAGTGGGCTCAGGCGCGGCACTCTCAGCCGAAGTCTTCTAGCAATAGACCTGATCTGAGGACAGTGATATTGTCTAAGAAGGCTTCGGCTAAGAAGAAGTCCTGACGCCGAGGCGTTCAGGATGCTGAGGGTGGTCCCCACCGAGGCGGAAAGGAGTTCACCTCTCTTTACGGTGCCCATTCTTCCTCGGTGCCCTCAGGGGGCCGTTCTGCCAACCCCGCCTTCATGCCGGGGCGTAGGCGGTCCCAGCGAGCGTTTTCCCGAGGGACGCTCGCTCCCTCTGAGGAGGGTCTCACAGCAGTCAAACCAGTCGTTCCCTGCCGGTGCGCCGTTACAGGGCGCTGTGTTTGCTGCTCAAGTTACACCAGAGGCCAGTCTCGAGAGACTGGTACCCTTAGTAGATTTTCTGGCAGAGTGGAAAAGCCTTCCAAGAATATCTCATTGGGTCCTGCAGACAGTAGAAAAAGGATATGCTATCCAGTTCAGGTGTCGTCCACCAAAATTCAGAGGGGTTCTGCACACAGTGGTGGGCCCCGAGCAGGCTCTGGTAATGGAACAAGAGGTGAAAACGCTCCTCCAAAAGGAGGCTATAGAACGGGTTCCTCCTCCCAGTTTGGAGTCAGGTTATTACAGCCGATACTTCATCGTTCCAAAGAAGGATGGGGGGTTGCGTCCAATCTTAGACCTGCGCCTATTGAATCGCTCGGTAGGGAAGCTAAAATTCAAGATGCTCACTATCAAGCAGATCGTGTCTCAAATCAGATCCGAGGACTGGTTTGTCACGATAGATCTAAAGGACGCATACTTCCACATTTCCATCCTTCCACAACACAGGAAGTTCCTGAGGTTCGCCTTCGGGGGCGAGGCGTACCAGTACAGGGTTCTTCCGTTTGGCCTAGCTTTATCACCCCGCACTTTCACGAAATGCATGAATGCAGCACTAGTGCCTCTGAGGCTTCAGGGCATTCGTATTCTCAATTACATCGACGATTGGTTGATTTTAGCTCAGACGGAGCAGATGGCGGTTCGGCATCGAGATGTCGTCCTCGCTCACATCAGAAAGTTGGGGTTGAGGCTGAACGCAAAGAAAAGTGTACTATCTCCTTCTCAGAAGACCACTTTTCTGGGTGTCGTTTGGGATTCGGTCTCGATGCGGGCGCGGCTCTCTCCGACCCGCATCGCTTCGATTCTCTCAGCTGTGAAACAAGTAAAGCTAGGCCAGCTACTCACTGTGAAGCAGTTTCAGAGACTGTTGGGTCTGATGGCAGCAGCATCCAACGTTATACCTTGCGGCCTGTTGTACATGAGACCGTTACAGTGGTGGCTCAGGACCAAGGGATTCTCCCCGAGGGGAAATCCGCTCCGCACGTTCAAAGTCACGCGGCGCTGCCTTCGTGCTCTGGTCATGTGGAGAGAAACTTGGTTCCTATCCAAAGGTCCTGTGCTGGGGGCTCTTTGTCGTCGCATAACGCTAACGACGGATGCTTCCCTCACAGGGAAGCATGATGGTCCTGCCACAGACCTTGGGCTGGGCGGCCACTCATGACCGCCCAGCCCAAGGTCTGTGGCAGGACCATCATCTATCGTGGCATATAAATTGTCTAGAGATGTTGGCTGTGTTTCAGGCTCTGAAACACTTCCTAACAGACCTGAGGGGCCATCATGTGTTAGTTCAATAAGACAACACGTCGGTGGTCTCTTATATAAATCATCAGGGGGGCCTGCGGTCTCGCCGGCTTTACAAGTTGGCCCGTCAGATCCTCCTGTGGTCCCAGGGGAAGCTACTATCACTGAGAGCAATGTATCTTCCCGGGTATTTAAATGTGGTAGTGGACTCCCTGTCGAGGCAGGGGCCGAGGCCAGGGGAATGGAGACTCCACCCCGAGGTGGTGGAGCTCCTTTGGTTGAGTTTCGGTCGTGCCGAGGTGGACCTATTCGCTTCCAGGGAGACCACGCATTGTCATCTGTGGTTCTCCATCAGTCATCCAGCCCCCCTGGGGCCGAGCCCCCCTGTGGCCGAGGTCACGCCTGTACGCCTTTCCCCCGATTGCTCTGCTACCAGGAGTTCTGGAGAGGGTTCGCCGGGACGGGGTCAGCCTACTATTAGTAGCCCCGTTTTGGCCGGCCCGAGTATGGTTTGCGGACCTGATTTCTCTCCTGGACGGCTCTCCCTTGGAGCTCCCGGTCAGGAGGGATCTACTCTCTCAGGCGGGCGGCACGATATGTCACCCCCGCCCAGAATTGTGGAAACTGTGGGCTTGGCCTCTGAGGGGGCCCAGCTCATAGAGTCTGGTCTCTCAACCGAGGTTGTTGAGACCATTCTTCACTCCAGAGCTCCATCCACGAGGAAGCTTTATGCCTTGAAGTGGAAACTTTTCACTTCTTGGTGTGGAGAACGCCTGCAGGACCCAGTTAACTGCCCAGTGGGTGCAGTGCTGGAGTTCCTGCAGGAGCGCTTCTCCACAGGGTTATCCCCCTCCACACTAAAGGTGTATGTGGCGGCACTAGCTGCTTACCACGTCCCTTTCAGTGGAGTTTCTCTTGGGAGACACCCGCTTGTAACTCGTTTCCTCCGTGGCACTTTGAGGCTGAGGCCAGCAGTTCGTACGAGGGTGCCGACCTGGGATCTGGCCATTGTATTGGAAGGTCTTTCCCTAGCTCCTTTTGAACCTATCGAAGAAGTTCCTGAGAAGTTTCTCACTTTTAAAACTATCTTTTTACTTGCTATCTCCTCATTAAAAAGAATCGGAGATTTGCAGGCTCTGTCGGTGTCACCCTCGTGCCTGGAATTTTCGCCTGGCATGGTTAAGGCTTTTCTGCATCCTAGACCAGGTTACGTTCCCAAGGTCCCTACTAATGTTGTTAGACCTACGGTTCTGCAGGCTTTCTGTCCTCCTCCATTTATGTCATCGGACCAGGAGAAACTTAATTTACTCTGCCCTGTTAGGGCGTTAGACGCTTATGTCCACAGAGCTGCCCTGTGGAGGAAATCAGAACAACTATTTGTATGTTTCGGGCCACCCAGGAAAGGGTGTCCTGCGTCTAAACAGAGAATGAGCAAGTGGGTGGTCGAGGCTATCTCACTTGCTTATGAGTCGGCTGGTCAGCCTTCACCTTTGGCTGTTCGAGCCCACTCTACTAGGAGTATGGCTGCTTCCAAAGCTCTATTGTCGGGGGTTTCCCTGAGTGATGTTTGTGATGCGGCTGGATGGTCTTCACCGCATACTTTTGTTAAGTTCTATGACCTAGACTTAAGTTCTACCCCTGGGGCACAAGTGCTCTCGTCCTCTGTGCGCTAGTTCTCACATGGCGGTCATTTGGTCCTATGGCGACGTGGGTATTCGCGTTCCCGCAGCGTTCGACACAGCTCGAAGTTCCCTTGAAAGGGAACGTCTCGGTTACGTATGTAACCCTAGTTCCCTGATAGGGAACGAGACGCTGCGTCGTTCCCCCATACTCCCGGCACTCCCGTTAGCGCTTCCTTCAGGCCTATCAGAAGCTACTGCACTTAGGTTTTTGGGGTGCTTTATAGTTTCCTGGTCGATGACGTCACCCGCCTATGACGTTTCATCTCTCCATTGGGCTGATTCCATACGTGCTTCATGACGCACAACGCAGAGGCGTTCCCGCAGCGTTCGACGCAGCGTCTCATTCCCTATCAGGGAACTAGGGTTACATACGTAACCGAGACGTTTTTGTCAAATAAAGGAGACGACAACACATTAACTGTTTTTACGAGCAAGAATGCAATGCTTCCTGAATATCCACACGATTTCAAATGTGACATTGATTTTATACAACAGTTCAACAAACAAAAGGATAACATTAAGTGATGTACTACATTTAAAACAGTATTGTCAGTAGGCTTATTGCTCCATTTTGCAACGAAAGCCATAGCAGAATTGAAGCACACAGCGGTGATTCGTGAACGAATCTGTGGCTTTGAACGAATAGTGAGATTCAATGATCTGTTAATAAATACAGCATAGACAGTAAAAGAAATGGACACAGCGACCCCATTGATTTCAACGGAGAAGACTGAAGCCTGATTATTGCACTTCCTGTCTGATGTCTGAGCGACTGCGCAGGCTCAAACTGAGCTTTTGCAACTGTCAGACTGACGACAGTCTGACAGTTGTAAATCTTCTAGTAGCTGTGCCAAGACAAATCTGAATCACCTAATTCCTCAAAAACGTTGTTGAAATATTTTGTCCCGTTGCTTTTATGGACTCTCTATCTATGGGTTTCTCCCTTGACTTTATGCCTCCATGTCCCCCCGATTGCCTCATAGAGAGTAAAAGATTGCCTGCGAGCTTCTCCTCCTGATACAGTAATGTCTCTATTGTGCGACAGAATGTTGCGTGGTTATGACACAATCGTTAGCCTATTTTTTACAAAAACGGCTTCTACGGGGCCGTAGCGTAAGATACAAAGTAAAGGAGCATTTTATACATTGTCATGTTTCTTTAGAAATAAATAATGGACAAATGAAGTCTTTGGACGCCTCAGATGTAAAGTTATTCGCTGTCAAAGTGACACCAAAATGAATGGGAGTCAATGGAATGCAAACAGCATGTGAAGTTCTGCTACAATGGCGGCTCCCGCGAGGCTTCAACTTCCGGCTGATGGATTACCCCCTTGAAATACAGCCACTTGCGATTTTAATTTAATATTTAAAAGTATCACTTCGTTTTTACGTTGATAGTTGATAGTTGACAGTTGATAGTCACCACGACCTGTCGAGCATGTATATCAAACTTTGTCACTGCATGGAGCAAAAACACACATTTTTACACAGCTTGTGGCTGCAGGCGAAGTCTTTGCCTGACAGTGTGCTAATGCATATTTTAATGTATTTTCATATTTTTTAACAACCAGTCCATCCATTTTCTTCAGATGATAGCTTGTTCCTGCAGGGCAGTAATCATTAATCATTGCAGAAATATCGGCTGACTGTGAAGGGAGGGATGGTGTTTATGGTAGGTGCTACGAGAAGACCATCTGGATGTGACATAGATGCTGTGTTTGATATTACCCTCACAGATCATCATGTGTCAAGCAATTACTCAAGACACTTCAGGGTTGTTTAAGATGTTCATTATGACAGGGCAGTGAATGCTTGAGGCAGTGTTGCTGTGTGAGGCCTGAAACAAGTTATATGTATATTAGGGGTGTAACGGTACATGTATTCGTATTGAACCGTTTCGGTTCGAGGCTTCCGGTTCGGTACGCATACAAACCGAACGATTCCTAGGACCATTTTTCCTGCCGACAAAATTCGCGCTGGCGCGACCACCACAACGTTGCGCAACATCAAATGGCAAGCGTAATGAAAGCGGAACGAAACTGCGCTACTCATTATGTGCTTCACGGATCGTTTATCAGTTCGGGCCAGCAACATCTGTGCAGCGCGAGCCGATCTCGATCAAGCGACACTGTTACAACACAGCGCTAAAAGATCCAGTAAAGAAAACATTTGAATTCGCCACTGAAGTAATAACATCGCTGTGAGATCTAGTGAGAAGCATTCAAATTTCTCCGTTATTAACCGTAGATCTCTATTAGATCAAACAGCGCTGACGTGGTAACCAGGAGAAACTTTGTGCCGTGAATGAACTAATACTTTACGTCCACAGACCAGCAACATTCACCATGGATTTAATATAGTAACACTAACTGTAACCAGTTTGGCTGGAATAGTGAAATGCTTTCAAGTACTTCACACATCTTTTTCCAGCACTTCAAAACTCAAATAATATATATAAATAAATTTATATATTTAAATGTTATTTTTAATGTGATGACCAAAACATTATTTGTTCATCCTTCAAAGATGACCCCCATTTATAAACCTGAAAGTTTCAAGATGTAGGAAAACTCACAGTTATTTACAAATATTTTTTCTTGTAACAAATAGGACATTTCTCTGGCATTTTTTCTTTTTGCTGTATCGAAAACGTACCGAACCGTGACTTTAAAACCGAGGTACGTACCGAACCGTGATTTTTGTGTACCGTTACACCCCTAATGTATATATAAAAATAAATTAAAATCTTACTCATCCCAAAGTTTTGAATGGTAGTGTATTCATTTAAATGCATTCTGATTATCTTTCTTTTCACTCTCTCTAGGCCCACACTCTCAAATGAATCTAAAAAAACACAAGGCAAAGACTTAACAATGGTCTGAAATATGGTGACAGTTCATTGCGGTTCACGCTGAATTCCCTACACAAAATCAAATGGGAAACCTAAACCCAAATGTGGATTACACATCTTCTGCATCAATTTCCTTTTTCAATTAGTAAAATATTGCGTTTCCATTAAACCTAACTTTATGAAGTTAAAGCCTGATTCCTCTTTCATGCTGTCTTTTCTTTCCATCACTGTTCATTAACAAGAATCCAAAACCGTTGTTTCCTGTCAGCACAAAGAGTGTGCGCTACAGAGAGACAAAAAGAGAAAAATATGCTGCGGTCTTCAAAAACTGGAACTGTTCCCCTCAGACACATTCCTTCAAAGGATTTCCTTATTATACCGTGAATGAAGCATATAAATAATAGAATATGAGGTGTCATCCTTCCAAATCCTTTTATTAAACATTGACAATATTCAGAGCCAACAGGACTTATTGAAGGTGAACACACACTTCTAAAAGATCTGTTTCTTGTTCAACAGATTAAGGAGAGAGACATTATTAATAATAGAATATTCTTTTTCTTAAGTACTCATTAGGCCCTAATGAGCACTTGAGAAAAAGAATATTTAGGGTATGTATAACACTGACATAAGAAAGCATCAAACTGGCCATTGTCAGTGTATAGTACTAACTTGCTTGTCTTCTTCAAAGTAGAGCTGCACAATTCTGAATAAACTGACAATAAGGTTTAATTTCTTTTTTTTAACAGAGATCACGGTTCTCCCATGATTCTGAATTGCTGCAGTGTATTTAAAACAATATTTAATTTGCATTTTTTTTTATTTGTTTGAATGAATGAATGAGGCATTTATATGAATGAGGCATTTATATAGCACTTTCATATGTACTACTGTACACCCAAAGCGCTTTACAATCATGTCGGGGTCTCTACTCAACCACCACCAGTGTGAGGCATCCACTTGGATGATGCGCCGGCAGCCACAGTACAACGGCGCCAGTGCGCTCACAACACACCAGCTATAGATGGAGAGTGAATGAATCATTCAATGACCCCCTCATAAAAGGTGTGTTTGACTCGAAGCGGCACTGCGCAGACTGATCGATCTATGACACCAAAGTACCGCAAGAGCGATTAGAGGGCAGACGGCTCCGTATTCCTTTGAATTTCTCTTGCGGTACTTTGATGTCATACATCGATCGGTATGTGCAGCGCCGCTTCAAGTGGAACAAACCTAAAGACTTGTTTCATTTCTGGATGAATCATGTTTTCGAATGAATCTCTTGAATGAATGATTCGATGACAAATACATTATTTAAAGCAGCACTCAGTAGGAATTTCGTTTTTGTCAAACGGCGACCCCTAGAGTCGCTGTGGAGTACTTGTACTGTCGTGAATAGCACTCACGCAGAGATGGCTCGCACTCACGGCCGGATCCCCTCCCCCTGTACACCGGTACCTGTTCAGTAGGATTGACGCTGTAACGAGTGGAAATAAGGTATGGCCCCTTTAAGAGCTGCGCGCGCCCAACACCACATGTATACGGCGCCGGGTTATTTCTGTTTGATGCTCATTTTATCAGAATTTTATCCGATCTGTTTTTTGCCGTAAAGCAATTCGTTACCTCGCGAGACCTGATATCACACGATACTTCCTAACACTGAGGCCGGCGGCCCGCCGGCCCAAAGTTGCAAGGGTGGTTTTGCGGCTCACAGGCACCAGGGGGGTGCGAGACGACCACCATTCAACACGAAATCAGTAATATAAACATTATAATGACTCCAAAGCTGTTCGGTTAAGGTAAAAAAGTTACTTAGTTCACCTTTAACAGTCAATTGTCGTCACCTACTGGTGTAATGGCGTAATTGTTACAATCTTTATTTTAAGCATCAAGTTACTTTTCAAAAGGTGATTTTGAAAGCTACCGTAGACATCAGTGTTTATATCCGAACAATAAACTTTTATCCCAGTACTTCTGTGATCATTTGAATTAGTGTAACACAGAAATAATGATACTGTGTGGTTGAACGGACAAGTTTGTGAAGCTGTTTCATACCTATACATGAACTGCTCTCTCTGGGTCACCGGTGGCAGCACCAACGCAGATTTGAATGTTCGCTGTGATCGGAAATGTCAAAGGTTTAATAAACAAATAACAAATAAACGAATTGTTGTCATTAAGAATAAGACCGCGTGAGTGTTTGAAACGAGTTCAGGATATTTTAACGATTAGTTGTGCAGCTCAACCTCAAAGCTTGGGAAATCCAGCTTATACCAGCATCCAGTCGTTTTAGATTGCTAAACATTGGTAATTTATGGCCATTAGCTGGTCAAAGCTAGTTAACCAAGCACAGCATGGTAAGTTTCCAAGCAATTTGTCTGTCAAATAGGATATGCAATGATACAAAAATTCTGAGTGATAATGATAAGCCGAAATGATAAGCTTAAAATTCTATAATATTTTGTCTAAAAAAAACACTAAAAAATAATTGGAGTAATATAAATGAATTTAGGTATTATACACCTATAATGTACAGTATGAAATATGGATATTCATTTTGAGATTTGCTTAAGAAGTACAACAAAGCCAAAAGAGCTACAAAGAAAACAAAATCCATATTTTGATGCAAAAACCATTTTATCCAAAATAATTTTTGGTAACACTTCAGTTTAACGTCCAATTCTCACTATTAACTTGCTTATTAGCATGCGTATTGGCTGTTTATTAGTACTTATAAAGCATATATTAATGCCTTATTCTGCATATCCATATTCTACATCCCTTAATCCTACCCAATACCTAAACTTAACTACTTTACTAACTATTAATTAGCAGCAATTAGGAGTTTATTGAGGCAAGAGTCATAGTTAATTGTTAGTTAATAGTGAGAATTGGACCCTAAAGTGTGACAATTTTTAACTACAAGCTGTGCTTTTTAGCAGCTCAGCAGCCGAAAGGAATGTCCACATCTCGTTCCCATATTTCTATTGGACACTGACCAAAACTAATAAATATGCAAACATTTCTAATGAAATGATATTTGACACAACATCAGCCTCTGCTCATCCACCTGCAGTGAAGAAGGGCTATTGATGAACAAGATTGATAGATTAAACAGACACCATTGAAATCTAATGACAGACACTGTGACATGCTGGCAGACGCCTAGAGTGCCTCTAATGGAAGTGAGACAGTTGTGTCAAGTAATGAGGCAAATTAACATTGAGACCGTCACAGAATTATAATTAGGAGGCGCCTGTGAAGTTTAGCAGCAGAAAAGAATGCTAATGCTAGCTGTCCCTCAAAACAGTGCAAATTCACGAACTGTCAAAAAGATAACGCACTGTCCTGTGGTGCTGCAAACCAATGACTCAAATCTTCAACTTTGTTAATATTTATAAACATTAATATTTATAAATTATATAATATCTATTAATGTTTTTACGCAGACATATCATTTCCATAATGATCAATACAATCTACCAATTAGCGTCTGGTTTGAGACATGGTTTTTTGGGGTGGTAAATAATGGCGCAAAAGTTAGTAAATCACCTTGCACGAATCGTTTAAAAACTCTCCTCCCACAAATTGTGCGTCTGAAAGGGAAACTCCAACAAATGAATATGCAATAAGGTCAGGTGCAAAAATAATTGTGTCCACGCCTTTTCAGCGCTAATTTAGTCTTTAATCTTTAGTAAAATCTTTAGTCTTTAGTAAATCCTGACAGTAGTTTTTTAATGCCAAAAGAGGGTTTGAGCTGGTGCAAGCTGTTAGTAAATCTGGCCCTAAATTGTTCAAACAATGCATTTTCATCCCAAGGCATCATCTTATTCACACTTTTGACCATGCTTCAACATCTGACGCACATGGCACCCTTTAGTGTCAGGTAGATGACGCTCATCCTCGGGCGTCATCTAACGCCTTTAGCATCAGTTAGATGATGCTTCCGTTTTTAGCATCAGTTAGATGATGCTTCCGTTATGGGTAGGTTTAGGTCTGGGGTAGGGTTAGCGTCTCATATTGACGCTAAAGGGTGCCATGTGCGTCGGATGTTGACGCATGGTCAAAAGTGTCAGTTAGAGGACGCCTTGGGATGAGAACGGGCTGGTTCAAAAGTGACAGTAAAGACTTTTACATTTCAAATATAAAAAAAAAAAAAAAAATTCTTTTCATCAGACAATCCTAAAAATATATCAGTTTCCACTAAAATATTAAGCAGGACAACCGTTTTAAACAATGATATTAATAATCTTAACATATCAGCATATTAGAATGATTTCTGAAAATTCATGTGACACTGAAGAGGAGTAATGATGCTGAAAATTCAGCTTTGCCATTAATAAAAATACTGTTTACTGTATTATGGATCAAGTGAGTGAAGCCTTGTTGAGCATACAAGAGATCTCTTGTAAAACATTTATTTAAAAATCTTACCAACCCTAAATCTTCGTATGATATATGTGTGTGTATATATATATATATATATATATATATATATATATATATATATATATATTAGTTAGTGCTGGGCCGTTATCGGCGTTAACGTGCTGCGTTAACGTGAGACTCTTATAAAAAAAATAAAAAAAATATCGCCGTTAATCAAAGTTGTTTTGGGATCATAAATAGCTTTTTCGAATATCGTTATATTTTCGCGCAATTCTAATGTGTAGTAGGCTATGACGCAGCGCCTACTGTCACAGATCGCGCAGTAGGGTATTTTCCTGTCAGGGACACAAGGTGTACTTTTACTTTGTTACGTTGGGCGACGTTGCTCTCGTTACTTTATTTTAATGCAATACGTTGTTAAATGAGTTTATTCCAAGCGCGCTGTGTCCTTTGTATGGGGATGAGCGATGCTCATTTACAAATGAATCAGTCTTTTGAGTCGATTCTGTTCACAGACTTCATCAAACAAGTTGTCAGATGATCTGTCTAAATCGGTTCGCGAATCAGTTGATCTGTTCAGTTCCTCGCGCACTGAATCGTCTGAAGCGCTTTCAATTCACACTCGGAGTCGAAACAGGAAGATTTAAGAGCATCACGAGCGTTGGATGAAGTGGCCGATCTACAGTCTAGTCTAGTGAATGCAAATCTGCAAATGCATCATGTTTTTGCCAGCGATGAAGATCTTTATTAGTTGAACATCTTCGTAAGCTGTCTGTGAATGAATGATTCCACAGGACGATACATTCGATTTCATTTCATTCAGGTAATTCATTGTGTGTGTATTGCGCGTGTATTGCGCAGTGTCATAATCACACGAATAGTTTACATTGATTGAAACTAATTTGTTTAAAACATGAGGCTATTGCAGTAACAAGGCAGGTTCACATAAAATTCTTATGACATATGATGACATTATTTTTTGATCTAACGAGCATTGGCGATGCAAAAACGGACTGTCGTGCGTATTGTTTTTTTCTTCTTCCAATTAGCCTACTATGTTTAAAAAAAAGGACGAAAACATGTTACTTGTTCAATTAATAAACAGTTTGTTTGATGACAAATCGCTAAAGATGAAATTGGCCCCTTTCTGTCATTGCGTTGTTTTTTTTTTTTTTTTTTTTTTTTTACGATATTCGGCTTTTGCTCCTCGATTGTCGAATGGCATTTTTGGCAGAAATGCACATCCCTACGCGAGGCAAACTATTCTCAAAGACTTACTTTTAGTCATTATTTGGGTAGCACACATATTCTGAATGCCTTCGGGAGAATTCAAATGAGCCATTTTAATCTAGATTAATCTAGATTAATTTCAATATTAATCTAGATTAATCTAGATTAAAAAAATTAATCTATGCCCACCTCTAATATATATATATATATATATATATATATATATATATATATATATATATATATATATATATATATATACACACACTGTATAAACTATGTCATGATAAGACTACCCCTTCAGAGTTCAGAGGATTTCAGATATTGTGTTTTTATTTTTATTTTTTTATAACAGCACTAGCAAACAACTTGAAATGTAGCTATGTCTAAAGCCTTTAAAGACTTTAGTGAAAGCAAGATTAAAGCCTATATCTGGAATCCTTTCAGGCCTCCAGTCAACACATTCTACACCGCATTGGACATAGTACGGTTTTCAGGGACACAATCTTCGGCTCCATTGGAGATTTTTCTCTCCGCTCTCAGAGTGCTGCACAATATGCTCTGTTTCATATGCCGTCTGGTAGGGTGCCAGAGATGAAACGCTCACAAGCCATCAGTAAAAATGACACTGGGACCCAAGCAAACACACATCTACTTCAGCCAGGCAGGCACATACTACTACCATACACCATGATGGGTGATCCATCAATACCCAGAGCAGCGGTTTAGACGTGAGCATCTGATTTATTGATATGAGTCTGAGCTAAACAGTGGGGTCATAGAAATGGCTCATAGACTCAAGATTAATAGCTTAAGAGACTGTCGAGAAGATGCAAATTACAAGACCCAAAAGGAATGATATACACATGTCACTAAGCAAATTAACTGTCATTAATCAGTTCTGTCAGACACAATCAATATGCAATGACGAACTGAGGAAAGAATTGAATATGATGGTAGCAAAGTCATTTATACTAGCTCGGATCCAGCGGTGTGCAGTGGTGTTTTAAAATGAGGAGGGAAAATCCTCACATACTGTATATATGTTTATTTAACCAGGAAAATTAAATGTAACAGGGACATTATATATATATATATATATATATATATATATATATATATATATATATATATATATATATATATATATATACGTGTAAATGTATGTCCCTGTTAATTAAAATTTTCCTGGTTAAGTAAACATTACATAAAAAGGAGAGACCAAATACAAATACAAAGACCGTTTTACAGTTATTCCAAACTAATAACTAAAGGCAGTAGCAATTTAATTGTGTTGTGTTGCAAAGTGTTGATATCTAAAATTTATTTACTTTTTAATTAGTCTTCCCATTGTCTCATTGTCTTCATTAAGGAAGAACGAGAACGCGCAAGAAAACTAGAGGATGAATTTATCGCACGAACCAATCTTATCTAATTGTAGCGCGATGGAGGCATTGTTTCATCTCACGTGACTTTCCCCTATTCATTACCCCCCACCAAACCCACCACACACATTAGGGGGTCTGTTAAAAGTCAATGGGCTCAGGGGAGGCAAGCCTCCTGCTGTAACTTTACCTGCGGGTGTCGCTGTTTATTTTTGTCATAACAATTATTTTCTCCTCCAGTTTTTTTTTTAGGTGACATTGCCTCCGAGTGAAACGCCCCTGCTCGGATCTCATGTCGGACTATTTTGAGGCAGTCTCAAATAACAGTGGAAGTGTGAAATTAGATGAAAAAGAAATGAAAAGCTTCATTTAGATCAGACATCAGTATGTAACCATTATTGTCTGGTTCAAAGCTACTAGTTTGATTCACTAAAGGTTTCAAGGAGGTATAAGTGTGTAGGAACAGCTCAACATACTGACAGATTGTGGCAATCTGTATAAAGGAGAAACGGCAATGAAAAGACTTTTAAGAGACTGTTATATTACCAGGCATGATTGATTGCCAGCGCTGACTTAAACCATTCCTTCTAAATGGAAAAATTCAAACAACAAACAGGGTTACTAAGCAGCAATGCTGTGTGTCTCTACACTTGTAAGCGTTTTATAACCACACTCTTTACCCAGTGACATATGACCATGCCGACATTTACTGCCATGGATTCTAAATTACCCACAATGCTTTTTTAGAGGACAAGCACCCAACCTACGGTTGACAGAAGAGGACATTTTTCATTCTTAGTACATTAAGGGATGAATTCAATGAGGTGCAAATATGTCCTCAAAAATACACATACGTCCTCAAAAATAAATACATAAGGTCAAAGACATTGCTAGACCCTATTTAGTGGGGGCTGCTGCAACCTTCATTGCAGTTCCCTAAAAATCTGTGATTTTTGTGTTATCCTCACATTTGTCAGAAACAGCGGCTGCCGTTTTACAATCCCAAAATCTGGCAGAAATCGGATTGGCTGGCTTCTACGCAAACTGTAAAATGATTGGTAACCAACTCATTATCTTTGGACAGAAATACGAAACACAGTCGTGAGTTGTTTATACAATCAAGCTACTTTGTTGTACACTGATCTATTATTGTGGTATCAGCGATTTAAGATTTAGATCACATAAAACAGTTGATCGTGGCAGGCCATTTTTCATAATTTATAATCATTTTATTTCTATAGCACCTTCCATGCATAAAATGCAGTTTAAAACCTCAAATTACAAATAGTATAAAAATATAGTATTGAATCAAATTAAAAATACTTTACTGAAAATGTAACAAAAAATGTGCTTAACGTCTGTTTTTCAAAAATGTGAATGATTTTTAACATTAATTATTAGATTATTATTGTTGTGTATAATAATAATAATTATTATTATAACTATTATTGTTATTAAATAAAAAAAATTACAAATTATTTACCCCAAAATTTTGTTTTTTTGTCGAGCTTGTCTAATTTCAATAGGTACTGTTTGATATCACAAGTTTTTCATTACAGTATGCTGAAACAACAGTATTAGAGGACTTCAAACTGTAATTGTTACATAATGATTAATACAAATTAATGAAACAAAATATAGACCAATATGACATTTGTTGGCAATAAATGCTAGAATTTGGTTTTGGTTCCTGCAAAGCCTGGAACTGCTCCATTACTCAGGCATGGTTGTCTCTTATCCACTCAAAGTATTTGTCAGGTGTTTGGCCAGTATTTGCTGGTCAATTTCACATTTCCTGTTACGCTTCAGATTTTCAAACTTTCCACACTTTCCAAGAATGGAGATGTAATTCTTTATAACGTGTCATGTGATTCCTCTAGAATGTTCTTTAAAGGTTTCCCTTCTCGTCCTATTTACACTTCACACTGGCTTATGAAAGGAATCTGATTCCTTTTCAAATAAATGAATGCAGCAGAAACTTTCTGTTTTGTTCCTTCTTAAAAGACTGATGATTGATTCTGTGCAGTATTCACTGCAGGTGTGAAGTATTTATCAGGCTGTATGACGATGGAAAGCCAAAGAGTCTGGCACACACAGAATCTCTGTGGTCCACTATAACAGACAATCACTCACCCTCTCTCTCCTCCTCTCCTCCCCAACATTAACCAGCTGTATTTTTCTTCTCCTTATTTGGCCCTTAATTTAGAGAAAAACACATACTGTAGGATGAACTCTCCAGTTCGAAGTTAGTAAGAACAAGAAACTCTTGCATGGTCAATTAGAAACCCAAACAGTACAGAACACTTTGCAGGGTGAAAAGGGTTGGCATCAAATTTTTGAAAGGCACTCATTAGCAGGTTAACTAGATATCAACAAGCAGAATATTCTTGAATATTCCTCTTTATACTGACCATTATGCATTTTCAGTGATGAAAAGAAAAATGGCATTCCGTTTTCTGAATATGTAAAGTGTAAGTATATGTGCCCGGTTGCATTAAGCACCTTAAGTGTAATTTTTCCTTAAGTTCGCCCTTATGTTTCCCTTAAACCTAAGGGTGTTCCAGAAAAAAACCCTTAAGTGTTACTTAAGATTAGACTTAGAATTAGACTTAGAATTTCCCTTAAATGCTGTTTTTTCACTTAAAGTAATCCCTTAAAAAGCGTTAAGAGTTGCATAAAACCCCTTAACGGTCATTTCCCTAAGTACAATTTAAGGTTTGGAAATCGTAACCTTAAGAGTAACACGGACAAAAATAAGACGAAATGGCTGAACTTATGGAACCAGCTGAAGATCATTATGTGCCAAAAATCATTTTTAGGGATAGGGAGAACCCTTTGGACCATCTTAGCGATGAAGAATTGTTGCAAAAATACCGGTTTGATCGACGCGCAAAATTTGACATCGCTAACAAACTAGACGGTGACCGAGACCATGTCACACATCACAACCACACTTTACCTGCGGTGTTACAACTGCTTATAGCACTGCGTTTTTTTGCAACTGGGAGTTTTCAGATGATATTGGGAGATATTTTCCACGGGCATAAATCGTCTGTCAGCAGAGTGGTTTACCGGGTTGCGGGGGCTCTTTCCCGTCATTTAAACGCAACGGTCAAGTTTCCATCCCGTAGTTTGCCTTTCAAAATTGTTTTTATTTTACCATATTCGTCAAGAATACATTTCTCCTCCTCTGTCCAATTAGGCTTTCTTTTTTTTGTTTTCTTTATCCATTCCGATATCCTAGCCTACTTTATTTGATGAAACCACGAAATGGCTAGTGTTAGTGTTTTGCGTATCTATGGCAACAACAGACTTTTATAACGTGAATCCAGTATCGCTGTCGTGAAACACTTAAATGTTTCCCTTACCTAAGAGAACCGTTTAAGAGATTATATGCAACACCCTTAAGTTATTCTCTTAGGTAAGGGGAAATCGCCCCTTAAGTATCATACTTAAGGGAAAAACTTAAGGTGCTTTAGGGCCTGCTCACATATCGCGTGTTTTGCGCGCTCAAGTTCGTTATTTCAAATGTAGGCGCGCGGTATGCGCGTTCATAATGGAGGTGACGCGGTCGCGGTGCGACGCGCTCGTTTTTTCCAAGCGCGTCCACGCCGCATCGAGATAAAAACATCTACACTTTTCAGAATGCCGCAAGCGCACCATAAGCGCACCGTAGGTCACGTGACAAGAACCAACCGGAGCGCTTTGGAAAAAGGAGAATGCGGCGCACCCAGCGTTTTCTACACGTTTTAGGCGCTATATGTGAATGGCGCCTTATGCAACCGGGCAATGAAGTTTAAGCTGCCAATAATCATAACAGTTCATGGAGATCATTATTGGAATTAATTCTATTCACTTTGGCCTATTATTGTGATATAATGTATTTTAAAAACACTCAAATGAAATGAACTATGGTCACTTTAAAATGTAGGCCTAGGTCAGATAAAGTTTTGACAAGTAAGCTAAAATGCATATAATTGACAATGAATTCAATATAATGGCTATGCAAGACATTTAACGTTGCTCTGTGAAATTTCGCATACAAAATCCAGTTATTTTAATGGGAATTGGTGCAATGAAGAATTTCACCTAATGCACTTCCATTGCTGACAGAATAGCTTTAGATGTTTATTTTGACATTGCGTTGCACATACAGTCTCACTTTCTTCATTTGCTGAAGAATGGCAAATGTGAGCACACCTTAACCTGGGAGTTTACTTCAAAATTTCAGAAATGGTGAACATTCAGAATCCAAATAAATCAAATAGGTTGATTAAATTATTTTATAATATAATATCTGTTTTCCTTCCTTATATTTCCTTAAATAAGTCCTTGGCTATAATGTGCTCAAATCGCTGCCATAAACTTTACAAACAAACAAACAAACAGTTAGCTGTGGAATTTGGGCATCTATGTTCGCACACACATAGACCTCCTAAAGACATTGGAGATGTCAAATGCAGCACAAATGCTGACTATCACAGCACAGCTTTTGCTGATGGGAGACTTCCTCCACCTTGTGTGGGGTTATTCCTGGGTCTATAAAACCCAGACAACCTGGACTACTGTAATGACTCTGCCCTTAGGAAATTACAAGCCGTTCCTCAAAGTGCTGAAGGATGCATTCACAGCTAGAACGTTCTCTCCTTCATTCAATTCTGATAAACTCTAGAGTCTGTCAACACTGCTCAGGTTAGCAAGGTTTACAGTCACAGCTGAACAGGCAACCTGATTAAGCTAAGTGCTGAGAGTGTTTTTAAGAGAAATTATGAGCAATGTTTGTAGAAAAAACTACAGCTGAGAAGATTCAGCAAAAAAATGACTTCAGTCTGTTTCGAATGCCATTGTATGGGTTTAGAACAGGGTTCCTCAAATTCATTCCTGGAGGACCACTGGCCTGCAGAGTTTAGTTCCAGCCCTAATCAAACACACTTGAACAAGCTAACCAAAGACTTCAGAGTTACTAAAACATTACAGGTAGTTGTGTTTGATCAGGGATTGAGCTAAACTCCGCAGGACAGTGGCCCTCCAGGAATGGATTTGAGGAACCCTGGTTTAGAATTCTTGTTATATAGCACACAAGCTGTACAAGACTGGGTTATTATTAAATCGTTCATAGTTCACCCAAAAATGAAAGTTCTGTCAACATTTACTCACCCTTATATCATTCAAAAACTGTATGACTTTCTTCTGTGGAAAACAAAAGAAGTTCTTAAGAATATCTCGCTTAGTCTTAAAATACTGAAAGTTAAAGAAGACTAGGGCTGTCAAGCTACAAAGAAGCTAAATAAAACGTCTTCTGAAGTCACACGATAGCTTTGTGTGAAAAACAGAAATACAAGTTTATGAAAGAAGTAAAGAAGTTAGGTTGTCCAATGTGTGAACAAATCATTCTTTTGAGTTGACGAATTGGACTGATTTGGTTCTCAGTTCACTTACACAATAATCTGGACACCACAGTTAACAGGTAAATGGGAAAAAAAAAGATTGTCAGCGAATAATGGCTTGAATTTCAGTATGTTAATAACAAAGCTATTATTTGACTTCAGAAGACTTGGAATATAGCACACAATCTGTATGGGTGTAACGTCTTAGTTTCCAAGGAAGATGATCTAGAATCAAAATCAAAGTTAAATTTATAAAACAGAATTCACTTAGGTTTCATACAAAAGCAAGAGTCCACGAAACAGAGTGCATAGCACTAACAATGACAGACAAATGAAAGAACGAAACTGAGGGACTTAAATATCCAGGGATAATAAACAGAATATAAACAGGTGTGATCGTTAAATCAATAACCATTGTGACAAACAAGTGGCGGGAAAATGAGAACAAAGGAAACAGGAAACCATAAGCAAACTGAGGATGAATCCAAAATCTCCCCCTATACCATCCAATAGGGCATTATTTGAGAGGACAGCCATTTGTAGTGGTGTCCGAAACCATAGTGGACTTTATTGAGTGCACTCATTCCATCCTACATCGCACCACAATAATGAGTGTACAGCCAATGTACACTCAACGGCTGTCCGAATCCGCTCACTCATTTTCATTCACTTCTTCAAGTCAACTGTATTAGTGGACTAACGTAGGGAATAGTGATTAAGGGTTTAGGGTGGAATTTCGGATTCAGCCTAAGAGTCCATAAAAATGAAACTAAGACAAACTAAACTGAATGTGACAAAACAGCACAGATGGATGGAATCGATGTGGGGAGTGGCCATACGAGTACCCGGAACGCAGCAAGGAACGATGTCCATGGGGGAGTGGAAGGAGGGAGGAGCCATGATGGAAACTTGGCTGACCACACCCGGGGGACGACCAAAAGAGATGGGACGACCGAAAGAGATGATGACAATGGAGATGGAGCCCTGGGGCCAGACGGAGAACTGATGGGACAAAATTACACTGTAGTCTTCAGAGACCACGACAGAGCCGTAGAGACAATCCCCCGAGGTGGAAACGGGGTACCAGAGGGCTGAGGTGGAGCCAGAGCGACCGAGGGCCGCAGTGGAGGCGGAGGGAGGGTGGAGCCAGAAAGAGCTGAAGGAGTGGAGAGACGGAGCATTGTGGATGACTTGGAAGTCCGTGGCACAAAGATGGTGACGTCCGACCAAGGTGGAGCGGGAAGAACGAGGGAGCCTGGTGGAGCCGTAAGGCTTATGGTCCCAGGTGGAGCCGAGGGAGGGAGGAGCCAAGGCGGCGGAGTCAGGGCGACGGGCCAAGGTGCATACACTCGCCCAGGTGGAGCAGGATAACAGCAGGCCCAAGATGGATCCACACCACTGAGGGGAAGCAGAGGAAGAAGAGCCGAGGGGCAGGATGGAGACAGCGGAGACTGGGCATAGGAACTGACTGATTCGGGAAGAGGAGGCGGGAGAGGGAGGCTGGGTGGGAACACTGCAAGCACAGGCAATTCTGAGCAGGGCATGTGATCGTTAAATCAATAACCATGGTGACAAAAAAGTGGCGGGGAAATGAGTACAAAGGAAACAGGAAACCATAAGCAAACTATGAGTCCATGAAAATGAAACCGACAAACTAAACTGAATGTGAATGTGACAATGGGCCACTTTTAGGATAGCCTTTTATGTAGCATAATTTCACAAAGCTAAAGTCAGACCATTCTGTTTTTGCTTTAAATCTTGAAAATATACAATCCAATTTCAATAAAAAACAACTGCTCATGCAACGTATGTGTAACATCTTTGCCTCTAATTTTAAATAGCTACAGATGTTTAAGGCCAGTTTGGCCTGTAACAGAGCAAATAAACAACAAATAAATTTGCTAAAACAAAGAAAAAGAAAAAAAATCGAAAACCGGTACTGGAATATTTGTTTTAAAAAAAATTAAAATGGAATCAGCCATGAAAAATCATGATCGGTGCATCCCTTCTTGAGCTCCTCGTTCATTGCAACTACATGAAAAAGAACATCCTAAACATTAGTCAGTTCTCAAAGAAGAAGTCATACACATTTAGAATGACATGAAGGTGAGTCAATGGGGAAAAACGTTATTTTATCAATTTACTTTTTTTTTTAATTTCTAACAAAGCCAAAGTCAAACTGTGGAAGCCAATAAAATACAAATTCCTCTTTATTTGTCCTGCTTTGTGCATCAAACTTTGGCAACATCAGGTGTACTTCACACAGTTCACACTGTTAGCGTATCTCAATTTTAATCAGGCACACACAGAGAGCCATAAGGCTAATCTGCTCCAACAGCTCAAATCTCATCTGCTCATAATAGTCCAAACAGACGTCCAGACTTCACACAGCAAGACATTTCATCACAACTTTTAAAGAAAAGTTTATCAATCAAGACACCAGCACATCTACTAACGGCTTGCCAGGAATAAAAATTAGCTCAAAAACATTTTGAAGGTGTTGAGAAGGAAAATAAATGAATTTATATTGCAAATAAATGTGTCCCTGTATGAAACCCTTAATTAGTCCTGAATGCATAAACAGTTCCAGCAGGATAAAATGGACTGCCGAGAGACCTGGCTGCTGAGAGAATAAGAGTTGCCACATGTTTAAACTCAAACACTAACAACTTCATGAATGCTGAAAAGAAATTTGGGGAATTATTTTAAGAACTAGGAAAACTGATATGATTTCATTATCAGAATTTGAAGTATAAACCAGGAGGAAAAGATGTTGATAGGTTCTTTGAAGCTGAAAAGCCAGTCATAGTGTGCCAGACAACTGATAAAACATGAATTATGAGGTCTTAATTTCAGTTCTTTAAGGAATCCAATTATACTTTTTCCTCCTGTGGTCCACTTGCAATGCTAGTTAAAGTTTTTTTTGTGACAAAGTAATTTAGTTTTTCATAAACATTTACAGCCTATCTGACCCCTGAAATTACCAGGACATTCGAAAAAATTGGCTGAAACTTTATCATCAGTGTTTGGATCATTAAATGGATATGCAGAGTAGATATGAAGCCTGGAACAGCACAATGTTTGACAAACGTTCCCATATTTTACTCTTATCATTATTGTTTAAGGATAATAATTTCTACTACTTTTTCAGTACTAAAGTCCTCATGACTGGCCATTTCTAAACACTGAAAAGGTGCTAATGTTCTCAGGTTTCTAACTTCAGAAATCCGAGGATTTTGGAAAGAGCTGTTTTGCAGTTGTTTAAAAAAGTGGAAACAAGTTAAGCTCTGAAAATCATGGTGTGTTTTAATATTAAGTGAACTCTTTTATCTCAAAAGTTCAATGAAATTCAATTTCTGATGATATTAGCCCTCTTTAACAACATAAGCCCCAGAGCGAAATGCAAATTCCCTTAAAAAAACTCCAGAAAAACCCAGCTAAATACAAGAGTTATTGCTTTTTCTGCAGCCCACACCAGCTTAGGTCTCTATCCCTTTAAGTAGGCAATAAAGTGACTGACAGGGTATGCAAATTCAGGTGTTCCCACTGTGGAGAGATCTGGTACCCGTGGGCTTTACAGTGCTACATTAACATTCATGGACCTGGATGCCAGGGGTGTGTACCAGCTGCCTACAGACACTCACGGCCTTTTGCTCTGCCACTCAAATGCCAATCTGTGACCGGGCAGAGGTGGACATTTCATGCTGATCTGAGATCAGGAGCCTTGCCTAGATCTGATATGTGATGAGACTGTGAAGCCAACAGGGGTTCAGGCACACATATCACCTGTCAATCGCGCAAAAGGACAAAACATGGGTAAGTAATTAGGACGATGGCACCTTTTCCCAAGGCGATTTCACCTGAGCGTTGTGAGCAAAGTTATTGCATAGAAAAGTCTGGCCGAGAGAGATTACAAATAAGGAATAAACAGGCAGAGTGAACATATTTACAGTACAAATAATGCATTCTTTTGCTCCTAAGTAGGAAGAATAACAAAACTTTAAAGCGTATTTGAGTCTTGGC
The DNA here is from genome assembly GCA_030578255.1 of Tiaroga cobitis. Taxonomy (NCBI): domain Eukaryota; kingdom Metazoa; phylum Chordata; class Actinopteri; order Cypriniformes; family Leuciscidae; genus Tiaroga; species Tiaroga cobitis. The sequence goes on along the minus strand of CM060607.1, from coordinate 23,600,512 downwards.
ATTGTTTTCCTTTTAAATTTTGTACATGAAGTACATTAGAGAACGTAAACGCACTCCACTCCACATACATGTAGGGAACATGTCCAAGTGCACAGGAGCATGACACAAGTTTGGAGGGACGCCAGAGATATCGACCCACTACGTAGAAATAATTGAAACGCCTGACAATGACTTCTCCAAAGGTGTGGTGTGGTGTTTCCGAAGGCCATTCACCAACTGATGACCTTTGACCCCCCCCCCCCCATCCCCCATCCATCCCCCCCATCCATCCCCCATCCATCCCCCCCAAAGAAGAATGTTCTTAGATCAGGGCTGAAGGCTGACCCAATTTAGTTTTTAACGTTCTGTCACCCTATAACATTGAGTCAGGACTGCATGGAGATTACAATCAGACAGGTGATGACACACAGCTCTTGTCTGTATGAGGTCTTCTTTGTGTTATGTTTCTGGTCAGAGGACAAAACTATCTAATCTTGGGAAACCGACAAGGTGATGAGTAGACTTCTTTCTAGGGAAACGGTCTTTGTTCTTCTTCTATGTGGTATTGTACAATTCTGCTTTGGCAATCACACAAACACCTACACTAAATCAGATCAAGGCTCTCAGAACGAATGGAATATAGTTGCCCAGTCAGTGAGGTGTAAACGCTTGATTTTATTATCTTGTGGTGTAAAATGTGCTGTGAGCAAGAAAGATCCTTATATGGCTAGTTCATCCAAAAAGGACAATTCTGTCATCTTTAACTCACCCATATGTTGTTCTAAACCAGTACAACTTACTTTATTTAATATACAAGTATAGACGTATATTAATAATTATTTATATTTCAGTTTTATTTACATTTCACTAATGTACTGATCTTGGTATCAATGAATCACACAGACTTTTTAGCAAAACAGCAAAAGATCGTGTTCAAATATGTGAGGATGACATAATTAATATTAAAGCATCATAAGTATGTAATGTCATAATCAGCACATCCAAAAGCACACACACACTTCAAAACTTGTTCTGGTGCCACCGTGCCCACCACTTATTAATACAAAGTGATGCCTACAAGCGAAGTGTAAGTCCATCCCACATGCATTGCTAATTCTGGCATAGATTAGCATAGCCTGTAAAGAATTGATCAGATCACTAAAACAGGCTATACTAATTAAAGCCAGAATCATCAATTCAGATCTTCAGGATTTTTAACGGGTTTCCCTCCAAAGGGTAGCACTGTGAATGAAAAGCATTAGTTTTCATCAGAAAGTTCCAATTTTTAACAAAAAGAAAAGTTGAGTAATAGTTATGATGATGATGATGATGATACTGCATAATGACCTGTTAAAATTCCAGTCATTACACACCTTTAGGGGGGCTGTTATTTACATCATATGACTTAAGGTGCAATTATCTCCCATTTTAGATTGCAGCGCATATCCACAATTCATCCCTCTAGATACTGTGCCACTACTGATATATTTTTTTATAAAGTACCATTTTTCCAAAAACAATTGTTTTTCAAAAGTCACACAGCTCTCACAAAGACGAATGTCTGACTAACCTGTAATTAAAAAAAATTAAGTCACAGGGTGATTATGGCCATAACCAGCTCCTTCCGAGCAAAGTCATCATGAGTAAAAACATAAATATGTGGGGTTCTTGGAAATTTAAGATGAATGTGAAATGATGGGTCCCCCGAAGAGGGTCTTTTCATCACATTAAACATCATCTCAGTGAATTATCCTCTTCACAATATCCAACCTCCAATTATTTATGCTTTAAAGCAGATATAAATTAGAAGTAAATTCAGGAGATAGCCAGGACAAGCAGTCACTCTGCGAGAACGGCTAGAGCGCGTAAGTTGTTTTTTCTTAATATCCAGTTCCCCTGTTGCTCTGTTTACCATTTGTCAAGTAAGTAGGGCTATTTTCGATTCTTTGCTTATTTGTAATTTTTATTTTCACTAAATATCTTTAATTTAATTAGACACGTTCCTATTTTGAATATCTGCCGTCTTAAGGGTTGTAGTCTGGTTGTTATTGTAGCACTTAAGTATTGCTGTTCATAACAGCTAGTTTCGATTTGGGCCATTCTCGGGATATTTGCTTTCGCTGTGCTAATTGCAAGGGCTATTAAAGCAGATATAAATTAGAAGTAAATTCAGGAGATAGCCAGGACAAGCAGTCACTCTGCGAGAACGGCTAGAGCGCGTAAGTTGTTTTTTCTTAATATCCAGTTCCCCTGTTGCTCTGTTTACCATTTGTCAAGTAAGTAGGGCTATTTTCGATTCTTTGCTTATTTGAAATTTTTATTTTCACTAAATATCTTTAATTTAATTAGACACGTTCCTATTTTGAATATCTGCCGTCTTAAGGGTTGTAGTCTGGTTGTTATTGTAGCACTTAAGTATTGCTGTTCATAACAGCTAGTTTCGATTTGGGCCATTCTCGGGATATTTGCTTTCGCTGTGCTAATTGCAAGGGCTACCACAGCTGTCCTCACTCAGGCGATTGATAGCATTATATCTATGTAGTGTGCGCGCTGTCGCGGAAGCGTCAGCGGAAGCAGTCAGCGCTCGTGTTGAACCTCCTCGTGTTAAGACCGACTCGGGTAAAGACCTGCGACTCTACCTGCGCGACTCCACCGAGCAAGGACACCTGCAAGGCACTTAAAGTATCTTCTTAACCCTTTCCCTTCCTACCTTTATCTTATTTCCTATTATCATTATGTGCTTTCAACACATTCCTGTTGTCTCTCGACAACGCTCTCTCACCACGCACAGAAGGCAGCGCAATACTGCTAATCTGCGCCCTATTCTCTCATCCTCATACTCACCTCTCACTCTTTCTATGGGTCTATGGAATTGTCAATCAGCAGTCAATAAAGCTGACTTCATTCCAGCCTTTGCATCTCATTCTTCTCTTAATATCTTGGGCTTGACTGAGACCTGGATCCGCCCAGAAGACTCAGCAACCCCTGCTGCTCTCTCTAACAACTTCTCTTTCTCTCACACCCCTCGGCAATCGGGGAGAGGTGGGGGCACTGGTCTTCTCATTTCTAACACTTGGAAATTTTCAACTATCTCTTCTCTATGCAATAACAACTCATTTGAATATCATGCTATTACACTTACAACTCCCGTGAAGATCCATATTGTAGTTATTTATCGCCCCCCAGGTCAACTGGGAAGCTTTGTAGAGGAGCTGGATGTGTTGCTGTCCTCTTTCCCTGAGGATGGCATCCCACTTGTAGTCTTTGGCGATTTCAACATCCACCTAGCGAAACCGTATGCAACAGACTTCATCTCTCTCCTAGCCTCTTTTGATCTCAAACGCCTCATCACCACCGGTACTCACAAGTCAGGCAACCAACTGGACCTGGTTTACACACGCAACTGTATCACAGATAACATTTTGGTGAAACCTCTCCAAATTTCAGATCATTTCCTCATTACTTTCAATCTACAACTCACTACCCATGCTCCACCAACCTCCCCACCATTTACTTTCAGACGAAACCTGCGCTCACTTTCTCCGTCCCATCTTTCCTCTGCTGTGTCATCTTCTCTTCCCTCACCCTCACATTTTTCATCTCTGGATGTGAATACTGCAACGGATACTTTATGCTCCATCCTAACCTCCTCTCTAGACAACATCTGCCCTCTCTCCTCCAGGCCAGCACACACTACTCCCTCTAACCCCTGGTTATCTGAGGTTCTTCGTGAACACCGGACCAAGCTCAGGGCAGCGGAGAGGAAATGGCGCAAATCAAAAGACACATCTGACCTCAGTAGGTATCAATCTCTGCTCTCTGCCTTCTCTGTTGATATTCACACCGCAAAATCTTCATATTTCCACGAGAAGATCAACAGCGCCACTAACACACGTTCACTGTTCAAGACATTCAACTCTCTCCTCTGCCCACCTCCACCACCACCCACCTCCTCGCTAACTGCTGATGATTTTGCTAACTTCTTCACTAACAAAACTACAACTATCAGCAGTCAGTTCTCAGCTTCACACACACAGGAACCCAAACTAACCTCTCCCACAGCCAACAACCTTCTCTCCTCCTTCACTCCACTAACCGAGGAAGAAGTATCTAAACTACTCCTCTCCAGTCATCCTACCACCTGCCCTCTAGACCCCATACCCTCACACCTTCTACAAGCCATCTCTCCCACACTTCTTCCAGCTCTCACACACATCATCAACTCATCCCTCCACACTGGCATTTTCCCTACAGCATTTAAGCAGGCTCGGGTAACTCCTCTGCTTAAAAAACCAACATTAAACACATCACTTCTAGAGAACTACAGACCTGTCTCTCTCCTACCATTCATTGCGAAAACACTTGAACGGGTTGCTTTTAACCAAGTATCATCTTTCCTGTCTCTGAACAACCAGCTGGATGTCAACCAATCTGGCTTCAAGAAAGGACATTCAACTGAGACTGCATTGCTGTCAGTCACGGAAGCCCTGCGGATCGCAAAAGCTGCTTCCAAATCATCAGTTCTCATTCTACTGGACCTGTCTGCTGCTTTCGACACAGTGAATCATCAGATCCTCTTGTCCGCCCTCTCATCACTGGGCATCACTGGAACCTCCCTCAACTGGTTTGAGTCCTATCTCACAGGTAGGTCCTTCAAGGTCGCATGGAGAGGTGAGGTATCCAAAGCACATCAGCTCACCACAGGGGTTCCCCAGGGTTCAGTTCTTGGACCGCTCCTCTTCTCCATCTACACCACATCACTGGGACCCATCATACAGGCACATGGTTTCTCTTACCATTGCTATGCTGATGACACCCAACTCTACCTCTCATTTCAACCAGATGATCCCACAGTAGCTGTACGGATCTCAAGCTGTCTGGCGGACATCTCGGGGTGGATGAAGGAACATCACCTGCAGCTCAACCTGGCAAAGACTGAGCTTCTCGTCCTCCCTGCCAATCAGTCTCTACAGCACGACCTCACTATCCAGCTAGATTCATCCTCAATCACCCCATCAAGGTCAGTCAGAAATCTTGGAGTAATCTTTGATGATCAGCTGACCTTCACTGACCACATTACAAAGACAACTCGATCATGCAGGTTTGCTATGCACAACATCAGGAAGATCAGACCTTTCCTAACTGAGCATGCAACACAACTTCTCGTCCAGGCCCTGGTCATTTCTAGGCTTGATTACTGCAATGCTCTTCTGGCTGGACTTCCATCATGTGCAACTAAACCTCTACAAATGATCCAGAATGCTGCAGCTCGTCTCGTCTTCAACGAGCCCAAAAGGGCCCACGTCACTCCTCTGTTCATCTCTCTGCACTGGCTACCACTCTCTGCTCGCATCAAGTTCAAGGCTTTGACGCTTGCTTACAGATTGACCACAGGTTCAGCCCCCTCCTACTTCCACTCACTACTACAAGTCTACATCCCTACCAGAAGCCTACGATCGGTCAATGAGCGACGGCTCGTGGTACCATCACAGCGGGGCACAAAATCACTCTCCAGGACATTCTCATTCACAGTTCCATGCTGGTGGAATGATCTCCCCACCGTCATCCGGAATGCAGAATCCCTGACAACATTCAAAAGGCAACTGAAAACTCATCTCTTCCGGGAGCACTTAACATAAAAAAATAAAAAAATAAAAAAATAAAAAAAATCCTTTCCTTTAAATCCTCGCTTGCCTGGCTTATGCTACTCCGAGCAATGTCTGAACTTTGTATTTTGAACACTTCTTGCGTTGTTTTTGCCTCTTCACGATGACTCGCTTGGTTTAGTCCTCAATTGTAAGTCGCTTTGGATAAAAGCGTCTGCTAAATGACTAAATGTAAATGTAAATGTCCTCGAATGAGGCATGAAAAACATTATCATGTGAGACAGTTATCAACTATGAGCTACATAGTTGATAACTGTCACATATTAAAATCTTGTATTTAACAATATAGAGAAAATCGTCTCAGGTTACGTATGTAACCCTGGTTCCCTGAGAGGGAACGAGACGCTGCGTTTGAGACGCGGTGGGAACGCTCTGCGTGATTGCGTCATGAAGCACGTGTAAAATTAGTCCAATGGAAGCCCGATACGTCATGGGTGACGTCATAGACCAGGAAACTATAAAGCACCCTTGAAAACAGACCGCGACAGCTTCTGAAAAAGTCTGAAGCAAGTCGATCAGGGCATGCAGGAAGTATGGCAGGCAAACGCAGCGTCTCGTTCCCTCTCAGGGAACCAGGGTTACATACGTAACCTGAGACGTTCCCTTTCAAGGGAACTTCGAGCTGCGTTTGAGACGCGGTGGGAACCCCATACCCACTACGCCATAGTGACAAATGCCCGTTCTGTGTGAAGTCCTTGCGCACACTAAGAAGCAAGCAACCTCGCCCCAGGAGTGGAGAGGTCAAGGTCATAAAACCTGACAAATGTATGTGGAGAGGACCAACCTGCCGCATTACAAATGTCAAGAAGGGAAACACCCGAAATTAAGGCCGCAGAGGCCGCCATACTCCTTGTAGAATGGGCCCGTACAGCCATAGGTGAAGGCTGACCGGCCGCTTCATAAGCTAGTGAAATAGCCTCGACTATCCACTTGCTCATAACCTGTTTAGATGCAGGGTACCCTCTTCTGAGTGACCCAAAACATACAAATAATTGCTCTGACTTACGCCACAGGGCAGCTCTGTGAACGTAGGCATCCAATGCCCGAACTGGACATAACAGGTTCAAATGTTCCTGATCTGGGGTATTAAAAGGTGGAGGATAAAAGGCCTGCAGCACTATTGGGCCCCCAACATTGAATGGGACCTTAGGAATATAACCCGGTCTAGGGTATAGAAATGCTTTCACCATACCAGGTGCAAATTCCAAACATGACGGAGCAACCGACAGGGCGTGTAAATCTCCAATTCTCTTGATAGATGAAATAGCAAGGAGAAATAAAGCTTTCAAAGTGAGGAATTTTTCTGAAACCTCTTCAATGGGCTCGAACGGAGCCAGAGCCAGACCCTCAAGTACAATGGCTAAATCCCAAGCCGGTGCTCTGGAGTGCAGTGCAGGTCTCAACCTTAATGTACCACGGAGAAAACGAGTAATCAGAGGATCTCTCCCAATAGAAGTACCCCCCAGAGGGGTAGGAGATAATCCAGCAGAGAAATGGTCTTGCAGAAAATCGAGAACTGAACCAACAGGGCAGTTAACAGGATCTAACTGACGCTCACCACACCAGGTGGAGAATAATTTCCATTTCAGCGCATACAGTTTTCTCGTGGAAGGGGCTCTGGAATGGAGAATGGTCTCAACAACCTCAGTCGAGAGACCGGATTCTATGAGCCTGGCCCCCTCAGAGGCCAGGCCCACAGTTTCCACAACTCCGGTCGAGGGTGAAATATCGTGCCCTCTACCTGGGACAGCAGGTCCCTCCTGAACGGAATCTCCATGGGAGAGCCGTCCAGAAGAGACAAACTCCGAGAACCAAACTCGAGTCAGCCAGTATGGGGCTACTAGTAGCAGATGAGCCCCTTCCCGGCGAACCCTCTCCAGAACCTCCGGGAGCATAGATATCGGGGGAAATGCGTACAGGTGCAGCCTCGGCCACACCTGCACCATCGCATCCAGTCCGAGAAGAGCTGGCTGCGTGAGGGGGAACCATATAGAGCAATGCGTTGTACAAACGATGTGAAAGGTCAACTTGACTTTAGTTAGACCAAAGTTCTCCCTAAGAAGGTCCACCACCTCGGGGTGAAGTCTCCAATCCCCTGGGCCTCAGCCCCTGCCTCAACAGGATATCTGCTCTGATATACGAGACCATCAGGGGTCTCATGAACAGAAGGCCAAAAGTAAAACGTTGGACGCAACTGCCATGAGACCCACCCGTCTGAAACTGTTTCACAGTGAGTGACTGGCCTAGATATACCCCATTACGGCTGTAGAATTGCTACACCTAGAAAAGTGGTCCTCAGAGCACACTCTACTTGGCGTTGAGAGGCAACCCCAACATCCTTAATGAGACAGAACGACATCTCGATGCCGAACTGCCATAAACTCAGATTGAGCTAGGAACAACCAATCATTGTAGTAGAATGCGCGAATGCCCTGGAGTCTCAGAAGAGCCAGAGCTGCATCCACGCATACTGTAAAGGTGTGGGGTAATAAACCTAGGCCGAATGGAAGAACCCAATAATGGTATGCTTCGCCCCCGAAAGCAAACCTCGGGAAACACCTCATCCTCTTTCGGAAACAATGAAGTAATGGCTGTCTGCTGGGAGGAGGAACCCCTTCTACAGCTCCTTTTGCAGAAGTGACAGTACTTCCTGCTCCATAACCAAAGCCTGCTCGGGGTCCACCAATGAAAGGAGGACCCCTAGAAATCTGGGCGAACGAGAACCGAACTGAATTCTGAAACCCTTTTCTATAGTGTGCAGGACCCACTGAGAAATATGTGGCAGTAGTTTCCACGCTGCCAGAAATTTACTAGGGGAACCAGTCTCTCAAGACTGGCCTCTGGATTTGTTTGAACAGTCACTACGGTGCCCTGAAGCGGCGAACCGGCAGGGAACAACCGAACTGACCATTCTACGACCCTCCTCGGAGGATCGTATGGGGATGCTGACACCTCGGTGCCCTGAACGGCGAACCGGCAGGGAACAACCGAACTGGCAGCGCTGCAACCCTCCTCAGAGAGTTGCACCCCAGAGGAAAAACGATTTCTCAAAACCGTCCCTTGGTTGAACAGTCACTACGGTGCCCTGAAGCGGCGAACCGGCAGGGAACAACCGAACTGACCGCTCTACGATCCTCCTCGGAGGATCGTATGGGGACGCTGACACCTCGGTGCCCTGAACGGCGAACCGGCAGGGAACAACCGAACTGGCAGCGCTGCGACCCTCCTCAGAGAGTCGCACCCCAGAGGTCGCCGAGGAGAAACGATTTCTCAAAACCGTCCCTGCCCCGGAGGAGCCCTCAGAAGCCTGATAGCCTTGTTTTCTTGCGACAGGACTTCTTGTCTAAGCTTTATTAGAGATGATGACAGTCCTCAGATCTTGCCTACCTCTAACTAGCTTAGTTCCTACGACCCTCCTCGGAGGATCGTTGAAAAAAGCAGGCACTTCGGCGCCCTGAAACGGCGAACCGGCAGGGAAACCGAACTGACTGCTCTTCTTTTTTCTTATTTGAAGGCTCGTTTGGGGACACTGACACCTTGGTGCCCTGAAACGGCGAACCGGCAGGGAAACCGAACTGGCAGTACTGCGACCCTCCTCAGAGAGTCGCACCCCAAAGGGCGCTGAGGAGAAACGATTTCTCAAAACCGTCCCTACCCCAGAGGGGTCCACCCTTAGAAGCCTGATCGCCTCGGCGTCAGGGCTTCTTCTTTGTCAAAGCTATTTTAGAGATAAAACAGTCCTCAGATCTTGCATGTCTCTAACTGGCTAGACTGCGACCGCCACCCAGGTACCCCTCAATTGCGGAGGAGCCCGAATGGCGACGCTCTGTTTTGCACTTTGTGCTGAGAGGAGCTTAATAGGCCGTCTCAGGAACATTAGATTGGTGAGGAAGAAACCTCTGGAACGCCGCTGAATGGTTTATATCTCAGTTTTCTTGAAAGCGGAGCGTCCAGAAGAACAGACATAATTATATCTTTATTTTCCTTTATCTTTATATCAGAAAAACATACATATATCACTCTGTGGCCACCAGCAGGAAACAACCGAACTGGCAGCGCTGCGACCCTCCTCAGAGAGTCGCCCCTCACATTCATCCATGTCCTTACATACTTTACCCACCAGCGCTGCCTAATAAAAAATGTATTCATTATTTAAGATGGCTGGTGGGTAACGTCGGGGTTAATAACGATGACGCCGACTCGGGAGAGAGAAAGCTCGCAAGCGTCTCTTTAACCCGAGGCAATGTCATACTATGATACTTAATACCCAAACATTACTATGGTCAGACATCTGGGGATTAAACACATAAAATACAAACCGGTTTATTCCACGATCTCGACACCTCAGTGTGGAGATAGGGAAAAACCACAGTCCCCGACGAGGAGGCTGAGATACAGAGTTTTCCCTGTTTAAGATACAGTTAATCTTTAACAAACTCTTCTTTATTTTCAATCTCAAAATGTTCAGCTGGCCAGTAAATATTTAACTGGCAACAGCACTAGATAAAACCTCCTTTTTTCTTTAAAAAAGCTCCTCTTTATTCAACAGAGTTATGAGCTGGAAAATGTATTCATTGAAAACTCAAACATCTGCCTTTTTATAAAGATTTGTATTTGTTTTGTTCCTTCTTTTAAAACAAAACACTAACGATACCAATTCCTCGGAACTGGAAATCGCAGCACACTAGATCTGGCATGTGAAAGCCGAGAAAGGGCGGAGCCCGTCCCAACCCCCGCTGTCAGATCCGTTTTCGAACCCCGAAATACGAGCCGTCTCCGAGCCTCGGCAACAGAGAGACCCGCTCGGGGAACGCGAACCGAACCGTCCTCCTCGAAGAACGCCCGGCGGGAGCGGAGCGTCCTCACGGACAGCTTCTCGCAATGCTCACAGTCAGATCCCTCGAGAAATGACTGTTGCATGCTCCACTCCCAAACAGCAACAAAAAGCTGATGTGTGTCCCCACCCGTGATGTAACGAGGGCAGGGAACAACATAACGTCTATAATATTGCTTTGCTCGCCATAATGATAGATAGTGATATATATATTGGGCTTGACAAACAACAATAAATAGACAAGGACAGAATCACAGAGAGCGCTTGCTGAAGACTACAGAAGCTGTCGCGGTCTGTTTTCAAGGGTGCTTTATAGTTTCCTGGTCTATGACGTCACCCATGACGTATCGGGCTTCCATTGGACTGATTTTACACGTGCTTCATGACGCAATCACGCAGAGCGTTCCCAGGGCCGCATTAAGAGCTCACTGGGCCCCGGGGCTATGAGTTACTGCAGGCCCCCCCCACCACTTTAGGTCACTAACTACATGAGCTAAATGTTATATCATTATACGAGTCATTTTATCCATCTATGATATTCTTCACAGTTAAGTTATATTACTTTTAACACGATTTTTTATCATATCAAAATGTAATGCCACTAAAATTTCATAATTCTTGTGACCAATTTCAATATCACAAAAAATAATATAGCTTAAGAAAAGAATCTCAAGCTTACTGATGACAAGAGTCACAAATAACAATAGAACAAAGGCACATAAGAAATCGACCTACTTGAAAAACTTAAAGCACTGAATAATATTATATTGTATAAAGTAATCAAAATATAAAATAAATAGTTTTCACTATAAATTCAACAATTTATTCTTATTAATTTTACAAAAGTGATTCAGTCAAGGGGTAAATTACTTTCTTTCTGATGTTTGATTAACATTATTGACACAAAAGCCGACAGCAGCTTTATTAGCAGCTTCTGTCACTTTAAGACCTCAGGGTCGGACCTCAAGTGTGCTGCCGCTGTGCAAAACCGTCTCAAGTTTACCATGGTCTCAAAACGAGCATTTACAAAATTAATTCTCTCCCGCTGCTTACTGTGCATGAGGAGTTTAAAATAATTTGTGTCCAAACCACAATGCTTAAAAACGAGTTTAAATTATAAACTTACATCATGATGGCGCAGCAAAATTGACATATTTCTATCGGATATATTATCGCCAGCCCTTTAGGCGAATATAGAGTTTGATCAAACACAAAAAGCAATATCATACATACATCAAGTTAATATTCAAGCTTACCGAAAAGTTGTGGGGTCGATGATGACGCTGTGTTTCAAGAATAGTCTAGACTAGAATGAAGTGAAGAGTGGAGGCGATTTATTGGTTGATGCATATTCTAATAAAGCGCAGGCAGCCATCTATAGGCCAACGTGCAGCAGCAGGTCGATCGTTCACAAGTTAAATAATAAATGTATTTGTTATATCAAATTAAAACGTGACGTTTTAATTCACCATGTCCTGCTGCCCACGGGGGTTTGATTGACAGGCGGCCTGGCCAATCATAACGCTGAATACGCAATTTTGTCCGACAACAAAGCTGTCAGTAGATTAACGTCGGTGGACTTGAACTTGAAAACGGTATTGTTTAAATGACTTAAATGACAATATTTAAAAGTTGAGACTTTGTTTCATATCAACAGTAGGCTAAGCTGCTCTGAACTCTCTCTCGTAGTCACTCGGTGTAATGTTAGTCTTTGCCCCGTGATGTATTTTTTACTGCGTGAGTGAGAACATGACGTGCGTGACTCGTGAGAGCCGCCTGGCTTGTCAGTAAATAAAAAAGGCGGGTCTTTGCGAACGTCTCTATAATATTAATGATTAATGATATTAATGATTCCATGATAATGCATGGAATATATGGCAAAGCGCCACTAAATAACAGGGCTAATTTGTGGGGGGCGTTGCGTGGTAAGGCTTTGGCAATCAGATGGCTAGCAGTATCTGCACCACAGCCAATCACGGGCCCCCTCCTTGCTCGGGCCCCGGGGCTTTAGCCCCGCCTAGCCCTATTGTTAATGCGGCCGTGAGCGTTCCCACCGCGTCTCAAACGCAGCTCGAAGTTCCCTTGAAAGGGAATCACAAATAATGAATTTATTCATTTTGATCCACACTGATTAATCACACAGTCTGGATTGTTGTATTGCCCAATTCATTAAAAGGCAAAGGCACTTCCAAAGTCTGCTGAAAACAATTTGCATGGTGCAACTCCTGTAAGGCTATGTCTTAAGTAATCCGAATACATTTGAAAACGCATCTTTTTCTCTACATCATGGCCTCCCGTCCCCACTGAGAGTTTTTTCTTCCTGCAAAAATTTAACTTTTTGAAGAATTTGAAAAGGCTGTTTTTGCGCTGTAGTGTGAACCGAGATATTTGAAAAATGATGATGCATGTGTAGTCATGTGATGCATATTGTACCCATAATATATATATATATATATATATCTGTTTATAATGGTATGTCCCGGCTAAATGTTACATTGTAGAGTCTTCATATTACATACATGCAAAGATGACTAGCAATTGCTGCCCTGCATTGCTAGAGCACTGTGTCTTCTGAGTCCGCGGCAGAACCGGAGGTTGGCATGCACCGGTTTCTTTATTTATTTATTTATTTATTATTAATTAGCCTATGACTTACAATAATAAAAATAAATAGCCTACTATATGCTATTAGAGTGCATTTGCACCTGGTTAAATTGTTTTTTGCTTGACTCCATGTCTACAGGATTGCTTGAACCTAATAAGGCCTTGATTAAGAAGGGAAAGAGAATGTTGATTTGGTCAGGATTAATGAAGTAAAGAGTAGTCATTATGGCAGGGAGACATGTAGTGTCAGTTATTTGGAAGGAAACAATGACATTTCTATTATATGCTAGTTGCCATTATGGTCTTAGTTCACATTAGCATAATGCAATAATTGACTGGCTTCCACTGTGGTCTCTTCCTTTCTGTCATTAGGCTAATTACAACTATCCCACTTCTCTATGACAACAAGCTCATACAGAAAGCTTATGGACATTTTATGATAGATTTAATGATAATAACATTAAATTCAAATTGTTACCTTGGAAAGCTGTGTAACAACGCTGCATCACTGTTAAAGCATATTCAGCAAGTCTTGATCGATTCATATAAAATTACCCTGAAATTAAAGACAAATCGCTTGCCGCAAATCAATTTGAAATAAACTGTCATAACACATCATTAGAGGAATACAAGGCAATAAATACCGGAGGTATTTAAAATGCTCATTACAGAGACAAGTTGCACTCAAGCCAAACCCAGGTTGAAAAATAAAGCACTATATAACGTGATTGAATTGCAGGGGGGAGGAAGCATCTGTTCATGAGTGGATGTGGTGGGGACGACCATTTAGGAACTAATTTCATATGAAACTGAAATGAGAGAATGAACAATTCCGCACAGAATTATTGACGAAAATGGAAAAAAAATCAATTGCCACCCAGGGTAAGATTTACTCGCATTTATTCAGATTACTACTTCAAGATAAGAAATAATGAGTGGTTATGTAATACAGGTGCCAAAAACGAAAAAGCAAAAAAAGTTTTTCAATTCAGTGTTGGATCCTGTCTATGTGCCATCATCTCTGCCCTTCTGTCCTCTTGTATACATTAAGAGAAACTCCATCTTTCTCTAAACTGATGGAGGACATGGATGGTACGTTTTTCTCTGTGAACCTCAGTCATATTTGCACAGAGTAAAGGCATTTCATTCTCAAGCAGTGACCTGAAACGGTCTCTTTCAGCAGTTGTAACTTTCACTGTCTCAGTTGTCAAGAATATGGTAGTTTCTGCTTTTAATATTATATTACAAGGACAGGGATCCTTTGTCTGTCAGATGGCACTGATGCAGGGTTTGCATTATAAGAGTTGAAGGCAGTAACACATAAAAAAGATACAAAGAATGTGTATACATGCGCAAGTTATGGCTAAAAAGAGCAGCAACATACTAATAAAGGATATAAATTACATTCTAAAATATATACCAATATAAAACATTGGTTATAATAATATTTCAAAATATGTATTTTTGTTCAAATAAATGCACCCTTGGTGAGCACAAGAGACTTCTTTCAAAATCAATTAAAAAATCTTACCGACCCAAACATTTGAACAGTATGATTTGACAAATAAAAGACCCTGTTAAATCCTCATAGAAAATGCATACATTTAAAATGTTGTGGCAATGCCATGGCTTTGAGGTCATCTACATGCTGAAGCAATAAAATGCAAATTGACAAAAACATTTTTATGATTGACTCTTTATACAAAGTTTTGTACTATCTTGGTATCAAATAAAAATAAAAACTGAAATAAAAACTACCCTAAATTATAAATAAAACCTTATAATTGTAATAGCACTCATTCTTTTTATTTAAATGTAACCTACTTATCACATTTCCTTTGCCAGTAGGTTATGAAGGAAGTGGCTTTGCTGGGTTGTGACATTTGTTTGCACCAATTTCCTGTTTCAAGAAGAAACCCCATCATACGAATTTCATGGGGTTTTTAAAGACAAATAAATGACTTTTAGATGATTTTAAGTACAAAGCATTAAAGTCGCTGTCTCTGAAATGCAGTTTGCTGTGAAGCAGGAGACTTGACACGCATGGATCAATGCAACGATCCATCATCAGCTAAACTGACCGGTTCCTTTACCCTCAGAATGAAATGAACCAACTGATGCCGGATGAACTCTTCGATCCATTTCAACTAACTCTAACTGTAGTGTCCGCTCAAGAATTGTCACATAAATCTCAATTGTCTGTGATCTGTGAAATCCTGCTATCTCACATCTGAGATGATCTAAAGGGAAAGCATCTATAGCGGAAGATTCGGTTTGTCAAATTGTGCTTTGCAATCTGACAGAGTGTTTTAACTTAATTACCAAATACCGCAGCTGTTTGACAAAACGAAAAGATGAAACCCAGGCGAAAGGAGGAGGGGGAGGGGGTGACGTCAATTTTTTTTTTACTAAAACAGTTTAAAATTTAACTGAGTGAAAAAGATCAGCATGGAATTGACATGGTTTAAGTGAAGGATTTATTGATTTATCACACTTGAAAAACATCACAGAAAAAAGGCCTTCTGTTAAAGATTTTATGACGCAGTTCTCAATATTCTCACCTGCACTACAGCACCTGCCAAAGTGTGTGCACAATGTTGGCTCGGACAAACTGAGAGAGTGAATAGAGAAAAGAGGATATGAAGAGAGAGAGACACATGGACATTGAGATCCATCCAAGTGGATAAAAAGATAACAGGTGCAGGTAAAAGCACCTGTGAAGATGAGGAATTTACCTCTGGAGGCAAAACATGAGCTTATTCAGAGCAGATCCTCCTATTCTATGCCTCAAGAAACTTCACTTACGACACACATGCACCCACGCACCATTATCTGTCTGTCTCTCATTTTAAATGAATAATCCTACTTCGCTTCCCACCATCTGTTCCTTGAGTCGTCCATGGATAGAATATTCAAATGAGCGGATCAAGGTTTGCTGGATGTCTCTGATGTTGTACAACGTTGACGGTCTGACCTTTCTTTCATGTCATACAGTATATATATATATATATTAGGGGTGTAACGGTACACAAAAATCACGGTTCGGTACGTACCTCGGTTTTAAAGTCACGGTTCGGTACGTTTTCGATACAGCAAAAAGAAAGAAATGCCAGAGAAATGTCCTATTTGTTAAAATAATTTTTTTTTTTTAAATAACTGAGTTTTCCTACATCTTGAAACTTTCAGGTTTATAAATGGGGGTTGTCTTTGAAGGATGAACAAATAATGTTTTGGTCATCACATTAAAAATAGCATTTAAATATATATTTATTTATTATTTGAGTTTTGAAGTGCTGGAAAAAGATGTGTGAAGTACTTGAAAGCATTTCACCATTCCAGCCAAACTGGTTACAGTGAGTGTTACTATATTAAATCCATGGTGAATGTTGCTGGTCTGTGGACGTAAAGTATTACTAGTTCATTCACGGCACAATGTTTCTCCTGGTTTCCACGTCAGCGCTGTTTGATCTAGTAATAGAGATCTACGGTTAATAACGGAGAAATGTGAATGCTTCTCACTAGATCTCGAAGCGATGTCATTACTTCAGTGGCGAATTCAAATGTTTTCTTCACTGGATCTCTTAGCGCTGTGTTGTAACAGTGTCGCTTGATCGAGATCGGCTCGCGCTGCACAGATGTTGCTGGTCCGAGCTGATAAACGATCCGTGAAGCACATAATGAGTAGCGCAATTTCGTTCCGCTTTCATTACGCTTGCCATTTGATGTTGCGCAACGTTGTGGTGATCGCGCCAGCGCGAATTTTGTCGGCAGGAAAAATGGTCCAAGGAATCGTTCGGTTTGTATGCGTACCGAACCGGAAGCCTCGAACCGAAACGGTTCAATACGAATACATGTACCGTTACACCCCTAATATATATATATATATATATATATATATATATATATATATATATATATATATATATATATATATATATATATATATATATATATATATATATATATATGTTTTCCTTCCCACCCTTACGAAAATTAACCATGGTTTTTATGTAGTAACCATGGTTTTTCTGTAGTAACCATGGTTTAACTATGGTTTTTGTAGTAAAACCATAGTAACTACAAAATGAACCATAGTTTAACTATGGTTTTTGTAGTAAAACCATAGTAACCATAAAATTAACCATGGTTTTTGTAGTAAAACCATAGTTTAACTATGGTTTTTGTAGTAAAACCATAGTAACTACAAAATGAACCATAGTTTAACTATGGTTTTTGTAGTAAAACCATAGTAACCATAAAATGAACCATGGTTGTTGTAGTAAAACCATAGTAACTACAAAATGAACCATAGTTTAACTATGGTTTTTGCAGTAAAACCATAGTAACCATAAAATGAACCATGGTTTTTGTAGTAAAACCATAGTAACCATAAAATGAAGTATATATTGACACTGGACCTCAATTTGTCTACTAATGAGTTTATCTGGTCATCTATTAATATTTTTCATACACCCACTATTTATCATTAAATATAATTTTTTAGCCTACTGAATTCTCAGCACTTGACATGTTTGTCCCCTTATAAGTGTGACAACACTTATAACACAGAATAAAAAAAGAAAAAAAAACTGCAACAGAAAAATGGATCTATCCGGAGGTTGCTCGTATAAGGAATGGGAGAAAAAATAGTATATATAATAAAAATAAAAGCAAAAGCAAAGTGATGGTATAAAAAATATAGAAGTGAATTGGTCATAGAACTACACAATGAGTTTTAAAATCATGATTTAAAATGTTATAATTCTAGATGTTTATTTAAATGCTGCGTGTCTTTGAAGTGTTCTTAATGCGCGTGCGCGTAAACATTCGAGTCGCATTCAAAGACAGGAGCGTGCGCGCGATCACAGATGGAAACGAGGAAACGTCATCAACTGACACAGCAAAACTAACGTCTCTCGTTGTTGTTTTCGCTGCTTTCAGGTAAGTTTAGTTGACAAAATCACACTAATAATAGATATAAACGTTCCTGACACCCTTCTTACGTGTAATTAATAAGCTCTGTTGAACATTTACTTTACAGAAATGGTTTTGTGTCTTCGAAAAAGTCCGTTAGCATCTCAACTGTTTTCAGAGGTAAGTTAACGTTACCCTGGAGCTCTTGTTTTACATAAGTTTGGGGTTTTAACCAAATCTTTGTGTTGATAACAGTTTTTGATAGTTTTGTTTTGCTGGTAATTTGTCAATGGGTGATTGGAAGTAAGCTATTTAGCCTAAAATAATTCACTGTAACGGTTACTGTTAATCAGTGACGTCACTTACAAATACTGATCATTTAAAAAAAGGGGGATTTCAGGAGGGACAGAAAAAAACCTCTGCAACAAAGGGGAAATTATTGTTTAATCATGATAATAATTCCAGATGATTTATTTCACAATATATATTACCTTAAGATGTGTATATATATATTTATTTTTATTATTTCTCTTTTCTGCATTTCATCTCTGCTCTAGCTTGCTTCATTGTAATAAACCCTATGTTCTATTGTAAATCCTATGTAACATTGTTGGCTCTGTGACACATTGCATGTTATGTTCTAGAAGATCATCATCATGCTGATGGCCTGCTGCACCCCCTGTCCAAGAAAATCTTCACAGCTATGAACTCGACTAGTAAGCAAAACTTTAAACATACAGTGCACTACTGTTCAGAAGTTGGGGGTCTGTATGATTTATGCTTTTGAATGAAGTCTCACACTTTACTTTTTTTTTCTCAGTGAGACTGTCCTTGAGAAGCCTGTAGGCTAAATAATCAGCTAAATAATCGGCGGCAAATGTTATAATGGTCATAGTTATAATAATTAATTTAACCATTATGACAACAGGATATCATGGTCATTGGTATATTTTATTTTATTTCTCTAGGTGTGTTTTTAATTATTTTGGCCAATGAGACAGACAACATACTGTCCAACTCAAAGGTATTTATTTATTTGTATGTATTTTTTACTGATAAATACTGAAATTCTTTAATTCAGGGGATCTTAAATTCAGGGGATCTTAAAGTTATGGCTATGCTCTTGTCACCAGATGAGATATAGTCGTTTGGCCCTGTGATTCTTCAGGACAAGATCTTGATGCCATCCACACTCAGTACATGACGAAGGTGAGTTTCGCAATAGCTGCCACTATCACAAACCAAGAGACAGAACACAACAGGCCTTCATCCATATGAACTCACCCATATGTAGGGATGGGTACCGAAACCCGGTGTTAAACATTAAACGGGCCCTGGGGTTCTGTTGTCAAGTCGCGTTCACGAGTCCGCAGTGACGCTGCTGACGTAAGACGCTGCTGACGTGTGTCTGGTGTGTCCGGTGTGTCCGTGTATTCGGGTTCAAATAAATATGGCTGGGCAAAAAAATGCGAGTCTTCCTCTGTGTGGAAATCCTTAGACATGTTTGCAAAGATTGTTTTGTTTCCAGCGTGCGTCTCCCTCAGACTGTAAACGAAGCTCGGGCGCACCACACACACGTCAGCAGCGTCTTACGTCAGCGGCGTCACTGAACGCGGATCCACGACAGAACCGGAAGACAATACAATGCTGAATAAAGTCGTAGTTTTTGTTATTTTTGGACCAAAATGTATTTTCGATGCTTCAAAACATTCTAACTAACCCACTGATGTCACATGGACTACTTTGATGATGTATTTATTTCCTTTCTGGACAAGGACAGTATACCGTACACACATTTTCAATGGAGAGACAGAAAGCTCTCGGACTAAATCAAAAATATCTTAAACTGTGTTCTGAAGATTACGAGCCAATGAACCACTTTTAGTGCTGTTTAGCACCAATTTTTTTTAGTATGTATAAGTAAAGGAGAATACACTCAGCTGATCATATAATGTACATTATTTCTGCTTGGCTTTTGGCGCCCTAATACTGTATGAGTTATTTATGAAAACACTGGCTGAATGGACATTATTACACTTGGACATTATTACATGGCTACTAGATAGTGCAACTGACCAATAGCAGTTGAGTATTCCAGCTTGTGTGTTAATGTGGTGTGTATTCTTCTCATTTTAGCTCCTGCGTCCATTTGGGCTGAAGGTCGAGGCAGAACCAAACCAAAGCTGGACTGTAACCTACTGGCCGACAGACTTCATACTGACACCTACTGGCATGGATGCTGCATCACATGTTTTTGATCAAAAACTTTTTCACCTAGAATTTAAAGTGTTGAGTATTCATCTGGCCTTCATCGGCCTCCATGAAGGAGACCCCATGTCTTCATCTCTTGTGAGTGGATATCATTTAAAACATTCTTAAAAGAACTGCTAATTTCTTCTGAATTTATTTTGTAGTATATGTAAGAATTAGACATGTGCCGGTATTCGGTAATGCGATAAATCGCGGTAATGAATATGCACGATATTGTTATCGCGGCCACTTCAAAATACCGTGAAAAATAATAGATTTGAATTTAGACTTTTAGAACACGCATCAGCTAATTTTCTATCAACCGCTTAAACACTGCGTATATGCTCCGCAAAACACGTGCGCACTCTGATGTAAACAATCCCCACATGTATAAGCACTGTGTGCACGCGGCGCTGAGCGCACTCTAGTCTAATGTAAACAATCATTACATGGAGTAGAAGCATGGCGGAAGGAGGAACGCTGCCGACGATTTACCCCCCGCAGGGCTGCCAACTCTCACGCATTCAACTTGAGACTCAAGCGCCTTTCAGACAGGACGCAGAATACTCGCGGGAACGTTTTGTTGCTGCGTCGACCAAAGCACGCCGGAGTCAAAGTTAAAAATAGCTCAACTTTTTATTTGCAAAATAGCAAATCGCGTTCCGCGTTCTGTCTGAAAGCCGCTTTACGGAATTGACACTTTTCACACGCTCTCACGCAGAGAAAAATCGCGGAGCAAAGAGGACACTGACACCGACAGACTAGACAGAGCAGGTTACTTTTGATATGAAAAAAAAAAAAAGGTTCTGTCCATTGTGACAGATCGCTGCGCCTCAGTTCAAGTAAACCGATCATCTGTTACTTTTTATTTAAAGATACAATACAACTTACCTTAAGGTTTATGCCTCATACAAAATGTCGATCAATCAGTGTTTTTCACGGAAAGAGGTCAATAAAACTGCAGGAGAACAGTTATGTCACAGAACGTTACATTTACCTCAGGAAAGCCATTTAATGACCAGCACTTTAGTTGACTAGAAAAAATGGTCATTTTGCTAAATATGTGCACTTTATTTCATATTAATTATATGTTTACTTGTCATTACATAATTGTTATTATAATGAAAACCGCATTATATTTAATTTCTCTCTGTTTACAGCATTATGTGAGATATATTTTTTTCTTGAGAAAAATTAACATGCAGACTGTAGCCTACCTAATATTTATCCAAATGAGTCAATATTGAATTAAGATTAAAATCAAATACAATAATTTATTTGAATAATACAAACAGTAACCTACCAGTCATTGTACCATGTAAACATTGTAACACGTTGTCACTAAACTTAATAAAATTCTGTTTAGTTACCATGTTTTGAAAATCACAATTACACATTGTGATGCAAGTTGTTTTTTTAGATACCCGCAATCCATCTGTTTCTCTTGAGCAATTAAAATATCGTGATAATACCGTATACCGTGATAAAAGCTCATTCAATTAATCGCAGCACGAAAATTTGATACCGGCACATGCCTAGTAAGAATTTTCCATTAAAAGAAAATAAACTTTTAGTAATGTTTTTAAGTAATGAAGTAATTAATTGTTAAGTAATGTTGTTGTAATCCTGTTAATGTATGTACAGTATAAATTGCAAACATGCTTGTGTTGGGCATGTGTTTACAGGTTATAGACATTTTAGAGGAGGTAGATCCTGTGTATTTAAAGTTGCCCTAAGTCATGTTTATTTGTACAATATGTCATTTTTGTATATAAACCATTATTACACTGGAACAAATGACTATTTTTTTATTTTTTACTATTTTTCTATTTTTTTCAAATGCAAGTTTATATTTTCTTTCAGATTATGTAATTTCTGTAATAAAGTCTGTATCATATGGTAACTTCTTTCTGTTGTTATTTTGTATATGTTTGTTGTAACTAAGTGGCTTAAATGTAATTCAAGATAATTTAGTAAAACAATGGCTACACCGTGGCAATACAACCAATTTATTGTACATGATCCATGGTTTTTAAAACCATGGTTTGCTCCAAAAACCATGGTTACTACAGTCATGGTTACTATGGTTTTACTGTAGTATTACTACAATATATAACTGTAGTAAAACCATGGTATCAAAACCATAGTTTTTAAAAATACCAGTTACTACAGTCATGGTTACTATGGTTTTACTGTAGTATTACTACAATATTACTGTAGTAAAACCATGGTATCAAAACCATGGTTTTTAAAAACCATGGTTTGCACCAAAATACCACGGTTACCACAGTCATAGTTAACTACAGTTTTACTATAGTAAAACCATGGTTAATTTTCGTAAGGGCAGTAAGAGCCAAAAGGGTGAAAATCATTCCGTAACAGGGTTACACACAAATTCCAGGACTCATCTGACACAATATAACAAATACTGTTTAATGTATCATATTTTTGGTATAAAATACTCTAACCCTGAAGGAGGAACCTGGGTAATATCTGAATAATCGCTGAGACTTTGGGGCTTACACACCGTTGTCAACTAAAAGCATTAAACTTTGTATACGTTTTGACCGTTTGTTTACACAACAGCGTTTTGGGTGCCTGAAAACGCAAACTTTTGAAAACGGGTTTCAAAGTGCAAGTTTTTTAAAACGGTCTCCATGTAAACAACAAAAACGCGAATCTCTGAAGACAATAACATCATGCACATGCATGTTACGTGTTCAGTCTATAGTGTTTCATCGCCATCTAATGGCCTGGCAGCAGAATACAGGGTTTTAAGTCGTTTTCGCAAATCCGTGTGAATGAGGATTGTTTTGACAATGGTGTCTTCTGTAGGTGGACAACTCAAGGAAAAAACTTCTCAGTTTTAAGCATATCGTTGTCATGTTAATGTACCCTTTTGCTAGGCTCTAATGACTTATGCCAGTAAACAACCACCTAACGCAATCATAAAATAAAACTAAAATGGCATATCAATCCAACAATAAACACTGAATAATTGTATTCCAAAAGTGTAAAAATCTGGTCTATCATGATATACAGTACAGAACCATTTATCACTGATAAATGAGACTTGATCTTTGCCAGAGGCAGAATTACCGTTGGATAATCCAAGCGTTTGGAGGCATTTAGTGGCGTCAAGTAAACACAATTTTTCAGCACATTGTGCTCATGCTATTTACTCATGCAGACCGGCAGTTCAATGTGATTATTCCCGCTCTGTTAGAAATGCATTCCTGGCATACACTCTACGCTGCAGTTCCTGTCGAAGCCAAAAGACAGAGTGTAGCAAGCGTGACTGACATAGATAAACCAAAATTATTCCCCTCTTTCCATAATTACCAATTTCAACAGTGGTGATGATTTTTTATGGAGCTGTGGTGGTCGTGGTGGCAGCACGTGTGTGTGTGTTTGTGTGTGCCGTATCGCAATGTCTTTGGGGATAAGCTCTTCCCTTGTCATGTTTAGGAGGATGCTGTGATGTGATTGGCTGAAAAGAATGCGGTTGAATAGTGATTGTGGCCTTAGGCCAGGGGGCAAAACTATGGAATTATGCATGCATTTCTGTGATAAAGTTGCTTATGACTGAACCCAATCAACCAGAGCGAGTCAAATGAGTTTTCAGCTTCTCCGAAAAATCTGAATTCAGATGGCAGCTGTTTAACACGGATAGTCAGAGGAACAATGTGACATGGAGAATCACAATGAATAAAACACAATATACAGAGTATGATAATTAGCATGTTTCAAACAAATACATGTTTCTTTTTTTTTTTTAATTTTTTTTTTTTTTTATATATTATTTTTATTTTATTTTTTAAACAGACAGACAAACAAACAAAAACAAACAAACAGGGCTCAGATGCAGCAATTGCCAGTTGTTACAGTCATGTTTAACACAGCGGTAGCAGGAAAAGTTGTTAACACAGGAACACAGTTAGTTTACTGTAATTTAACTCTTTCAAAATGAGTTAGGAATGGGTTCCAAGAACGGAAAAATGTGTCCATTTGACTAGTGCGGAGTTTTTCCATTTGTATTATGGATAGCATGTCAATGATCCATGTCTGAAAGGAAGGAGGGGTGGGGGACTTCCATTCCCTCAATATCAGTCTCTTGGCAACTATCATTCCCAGTTCCAATGGTTGCCGCATTATAGTTGGAATTGTCCTCGTTGCTTGAGAGCAGCCGAAAATGGCAAGTCCAGCCTCGGGTTGGATGGGCCTCTGATATGCTTTGGAGTAACAGTCAAATATTTTGGACCAGAAGTTTGCTAATGAGGAGCAAGTCCAAAAAGCATGGGACAGTGTACCCTCCGTCATATTACATCTGTCACACATTGGAGAAACTGACGGATACATTCTATGTAATCTGACTTTGGAATAATGCAAGCGATGTACAATCTTAAATTGAATTAATTGGTGCCTGCTGTTTATAGAGCAGGAATGAATATTAGACAGACAGGTGTTCCACATGGATTCAGATAATTCCACACCTAGCTCTTCTTTCCAAGTATCTCTAGTTTTCAAAGTGTGCGCCCTTATACAGTCATCAAATAAACGTACAATTCTCGAAATAAGACGCTTGGAGAAAGGAGGGCTCTTACAAATATCAAAGATTTCATGTTCCTGGGGTAGATTTTGAAAGTCTTCAATTCTTGATTGGGTGTAATGCCTAACCTGCAAGTACCGAAAGAAATGGGAGTTAGGAAGATTATATTTTCCTTTCAGTTGGTTGAATGATGCAAATTTACCATCAATGTACAGATTATTAACTGAAACCAAGCCCTTCTTTCTCCAGTCATGGTACAACATGTCATGCCAGGGAGGTAGAAAACAATGATTGAAACATATGGGTGTTTGTACTGATGTGTTTGGTAGTTTTAGAAAGCACCTAACCTGATTTAAAATTCTAACTGACTGCTTTAACACAAAACATAAGTTTTTATTGGACTCTAGCTTTTCAAGCTTGGAAAATAACATAGCTGGTAAGTAAATATCTACCAAGAGGGTCATTGTTAACAGAGGTTACCTGAAATGGGATATTTTTTCGAAACAATATTGCCACACCACGGGCATGTGAGGTAAATGGCGACTGATATATCTGAGATACCCAGTTACATTTCAACCTATGCTGCATTGCTGTTTTGATGTGGGTCTCTTGTAGAAAAATTATATCTGCAAAAAGAGATTTCAGGTGCTTGAAAACTTTCCCCCTTTTGACTACACTACCAAGCCCTTTCACGTTCCATGAAATTAGTTGTAAATCTCTGCCTCCAACATCCATTCTACCCTGCACTTGAGTCATTTTGGAAAAATGTAAGAAAACACGAATGCTGTTGCAATATCGAATACAATTGAATAAAACACGTGCATCTGAGCCGAACAAAAACAACAACACAGTCCGACAACCACCCTCCCCCCCACATCTCCGCGTCCCCCGAACATGACGCGTATCTTCCCATCTTGGTCAAAACAGGAGCTGCTGGACAAATAGTAGGCCCGACTCAAATAGCCCCCAACCACAACGTAAATACGTTGCACAAATACATGTTTCTAAATGAACAAATTATTAGTTTTTAATGGGTATAGTTCACCCAAAAATCAAAAACACAGACAGTTTTCTACCATGTCTTCTTGTGTGTTTCTCAGTCAAATGTTTTTATTGTTAACCAGTGGTGTAGCCACGAGGGGGCCTGGGTGGGCCTAGGCCCCCTCATTTACATGTCCGGCCCCCTCAGATTTCTGATTGCTTAAAAAAAAAAAACTTTAGGAGGCAAAATATTTTTTAGTGATTATGTGAATTACACTGCGCAAACCAAAGTAATACTACCCACCGGATGAAGAAGGGTTGACTCTCAGTCTCCACGGTACATCAAATATTTATTTTATTTTATTTAATTTTATGTTCGCATTTATGAGGAAAAAACAATGGTACGGACGTGTTCCCCGTTACGGACGTGAGCGCTCTGAAAGCGGCACTAAAAGATGCTTTAAAACTTTCACAGATACATCAAACAGAAAGCACAAAACCTTTCATTAACCTGAATTCCGTTGTTTATTAATTGTATCTTAATTTTAATCAATGTTTCATCAACCAATTGCCAGGATTTCATAAATAAGAAGTAAATATAGCAGACGACAGATAAGAAACGGAGGCGCCGGCGCGTGAACTGGAGCTCGTCTCATAAATGAACCGAAACTCAGCGTATATGGTAGCTTACTTGCCCCACATGTCTACTTTTAAACAGAACAACTCAAAACTAAAGAAAACAGACTACAGACTGCTCTCTGCTTATGTAATCCGTATGAAATGTGCATTTCTCTCTGGCGCGTTCACTACTGAACATCGCGAGACAGCATCGTCAACTTCATCTTAGCCGACACTGACAGAGAAAAGACTTGCTTATTAATAAACAATTAAAATATCTCCTTGCTATATTTTAGCTACATATTCATAATCATTACTTTTGCCGGTTCTTTGTGACAGCTTTTAGATGCTTTATTGGCAGCGCCACCCTTACATGTTACATGAGTCGCCACCGCATCACCGCACCCACCAGAATACTGCCCTACAAAGCAAAAAGGCAGTAACTGCATTTTTGGTCAAAAATGAGTTATTATCATTTTCATGACATTCAAGGCATCCTTTGTTATGTGACAAAACATCTTATCTCAAATGTGTGTCGTTTTGGAGAAAAATGGTAGTCGTTTGTACAGTAACTGCAAAATGCCCTAGTGAAACAAAGCAAGAGTACAGTAACATCCATTACTGTGTTCTTGTTATGTTTTACCTAACAAAAAATAACCGTGTTTCTGCGCAGTGTAGTTACTGTTGCAATGGTGAACACAGAGCTGATTTTCGGGCATCCTCATGGGACGATTTTAACATTTGCGATTTCACCCTTCTAACTTCCCCAAATTGTTCCCCTACCAAACTACCCCCCCCCCCCCCCCTCCCCTGAAAGAATGAAAAAAATATTCCAGAAAGAAAAAAAAAGGTGCAAGAGCTCCATGTAGTTTAGCGGTTACTATGATTTTCGCTATATAGCAGTTCAGTACACTTGAAATTAAATCGTGATAGACTACTGTGTGAATATTAAACCGCAATAATAGTACAATTTAAATACAAATCCTACATGTTCTGTGAATAAATGGTGCAGTCGACGCGCAGTTTCATTTAACACACAGAGGCACGTGTGACGCTCGAGCTGTTTTTTGCATATGAGGACACGACTGCATGAACTTCTCTCCAGACTCTAGATCCGCTCTTAAAGTCACTTTGTGAGCATTTAACCGCTTCATTTGAGAAAAACTATCGTCATGTCATAAACACAGAAACAAAGGTCTTTACGACAACCCGTCAAAATAAAAGTTCGGTTTAACTTGACAGAAATATAGGCCTAGCCTATTACTGTTGTACAGTACAAATTAGAAACGTCTCAATATAATAATAATACTAACACTAATACAAATAAATTAAGATTAAAACTAATTTTTTATTCAATGTTTTAATTTTAACAGTAAAGCTCATTTTGCAGCATGTTGTTTGACAAAAAATGTTTGTTTCATTTCATATGATTAAAAGAAATGTAGGCTAATTAATAATATATTAGAATTTTAATATATTTTATTTGTAATATTCATAGAATATTTTTTAAATATTGTATAAGTTTAATAATAGTTTATAATAAAAGTGTCATGATTTCAATTAATTAGACATGATTTTTGATTACTAAAAATTTACACCACGTATCCGTAACACACCCGCTCCGCAAAACTAGTTTCGCAACACAAAAATGTTGAAAAAAAATGTTGTCCAAATGGTTCCAATTATTTTAAATACAGTGTATCTAACACACCCAGAGCCCAAGTTGTGGCAAAATAGTCTTTGGAGAATCTGTAGTTACTGCCTTTTTCCTTGATTTGGTGCCACGTTTTTGGTAAGTAATACAAAGCAAGAATACAGTAACTGCAAAATAGGGGTAAAATATCAAATTAAATATGAGGATTGATATGTACAAAGAATAAGCTAATATAAAGTCACAAAACAGCCACATGTCCAATAATCTACCTACAACTACTTAGGCTGGATGACAGGATAACTTTAAAGTCATTTTTCTCTGTTCTGCACTCTGCGTAGTTACTGCCTTTTTGCTTTGTAGGGCAGTATAGGCCTGTATATATAAAATTCTGATTTAAAGACGGGACCCCCCAAAAATTAAATTCTGGCTATGCCCCTGTTGTTAACTAAACCTATTAAAGTTTTACTGAAATAAAATAAAATACACATTTTCAATGAAAAACAAACTTTTTCTGCATAAAAAAGTGAAAAGTTGAAGTACTAAAATTGCTAACACTGAAAAACTAATAGATATGACAAAAGCACATCATAAAATTACTAAAACTAAAATTAAATGGAAAACTAATTTAAAACAATTAATCAATAAATACTATAATAGTATACAAATAATACTAAAATAACGTTATTGACAGAACAAATAAAGTCATACAGGTTTGGAACAACATCAGGGTGAATTTTCATTTTTGGATGAACTATCCCATTAAGTTGACTTCCATGTGTCATGTTTGCAGATAGCATGCTCAGATGTGCACCCTCACACACTTAAACTTTACTCTACGGTGAGTGTGACAGGCAGGTCCAATACCCTGCAGCCTGTACAAGCAGGCAATTAAATCCCATCACAGACTCTCACCCATCAACGGCTCACCAGCCTCTATCTTTTTTACTCTATTTCACTTCTCCCCTCTTCGCAATCCATCTTTCCCTCTCTGCATTGAACACTCTCAACCTCCCTCCAGTCTTCCCCTTTCAGAGTGTTAATTAATCCCTGATAGAGGATGGACCAACACACACACACAGAGACACACCTGGAGAACCCAGACAGGTGCGGGGGAGGTCTGTGTATATCAAATGAAAGCGTGCTCAGGTGGCAGAGCTTCTTTTCAGATATGAAGAGCAATGCTGTTTTTTTTTTTTTTTTGTTTTTTGTTTCTGTACTATCAGTAACTGGAGGAAAATGAGACCCAACGTACATCACTCTCAAATGGAGTTCTGTCCTAAAACCTTAATCCTACAGAAAACCTTATACACGTCAGTTTTATCCGTTTGAAGCCTGGGGCAACTTTGCAGAAAGCTCAGACCATATCTTAGCATGGACAATGTACACGATAAGACATAGTTGAGGAGAGACACTCAAAGAGAGGTTGAAGAATCAGCGAAAATAACTGTTTTCAATTTTAATATATTTTAAAATGACATTTATTTCTATGATGGCAAAGCTAAATTTTCAATTTTCAGTGTCGCATGATCCTTCAGAAATCATTCTGATATGCTGTGTGGAGTTACGGTGTGGAGAAGCCCCAAAGAAGCTTAGCACCCTGACTGTTGTGTCCTCAGTATGAAGTACAGGGGAGGATCAGTGATGGTTTGGGCTGACATATCATGGCATTCCCTACTGTGCTTGATTGGCGCGTCACTGCCAAGGACTACCGAACCATTCTGGATATATGTGGAGGACCATCTATTAATATTTTTGAGCCACTTTGGGGTATTTTGGAAGAGCAAGAAGATGTTTTCCTTCACCGACATCACACAGTGACCTGGCCACTGTTCTGGAAGAGGAATGGATCAAAATCCCTCTGGCTATATGTCATTCCCAAGACAAATTGATACTGTATTGGACACAAACAGATTTTTTTTTCATATATATATACACACAACACGGAATTTTTTTTGTGCGTGTTTTGTAAATATATTTTAGTTTGAAGCAATATTCTCATCAGTGTTCATTCAGCTTTTATATATTTAAATTGCATATTGTTATATCTGCACCTTTAAAGGTATCTGGTATGGGCCATTGAATCTTTAGCTGAACCGATTCGTTCAAAACGCTGAATCGTTCAGTAATGAAACCCGGTTAACTTATCCTGTGAGATGCGCGATGGTTGTGATCTTTGTTTGGAACTATTTTTGCTGCTGAAACAGAATAAAAACAGTCAATATTGCATCAAAAATGTAAGTGACTGAATTTTAACTGTTTATTGTACACATTTTCAATCGTGATGGTAGGCTAATACATTTAGTATCCACTATCGATCGCAACTTACAATAAATGTAATAAAATCACAATTCTCTCGTTTTAGTGATTCCCTGGTTATTTTTGTTTTGTCATGACGTTTTAATCAGGCTACTTGTCTGGTCGGGCAAGTAAAATTCTCTTTAAAAAAATCCACTTGTCCCAGACAAGCGGACAAGAGTTAATGTCGAGCCCTGGAATCTGTGATTTGTTAATTCTCTTTCAGCTCTATATAACTGACAAAAGTACAAAGATTTCCAATGTTTTCACTGAACAACATAATTGTATTTGGTATATTTAAACAAATTTAGATTTTGATAAAAAATTCATGAGAATTGTCAAACAAATCAAAAATCACATTCCTCAATCCAAAATTACAAAGAATTTAGGTCTTTCACCATCTACCATACATAATATTCTGAAAAGATTCAGGGAATCCATAGAAATCTCAGTACATGTAGGGCCACCTCCGTTGAATGTGCGTAACCTTTAACCTTCATCTTACATTATGTACATTGCAGTTTATTGCTCTAGCCAGATCTGCAGCCCTCAAGCCTCACTGCAGGACTATGACACGCAGGGCATCTCTTTAATGTCCTAAGTTATTGGAACTGTGACTTTAATTGTCTACCGCATGTAAACCGTTAGTGTCTTAAAGGGGTCATATAATGCCATTTTTGTACAAGTTAATATGAATGTTTAGAGTCTAAATGAAAACTTTGTAATATACTTTTATTAAAAATTCTCATTAGTATTTTAAGAAAACACTAATTTTACCTGGTCAAAAACAGCTCTGTTTTCAGCACGCCGTTTCAGTGCATGCCTTTAAATTATAATGAGCTTCGCTCACTCCGCCCCTCTTTACTGCGGGCGTTTTGATACAACGCACGTGGAGTGTTGCCTTGACAACAGTTGAGGGTATATTTTGGAGAAAGAATGGCAGCGGGAGTTTCTGAGGACACATCTGTGCAATCGTATCAGTTTGAACCGAAGTCGGACCCGGAACAAGATGACGGCCTGAAGAAGCTCGACAATTAAGGCTCGAACAGGATGTTTCTGAATGGTTGGTTAACGTAATTTCACTTTGATCTATTTTTGTATGCACTGGCAGGGTAACGGTAGAGAAGTGAGATACGAACGCTATGTGTTTACTGTTCATTGACAGATTGACGTTACAATGGTCATGAAAAACTTTGTTTCGCGATTTGCAAAGATTAATATAAAGGTTAATAAAACTTTACACTTACTTCTTCTGGAGGTGCAGAGGGAACATAAATAGTTACCACCGATTCTTTTTTCAGGAGCAGCTTCTTAGCAAAATCAGCTTTATACTGAGTCTGATCCTCATTTATAAAGCAGTCTGGTGAGAAATGATTCGCGCAAACATGAAAGTATTGACGTTGCTCGGGGGGAATATTCCCTTCGAAAACAAAACTCAGCCACTGTGTCTTCAGCGGTTCGGATTTAGGAACATTAAAATAACTGTGTTCGTTATTAGACCCAAGAACAGAACACCACAATCGCGTAGACGCCATTCTGCTCCAGAGATTCAACAATGGCGGACTATAATGACAGCTCGCTCAGGGCGGGTCTGTGCTGAAACGCTGCTGCCAATCAACAATCGTGGGAGGGGCGTCCGTTTTATTGACGTCACAAAATTGAACTGTTCGATTTGAGACCGGGGAAAACATATAAGGAGATTAAAACAAAAACACTGGATGGATGTTTATCATAACATGGTGGTTGTGTACAGGCACTGCCAACACACATTTCAGTACAATCAACTTGTAAAAGTGCATGTACCATTATATGACCCCTTTAAGGACTGTTCTTAAGGACAGGTGCATATGCAATAATTCTTTATGGTTCATCTAACAAGCATGAAAAACATTGTTTAAACCCTTCCCAAGAAATATATGTAAAGCTTATTTGGATTTTACACAATTATTTTAAAATACAGTATACCGAAAAAGGGACATTTCTTTTTTTGCTGAGTTTATATATACACAAACTAAATTAACAAAATAAAGCAGCAAAATTAAGATACTAATATAAGGCTACACTCAATCAGTGTTTTAAACCAATTCATTAAAACTGGGTTTGACAGAACTGATTTGTAAAAATGAATCACACTTCTCAGCTCAGATTAATCCTTTTGTTCCTGACATTTAAATCAGAAGCGCTATTAATATACCGTATCTCTTAATGCACTCATAGCCATAAGTCATGACACAAAGAAGAGCCTATTAGCACAAAAATACTGGCCTACTGGCAAAGCAACTTATTGGCTAATTAAAAATCACATATTAAAACCACTGTGATATTCATGATGTTGGTTAACTCTACTCTATATTATCTACAACAAAATAATAATGACTCAGTTTGAAATATATATATTTCGCTCTGCCCCACCTAAAAAAACAACAGACAACAAAAGCAGAGCCTGACTAGTTTCTACAGAACATTACTGACTTCATTGCTTATAAATAAATTCATATTCTGTATTGTTCGCATGTCATTTCTGTTTGAGTGACACTACCCTGAATGCATCTTGACAGACCCCTGATTTATTTGTTAATATACACAGACTGTGCTGGTCATTTAAATTCATAAATAAGCAAATCATCCAAATCAAATGTGTACATAACACAGCCTCTCAAAAACTGATTTGGATCTAACCAATATGAGCAGAATAATCTGGCTGATTCTTTCAATGGGTCACCAGAGGAGGATTAGAGATGTTGAAAAAGTGTTCCGTTATTTCATGCCCTAATCATGTTGTGCAAACATCTAAAAGCTGATTGAGAAAAAAACAGGAAGCTGCCTACAATGTCAATGGGTGTCCTTTCATCCAGACTAACCAACCACAAAATATCAACAAAATTTCGGTCTAATACCATCTAATTCTCCCCTTGCATGACAAGACAAAGGTGATCATTTGGCAGGATGTGACACCATTTTGGCCTCAGTTACCGTTTATAAAAAGCCCTGATTTACTGTTTGAGTGCATCACGTAAATATCATTTATCTGAGTATGTCCAACACACATCAACAAAAAAAAAAGACAGAGAAACACAGTTTAAATCCAAGCCTGCAATTCTCTGACACTATACCATACTAAACAAGTTAGTGCTAGCTTCACTAACAGTATAATGGGGAAAAAAACAGAAATTTTTAATGTAATACTTTTTTAAAGGGGTCCGTCCTATTATGCTTTTTTACATTTTCAACTTTCTTTAGTGTGTAATGTTGCTGGTTAACCATGAAAAGGGTCTGCAAAGATACAAAGCACAAAGTCCACTCCAACGGGAGTTATTCTCTATATCATTAAGCACTGTTTCTGAACTCCCTGAAACGCCTCCATTGTAGTCTTGAGTTGTCTTCTGGGAACGCACAGGTCACGATATTCCTCATTTAAATAATTCCTGCCTAAGGCATATGCAAAAAAAAGTGGCGAAGCCTGGTTGAGTTGCATTATTAGTGTGTTGAAACTTGTGGTTATGGTAAGGAGTGAGACATAAACACACTCGAAGCGGTTGGCCAATCACAGCACATTGGTCCGGCCGACCAATCAGAGCATGTTCCGCTTTTCAGAAGAAGGGGTTTCATAGAGACCGGAGCTAAACAGAGTGTAACAGACAGAGTGGAAAGAGACCTGCGACAACAATGTAAAATATGTGAAAAATTATGTTTTGAACATTCAAGCATGAAAACCTATTCTAGTAGACCCCCAAAACAAAAACAAAACTTAATAGGGCCCATTTAAGTACCATGGAATAGCATTTAAATATCATGTTAGTATATGAATATGGTAATCTTTTAATGCCATGGTATTTTTCACTGCATTATTTAGGTAGCACAAGGGTATTATTTTAATGATGAGGAATCCATATCCATCAATACATCATAAATCTCAGCTATTTCTGTCATCCAACACACACATATGTCATGCTGTAAAGTCATGCACCTCAGAGGGTATTAATGATGGGTCGATTTTGATGTTCATGTATGTTCAATGATTACGCGGGGAGAGATCGAAATGTTTCATTCTCCCGATGTGACAGGACCATAATTAAGCACCAAAGATTTCAGTGTCAAGCTGCTAAACAGCACACCCACGCAGAGAGAGAGAGAGAGAAAGAGAGAGACAGGCAAACAGACAGACACAGAGACAGAGACAGAGACAGAGACAGAGAGACAGAGAGACAGAGAGAGAGAGAGAGAGAGAGAGAGAGAGAGAGAGAGAGAGAGAGAGAGAGAGAGAGAGAGAGAGAGAGAGAGAGAGAGAGAGAGAGAGACCTTTCTGACTCTCAGGAAAAAAAAAACGTACAAAAGCTGTCACTGGGGCAGTACCCTTTCAAAAGGTACACCTTTGTACCTTATTGAGCCCTAAAGGGTGAATATTAGCAGCTTAAAGCCTACAGTGTTTATTAGTACCTAAATGGTAAATATATTTCCTTTTGAAAAAGGTACCACCCCAGTGACAGCTTTTATACCTTTTTGTTCTGAAAGTGTACTGTGGATTTGAATTCAATTACAGATTAATGTTACCGTATGCTTTTCCTGAACATATTAGAACCAGGTACAGATACAAAGAAAGGCAACAGTGGCCTCAAAAAGTATTTGGACACTTTAGTTATGCCTACAAATGCATGAATGCCATTGCATTTTATAACAAAACATCAAACTAAGCAGAAGTGCAAACAAATTAAGCTTAAATCGAAACAAATTCCTTTTCTGGTCCATTTAAAGATTCTGTTACTTTAAACAACTGGTGTCAAAGTATTTTTTACTGTGTATATACACAACTGTCAAATGTTTGGGGTCAATAAGATTTGTCTTTTAAAGGAATGAGTGCTTTTATTCAGCAAGGATCCATTAAATTGATGAAAAAGGATAGCAAACCATTTACAGTATGAGGTGAAAACGGTTACAAAAGATGTCTATTTCAAATAAATGCTGTTCTTTTGAACTTTCTATTTATCAAAGAATCCTGAATGTATCGCGTATCATATCAAATGTATCACGGTTTCACACAAAAAAAAAATTTAAACAGCACAACTGTTTTCAACATTTATAATAAGAACATTTTTATGAACATGCACCAAATCAGCATATTAAAATTATTTCTG
This sequence comes from Tiaroga cobitis, assembly GCA_030578255.1. NCBI lineage: Eukaryota > Metazoa > Chordata > Actinopteri > Cypriniformes > Leuciscidae > Tiaroga > Tiaroga cobitis. Next base: position 23,565,036 of record CM060607.1, on the reverse strand, counting down.
AAGAATCATGGGACACTGAAGACTGGAGTAATAGTTTTGCCATCAAAGGAATAAATTATATTTGAAAATTAAAATAGAAAACAAATAACAAAATAGTTATTTTAAACTGTGACAATATTTCACAATATTACTGTTTTTACTGCATTTTTGATTAAATAAATGCAGCCATGCTGAGCACAACAGACTTTTTTCAAACACAGTAGTGAATGAAGTATGTTTCCCTCAACTTCCCACAGGAGTAGTTCATATTAACTATGAACATGATCAAAAATTTGACAAAAAAAGATTGTGAAAAAATCTTTAAAGAAACGTTTCTGAATGCGTTTGTTTTATACATTATATCTATTGTTTTACCATTTAAATCTGTTTTATAACCAACTTTCTTTTGAAAAATGTGTTTGGTGAAAAGTTTATTTTCTTTAAAATGTCATTGCATTCTATAAAAAAATATCAATTATTTTCAGTCAGTTTTTTTTTATGTAGCTCAATTTTTGTCCAAATATACTTTGTACAATTTACAAGTATGACAAAAGGACTTATTACGAGTAAATATGACAAAACAATGCATTTCTCTAAATAAATATACATTGAAAGACACACTGGGTGACTCAAAGAGAGGTTTAAAAAACATGAAGATTGAATTATTCTACAAAAAGTCTCTCACTGACATTTCCTTTCATCGAACTTATATGACCTTTAATGGCCTTTCTGTAATAATCAGCACAAAGTGAGTTGTCTGAACTCAAACAGGCATCAGAATGAGTTTTCTTCATGATTCCCCATCAAATTCATTGCACTACCATTTGAAAAAGCTCACATATTCTGCAATTTCATAACAGCAGGATAAACTTATGCAAGAAAAAGTTAGCTTATAAATAAAGAAGGGAACAAAACAAAAATGCATTTCAACAGTGCTGTCACTGTGTATGTGCAATAATCTGGTCACTTACCCAGTAGAGATTGGATTGGGGCAGAGAGGTCACCTTCTGACAGGAGAGTTTGGGTGTACCTCGACCTGAAGCTTCAGTTGGCATGGAGACAGAACATCAGTCTGGTGGTTCATACTGCCTCGGACCTGCGGGCACACAAACAAACATAGTCAGACCTATTTGATCCCGAGAAGAATCAAAGTCTGAAGTACCACTCTCTTATCTGTATTGAGACATTCGCATCAACAAATGAATAATTCATTTTTGATCTGTAAAAAACATTGTAAGTGTAATTATAGCTGCCACTGGCTCAACACTTGACAAGAATTTAAAACTTCAACACATCTGAAATAACTTGCTCCATCCAAAGCGTAGAAAAAAAATGTCACAGGCTTCTGTTGGATTTCATCTTAAAACCGCTGAAGCTACAGAAGGAGTCGAGGGCTACAGTGTTTTAGAGCAGTTTGAAAGATTACCAAAACATGTTTGTTGTTCCAACAGGCCACTAAAAGCAGCGATGCAACTCTTGAAGTCATTGTGATCCTAGTTTCAGCCATTACAAAACATGACCACAAACCATTCACTGACTGTCTGATGCATACTACACGCATAAACGGCATTATCTGACAAAATCACATGTTTCAATATGAATGGCTGGCTTCTACACAATTGTCAGGTGTCAGGGTTCACAATGTTATCACTTTGAAGTGTTTACAAGGTACCAGGCTGATACAATGTGTGCTTCCAAGGAACTAGCACAAGATTCAGCAAAGTTTGCTTTGTGATATTGAATTTTGAAAGATATTTAAGTGTTATTTTTGAGAAACTTAGCAGTAACTAAATATCCAAGATATTACAATTTTAGATATCCCACCCTTAATAGATTATCCTCTTTTTATCAAAATGAAATTATACTAAAAGGATATTTACAGATTTTTTTAACCAGCTATTGTTACAATGTCAGTAGTATGTCATAATATATAAAAAATTACACTGCACAGACAGCTAAGTTTTATCAAAAGCATAATTTTTAATTGATTGTGTCATCAATTACTCACTCTAATGTCGTTCCGGCCCCTTAAGACTATCGTTCATCTTCAAAACCAAAAGGAAGATATTTCTAATAAAATTTTAAGATTTCTCTCCCTCCATTGAAAGTCTATTCACCCAAAACACCAACAGTTCAAAACATTCATGAAGAGAGTGTAAAATAAATCCATATGAATCAAGTGGTTTAAGCCAAGTTTTCTGAAGAAAAACAATCAATTTATATGATGACAGACTTAATTTAGGCTTTATTCACATATAAACATGTATCAGCAAATATACATAAATCACTTATTGTAAACGGTTTGGTAAGCTCAACCGTACTTGATGCGAGAAAACAAACCTTATTGGTTCTCGCACGCCAAGCAAGTACGTTTGAGCTTTCAATTGAGGGACAGAAATCTGTCAGATTTGATTAAAAATATCTTAAATTGTTTTCTGAAGATGGATGAAAGTATGGGTTTAGAAAGAGTAATTGATTTTGGTGAACTAACCCTTTAAAATCACCTAATGAGGAACAATTATTTGTCTTGACACAGAAAATCAAATTAGATTCACTGATACCACAGACAGTGCCTTAATCTTAAACCATTCTGCATCTTTCCACCACAGAAAAAAAATCAATATCAATCCCTAAAAATGCTGATCTCAAACTAGGATCTGCTCAAATCAGGAGCATATTGCTTACTATAAGCTTACTAATAATTGTTGCAACTTCCAACATTGCAGTAAAACAGCTTGTGATTGCATAAAGACCCCTAATCAGAGACTCCTAAGCATCAAATACTATGATGTGCTATGTAAATTTGTGGGCAGATTATGCAGTCAGTTAAATCAACATTCAGCGAGCATAAATACCAGGTCCTTTTCAGAGCAGTTCACCGATCAAGCACAATTTTGGTAAAAAAAAAAGAAAAGGGGGGATATATAGTATACGACCCCCACTGTATCTTACAACGAGATGTGATAAAGGGATGTGATATCAGGGAAATGTAATATGCTATTTAGTATTAGACAAAAATTGCTCATCATTAGGTGGTATAGGTATATAGGTATTTGTTCATCAGTATGATCAAAAGTGAAGGAATGGCTGGTGAGAATGAGTCTTTAGGAGGAGTATTCATTAAGTATGGCAGCTGCCAAAGCTTGGTTTCCCAAGAAGTGCTAATAAAATGATAAAATAGAGCAAAAATTAGAGTAGAGCAAAGGTTTTCACATTGAATTTTACAGATTTTTAAATCATTTTGCGTAGCATGGACTTCACCAATTTAGGGGATCTCTATTTCACCTTCATTGCTTGCTTTTAAAGAATCGTAGGGGAAGAGCTGACTTTTTGTGTTATTTTTTAGATTCATTCATGCTGTATATTTTAGCAGCTGCTTATCTGCCAGGGTATTTCTAAAGCTATGTAATTATTTTTTATTTAAATTTTTAAAGGGCACCTATAATGCAAAATTCATAAATGTTTGAACATAAATGTGTGTTAGCAGAGTGTACACAACCACCCTATAATGATAAAAATCCACCACGTGCTTTTTTTTTAATCCCCATAAATCATAAGCACTGTCTCAGAACAAGACGTTCTCAGATTCGGGGCAATGTGACGTACATTTGCACAAGCCCCGCCCACAACTCTTGACTGACACTGCTGTATGAGCGTATACCCACCATGAGTGAGCTGTACACAGTCCAACATTGTTTTGACGCCGGAGCAGCTGTAGACAAGAATGTCTTTTAAGCTGTTTTGTTGTTGGATGTAAGAATGATCACGGCAGAAATGAAAGTGAAAGCGCACACTTTATTACAGAGTCGTTTTACGGATATAAAGTTTCCAAGTTTATTAAGCACCCCCTGAAAAGGTGTGTATATATTTGTTTACTGTTAGTTGTAACAAATGGTTTGTGTAATTCGCTGTGTATGTTGATGATAATGAAAGGGAGAGAGAGAGAGAGTTTATGGATCAGACTTTAATGCACACTTCTTATACTGTTTATTTAGCTCTTACGGGGATTTTCTGGAGTAAAACGATACTCGGTTACTGACGTAACCTCGGTTCTCTCTAGAGAGGGAACGAGTATTGCGTAAGTTTAGCTTACGCTACGGGAAAGATTCATCTTCTCGAGATATTGAAGCCAAAAAATTATCCTTAATTTTGTATTCATTGTCAACGCAGTGCAGCAGCTAGCAGACCTAGAGCAGGCCATCTCGCGTGCTTATTGGCTGCCCTGCATGCATCTGCTGCAGCCTACCAGTGAGCCTCGCGTGACGTCACGCCCAATTGGAGGCGCTCGCGCCTTCATAGCGTCATAGCCCGCTAGGATGGGCGTGGCTTAGCGTATATAAGAAGGGGCTCGTAGGCTGAATCCCTGGTTTTTCGACCACTGAAGCGAAGTCGCTCGTGGCGCGAGCACGGCCGGTTACGCAATACTCGTTCCCTCTCTAGAGAGAACCGAGGTTACGTCAGTAACCGAGTATCGTTCTCTTACGAGAGGTTCTCTCGTATTGCGTAAGTTTAGCTTACGCTACGGGAACACTTTGTCAACGCCGTGCGCGCCCAGCATCCACCATGAAGCCCCGAACTTTCAGGGAACCCATATAAGGTGGAGAATAAGGTGGCCAGCCAAGCGGGCCATCACTTGTACATAAACACACATAGGGAATACAGAGCAGCGCGCCGGTCTGTATAGGCACATGGCACATACCCTACTTAGTGCAGCTCAACCAGGAGAGCTTGGGTCGTGTAAGAGTGATCTGAGCAGGAAGCCTGGGCAGAATACACCTCTCTATTAAACCGACAACAGTTTAGCCTGCAAGGCAGGAACTTCCAGGTTATAAAACCTGATAAAGGTAGACGGGGAGCTCCAGCCCGCCGCCACACATATGTCATGGATAGAAATTCCACTGGACCATGCCCACGAAGAGGCCACGCCTCTCGTGGAATGAGCCCTGATGCCCAGCGGGCATTGCAGACCTTTTGACGCATAAGCGGCTGCTATAGCGTCCACTATCCATCTGGACAGACTCTGTTTCGAGGAGGCGAGACCTTTGGCGCGCCCACCGAACGAAACAAACAGCTGATCCGAACGCCTGAATGAGGCGGAGCGCGTAATGTAAGACCTCAGCGCTCTGACAGGGCAGAGGCGGCTCCCATCACTTTCGCTGTCAGATGCTGGGAGCGCTGACAGCGAGATAACTTGCGCTCTGAACGGAGTGCCCATCACTTTCGGAACATAGCCATGTCTAGGTCTGAGGATGACTTTCGAGTCATTCGGCCCGAACTCAAGACACGACGCGCTGACAGACAGCGCATGTAGGTCCCCCACCCGCTTTACTGACGACAGTGCGGTCAGAAAGACGGTTTTCAGTGATAGATATTTCAACTCCACGGAATCCAGTGGTTCAAAAGGGAAGGCTTTCAGGGCCTCTAGGACCAGAGATAGATCCCACATGGGAACCGACGGGGGGCGCGGCGGGTTCAACCTCCTAGCTCCCCTAAGGAAGCGGATGACCAGCTCATGTCTTCCCAATGACTGGCCGTGCGTCGACTCTGCGAACGCTGCCACGGCCGCCACATATACTTTGAGCGTGGATGGGGACCTCCCCTTTTCCAACAGCTCTTGTAGGAAGGAGAGCAGTTGCGCCACCCCGCATGTCCGCGGGTCCAGACCTCTGTCAGTGCACCATTCCGAGAACACCGACCATTTAGACGCGTAGAGCCTTCTCGTGGAAGGGGCTCTAGACTGCGTGATCGTGTTCATTACTCCTTCTGGCAGGGCAACGAGTACCCGTTGATCACCCATGCGTGCAGAGACCAGCGCTCTGGATGGGGATACCAGATCGTGCCGCGAGCCTGAGAGAGGAGATCTGCCCGCACCGGAATCGGCCACGGAGCTGTGTGTGACAGCCGTGCCAGCTCCGGGAACCAAATCTGATTCTCCCAACGCGGGGCTATGAGGAGCACCGAGTGGCGCGTTTCCCTGATTCTCTTGATTACCTGTGGTAACAGAGAGACCGGAGGGAAAGCATATAGCCGGAGGCTGGGCCAGACTTGGGCCAGCGCGTCCTCGTCCTTCGAGAAGAACGTCGGGCATTGAGCGTTGTCTTTTGACGCAAATAGGTCGACTTCCGCCCTGCCGAACAGGCGCCACAGTTTCTGGACCGTTTGGGGGTGCAGGGACCATTCCCCTGGGGGAACGTTGCCCCTGGACAGTTTGTCTGGACCGTCGTTCAAATGGCCCGGCACATGCGCTGCCCTCAGCGAGCGCAGGTGCAACTGGGACCAAATAAGGAGGCGCTCCGCCAGATTGCAGAGATTTCTGGATCTGACACCGCCCTGACGGTTTACATAGGATACCACAGACATGTTGTCCGAGCGGACGAGAACATGTTGGTCCTGTATGAACGGGAGAAAGCACTTCAGCGCATTCTCGACCGCTATCATCTCCAGACAGTTTATGTGAAACCCCCTCTCTTGGTCTGACCACTGGCCGAAGACCGGTCTGCCCTCGAACAGCGCGCCCCAACCCCAATTGGACGCGTCTGTCGAAACGACTTTCCGGTAAGAGACGGTTCCCATCGTCACTCCCATCTGGTACCAGTCGGTCACTAACCAGGGCTGCAGAGCCGCTATGCAGGTCTGAGTCACTCTGATTTTCTGACCGCCAGAAACCCAAGCTCGGCGGGGCACGCGAGCATTCAGCCAGCGCTGGAGCGGGCGCATGCGCAGTAGGCCCAGCTGAAGCACCGCTGCAGCTGAAGCCATACAGCCCAACATCCTCTGAAAAGTTTTCAAAGGGAGAACGCTGCCCTCCTGGAAACCCGCGGCTAAGTGGCGAACCCGGAGCGCGCGCTGCGCCGATAGACGGGCCGACATGGTCACCGAGTCCAGTTCTATTCCTAAAAAGGAGATTGACTGGCTGGGTAGTAATGAGCTCTTGGTCCAGTTGACCGTGAGACCCAAACTTTCCAGGTGACTGAGAAGCACTGTTCTGTGAGACAGCAGCTCCGCCTCTGACTGTGCCAAAATCAGCCAATCGTCCAGATAGTTCATTATCCGCAGCCCCTGACTTCTCAGGGGGGCGAGCGCTGCGTCCATGCACTTCGTAAATGTACGGGGTGCCAGAGACAGGCCGAACGGCAGGACGGTGTATTGATATGCCTGACCGTCGAAGGCGAATCTCAAAAATCGCCTGTGACGGGGTATTATCTGTATCTGGAAATAGGCATCCTTCAGATCTAGAGAAATAAACCAGTCCCTCGGGCGAACGTGCGCGAGGATTTTCCTGGTCGTCAGCATTTTGAACGGTCTTTTCGCAAGCACCTTGTTCAAATGTCTCAGATCTAGGATCGGTCTGAAGGCTCCGTCCTTCTTGGGCACGAGAAAATAACGGCTGTAAAAGCCTGACTCGCTCAGAGAAGGCGGCACCTTTTCTATAGCCCCTTTGCACAGCAGCTTTGCTATTTCTGCGTGAAGTAGGTGTGCTACTTCCGCATTCACTATCGTCGCGGTCCGGGCTTGAAAGCGCGGGGGACGGCGAATGAATTGAAGTGTATAGCCCTGCTTTACTGTGCTCAGCACCCATTCTGAAACCCCCGGGATAGATTCCCACGCAGCTATGTGAGCCGCTAGGGGGCGAATGGCCTCCGGGTTCAGATCGCCGCCATTCGCGGGCATGTGAAACTGAACCGGAGCTGAGAGCGCGGCGCGCGCGCTCTCTGTTCTGGGCAACGGCTGCTCGCTGAAAGCCGAAACCGGCTGCTTTGTGTGAGATGTCCCAATCATAAGGGATGGGGAACCCTTTTTCCTCACTTTCTGAAGCGCGAGCGGCGCTTTGGGCAGAAAAGCGTTCTGTAAGCGTGAGCGCGTTTGCGCGGGCACGAGACTTACACATGCATGTGACGCCCCGATCAAAATAGATGGGGAGCGTTTTATAATCGCCCTGTGTTTCATGATAACACTTAAACTTGCGGGCGGCGCCCGGGGGGGGGGTTTGTGATAGCAAGCGTGAACGCTCTCTGGCGGGCACGGGACTTACAATCATAACCTGCTGTTTTGACCGTGCAACAGAGCGGGCAGATAGTGGGCACAACACTGTGGACACATTTCTTACATTCAACACTCGAGCGGCTTTTCTGCGCTTTATGAGAGTGTGCTCTGTGGGTGACACGATATTTGATGTGCTTGTGTGTAGGGGTGAACACTGGGGCGTGGGCACTTTCACTACACTTAAAACACTGACGGCGGGAGCCGGACCAGACATAATGCTCTTTTTGAGATTTCTCTGGGTCGCCGTAAAAACGGCGTTTGTGTGCAGGCGAGAGGGTGAACAAACCGGCTCGTTGGCTGCTAAATGAACCACTGCAGTAGCCTGACTGAAGGGGACTGACAGGGAAATGAGCTTTGACGGCGGTCCGGCCGTGGCGGGACACGCGCGTCTTTTTTCTCTCTTTGTTAGGAGGATTTCGCATGCTCAGACTTCAACGTAATCTTCTGCCGAGGCCCCCTGGGGGGCGGCGGTCTGTGACGGCTGTCCGAGCGCGACCTAGGGCGGCCGCCCTGACGTCGCTGCGAAGGCTGCGGTTGTGCTGGACGCTGGGTGTTAGCTCGTACAGGAGGCTGGCTTTGTTTCTCGCGAGAGCGGCCTGTAGCGGAGCTCGAGCGTCGCGGCAGGAAGAGATTCATGGCCTGCGTGGTCTTTTGTACCTCCGAGAAACGGTCAACGATCCCGTTAACCGCTGGGCCGAAGAGACCAGTGGGGGAGAGCGGCGCGTTCAGAAAGGTGGCCCGCTCAGCTTCCCTCATATCCGCGAGCGTCAACCAGAGATGCCTCTCTGTCACGGTTAACGCGGCCATGGCTCGTCCGATAGCCTGAGCTGCGGTCTTGGTGGCACGGAGAGAGAGAGATCCGTCGCACTTCTCAGATCTGTAACCGCAGCCGGATCCCGGCCCTTCTCGTCCCATTCACGGAGGAGGTCGGCCTGCAAGATCTGCAACACAGCCATGGAGTGGAGAGCAGACGCGGCCTGGCCGGAGGCGGCATATGCGCGGCCGACCAAGCCGGACGTGGCTCTGCAGGCTTTAGACGGGAGGGCTGACCGAGACCGCCATCTCGCGGAGGGCGGGCAAAGGTGCGCTGCGACCGTCTCTTCCACGGGGGGAATAGCCGTGTATCCCTTCTCGGCGGCGCCGTCCACCTGGGAGAGCGACGCGGAGGTCTGGGACTGAAGTCTCGAGGAGAATGGTGCATTCCAGGACTTCGTCAGCTCCGCGTGAAGTTCCGGCAGGAATGGAGCGGGCCTGCTCGCTGAAGCTGCACGGCGGCGACTCTGAAGGAAACAGCCGTCGAGCCTGTTCGGCGCGGGTTCCTTCGGTAGCGACCACTCGAGCCCGAGGCGGTCGACGGCCTGCGTCAGCAGGCGCATAAGTTCCGCGTCAGCTCCAGCGCGGGAACGGCTGGATTCCTGGATCGACGAGGAGCCGGAATGAAGCGACCATTCCTCGCTGTCTGATGCCAGGATAGAGCAGCAATCTCTCGTGGCGTGTTCCTCTGCCTCCCCCTCCGATGCGACGGCAGTGAGGCTCGTGAGCGGCAGCTGCGCGTCGGGGAGGGGAGGCGGGGAGGGCGAAAGCGAGGCTCGAGGGAGATCCTCCGGCGAGCGCGTCGCTGTGGCCACGGGCTCCGGCTGCCTCAGGGAACGGCGCTTCTTCCTGCGCGGTCCCCCGGGGGGCGGAGCGGCTGCATCCGGATTGAAAGCCTCGAGTCGAGCCCGTAGGGTCGACAGCGGAAGCGCTTCGCAGAGCTCGCAGCCGCCGGACGCGAGGGCGAGCTCTGCATGTTCCAGGCCCAGGCAGAGAGCGCAGATCACGTGGCGGTCTCCAACGCTGAGCGGGGCTCTGCACGAGCCACAGGAAGTGCGAGGCATCTTTAGAAAGACGCTCGCGCTCTTTTAGAAATTCCTGTGGAAGCAATGTAAAAAGGATACGTCGCCGGATAGCGTAGCTTGCACGGCGGCTGAAGGTGGCGAAGACGGCCGGCTTCCTCAGCACTGTCCTGAGCTGGCTGTTCGCTGTTCGACGGCGGCGGTGGCTTCTCTCTGATTCAGCGATGCGGAGAGCTCGCTGAAGAGTCGAAAAATCAGGGATTCAGCCTACGAGCCCCTTCTTATATACGCTAAGCCACGCCCATCCTAGCGGGCTATGACGCTATGAAGGCGCGAGCGCCTCCAATTGGGCGTGACGTCACGCGAGGCTCACTGGTAGGCTGCAGCAGATGCATGCAGGGCAGCCAATAAGCACGCGAGATGGCCTGCTCTAGGTCTGCTAGCTGCTGCACTGCGTTGACAATGAATACAAAATTAAGGATAATTTTTTGGCTTCAATATCGCGAGAAGATGAATCTTTCCCGTAGCGTAAGCTAAACTTACGCAATACGAGAGAACCTCTCGTAAGAGAACTGACGCTTCATCTTTTGTGTGATGTACAATAAACTTCATTAAACTCATCACTATATTTTTGGCCATCATTCGGACAGTGTCCGCTACAGCAGGCTTGTATTAATAGTGGATAAAAGCAGATGACAAATAACCGTAATTAAACTAAACTATACCTCTTCTATTTTCATACAACATATATTCTCTGACTCTGTAGGCATTATTGTCCGACTCGAATTGAACACCGCTACTGAGAGTTTCTGTTCTGATATTATCATTCTGTGAGATGAGATTGTCCTGACAGAGCGTGAGTTTCTGAAGCTCCGCCCTCTGGGCCGGCAGCAGCAGCTCATTTGCATTTAAAGGGATACACACTAAAACGGTGCGTTTTTCTCAGCCCCAAAAAATGACAATTTATACATGCTGTAAAAAATTATCTGTTGGGTATTTTGAGCTACAACTTCACACATTCTGGGGACATCAGAGACTTATTTTACATCTTGTGAAAAGGGGCATAATAGGTGCCCTTTAAATCCCTTAAAATCGGCTGATCCCTTTACCTTTAGTGAATTGAATTTAGTATTTTCTACTGAAAATAAATGTATTTATGCACACTTATCTAAACAGCTCATCTATACAAGCAACACAAAAAAGCACACTTACAGACAGAAAGACAGATAGATACCCTGCATTTCTATAATTATTTAGAGAGAATTACAACTTTCCAAGACCATTCTTTCAGAAAGCAATTCTGTTACTCTCTGAATGTTGGGTCTAAAATCAACCGAGCACAATGGCCCAAATAATAGAGGTATTAATGAGAATTCATTAATGGAATGCTTTTGAATAATAAAGATCGAGAATGAGGGAAAACAGAAAGCGAGAGAAAGAATATTTCAGCTATCAAGTCTCTTAGCATGCAAAATGTATGAGTATCTCCCTCTTGTTTAAGACCCCGTCTGAGCCAAACAATAGACCACCAGAGCTGAAAAAGAACTACTGGAAATAATTGATACAACCCAACAAAGACAGTTTCTCCATAATGACAGAAGAACCCACTGTGGGAAAATGCGTGCGGTATGGCCTTATCATTCGGAGTCACATTCATACGGCTGTCTAAATAATGCCCAGTGCCCACAAATTAAACTGATTATGATGTGCCAGAAATAATGAATTGCTATCCGCTTTCTGTTTTGTAACAATGTAAGCAGCAACACACTGCGAGTAAACCTGTGCAGACCAAAGAACTTTGTCTTGTCTATTTTATATTTAACACGACTTACACATGCCATCAGTCATGCCTTATTTCTGCTTTCAAAGGACCATGACAGAACTGTTTTTGCATTTAAAATCAAATCGGAACAGCCCAATGTTTTGAAACTGACAGATGAGCTGTGCTACGTGTAAAAAATAAGTTATTTTAGTTGAAAACACAGAGCTCACACGCGAGTCGCTGATCGAGCAGCAAGATGTAGCGAAATGTCAAAGACGTTCGTCAAGCGTATGTTTACATAGAAAAACACTGAACAGTGGAACACAAAAACGGAAATGTCCTACCATTATATAGCACTTACATTTTTTGGGAAAATCCACAGACAGCTGACAAGAATCATGATCCAACAGCCATGTTGGAGACTATATGCACTTAGAGCAACAATGCAACAACAGTGCAGACAGAAACAGTGTTGGAGAGTAACAAGCAGGCCTACTAACTTAACCCTCTGGGGTCGGCAATCACGCCGGCGTGATCTGCTCACTTTTTTTCTTATCAGTGCAAAACAAACTCACAATACTTTGTTGATTTTGATCTTACATATAAGTGTTACACATCATTCAATACTGTTAAATGTCTTCTTTTTTTGTGTACACTCTTATTAACATCAAAACCTTGTTTTTGTAAAATAAATAAAATAAACAGGGTGCGCTTTCAGCTCACACTGTCTCCGCAAAAATCTTTCTGAAACACGTCCGAAAAATGAACTGTAACTCAATAAATACTTGTCAAAGAGACACGAAAGATTTCTCTTTATGAAGCTGAAATTCTCTTCTTTTAAATGAAGTAATTTATATAAAAAAGCAACTATTCTCAGTTGATGTAATCTGTATGAAAAGAGAGAGATGTCGGTCTTTTTCCTTTCACCTAATTATAGCGTATGACGTGTTAATGTGACCACGCCCACTGAGCGCGCGCTATTCAAACGTTAATGTTGAGGCAAGCCATGAAAACACCCACATCAGAACGCCCTAACCTTTATCTTGTCTTGCTGCGCAGTGAGGAAACTTCCTGGAAAAGTTAACTCAGTTACCTGTTTCATTTCGAGGAGCACGGATTCAGCTGATGTAGTAAGTCATTTATTCTTAAGTGCTTTGTTCTAATCGCGTTATTGAATAGTGTCTGTAAACTGCACAAAGACTGTTTAAATATTAAATGCGTGTCTGTGTGCGAATGAATGGACGAATTCAGACGCGCGCGCGCTGTGCGTTCATTCACTCTCGCTCCTACATTAGTAAGACTAGCCTACTGAGATTTGTTCTAATCGCGATATAGAATAGTATCTGTAAAACCAAAAAGACTGTTTAAAGCTACACTGTGTAACTTTTTTAGGTTATTAGCTAAAAACACTTAGTTCTTTCAAAAATATATGTGCTCATTAATGTATATTTACTTCGTTCAAGTAATAAAGCATTCTCGTGAGTGTATAATATGCCATTGAAAATACATACGGGTAAGGGGTTCTAATGTCGGTCGCCATGTTGCCCCTGCATCTTGAAAGTACATTAGCCAAAGAGGGACATCAAGTTTCGCCCTTCGCGTTTTAACACTCGATGGCATTACATTACTGGTGTGCATCTTGAGACAAAACACTGGCACGCCACTGACATGTTTTAAGATACTGTCCATCACTGCAAGTTGCTTTCAGTTAAAACAGCTCAAACATGCACTTTAGTCTTAAATTCTGTAAAACTGGGGGTATATGTTTTGGGTTGTGTAAATTAGGATGTATCTATTTATTTCCATCCGCTGTTCTCAATACACAGATGCTAGTTTTATCACACTGCAGATCAATCTCTCATTTCAACCCAATTTGCGCCATAGTTATTAATTGTATTGAATATTAAGTAACTGATTCAAATTCTAAAATAATTTCCACTTAAATCAGTTTTCCATGTAGTTATTTATTTGTCAGGGTTATTTTGACGGCTGACTACTTAATCTGCATGTAATGTAATAAATGTAATAATAAATGTAATAAAAAAATAAAATGATTGATTGACAATTATACCCATATTGCACACTATTCTCATTCTTTAACCTCTTTTAACCACTTTTTGGCATGTGTAAAATCTGCAGCATCTGAGGCAGAACCTAGAGCCTTTTAGTGAATTATGAGCAAGAAGAAACAAATGAGTTGATCAAGGCACGACAGAATAAATTTCTTCCTTCGAACGGAACACAGATTGTACTTACATTTTCATGAGATGAACCCGGAACATAACAGGGTGTTTGACAAATTACTTGGGACACACAATTTCTGTTCATGTCAGACATGAACAAAAATCTGCTACAGCATGGAACCCAACAAACTGAGCACGACACCACAAACCGAACCAGCGAACGAATGATACAAGACGAGATTCAACTCATTATTTAGAGTGTCCTGTGTGTCCTTGTTTACACTACAAGACAAAGCATCACTTTTAATGGTCTAATGTCAGGTGAGAGATGCTGTTTTGTACTGGGAGCCTCTCAGAAGCGTCTGCTTGTGATGTAAATGTGCACTGGGCGCAAATGTGCATGTGGACACAAAGTCACACCTAAAGATGTATGAATGTCACTGTATTAGATGACATTTATAGGGCTGCAACTAACGATTATTTTGATAATCGATTAATCGGACGATTATTTTTTCGATTAATCGATTAATCGGATAAAAATCCCAATTTGATTTTTTGTTTATTATAACTAAATAAAACCCTAAATCAGGGTTGTGGTGAGCAGGACGAGGCCGAGGGACGTGAGAGATGCGAGACCGGTGCGTCTCACAGGTGTCGTTCATTATCACTCACGCCACCGGCCTCTCACGTCCCTCGGCCTCGTCATGCTCGCCACAAGGGTATTTATGTGTAAAAGTGTACTTTAAAAAGTGCAAAAGCCACACATTGAGTTTTACTAATATCAATATTTGCTTTGTTTTTTATGATGATTGCTAATGGCAAGTTGACAACCATGATTAATGTAAAATTAATTAAAAATTATATCCAACATATGTTTTAGCAATTTTTGCTAAAACAAATTTACACAGACATGTTGTTCAGATGTGAAGATATAAACTAAAAACATCTCAAATATATAATTCATTTAATTTTTATTTTAAATTAATGGAATTATAAGGATAATAGATAAAATAAACATAGAAAGACTGAAAACAAGCGTGAAAACAAGCGTGTGAACATAGAGCCGCGGTAGATCGCGTTTGAAAAACAATTAAAACTTAATATTAGACAAATGCTATAAAAAGAACGGGATGGAGGTACGCAGCAAGCTAACAGGGTTGATTAAAAGGACAGGAAAAATGATGCATTAGTGCACAAGCATTCGCTGAAAACCACTGAGTACAGTGACTAAAAACAATCTTTTACTGCTGCTGTTATTAACTGCCTTTATATTTAGTGCTTCACTTTGTAAACACCGTTTTAATTTAACCTATTTCTGCGGTAGCGCTATTTTAATCCATCACTTATGTTGCGAGTGAACTGATTGCGCAACCTGATGCTCGAGACAAAATACAGACATCCCAAGTCTCGCGGAAGATCCGGGAGTCTCCCGCATATTGATAGCGGCTCCCTGATGCCTGCAAATTAGTTCAAACTCCCGGAATCTAGAGCGCGCGAGCAAGAGCGCGCATGCGAGACAGAAGAGACTGTGCTCCAAACATAGACTGTAAACAAGATCTCGGTCTCTGCGCGCACAACAGATCGGCGAAGGGAGAGAGACCTTGCGTGTGTCTCATGAAGCGCAGCGCATGTAAGACAGAGAGCATCATGATTGGCCCGTTTCAACCAATCACCAGTAAACGCTTCCCGTGACGTAAGCAGACCAACTAATCGATAATGACATTCGTTGACAACTATTTTAATAATCGATTTTAATCGATTAAATCGATTAGTTGTTTCAGCCCTAGACATTTATAGTATTATTTTTACAGGAAAGTGTTTTTGAAGTAAAAATTGTGTTTGAGGTAAAAAGTCATTGAGAGAGAGTACAAACATCCATCCATAAATCCTTCACTGAGATAAACCCACCTGTTCTCACACCATTCAAATGAAATAAAGCGCACGTTGCCCATGCACAACATTTTCTGAAAGACCTGGTATGTTCTATCAAACCACATTTCTTGTCAGAGCTTAATATCCTATCCTAACCAGGGTAATGACAACAAGGCTTTGTCTAAAACATCAATTCATCTTTAATCTAATGCAGATGTTATTTCTGAAATTTTATAGATTTTATATAGCTGATGCAGATTATCACTTAAACCTGCTGGGTTCGAATGTACCTTTCCCATGAGATATTGCTGTATTTGTTTGAATATAAGGAGGAACAAAGGGTCATAAACGTAGCTCATTCAACAATCTTTATGAAAATAAGGGTTCATAAAGATTAAATTAGAAGCTTTAGTACATTCTGATCGTGAAATGTCCCAGTCACCCTGTTAGTGTGTCCTAACCAGGTGCAACGCAAAAATAAATAAATAAATAAATAAATAAATAAATAAATAAATACGTTTTGAATGCTAATGCTAAGCTTGTTTTTCTTTACCATCTACACCAAAACATTGACTGAAATCCAGAACCTCATTTATATTGAACATAAAAAGGGACAATGAGAAATTGACTGATATTGGATAATTGAAAACATTGGATAGGCTACTATCTGGCAAATCCCTCATGTTCCACAAGGAAAACCATACAAGAACTTCTCCAAATGCTGTTCTGATTGGTTACTGCATGACAGCTTTTTTTGTGTTTTAGTGTGGAAAAACTGCTTTGCGTTAAAATCTTATCACAGCTGTTACAACACTGTAAAACGGATGAGATATCAGGAATATTACAGCAGTTAATTTATCTAAATGACGACTACAGTGACTACAAGGAACACATACACATTATTACCCGAACCAACAAGTCTGTCTAATTTACTGGACTCAAGACCACAGAAAGCTCAAGAATCCATTATGAAGGTGTACTTAGACTGTCTGCTAGGATTTATTACTAAATGTTAAATGTGGACATGTCTCTGGCCTTTTTTGGTTGTCAAAGCTCATTCTACTGACCCTTTCACAACCCAGAACATGTACCAAACGAAACAAGGCTCAAATCACTGGTGAAGTCATATGTTCAACGTTCCATTCATGAGTAAATGACAAAACAATCATGGTGGAATCTGTGTAATGCATTGTCATAACAAACACAGCAGTTCATGGTCCATAAAAGCATGACACTTCTTTATACGTGGGCCAGCAAAAGTATACATAAAAAAATAAAAAATGAATGCCATCCTCACAGACATCATGAATGAGAGAAAATTTACCTCACTATATAAGAGACCACGGACACAACAGGTGAACACACAAACAAGGCTTCGGGCATTAGTACATGTGTTTAAAACAACTATTGTTTATGTGCATGTTCCAGTGATGGACGAGAAAGCAGTGTGTGTAAGTCTGGGGTAAGCTTAGCCATCTTCTGGCAAGCCTGATGTGTGTACAGTATGAATATAGAAGCTGATTTGAACTTCTGATTGCTTCCCCAGGATAATGAAGCCTGTAAAACTTCTAATCTAGGAACTAATCTAGGATTGCTCATGCAAATCCAAACTTCAGCGGCTGAGGGAAACTGCATTTTACATTGTTTGCTGCATTGGAAAAGGTCTATTTCAGAAATTACAATATTTTTTCTTAAAATAAATCTATAATTTAAGAATTAAAATATTTATAAAATTATGGTTTAATTTAAAAAAAATGTTTAAAAAATGCATTTATATCAAAATGTGACAACCCTTCATTAAAGCTCAAAGGCGACAAGGTTACGTCCATCTATTTGGATAATAATCAGGACCTCCCATCCACTGTGACTGAGTTTGTGGTAATGCCAGTGGACAGGTGGTTTATTTGTGAGTGGCGTTTGACTAATAGGGCAGTGAGAAGACACTAGTAGGTCATGAGTCTTCAGTCTTGGAATGGAAAACAGGTAAAGTCTGCCAGATGAGAACTGAAGCTCCGGCAGCTAGAGTTCAAGCTGTCTACACTCTGAGGAGAATGAGTCTAAGCACAGACAAACAGCTTCACACGACCTGGGGTTACCTCAGTCTATAAACACGCCACCTACAACTTGCTGATGACGACGACCTTAAATGAATTTTCACGATACTTCCCGAAGTTTTTTATAAAAAAAGTCTTATTTGCAGTCATCCATGAATATTACCCTAAAAGCCCCTTGATATGTTCCCTTGAGAAAAGAGCTCATGGGAGTGCAGACAGGTTTTCTGGAGAATATTTCCTGCATCTGACAGTGCTTTTCACTGCAGGCAGAGGTGTATACCGCACTGTGTTTAGATTTCTGCTCCTGGAGGGACCATAGCAATAAGACAGATGATATAAGTGTCACCGTCTGTTTCAAACAGGATAAATCAAACAGAGATTTCTCCTTATGAGAGACGAGAGGGAACACAGACACAACGACAAGTGCCTATAGCTGCCTTTCTGAATTGAGTGAAAAATTTAAATATTTTCCAGTATGTTAAGTATAAATTAACATTCAATTCAAACACTACGGTAAAGCCTTGCTTTTGCTCTGTATTAAGTTTGAATACATATTACTGATTGAGTTTAATTTTAACTAGGCCTGTCAATTTATTAGGTTAGTATCGGTGTGGTCCGGGCAGAAGAAGATGGAGAATTAAAGTTTCCAGTACAAACTTTTACTACAATATAACTATCACAGATAAAAAGATGATGGACGGCGAAGGCACACGCACACGCACGCATGCACGCACACGCACGCATGCACGCAAACGCACACACGCACACATTAAACACAATGTAGATTGGACAAGGACTAGATGAACAGAGGGAACTTAAATACTAGCACATGACGATGATTGATAGAAGGATGGGTGTTACAAATGATGATGATGATTACTAGACACAGGTATTACAACTGAAGACTAATGCTGGGTACACACCTAAAGATAATCGGGCTGATTTTGGGCCGATTTTCCCCCTTCCGACAATCCTAGGTATGTCCCGATTATCTTGATGGTTCTACAGATTATCTTATCAGATTCTCCCTTGATGTGAGGTGTGTTAAGAGTGTCCGAACCTGCTCGGAAGAACATCGGAGCCGCATGTTGCATGTTCCAACATGTTGAATATTTACGAACAGAAATCGTGATGTGTGGGGGGAACCCCGAGGACAAACGCGCACACGCTCTGGAGATTATCACGTGAAACGAAACAATATCCAATCAGAAAGCGAGATGATGGAAGACGGAAGCATTACAAACGCAGTCATAGCGCAGTACAAAGTGAAATTGATGTGGTCAGCAGAGATGGAGGATCAGCTTGTTGATTTGTGGCTCAGAAAATGTAATTAGCTCAGTATAAAAACCATTCCATGTAAGGATAGGTGTATGTGTGTGTGTGTGTGTGTGTGTGTGTGTGTGTGTGTGTGTGTGTGTGTGTGTGTGTGTGTGCGCGCGTGTGTGTGTGTGAGAGAGAGAGAGAGAGAGAGAGAGAGAGAGAGAGAGAGAGAGAGAGATGGAAAATTAACCATGGTTTTATTATAGGCGTATTGAACATTTGTGTAACCAAATAAATACTATAGTTAGATTAGCGAAACTATGGTTAATTTGTGATTATCGTGGTTTAACTACAATATCCATGTTTTATTTTT
The DNA here is from genome assembly GCA_030578255.1 of Tiaroga cobitis. NCBI lineage: Eukaryota > Metazoa > Chordata > Actinopteri > Cypriniformes > Leuciscidae > Tiaroga > Tiaroga cobitis. The sequence goes on along the minus strand of CM060607.1, from coordinate 23,545,675 downwards.
TATTTGTAGTAAAACCATGGTAACTTTTCAAAAGGAGATAGAGACAGGGCCAGCATTACCACAACATTTATCAGAGAAGTTCACTAAATTCACGCCATCTCCACGACTTCACCCAAACCCTTTTCTTTTTTCCCCCGTGAATTTTCTGTGAAAATCATTCCAAACACTATCAAAGCAATTTATTCTTGCATTTTGTCGCCATGCTTATTCTGATGTCTCGTTAGATTTTGCGAGATTTTCTGTATTCACAGTCTAGACTCTGGTTGAAAATCTTTTCGTGTGTGGTGTGCTGTCTTAGTCACATCATGGCACGCCACACACTATAGGAGCAAAACGGTTAAATCTAGGTTCTCTTACGAGAGTATCTCTCGTACTGCGTAATAGCTTATGCTATGGGGAAAACCTCTTTTCCACGAGATATTGAAGCCAAAAATTATCCTTAATTTTGTATTAATGTAAAACGCTTTGCAGCAGCAAGCAGACATAGGCGAAACAGCTCGCGCGCCTATTGGCTGCTCTTGCGGCAAATGCAGCAGCCTATCGAGAGAGGCGTTGCGTGACACATATCCAATGGGGGCCTTTCGCGCCCATTTCGTCACGTGCCGCCAGAAAGGGCGTGGTCTCGCCCTATAAATATAGCTCGATAAGGCTGGTACACTGATTTTCATCTCTTCAGCGAAGCACACGCATCGCTGGATCCGGAGTGAGAAGCCGCGCCGTCGACGCAAGCCTTCAGCGGGACGAGCTCCTGGAGTCGCTGGCCTCGCCGCCTTCAACTGCCGTACCTGCTGCGCTTTCCGGCGTTCTAAGTATCCTTTTTATCCTTTTTATCCTTACTCTGCTGAGAGTGTTAGCTCGCTTACGTGACGCGACTTACACCTCTCATCACAAAAGAGCTGCGTCTTTTTAAAGATGCCATCCTGTGGCTCGTGCCGCGCCCCACTCAGCGACGGGGACCGTCATGTCATCTGCGTGTCCTGCCTGGGTGAGGATCACGCGGCTATCGCGCTCGCTGACGGCGGATGCCCTCATTGCGAGCTTCTGCCTATGGTGACTCTGAGGACTCGCCTGGCGTCATTCTCCGAGCCTTCACCACAGCCCGCCGTGACGCTGCGCCGCAAGAAGCGCCGCGCCCAGCGCTTCCGAGCTCTCTCCAGCCCACCAAAGCTCGCCGGTTCGCCCGCCAGCTTCGCCGGCTTCGCTCGAGTCGCTCACTGACGGACAACGGCCGCCGTCTGCCGCCGCATCCGTCCACGAGTTCGACGAACCCACCGAGGCGTGTTCTCTTCTGGCGTCTGATAGCGAGGATTGGGCGAGCTCCGTGGATCTCCCCTCCGCTAGCGTTTCCCGCCAAACCACTGGGAAGAGAGCCGGCATTGAGTCTGAGCTGATGCGTCTGCTCTCTCAAGCCGTGGAAAACATCGGCCTCGACTGGGAGGCGCCCGCGCAACCGCGGCTAGCTTTATTTACGATATAAGAAAGCTACCCCGCCCCCCCCCCCCCCGTGGGCACCGGCGAAATGAGGAAAGAGTTTGTTTTTAGTCCCGCCGAGGCCGGACTAATCTCCATTTCTCAAACATTTCTCAGCTTCTCTTAGTTTGAGCGGCTGAAAATGTCAATATTGCAGCAATGAGCCTGTTGTATAACACGCACGTCTGCAAACAAACGCCAACACACACAAACTGTGATGACGCTCTCTTATCTGCTCGAGCTATTTTATGCTTTTGTCGCCTCCCCCTGTGGCTCAGCGGCGAAACCCAAAGCCTTCGCACGGGAGACCCGTGTTCGATCCCAGGTCTCGAAGCAGATAAAAAATGTTGTCTCGCCGCGGCCAGACTTGCACCGAAATTTTTCGCTCGTTCAGTTCCAAGAAAATGCGACTGTTCCAGTGTATTTTGCAGTAAACAAGCCGGTACAATGGCCCGCTTGCCTGCACAAAAATGCCGTTTCCACGGCGACCCAGGAAAATCATATAAGCAGTGTATTTTCTGGTATTCCGGCCACAGCCGATGGTGTTATGAGTGTAATAAAAATGCCCACAGCCCAGTGTTCATTTCTACACACAAACGCAGCCCGCCACAGTGCAGGGCACGCACAAATGAGATCGACTCATGTCATTGTGCATTAAATGTAGTGAATGTGCCCACAACCCAGTGCCCACAAACGCTACACACTGCATGTGCCACGTTTTCTGTAAAACGAAACCAACACACATACAGTCAGCTAAAACCGACGGTGTTTAAGTCTCGCCGCGGCCAGACTCCACCAAAACTTCTCGCTCGTTCAGTTCCAAGCATTGTGACTGTCCCAGTGTATTTCGCAGTGAGCCAGCCGGTGTCTCAGCCCGCTTGCCTGCGCACAAAAGCCGTTTTTACGGCTACCCAGATAAATCCAATAAAGAGTGTATTTTCTGGTGTTCCGGCCACGGCCGATGGTGTTATGAGTGTTGTAAGAATGCCCACCCCCCAGTGCCCATTCCCACACCCAGACACGGCCCGCCACGGTGCAGGGCTAGCACAAATAAAACCGATTCAGGTCGATTGTGCAGACAATGTAGTGAACGCGCCCATGTCACAATGCCCGCTTACACTGCACGCTGCGTGTCCCTTGGTTTCTGTAAAAACGAAACCAACACACATTCAGTCGGCTCTAACCGACAGTGTTTTCAGTGTAGATGTGCCTGCAGTCCCGCGCCCACAGTCTCTCACAAACACACCGAATCCTACGGGATCCGCCCCGCTCACTTTCTGTGCACAATCTGCCGTAGAGAAGCTGAGCGCGGCCAGGCTGCCCGCTGTGATCAGCGCGCCCCCCGCCTCGAACGCTGTAAACACGGTGTTGTGTTCCCAGTATACCAGGGCTCTTGAGCTGCCGTTTCGCCGTGGCCAGAGCCCGGATTTCATTCTACCTCTAGCTATTCACGCAGATGCGTGGTCAAAGCTTCCCGGGGTATCAGAATGGGTGCTGAACACTATAAAGAGAGGCTATTCGCTACAATTCGCTCGACGCCCTCGCCGTTATACGGCGCGTGTCGAAACTACGGTGAAAAAACGAAGTGTCTCATCTACTTCGTGCCGAGATAGCGAAACTACTGAGCAAAGGGGCTATAGAACCTTTATCTCAGGCTCAGAGCGAAGGGGGCCTATACAGCAGACATTTTCTGCTGTACCGAAAAAAGATGGGGTTCTCAGACCCATTTTAGATCTGCGACAGCTGAACAGAGCGCTTGTGAAAATCCTCACGCAAGTGCGCCACGGGGACTGGTTTATGTCAATAGATCTGAAAGACGCCTATTTCCAAATACAAATAGCGTCCCATCACAGGCGATTCTTGAGATTCGCCTTCGAGGGCCAGGCATATCAATACACAGTCCTGCCGTTCGGCCTGTCTCTAGCACCTCGTACATTCACGAAGTGCATGGACGCGGCGCTCGCACCCCTGAGACTTCAGGGCATGCGAGTCCTGAACTACTTGGACGATTGACTGATTCTAGCTCGATCACGATCGGAGCTCATAGAACACAGGGCCGCATTACTCGAGCACCTCGAGAAGCTGGGCCTCACAGTCAATTGGGCGAAAAGCTCAATGTCTCCCAGTCAGAAAATTTCCTTTCTGGGAACAGTGTTAGACTCGCTATCCATGATGGCACGCCTGTCACCGGAGCGCGGACTAAATATTCAGCACGTCGCGAAATCCTTCCGCCACGGCTCGATAGTTCCGCTCAAAAGGTTTCAGAAAATGCTGGGTCTGATGGCCTCAGCAGCCTCTGTACTCCAGTTGGGTCTGTTTCGCATGCGCCCACTGCAGATGTGGCTGAAAGCGCGGGTTCCACCCAGGGCATGGACAGCGGGTCTGTTTCGCCTCAGGGTCGACCTACAGTGCGTTTCAGCTCTGGAACCTTGGAAAATAACCGACTGGTATCAGTCAGGTGTGAGTCTGGGGACCGCTTCGAGTGTGAAGGTGGTGTCTACGGATGCATCCACCTCGGGGTGGGGAGCGCTGCTCGAGGGCAGACCGCTAGCTGACCTGTGGTCAGAACGAGAAAAGCTCCTTCACATAAACTGCTTGGAAATGATAGCAGTCGACAAAGCGCTACGGCACTTCTGTCCCCAGGTAACTGGCCACCACGTCTTGGTCCGGTCGGACAACATGTCAGTGGTGGCATACATAAATCGCCAGGGAGGCGTCAGTTCACGAAACCTTCACAGGCTGATGGAACGCCTCCTGGTCTGGGCTCAGCACAACCTGCTCTCACTAAGAGCAGCGCACGTGCCTGGTCACCTGAATGTGGGACCAGACAGACTGTCCAGGAACAATGTCCCAGCAGGGGAATGGTCGCTGCACCCGCAGACGGTCCAGCTGCTGTGGAAAACGTTCGGCAGAGCAAAGGTGGACCTATTCACGTCCCACGAAAACGCTCATTGCCCGAAGTTTTTCTCGAAAAGCAAGGACGCGCTGGCTCATGTTTGGCCCCGCTGTCCCACATATGCTTTTCCTCCTGTCTCGCTCCTGCCTCAAGTGTTGGAACGAATCAGGGAAAACGGATGCCCAGTGCTGCTCGTAGCTCCGCTCTGGACGAACCAGACGTGGTTCCCTGCCCTGATGCAGTTGACCAGCACTGCCCCATGGCCTGTACCATTGAGGAGAGACCTCCTCTCTCAGGCGGAGGGCTCGATCTGGCATCCTCGCCCGAAGCTGTGGTCCCTGCACGCATGGGCCATCAACGGGTACCCGCTAACCTCCCAGAGGGAGTGTTAAACACGATCGCGCAGGCTAGAGCGCCGTCTACCAGGCGGCTCTATTCCTCAAAATGGTCGGTGTTCTCTGCGTGGTGTCAAGCCCAGAGCTTTTCACCTGTGGACTGCGGGGTTTCGGAAGTGCTTTCCTTCCTTCAAGAGCTACTGGATAGGGGCAGGACCCCATCCACGCTCAAAGTATACGTGGCGGCCATAGCAACGTTTGCAAAACAGGTGCCTTGCCAGCCGCTGGGGAAGAACGACTTAGTCGTGCATTTCCTTAGGGGAGCTCGAAGGCTAAACCCTCCCAGGCCCCCTTCAGTCCCGGCGTGGGACCTTTCCATGGTCCTGGAGGCCATGAAAGGCACCCCATTCGAGCCAATCCAACTGTCGGACATGAAACACCTGTCGTTCAAAACAGTGTTTCTCACGGCTCTCGCTTCAGTGAAGCGCAAAGGAGACTTGCAGGCGTTTTCAGTAAGCGCTTCATGTATGGAGTTTGGGCCTAATGACTCGAAAGTCATTCTCAAACCGAAGCACGGGTATGTGCCAAAATCCCTCAATACACCGTTTAGGGCCCAGGTAATTTCCCTGTCTGCCCTTCCGGTTTTCAATGAGGAGAAAGACGCGAGTCTCCTTTGCCCTGTCAGGGCATTAAGAGCTTATGTCGCGCTCGTCTGGTTTCAGACAGACTGAGCAGCTTTTCGTTTTGTTTCACGGGCGTTGCAAGGGACTTGCCGCCTCAAAGCAGAGCCTATACAGATGGATAGTGGATGCCATTGCGCTCACTTACGCTGCAAAGGGCCTGCAGTGCCCCTTGGGCAGGCTAAGCTTTTGGCGGTCTAGAATTCAGTGCTATCTGCCCCGCTGTGCGGCCCAGATACTGAGTTTACTTCAGCCCCATGAGTATTGACACATGTATGGCCACCCAGATCAGGCTGAAAGCTTTCACCCTGGCTGCGCGTTTAATTGTCACATGATTAGCCCCTCTAGGTGCTATTTTATTAGGAATGATGCTTCCAGCCTCTCTTCCTCCACTCTATGTGAGTTTATGGTGATTATGCACTATATGGGCCCCTGGGCTTCGGCCCCGGGGACTTTGGTGTTGGATCCCTGTACGCACGGCGTGTTGCATTGTGTTCCCCATAGCGTAAGCTATTACGCAGTACGAGAGATACTCTCGTAAGGGAACGTACTCGGTTACTAACGTAACCTCGGTTCTCTCTAGAGAGGGAACGAGTACTGCGTATCTTGCCGTGCATACAACAGCGCTGGTTCGCTTCGGCGATGAAAACCAGTGTACCAGCCTTATCGAGCTATATTTATAGGGCGAGACCACGCCCTTTCTGGCGGGACGTGACGAAATGGGCGCGAAATGCCCTCATTGGATATGTGTCACGCAACGCCTCTCTCGATAGGCTGCTGCATTTGCCGCAAGAGCAGCCAATAGGCGCGCGAGCTGTTTCGCCTATGTCTGCTTGCTGCTGCAAAGCGTTTTACATTAATAAAAAATTAAGGATAATTTTTGGCTTCAATATCTCGTGGAAAAGAGGTTTTCCCCATAGCATAAGCTATTACGCAGTACTCGTTCCCTCTCTAGAGAGAACCGAGGTTACGTTAGTAAGAGAGTACGATTTTTTCTCCTCATGTGTGTGGTCTATCACATTTTAAAAATCTTATAAGATGTAAAAAATCCTTTGGTGTGTACCCAGCATAAGTCACATCATGGCACACCACACACTATAGGAGCAAAACGGTTAAATCTAGGATTTTTTCTCCTCATGTGTGTGGTCTATCACATTTTGAAAATCTTATAAGATGTAAAAAATCCTTTGGTGTGTACCCAGCATAACGAGGAGTGGGAAAACTGAACAAAACTGAACAAAGGAAGACATGTGACTGGTGAAAACAAGATAAACAACAGGACAGATGAACATAACTGTGACAGTTAGTGCAAAAAAAGTTATACTGAAATGTATCTGCGGCAAAAATGTAACGTCTATCTTTATTAGTGAGCTTTTATTAGCAAATATGGATACATGCAATAAATTGTGATTCATTTGATTAACTTGTTGGATATAATTAATGAAATGTATTTTTTTTTTATCTGTAGAAAAATGGAAAAGGTACTGGTAATTTATTGCCAGTTTACAGATTTTACCTTTAACCCTAAAACACAACACAATGCTTAAATTGAATATGAAATTAATATGGAAAATTCCTTCATATATTATCACAGACTTTTTTTAGAGTGTGCTCTAATTTAAACTTTTTAAAATGTAAAAAAAAAATTAATCAATGTATTAGTTTCATATATGCACAGAAACAAATAAAAAACTAATTAGTATTACATTTTTAAATAATAAATATTATAAAAAATATATTATGAAATCCACTCTAAGGCTCAATCCCAATTCACCCCTTGGCCCTACCCCTTGTTTTCGAGTGTACCCCTTGGCCCTTAAAACAGAGCTACAAGGGCCAAGGGGTTGAAATATTCCCCTACGAATGGAACAACCCTTCATTAACCCGATACACCATCAGTCGTCGGCGATGGCTCTGCCGTTACGGAGTTTTTACAGGATTTCTCCATGACAACGACTGACAATCAGCGCAGCTGCTCTTAACTTTGAGGAAACATGATGATTATAATATTCCTTTCTTTGAAATGTGTCTTTTCTGATTTGGAAAGGTAATTTATTATACAATTTCTTCATTTAAATGACTATAGTATTAAGAGTAAATAAAGTGCATGGTGGTGTGATCTGGCGCTAAATTTAAATGTTTAACCGTTTGCAAAGCCATCTCACCGGTGATTTGCGATGCATTCTGTGAACTTTCTCGTAGCCCTCCGTTTGGAGTGTGCCTCTGAAAAATCTCCGTTTCGAGGGCTATGTAGCCCTACCCCTTCGCCCTACCCCTCGATCTCAACAAGAATCGGGACTCCCTACCCCTAGACGTGAACGCGCAAAACGGAGGGGTAGGGGCAAGGGGTGAATTGGGATTGAGCCTAAAGTGGATGCACTGAATATGCTAGCAGGAATTTTTTTTTTTTTTAAATCTGCTGTTCAGCATCTCAAGAAATGTCAAGTGTCATTGAAAAGCCCCAAAATAATAGCATTTTTATAATTCTACACAAACTCACACTGTCACACCTACAAAAACAACAATGATCAAAGTGTGTCTGCAACACAGTTACTTCCACAAACCTTGAATCTGTTCAGGTATTTCTCCCGCTGAATTTATTCTCCTTCCACTGAATGTGCTTGTCAGAATGACAGACTGTTGACAGCCCCTAAATAAACGGCACATAAGAATGTGAAACAGGCTCTGTTTGCTTACTCACAGTCCAGGTCCCACAAGCTGCTCTCAGCACAAGACCAGCACTCAGAAATCATTATGCGCTGAATGCTGCAATGCGTTTGGATTAATGACAACTGTATGCAAGAAGGACAGAGACATCCCATAATATGAAAAACTTAAATCCCTAGATGTCATTGACCATCTCACCTGCATATCTAAGCTATAAATCAAACGTTTCTTGGTGAGTCATGCACAAGAGTTTTTGCAAGTCTGACGTCCGATTCAGGCATGAGTTAAATGAGGTAATACTACAGCAATATCTGCTAACCGCACTCCCTGATGACATCACATTACTGATGCCAAATCAGCACTGGGGTGTTTTTTTTTTTTTTTAATGCCCCTAAAAGTACATTCATCAGCTTAATAAATTAGTAAGCAGTCATTGAACAGAAGCCAAAACGACTTAAACAATCACCCTGACACCACCCGAGTAGAAACCACCTTTCATAGATGTGTGTTATATGGTTAATGCGTTTTCCCTGCGAGTTTTGCTTGATACAAGCAGTTCCTTTATGGTATTCTTGCATGGATCTGTGTGAATATGGGAGTTACTGATGAATTGAATATAACATTGCAAAGATGAGGTTAGTATGCAATTTCATCACACTAGTATCATGTAGCCTACCATAAGAAATTGTATGTATTTTTACATTTTCATAGTGCAATGTATTGCCCTAAAGGCTTCCTTTGTACGTCCATTACTCTACATGCCATTTTTACAAACTGAGGGATGTCAAAATTGTTTTCTAAAGTACTTGACAGCATGAAAAGAGCCTATTGAACACAAAACAACGCTTTAAGACTAGCTCCTGTTATTTCAGAGAACTGAATCATGTATTTCCCCAATCAATGATCAATCTGTAGTTGTAGCCTATCACCTGTTACTGTGTTTATTGAAGATATTGACAATAAACAATAGAGCAGAAACCATTTGTGAAAAGCATGTCTTTTTTATTAATGTTCATAAAACTAAAGAATTTAAATGAATCCTCTCACAAGTCCACACATCTTACCAATGACCGGTAAACTCCTGACTGCTACAAACCAAGCTTCAGTAATTAGAGTTAACTCACAGTGGGGTATGTGCGTGTCCTTAATAAACTCTAAGTGGATTCGACAGATAGTTTACTCCATACTGTGAGACCTCGGAGGTTATGAGGGGAACCAGAGGAAGGAATGAAGGGGAACATTTCAGGAAAAAGTAACCCATCCATCCATTCACTGGGAAATCTAATGATTTATGATTCTTGAAGTTGTTGGCTACCAAAAGTGTTTTTTAAGTCATTTACTGTTCCACATTAATTGCATGAAACAAATCATTCCCTAGATCAAACATCCAATCAATCAGCCACCACCTATTTGATCAATACGTCAGTCAATTCCACTATAAGTGTTGCTAGTCATGTCTTGGGATACACAAATGAAAACATAGGGGCTAACATACTATTTACATTATACAAAGTAGCATGTAAAGAAATACAAAGGTCTGTCATGAAACTCAGGCTGATGGCGCAGGATGATAAGTCCTTAACTCAAACTGCTTGCAATCACATCATTCTCTAAAGGGCATAGCTGATTGGGTATCAGTAGCTAATGAGCTTGCTGCTCACCTTTCAAATACTTGGTCAGCGTTGCTGTCGCAGTTGCAACACACTTTTAGAAACCCTCCACCTGTATAGATCTTCTACGGGTAATTCCTGTATGCTATATTGTACAGCAGCAGCAGTCTTGCTCACAACAACATGTCACGTACAGTATGTATAAGCCCCGTTCACACTACAAGCGATTTTGTCGCTGCAGGTCGCCAGTGGCTGCGCTGGAGGGCGTTCCCAGTGACATTCACGGATGTTACTCTATGTTAGACAACAAATACGTTTTCTTGCCGCTACAAACAAATATTTTGGAAGGAAAAGTCTAAATATAAATGGAATCAGTACATAAAATGCATAATATTAAAGATGAACGAGAAACAGTGAGTGCTCTTTGCCATCGCGGCTATTTAACTGCAGCAAACGGGCAAATACCGGTCTATCTTGGTTCCCGAAACCATTCAGGCACAGAGTCAGTATACGGTGAATATCACTGTATGTACACGGAAATATATCAGAAATTATAGGACAGTTTCTGACTGCTGAAATGACCTTCTCGCTCAACTTGCCTCGGTCAGACTCAGCACTGAAGAGTGACGCACTCCACTGCTATAGAGTGCCGAAGTTATGACGTCACTTTGTAGGCCAAAACGTGGAAGTGAGTTAGCATTTTAGCACTTCCGGCTTCCTCGCCCTAAAGTCTATGTGTTTTTTGAATGGGTTTTTGCTAAATCGCCTGAAATAAGGTCTGTGGTGAACAAAGCCTCTAAATATTTTCACCTTTTGATCTATGACATAAAACACACCAGTTATAACCTGCTTGTAGTTTTTTAAACTTTATTGTGTCTTAAAAAACGGTGATTGGCTTTATTTAGGCTTCAAAATGTATCAATTTTGGATTAACTTGTAAAGATTATCTTGATAGACAAAACGTGTAAGGGTCACAACTCTTTGTTGAACACAGATCTTATTTTTTGCGATTTTCCTAAAGTCTATGGGGAAAATGCATAGCTTTTGCCAAACCCATGCACCGCTAACTTCCGAGTTGTCCTACAAAGTGACGTCATAACTTCGGCACTCTATTGGTTGTCGCTCCCGAAAGTCGCTCTGCATTTGCATAAAGTTAAACAGATCTCAACTTTGTCGCGTCGCCAGACACGCCCCACCAGTCGCCAACGGTCGCTGTTGCGCGTGTCGCCGGAAATTGCCCGCTCCCCATTGAAATGAATGGTATCGTGTCGCTTGAAGTGTGAACGGGGCTTTAGCAGTAGCAAGTCCTGTACTTATTACTCTGCTGCAGCAGCAGCAATAACTAATAGCAGCAGCAGCATAGCAGACCAAACATATTAATATTAGCCTGGTTGCCATTACAGATTTGCATAAAACTTTTGCGATATTTTCTAAATGTCGATAAAAAAAACTATTGGGAAATGACAGCATTTCCATTCACCAATGTTATGCGACTAAAATTTTATTTTTTCCTATTTGCTAGACTGTATATTTGCTAGACTGTATTAACTTTGAGCCAAAGCACTCAGAAGTAAACAGTTTCTAACACTTAATAAAGTGTGTATCATGCCTCACTGAACCATGAACTCTGTCCATGTCCGTGTGTTTGTTTGTTTGTTTGTTTGTTTGTTTGTTTGTTTGTGTGAGAGTGTGTGTGTGTGTGTGTGTGTGTGTGTATCTATAGGAATGTGCCTCAATATATGAGCTAAACCAACCATCATCAAAACATTCATTGCTGTAGTCAAAATATAAATGACAGGAAACTTCAGTTCTTTGTCACATATTTTCACACTAGAAGGTCAAGTTTAAAGGGATAGCTCATTCAAAAATAAAATAAATGAAACATTATAATTGTAGCTCTCACACTTCAAAAAGGATGTAAAAGCACCATTAAAGTATCATAAAAATAGTCCATTTGATTTGTGCCATATGTCCCACCCCTTATGAAGTCATTTGATAACTTTGTGTGCGAAACAGACCAAAATTTAAGTCACTATTGACTGATAATCTTCCCCTTCAGCGAGCTGTTAACTGCTGTGTGCAGTTCACTGAATCGGATCGGATAAGTCTAATTCTTGAATAAATCATTCCAATCAGTTTTGCGGACTGGAACAACGAATTCATTGAAAAAATCTGATTAAAAATAATTAGTTCGGACATGTGCTTATCATGAATGAGGATTTCAAGGTGTCAATAACAACAAGTTTGGTCACAATAAAAAAAAGCTACTGGTGATTTTGTGAACTTTTTGAAGCCTAAAATATTCAGAATATCTTATTTTGTGTTCCATGAAAAAAAAAGGTAAAAAAAAAATGTTTAATATAAAAATGAGTAAATTATGACAACATTTTCCAACATTATCTCTTTTTAACATTTAATTTCAAGCTTATTTTGCCATATTAGTTAAATACATGTAAACAAAAATTAATGCCACAAAATACAGACGCACAACAAATTTCAGTCCCAGAACCTGCAGTGTCCCACTTTTTCAAAGATAACTCTACTTTGTATATCAGGCTGATATCACAAAATAGCAAACATTTGATAAAGTAATGCCTTTAATCTGCATATTTAGATGTTTAGAAGAGGATATAAGGCTAATAAAACAGAAATCATAAAAAGATAATTATTTAGTGCCCTGTGTTGAAGCTCATCTTTTACTAAACAAACAAATCACTCAAGTGACCAGTATTTTCTCACGACATCCTTTCTATGTAATAATCCATAATCCTGCAACATTGCACAGAAAAAAATGTGTTCATGTATATGTATGTGTATGAAACAAACAATTAAACAGTGACTTGTGCAAATACACAGAGCTAAGTGAATTAAGACTTTGAAGACAGTTTTCTCACAATATAAATGTCATCATATGATGTTATGACAGCATGCATTACTGTTTCATGTTTCACTGTGCATGTTTCAAAAACCTCCACCACTAACATGGAGAAATATCATTTCTGCTCTTCATGCTATTGATATATTTCTGGTATGAAAGGTAAAAATTAAGCATTTTGAAATGAAACAAACGAAACAGATTCTGCTCTGTTCATCACAGAAACATATGATTTCAGAAGACTTGGAATATGAGTCAAATTTACAACTTTTACGATACATTTATAGTGCTTTTGTGCCCTTTTTAAAGCCAAAAATCTTCAGAATCTCTAAAAAGTTAAGCTTTTAGAGCAGTGGCTCTCATTCCTGGTCAGGGTAGAGCAAAATTTGGGATTGTATCATACCAAACTTTTTTTCCCTGACATCCTGATTTTAATAAAGTAAATTAAAAAAAACAGCCATTAGTTAGTTTTTCATGACGATTTTACCAAATCTCTCTGGCTCTTGGAATCTAACAGCCAACTTTCACTCGCTGTTGCTTTAAGAAACTCCTCGTCGCATGTGAAATGGGCAACATCACTATGCTCCGGCACACACATCGGCGTGTGGGTTTTCTGTTGTGTTAAATATAGTTTTTAAATCCCTCATTTGTTCAATAACAGGTTTTTGTTGTTGTTTTTTTTACAAAATTTGCATTAAATTGTGACAGGGTCACAGCACAATGTGTGCTGAAATGCACCAAATAAGTGGTTTAAGATCGAACTGAAATTATAATGTGCAACGCAGTAATAATAGTGCTGCTTTCTTCATATTACCTCACTGGGCAAGTGGCATGTTTCTCATCAGCCAACAGTCATCATTGACATGTAAATGCCTTGTGCTGAAGCATTCATCTGTGTGAAATGACAAAGTTGCAGAAGTTTTATAACATCTCAAGTTCACTCCTTTATACTGCAAAATTCCTCTGAATACTCCTTTATATGGAGAGATTGAGTCTTTGTGAAGCAGCATGAACATGCTGCTCTGTGTGGTCTCGGGGGGGAAACAAGTTGAGTTGACTCTGGACTTTAAGACAGCAGGACCCTCAAACTAATTAAGTGAGTATCTGATCACAGGGAGGACAGTGGAGAAGAGAGATAAACAGACAAAACAAAATACACAAGATACACAGATAAGAAAAAGTGTGTCAGGCAGAGAATAAAAACTGGATAATACAGAAAGCAAAAGTAATGGAGAGAGAGCCCGAAAGAAAGAGCATCAGTCATCTGGTGCAGACAGGTTTGAATTTGATTGACAACTATTAAAGCAGATTCCTTCATAAATCTGTCAGAAATGTGAAGAAACATACAAGTATGTCAAGAGTGGCCTTTTGAAACGTATACGTCTGAACTTCTTCACAGGCATGATGTGTGTTGTCTTGGTTTGTCCTAAACTACGCAAAAATTGGGCCTCTTTGGTCGGAACTGACTGAAAAATTTTACATTTTGAATTTTTAGAAAAGAGAGAGAGGAGAGAGAAAAAATTAACTGGTAAGACTGCAACAGAGCAAATTTTGAGAATGTGAAATAAAATCAGTACATGAAAAAGGTACAAGAATCTCTCTGAATTGATTGTTTGCCATGTTAGTTTATAATGCTGTTCCATATTGTTTTATGGTAATTTTTTGTTACCATTTGTTGAATTAAATAGAAGAAAATGGCAATTAATTGTAAAATGTTTGTATAAAGTGTTTTGAATTATCGCTATCCATTCCTTAAAGTTGTAATGACTCTCTACAGAAACATTTTTTTTTTGTTATGCTGGTTGAAAGTCTACTCATATCCTGAAAGCAAAGAGGTCTAAATGTGTTTTAGACCTATAAATATATAGTCTGTGAACGGCATAGGACCATGCAAGGTTTGTTCAATCATTGCATTCGTTCTGATGTGGTTTCTGGAATGTTTAAAAACAATGTGCAACATAAAGTAACTGCAAACAAAATGCAATGCTGTGAAGTGTTGTAAAAACACCTTTATAAAACGCATAGTTCCGGTTCTTGATTCTGATTGGTTGATTCTGATTGTTTGATTCTGATTGTGACCGCATTACATTAGTATTACTGCGCAACTGCTGTTTGTGATTCTTTGTTGCTGCATGTGTTGCTTGGCAACCTCTTTGGAATTACATTGCTTGGCGGAAGAATATGTTATAACATTATATTGTATGTTATACCACGGGCTGTTTAAATACTCGATTCTGATTGGCTGGAAGGTGTGCAGAAAAACCGTTTAATGCACAGGTAGTTCCAGTCAGTTTGATTACAGTTCGAAATAAATCCGCTACTATAAACATTGGTAACCATAGTAACAGAGTTACACCTGCAAACAGAGTGAGAGAGAGAGACATATGAAAATGTTTGGTAGGCTCAGAGTCATAGAGAGAAAGAGTTGCAACGCTCTTTGATGTCGCCGCGATGGCTGTCACGCGGTTCATATAAGCCCCAATAGTTCCAAAACATACGCTAGCTGTCATGTTCTTCTATGGGACAGACAGTAAATATAAAATAAAACACAGACCCAAGTACTTTTTCAGCTGTTACTGCATTATTGCATTTTGTTAATGTCAGTTTTGCATTTGGAGAGGCAGGGTGACAATATTACTTAGATAAGTTTTAGGCTTTTTTTTTTTAAGGGAAAAGACAGAGCTAGATAAGATTAAAGACGACAAAGATGAGGTCAATACGAAAAAGACAACTAAATGGGCAGTTAACACTTTCAGTGACTTTTTGCGCCAAAGACAGAACAATTGTGATTTTGAGACCTACTCTGCTTCTCTATTAAATGAGACATTGCGGGAGTTTTATGCCTCTGTTCAGTCTACCGCTGGACGCGAATACAGTGTTGCAAGTTTGATGTGTCTCAGAGCAGGTATAAACCGTCACATTCGTGGGAAAGCTGCCGACGGTGATATAAGGTGATCCTGCTTTCGGGACGGGGAGATGAAGGCCGAGGTGGGAGATAGTCGGTTCGGCCCCATTCACCAGTAACAGCGGATTATCAGTGAATCCCAGTTTTCTCAGACGACAGTTTATAAAACTATCCCGTGTAAAATGATCACTACAGAGGCAGGTTTTGGCGGTGATCCTCAGCTCTCCATCAAGGTTGCCTCTTCACAAACTTAATCCACCTCTTCTTGATGTGATCGTTTTTAGGAAATTTAAATAAAGACACCGATCTGTTTTGTACATGATCGCATCCAGGTAGTAGCCTACGCATTTCCGACGTGTCGAACTCGAAGGCATAGCTAGCTAGCAAACTGTAGGCTGTAGTAAGTAATAGTACTGACAGTAACTTGCGATTGAGCGGCAAACTGATGTGAATGTGCTCAGGGGAGGGGCCCGCCTCAGTGGCCTCAGTGCATCATCAAGTAGGGGCGTCTCCATGAGCTCAGGGGCTCCAGTGCGTCATCGAGCCCCAGTGAAGCCCCAAAAAATCCGGAAAATACCAATGGTGAAAAACTGTTTAACGGTCTAACTCCACAATTCAGTAATTCACAGTTCACAGTCTTTGTAATACGTTTTAGCAACACATTTCTAACATTTATAATGGGTTTAGAATTTTTTTTTAGAATTGCTTTTACAGGGACTTTAAATCAGTTTTAAAGCGCTACAGGAAAAAGGGAAAAGACACCAGCGTTCATCATCCGCGTAAGAAAAGTTTGGTTTGACATACAGCTAATTCATTTAAATAAATGACATGATTAGTTCAAATAAAGATTGCCTTGTCACTGTCAGTGTTGCCTGTCATTCATAAATAGTTTTAATAAATCCATGAATACGCTCACGGGTCTCTCTCTCTCTCTCTCTCTCTCTCTCTCTCTCTCTCTCTCTCTCTCTCTCTCTCTCTCTCTCTCTCTCTCTCTCTCTCTCTCTCTCTCTCTCTCTCTCTCTCTCTCTCTCTCTCAGTTCTATGTCTCTCTCTTTTAATAATGAATTTAAATAAATGTGATAATTCGTTAAAATAAAAGCAATCCGTTGGCTCTACTTTATTTAAAGCGGACGGAGTGCTAGAACTAACGAGCCGTAACATAAGAAAATAACCGTAATTTTTACACATCTGTTAAAAAATTACACTGTAAACATCAGTTACAGCTTTAACTTCTTTTTAACTTGCCAAATAACCGAGGTATAAGCGGGATAATCCACGGCTAGCCATGCATTAAAGGATTTTAAAGCACGACGTAGAGGCAACCACCCTCCGCTTCGCGTCTCTAAAACCCTTTAATGCATGGCTAGCCGTGGATTATCCCTTACTTATATAACGTTACAAAAAACGTTATATACTCCGCTCTGCGTCGTGCCTAACAACGCCCCTTAGCAGTTCTAAATTCACTGTACATCACGGCTTCGCAGGGCTTATTGCTTTATGTGCTTGCTTGAAACAAGCCTTCAAAGTCACGGTAGCGCAATAATTCTGTTAAATTGCATAAAAGCTGCATTAAATAAAATAAAAAAGCTCAATCTTTGTTTTTTTTTTGCCCTATATTTTTCAGGCTAACTCTGCTTCCTCGAACCCTCCACCGAGGCCTAGACTAAAGGTTGTGTTGTGTTTTCCTTGCGTCGTCTTGAAGCAGAACGAAAGTCTAATTTGCTCGAGATGGTTGTGGTCTGCTGGAGACAGCACTAAATGAATGGCTCATTAACTCCTGCATAAGCACTCAGCGAGCTTGTGATGGTGGAAAATGAATTTATGCAGTCTTCTGCCAGACATAACATCAAACTCATTGCAAACTGGGGAAAATCATAAGGGGGGAAGGGCGGGAGGGAGGAAGCTGGAGAGAGAAAGAGAGGGAAAGAGCCTAAGTGGAAAGACTGACCTAAGAGTCTTGCCTCAAATTAGAAGTGACATTCATAAAACACGCTGAAATGTAAGTCACAGATGCCCTTGTCATGGTATCCAGCATCAACAGCGAAAACTGACCACTCATTCTTCTTCTGGACAGATGAATCGGCCTGCGGTTCCCTCCGAGCCCACTCGGAGAGGTGCGGGGGGTCATGGGGGAGTTGATGTAACCAGAATGAACTTTACAGCACATTAGCTGAGGCAGTGTATGTGTCTGACCACTAAAGCAACTTTATAGCTTAGTTAGCAGCACTCTGGAGCTGAGCGATGCATTTCATACATTGGATCTGAGGTTCATAACCTGGCAAATAACACTGTCACACTTTTTTTACTTTGGAATTACATAGAATCAGTTTTGAAAATTGAGCTGAAATAGTGCCTCATTGTCAAATAAAAAAAAAAACAAGAGGGGAAAAATGGTTAATAACCCATTTTTAAGATGTTAGCCAAATTTAAAGCAAATAATGATCAAAGATGGTTCACGGATAGCCAGAATTATATAATTACAATTAATGATTCAGTTTTGAACAATCATGTATTTATTTAGTGTTGAACTGTGTGAAGAGAACAGTTGAAGAAATAACGTTGTCTAATATTTTTATTCTGCTGTACAAAGAATAACCTGGTAAGAGTAATAACACGGCAATGTCTTAATCCTCATATTTTTATCACTTATTTCATCACAACTTTGAAAGACGATTTACTTCATCAAGAATAAAACAGCCAATGTAAATTTAAACTCGCAAATCTTATTTACAAATATGTATATTAATCAAATTCAATCTTCCAGTAGTTACACTTCCCAACTGTGGTCACATGCAATTTGTATCGTACAATTTATATTCAAGAAAACAAATTCACAATCAGTTTTGACTATATGCAAATCCTGATGTTTTGCATCCTGATTATTGAAAATAAATGGCTCAATGAATTGCAAAATCTTTTGTGAATGAATTTGAATTTAATTTAGGTTGTTTAAAAAATGTGGTGTTTTACATTCCATCAGCGCTGCAAGTTGCATTGTCAATCACTTGTGCAGATGAGAAACGGCAACTGACTTTTAAAAAAAAATCAGAAGTTGAAATAGGAATAATTGAATAGGGCCACTGATGACCTCAAGAAATGCAATGCAGTAACAAACTATACAACAGAGGGAAAATTAAATGGGAAGAAGGTTTAGGTGTGGAGTGTTTGCAAAGGTCTGTGAAATATATGGTGTTGAATTGGTGAAGACTCCCACTGTGCCAACATTATGTGTTGATTTGGAGACATCATGTCTAAACACTTCAATCACTCCATGTTTGTTCATCTCAGTGAGTAGGAGGCGAGGAGAAGAGTTAGCGAATAATGGCACAGCAGCATTAAGGTGAAGATTAAGACTGTAGTCCAACACTAAGGTCACAGAGAGAGAGAGAGCAGACTTACCCAGATTGATTAACTGGAAAGTCATGTTTTGTTTTAATGACCTTAATAGACCTTTCACTAATGATGTGGCAGGGAGATAGTCCAGAGGAAATACCTATACGTGAACCACATCCAGTATGAACAAATCAAGAATGAACTGTTTCTGGAGATCTCAACCAATATTACAGATCTTACGTTCTAGAACTCCATTGAAATAATGATTTTCTTTGATCTCATTTACCATGTTTTCATTGGCACATGAAAAAAAAAAAGACTTACTCAAGCCTGTTTGGGTTTTGAGTGTATCCAATTCAAGTCAAAACAAAACGTGATGCTCCATAATCAGAATTTGACTCTAAAATTAGACATTTATTGTGTTAATTAATTCTAAAAATAATCTATAATTCTTCAGTGTCTAAGTAAAAATTAAACCCTAGTAAAAACTAAAACCAAATGCATTAAATGTAATGCAAAAAATTACATGTAACAGTCTTATTTTATCACTAGAAGTTTTTTACATTAACTTTAAATGAGCGTATTCAATGTATTTCTAAAAAAAATATGTATGCAAATAACCATATTATATAACCATATATTTTTTTAGCACAAAAGAAATAGAAACAAGATATCTATGCCAATGAAAAGCATGCACTTAAAAGGCCCATCATTTCAGCTGTGACACAGGGTCAGTTCAAGTCAGTTCCCTGGACACGGAATAACTCTTTTCTTGCATTAAAACAATCTGAATTCTCAAAGTCTTTTTGACAGAATAATCCAGGGCAAAGATTAATCTGTGTCTAGGCAACCAGGACGTTTCATGTTTTGAGTACTTGAGCCCTGAAAATCACCTAGCCAGAGGATATTCTGAGGTTGATTTGCCTCTATTGAAAATGGAATCCAAACCATCCAGACATCTTGTTATTATGGTGTAATAGTGAGCATTCACCATATGTTTCCTGGGAAATGACAAAGACATGGCTTTGGAATAGTTCCAAATTGAAGGATCTGACTCATACTTTATATCTTTTTTAATATCCCTAAATATAATTTATGGTACATTAATTCCATTTGCTAAAATCATGGCTTCTTTTAAGTTAATAATCAACCATGGAAGACCTAAGGTCATTATCCCTCATGATCTGCATTTTATATGAGCTGCATTTCACCCAATGCAAAGCTGCAAGAAGAAATGTGTCAACGAAAAAAAGGTGAATTACTCTCCTGACTACAAAAAGGCATAAAGGCTTAAATATTGCCATACTAAAAAATGTCACCAATCTCCAATACAATACAAAAAAACTAAATATAAATAAATGATGACAAATAATTAAAAGTTAATGAACAGAATCAAATATTACCCTGTCTTCCGGCTGCTACATGTGAATCCCAAAAGCGTAATTATGATCACAGAAGGGGGTAAAAGGAAGGAAAGAACAAAAATAAATCATCACGTAAACAGCAAACACATTTAAAAATGAAAAGAATGGGAAACGGACAAAGAGCGGAGTCTATGCGTTCCGAACAGAATACTACTGTTTACTGCATACTGTGCTAAAGACTGCCTACTGTTTTTTTAATGAAACGATAAACAGTTTAAACAGTAGTATGCTATACTGTCATCACATAAACTCAGTTCAAGTGTCCACTTTTCCCTTCAGAAAAAAATAGTTATAAGGCAAAGCCTTTTATTATTGACTACCCTCAGCTGTGACATGAAAGACAGCTGAAAGATAATTTTTTTTTAATAAATCAACTTTACACTTAAATCTCTCAAAAAACTAAAATATTTGAATAAATAAAACAAATTGGGCACGGGTAATCTTCTATAATAATGAAAACTTTTTCTTGCAATAAATTATTTAGTCAGAATACACGCCTACTTTTAAATGGCGATCATGAGCATTAACTAGCAGGGCCATGTTAACCAACAATCCTTGACCCATTAGTTAAAAATCACATTACTTCTGGTTCATTTGTTCCATGCATTGTGAAATACAGTATCCCACACATAGCATGCTCTGTTGTAGAGCTATAGTATGCATATACAGCAAAAATAGCAAGAGTAGTATGGCAATAAGCTATTTCTAAACACATCTTCCTGATGATCAGAAGAGACTAGAAGGCATGTGTGGTCCAATCACAGATGATTCCCAGATGACCTCTGGTTTCAAAACTCTACGTAACAACCACAGACTAACCACTGAAAGATGAGAGGACACAGAAAGTGTGTGCGTGTGGAGAGAGAAAGTGAGAATAGACACACAACAAAGAAATAAATTATTCCTTGCAGGAGCATTAATTCCAGAGGCAGATGATCCTCCTCTCTACTTGACTATCTTTAACATACAATAGCAATATACATACATATAAAATGTCAATAGTACCATGAAGAACCAGTTCAACAGGTGCAACATTAATATAGCCTACTTACAATATCTGTTTGATAAAGCTTTTAACCTGACTAAACAGTAGGACCAACCGTTTTTGAGGTTTTATCCCAAAAGAACTACAAGTTTGACCATTGAATTGGTGTGGATTTAAAAAAATATATAAAGAACAAAAAGTCTGAGCAGGATCCAACACAAGCAAGAGAGTACAAAAAAACTAGACCGAAAAAAAATAGTAAAAGAAAATGTAAAGAAAAAGATGTCAATGTAACATTTTCCCAAAAAAGTGAGCAACCTAGTAATAAGTGCTCTGGGGTGACATCAATTGAGATAGGTTAGACCGCCACAAAACTCTTCCAGTTCACAATGTTCATTCCTTTATTCACTAGGCATTTTTCCCCAAGGGTCCCCCATAAAGGCCATCTTGGTGAAAGGCTTTCATGGTTTCTAGAGTGTTCCTCCACCTCACAGCCTCGCACAGAGAGGGAGGCGACTTTCTCTGTCGGGTTGCTTACAAAGCTCGATTCAAATCTGGGAGCCCTCAGGGATATAACACTACAGTCTGAAGAGTAAATAATATATTAGAAGCAAAATCTGTCAATTTCCTCTTTATTTCAGTGTTGGCTGGTCCGCCTCTGTCATGCAGGGTTCAGTCTAAAAAGACACAAGTTACTTATAAAATAAGACATACGTCGAAAGTATATTTTAGCATGATGCTGAGGGGTTCTATTTAGAGCGAGTGCATTTCGTTGCAGGTTTATTTGAAGGGAAGTTGTAAATAATTCCCCAGCTGCAGAATGGCGTCTGAGTTGAGATGTCTGATGTAATTACAGCATATTTATAATGGACAATACACGCCTGGACCTTGTCTAACTTTGCTTTGTTTGCGGTTTTGGAGGCTTCTGAATGTCAACTCAGACTTGGGGGTTTCAATTATTACCATCAGGAAGGAGGTACAGGGTCCCGATGTGCAGGTCAAATCGACTGAAAAATTCCTTTGTTCCAACTGCAATCAAAGTGTTAAATAGAGAGAAAATACTGTGAATTGCTAGGGTGCCTTACATGGATTACCTTCACTTATTCTTATTTTGGTTTAATGTAAGTGATATTGTATGTATCGACTGTTGTATCTACTCGCTTTTAATGTATGTTGTTTGTATGTATGGACTTGCACATTGTCCAAGACAAATTTCCCAGTAATGGGACTAATAAAGTATAAAGTAAAGTAAAGTAAGTTCTAGTCCTATAGGGCGAGCAGCTTACTAACCAATTTTTCCACGATTGTCGGTCTTACGATGGGGGACTTTTGACAGCCCTGTCAACTCAACTGCTGTTCAATATGTTAATGGCCCAAGCAACTCTCTTCGTGGGAGAACAATGATCAGGTTGGACTTTTTCTGTGGTGGGCTATTGTGGTATTTTAAGTATTTTTTTCTGTGGTTTGGAAAAAAATGTTAAAAATATGTTGCTCTCAATAATGTTTGCTAATTAAAAAGTGTTGAGCTTTAGCAATGTAGCTAGTTACAGACATATCTGTTGAACACGTGAACGCAACTGTCAATTAGAGTCAATCAAGTTAGTCAGCTTTTCTCGCTTGCGAGTACCTCACGCAATTGATACTGTTCTCACGCAGTGAAAAATTGCGAACCAAAGAGGACACTGACAGACACGACAGAGCAGGTTACTTCTGATATGAAAAAGTCCCAGCTTTCAAATTCTGTAAATTTTATTACAAAATTCAATAAATAGTTTTGGCGCTCTTAAATTTGATGTGAAAGATCGCCGTGGTGCCTCAGTTCAAGCGGCATGTGACCCGATCATCTCTTCCTCTTTACTACTAGTTAATAGTATATAAACATGAATGAACATCAGAAGGTACGTTGAAGACAGCAGCAATTATCATTTTATCAGAACCTCTAGTAAATTACGTTATTTTGTTTAGTTGTTTGTTCAGAATCGTGATCTCTGTTTGACATAAAATCGTTGTGATTCTCAATTAATCCAGAATCGTGCAGCTCTGCAGCATAGACAGCTTTACTGATTAAAACGGGAGTTTTTGCAAGGGTCAGCTCCCACTGAACTGAAGTCATTGACAGCTTTGGTGATTATAAAGGGAGCACTCTACTTAATTATCATTTGCATGAATAATTAACAGAGTCAGACAGTGTGGCATCCCTAACCGCAAAACAAGTGGAAAGCAGTTACTAAAGCAGATTTTAAAGGAGTGTTCATCTAAGACCAATTACAGACTAAAGGAAGCCCCCCTATAAACAACAAACCCTCAGGAGGTCAATCATTGTGTCTGCAGAATCAGCTTGATTGACAACCCTGATTGATTGCTTAGTGTGGCAACTTGTGTTAGAAAACCTCAAGAGATTCAAAAACATTACAGATGAATACTGAAGCCACTTTGCTTTTCACTTTGCTATCCTTCAATGCTGTATTTACTGCAACTTTAAATTAAATCATAGCCTTTATATATTGAGCGAACTATAAATTCAGAGTCCACAACCACTTCTTATAGAAGTAAATCAGCTAAAAGACGAAATCTACTGTTGGGTGGGAGTCACAATGCTCCTGGATCACATCTGGATTACATTTGTCAGAAGAACACTTAAGAGGGATTATAAACCAGCAATCCAGAGTGCTAATGAGGATTGTGTCAGAGTTACTGCCTCAGTGCCACAATAAGCGACAGATTAGTACAACCAGGTTCAACCATTCAATGTAAAGATGCACCGATTGATCGGCTGGTGACCGGAATTTGCCGATTTTCACGTGATCGGCCATGATTGGCGACCGGCCGGTCAGTCTGACATATGTCGATTTTATGCTGGTCAAATGCACTCTGACGCCACATGATTACCATCGGACAACATTGGCATCACACGTGCACACGGAACGCACATGTAGGAAACCTCGTGAATTACGGCCGTTTCACACCGCAAGCGTGAGCAGCGCGTATTTTTTTCGCCGTGCATGCTAATCAATGAGTGCATTCACACCGGGAGCAGGAGCAGCGCGTGAGAGTCGAGCGTCACGTGAGCAACAGTGAAGCGAGGGTTTCGGCGCAGAATCTATTTTCGCTGCACTCCTCGCTCAATTAAAGTGAAAGCACACTTTTGATGGACAAAATAAATATGATTTCACACAAAAAGTGCCCAAAATGCACAGAATTTGCATATTTGGTGTGTTTTAACAAGAACTGGAGTAGGCTATGTCAGAAAAGAAAATGAATTTTCTTTTTGAAACAAACACATTTTTTTAAGTTGGATATTGGATGTGAATAGAAGGAAATGGTTCTTCCTTAACACTGCACTTTAGATGTGTGTGAATTTCCCACACCAGGAGTCATTTACATAGTCCTATTTTATAGCGATTACTGTTAAAAAAAATGTTCTATGCAAAATGTAAAATGTTGTAAAGAAAAGAGAAAATAAATATTTTTGTGTGCTGTAAAGTGGTAAGAAAAAATGAAATCGGAATCGGCTAAAATCGGTATCGCCAGGTCAAACTCTGAAAAATCGGAAATCGGAATCGGCCTAGAAAATTGTAATCGGTGCATCTCTAATTCAATGTGCAAGTCTAAACTCATTAAACAGTGTCTGGAGAAAGCTAGACAATGAAAATCTCAAAATAAAATTATATCAAGGTTATACAACAGCATATCTTGCGGTGTAAAAAAGACACACATTATGTTAAAGCGAAGTGGGAAAAAGAAGGTAATTTGATAATCACAGAAGAATGTTTGGAACACATATGTGAGATACAATGGGTTACAACTGGATCTAATGTATGGCGCGAATTTTGTTGGAAAAGTATAATGAGATTTTTCATCACCCCTGTTCAGAAAAGGTATCGGGGCATTGGAGATGCATGCTGGAGGTGTGTGTGTGTGCTAACCATTTCCAAATTTTTTGGGACTGCCAAGTTTTTTCTCAGTATTGGTCTAGAATACATGAGCATATACAGAATGTTTTTGCATTTGTTTTTCCATTTACTTTTGAAACCCTATATCTAAGTAATATATCAACTAGGGATGGCCCGATACCATTTTTTTTCAAACCGATACGAGTACGAGTATTTACATTTGTGTACTTGCCGATACCGAGTACCGATACCGATATTTCTACCGCAAAAGTAATAGGCTCCCAGAAGAGAAGACGACTATTTTAGAACACAGGTTAGAAGACTGTTTTTATTTTCTTCTCTGCTTGTTTTAACAAGTCTAAAAATAAATAAAAATTAGTAAAATAATAAATGTATTAACACACAAACCACTGTTAATTTAACATAAAAGCAAGCAGGCTTCTGCGTGCATGGTCTGGCATGACTGAATGCGCGCAAAGTGCGCTCCCTTAATAAATCCTAAAAGCTGACAGTTCATCGCGATCTCACACATCTCTGTTATTATCAATGAAGCTGACTGCACAATCAATCTTTCATAATATCCACACTTTGTTCGTTATAATTAGAGGATTTGCCAGCATACAGAATTCAGCACTGAACAAAAAAGTCCGTTTTGAGCTGTGAGGGAAGTCTATCTTAAATGCTTCTGATTGGCCATTGCGTTCCAGAAATCAACACATATGTCTGTGATTGGCTACATCGCTCAACGCTGTAACCATGTTATGAATAGAACCTCTGACCTGTAAATCATTTCTATTTTGTTGTAGTTGTTCTTGTTGCTTTTCTGCAAGAGATGAATAAAAATCTTTTAATTTTTATGTTTTATTCATAGATATTTCTAGTTTGCGGGAGTCCCGCGAATCGTTTTATTCTCCCGTAACCCGCACACACAGAGTGAGTGCATTACCGCCCGCGCGCGCGCTCGGCCATCAGATCTATGATGCGTCTTCAGATGTTTAATTAGATTACTGGTGTTAAACGATGTACTTTCTTTCCCTCCTCTCGACACCTTAGCTGAACATAACTCACAGTCTGCCTTGCTGTTGTCATCATCCCTTATCTTGAAATGAGCCTAAACCGCCGACATTATACTTTCCTATGCCTCAGTTCACCTCGACAAAGCACTCGCGGCGGCCAGTTTCGTTTTGCAAAATGTACGTGGTATCGGTGCGTGGTATCGGCGAATTTTTACGAGTACGAGTATAAGGACAGTATCGGCCCGATCCCCGATGCCAGTATCGGTATCGGGCCATCCCTAATATCAACGGATAAATTGGACTCGAAGGACAAGAAACTTCTATACATCTTATTGGCAGCAAGTAAAAAGGCCCTAACGAGGAGATGGCTCAAACCAGAACCACCAACAACTGGGAATAAACATTGTGCAAGAGATCTACACAATGGAAAAACTGTCCTTTTTACTCTAAGTCCAGAGGGACACTTTCGTTTGGTTTCCCCACCACCCACACCTGAGTTCTGATGTTCTTGTAATAGAAAGTTAAAAAATGGTAAAGCAACGTAATGTCAAACAAATAGCTAAAATTCAACATGATTTCTCAATAAAAGTTAATTAAAAAAAAAACACAGAGATGACAGTCTCAGAAGATTAAATTATATCAATACATCAAAAAAAATCTAGTCTCTTATCAATGAGTAGCCTGTTTAAAGCAGTGAACTCCAGCATATTCTGGGGAATCGCTTAAATAGGGGAGTTGAAAAGGAAACAGGCTTGTGATTAATGTGCTTGTCTCCATGTGCATTGATCCATTATAAATGATAAAGAGAAGTACCTATAGTAAATGTTATGTTACAGTAAAGATAGCACTGCAGGGTAGCATCGAAAGTTTGAAACCAAAGGTGAGTCTATCCAAACCCGGTGGTCCAGATGCCTTGGATATTTAAAGGGGTGGTACAATGCCCCTTTTTACAATATGTAAAATAAGTCTATGTTGTCCCCAGAGTGTGTATGTGAAGTTTTAGCTCAAAATATCCCTCAGATCATTTTTTACAGCATGTTAAAATTGTCCCTTTTTGAGTGTCAGTAAAAATGCGTTGTTTCGTGTGAGTCCCTATAAATGCAAATGAGCTGCTGCTCCTGGCACAGAGGGCGGAGCTTCAAGAGCTTGTGTGTTAGCAGCTCTGATTACCTCACACAGACAAGCACAAAATGTCAGAAACTGTTCTGCATTTATGTTTAAACTGGAGTCAGACAATGATGGAGAGACTCAAGACGAAGTGACAACGTAGAATGCAACAGGACGTTTCTGAATGGTTAGTTGATGAATGTATGTTGCTGATGTGGAGTTAACTATCTTCAATTAGCATATTCTGTCATGATAATCTATAAAATCGCTCATGTGGGAACTGTTGTAAGATGCCTACTGAGTAACATGCTATTGCATTTGTGTTACATACAGTATTGCATGTGAAAAGACGGATGCGACAGCTTATGTGATCTACTATAACAACTTCCTCACACTGCGTGTTCTCGGGGGCGGGGTTTATGTCACTAACCCGGGAGGAATGTCGTGTAGTCTCTACCAGCAGTTTGTTGTAGTCCTTAAAACGATTTCTTTAAAAGCAAATATCTTCCTTTGCTTTGAACTTTGAGCGTTGTAACTTTGGAGATGTTGTTTATGCTCAAAGAGCAACATTACACACTAACTAATGTTAGAAAAGTGAAATCATAGTCAACCACCCCTTTAACAGATGGATCTGACCATTAAAGCACACCAGGTACTATAGTGAGTGATAGACTACAAACCCACCAACATTTTCATATAGCCTTTCAGGCTAGAGATCAGCACCAGTATTAACAGCCAGAGGCAACTTTCAGTATCGATAGATCGAGTGTGTGTATTATTTCCGTAATTCAACCACTGCTCTGGACGAGGTTTTGTAAACATAATTATCCCCATATTTTTGGAAATGCCTTTAAAGCATGACAGAAATCTAATCACATTCCAAGGAGAGGACATGCAGTCCAGCACATCAGAGTTTGCTTGAGGCACCGCATTCAGCCATTTGACATTGGGGAGGTGTGGGAAGACTTGGACTACAGAAGCCAAGAAGGGCCAAACACACACTGCCACCATGGAATACCAATGAAATGTGTTCACTTTTGATTTATTGCACATCAATGTGACCCTGGATGGCCTTGTTACACCTTGATTAGCTTAATCCATTAATTTACTTCATTCAGCCAGAAGACTTTCATGAAGGATAATGGCATCCCACTAACATAATCATTAAATCAACACATCAAGTTCATTTTGATCTTTAAATAATTTTAGCACTGAAGTTGACAAGAATTTTAACTGCCCTCTAGACAGATAAAAAACATTCAGGACACCTAACTCTGACCAGGTGTACTTTCAGAGGTGTATCTTTTAATAACCTTAGCAGGCTGGTGAAGCATACACCCGTCACTAAATCATTTTAAAATGATGGTTGTCTAATGATAACAAGTTAATGAGGCGTGACTGACAAGTGGAAAGACAAGGTTTGTTTGTTCTTCCTGTGTTACGTCTAACTCCGTTTCAGAAACATTTACAGACCGACAGACAGGTAGACAGATGGGTAGATGGATAGATATTTGTCACAATATTACATTTATTTTGCACGTGTCAGTCAAATCTAACACAGAGACTCATCTGGCTGTGAATGCATATTGCGCAGCATAATTGTGTGAGAGAGAAAGTGACAGACAGGGAAGAGTGTATGTGGAGGCATGAGACTGAGGAGGGACAGGGAAAATACAATGAAAGAGAAAGAATGAGGAGAGATAGATTCCGAAAGCAGGTCGGCCTAATTTTTCAGGGATCACTTCACTTCTTAGAAGGTGTTTTAAATCCTTTCAAATAAGGGCATAACACACTCCACGGCATCTCTCTTCGCTTCTTCCTTTAATCTGATCCTCTAGCTATAGTTCTCTCATGCAGACATAGACACACAATCTGAAACTCTTTTCCCAAAGACAGGAATGGACACTATGTTCTTTGCTGCTGTTTCCACACTGTTAAGGGCCAAACACCACAGATAAGACCCAATACATTAAACATGAGGCGCTCTTATCACTATTTGACATGAGCATACTGTTTGTCCGTGGACAACTGTAAGTTAAAAGCACTGGCCGAGTCAAAATGCATAAAACATTTTGTGCGCAATGGTTATTGGCCTTTGCATTATTGAATGAAAGGCTTTTCTACAAAACAATGTCAAAAGTAATTGCCTTACATAAATAATGCCAGGCATCTATATTATATTTAGGACAGACCGGGGCTAGTTTGTCACACTGGAGATTTTTCCATAAATGTCATAGGGAAAGTTGCCAAATGTGTTTTATATGCTGTCATTTTATACAATTTATTGATTACACATTATGTAGAGAAAAACAATGGTTTAATGTTTGTGTATGTTACCTTTTGAGTTTTGAGCAACAAAATTGTAATATATATATATATATATATACCGTGTGTGTGTGTGTGTGTGTGTGTGTGTATCAATACCACGGGCTCCTATGTGACACCTGACCCCAGATAGTGACAACATGCCCTACTGGTCAAAATGTTAAATAAAATAAAAAAATATGCTAAAAAAAATGTTCAGTAGCTTGTTTCGTAGCCAAGACTTATAAGACAATCTATGTCTATTCATATGTATAATGACTGTATACATACAACATAAAGGCTGCACTGACTTTTTGAATAGACAGAAATAAGGCTACTTTACAAATGCTACAGTAAAATAGTGAAGATCAAAGTCATGAACAAATATTCATAGAACATGAATCACATGAAGTGCAATAGATTTACCTTATATGTAATGCAAAATGGCGCACTATAGGTGTTGAGAGTGCAGACTGACAGTCCTCCATACTAAAAGGAGTAGACCGACATCTCATTATGACAGAACATTCCTGCACCCCCGCCCTCCGTTTCCATCAGTTTCATCTTCTAAAAGCTCGCGACCCTGTGCGCAAAGGCGCGTGCGAACTTCCACAGCATTTAAGGGAGGTTTCAGA
The DNA here is from genome assembly GCA_030578255.1 of Tiaroga cobitis. Taxonomy (NCBI): domain Eukaryota; kingdom Metazoa; phylum Chordata; class Actinopteri; order Cypriniformes; family Leuciscidae; genus Tiaroga; species Tiaroga cobitis. Next base: position 23,515,540 of record CM060607.1, on the reverse strand, counting down.
GCTATTAAAATTATCCCTTTCACGCTTTCGGGTTTCCAGAAACAAACAAATCATGTGCAGATGGAAGCGGATGGAAACGTCTGGCACGAGTTATAACACATTGCTCATCACGTCTCCCCCGCGAGATCGTACATCAACAGTTGCGCGTGCCCTGGTCATAAGGCAAATAACAATAAAGCGAACAAAATGTCAAAACAATTCCACTACATAGGTTAAAATATTTAAAATAACGAAACAAGCGCCGTGCATCAATCAAATTCTAAAATGGTTTAGCACAGTGTTGGGCAAGCTCAAAGATATTACTATTTAGAACTTCGTATTTTTATACATGATTTGAAATATCCCCCCAACAAAACACCACCACAGTACAGTGATGGTGTCAGAATGTTAAACTTATTGCCAGGCTAACTATATTCGTATTTAAAGTATCAATGTAGCTACTTCAAAGAATATAATGTAATGCAATGGTTCTGCTAATTTCAGTGCTTTCGTGAACTGTTTTAACACTCGTTCGTTTGGAAAATATATTTACCTGCAGGCAGCTGCAGTTGAGTCGTTGACGTGTGCACTGCAGGTGTTGATATCGCTGCCAAAGGATGCTTTTGCAGGTCTTATTTTAATGAACTGTAGGCAAATATCTGATTTATTTAGCAGTCACGTTATTCTGTTCAATAAAGTACTGTCAATGCGAAACCGCTCCAAGCGGTTCAGTGCGTGAGTGAATCGTCCAAATGATTCAGACCAATTTTGGAAACCAGTTTGATTGATTCCTTGAAAAGAATCGACTCCGAAGATTCATTCGCTATTAGGGCATCGCTTTTCCTGATTCCAAACAGCCGACAGCAAACCGATCGTGATTTGATTCGTGTAATATTTCCAGCCAAACATTTTAAGTGTTCGTCAACGCAACCCGCTACTTAATCAATAAAATAGTTTATAACTGAAAATCTTCGTGCTTTAAAATCTATCGACGCTACGTCGCACTACTGAGAAATGTTTAATAGTGACGCTACGGTTCAAAACTGTTTTTGTAAATGAGGAAAAAGCCCAATCAAAATCAGTATATTGGTTATATAATAAAATCTATTCAATCAGTTGCAAGAACATTCTAACAATGAATTTAACTCAATTTTACAATCAAGTTTACAGAAACAATTCTGAAACTACAAAATACAATAGCTTCACTATGCATGTATAGTATTAATATGCTGCATGCATTTTTTATTGATTAATACAATACGCTACTAATTTAATGTAATTCTTGACGTTATTACTACTGTTTACTTACTAGCTGGAGTTCACTGAAAGGTAAAGATGCTCAGTGGAAATAACGTGTTCTTGTCAGTCCTCTGCTTTTTGGTAGATCCACTAGAAGCGCATGGCTCCTCTCCAGAAATGCACGGCTTGTCCTCGGCCGTCCGGATATTTGTGTATCGGTTCCCCGTGTCGCTCTGGTCACTAATTGCCAGGCCACTGGATCTCCCAGAGCGCACGAGAGGAAGGCTTCTCCCGGCGCGTGAGCGTGATTGGCTAGAGTGTCAGTGACGCACCAGCAGGTGGCAGAGCGTTCATTTATAAGAGCCATTCATACCGCACCAAACTGCACAGAACTGGTGAAGAGGATTGTCTGCTAGAAAGACAATACTAGCTTTTACAATTTTATGATAAAAGTTGCTTTGAAAAAAAGTTCTTACTAGCACTTGCTCTACAACAGTTAGCCTATAGGGTACACAATATTTTTCAGATTAGGATAATTGTTTGAAGGTCAATTTCTGCCTAATCAAGTAAAATCTATTTAAATTTCACTTGTTATTGCCCTAAAAAAAAAAAAGTTTCACAAACACTGACCTCTGTGGGGCATGTTATCACGCCGTATGAGGTTAAAAATGGACCCTGGCATTAAATAGACTTTTCAGCAAACTTTTTATTAGAAATAAGTTATGAAGTACAGAATGATTAATCAAACAGCATGTCAAAATGGATATTACTTAATATTTTGTATAATTGTTTTTAGCCAACAAGTATTATCTATAACGGATAACATTTAAAATGTGTGACAACTTGCCCCAACCCGACATTTATGAAAAGTACTTTAGTCCTGAGAAAAGAGGATGGTCATTAACGATAGATGGAAACCAGTGTTATTCTAACAGATTAAATATAATAATTCATATAGTTTTGCTTTTTATCTTATCAAATAGCTTTTTTTCAAGGCAGTGCATTCCAATAATTATGCTGTATATATTTATTTTCATCTAAGGCTACTGTATAAAAAGATTTTAAATTAGTTTAATTCAGTTCTGACAAATGGGAACTAATTATCCTGCATGCTTAAAGAACAGCTGTAAGAGATTGTTTTAATGATGCCCAATTAAACAAATATTTGTTATGTTCAGAGCATGTTAAAGATCATAACATATGGACCCCTACAGTGTAAGCAGTCTACAATGTAGTGTTTACACAAATGTGCAGCAGGCTTACCCCTAATTTAATGCAAATAAATACTCCAAGAAGGAAATTGAATGCAAACAGAGCTTATAGAGAAGGTAATGACTTACTGTGGTTAGTGTACTATGGGTTATTATTGTTTATTGTGATCTGCTGCAACACCATAACAACAGTCTAAACTCCCAAATAAAGACCACACAGGAGCTGTAACTGGATTACGGTATATATCTGGATTTATTGTTTTGTTTACTGTATATTTTCTATCTTAAAAGGCACACTATGTAACTTTTGGCCCTCTAGAGTTTAAAAACAAAATTGCATGCATTGTGCTTTGGCTTTTACGAGCTGTGCAGATGAATATGAACCTTCACAATAGATAATGCTTTACAATAAACTTTTTAGAGAGCTACAGTACCTATGGCAATTTAGCCTATCTGTTCAATAAAATACTATATTCACCTGTTGAGTAATGAGAACGTCATCCTCGTGTCACTCCTACAACATTTCTAATCTCTCGCTGTCGCCATTTCCGAAAAGCCAATCTAATGTTGACTCTTGTTTTATTACGAGCTCTGTCATGCTCTCTTTTTGCCAGCAGACTCTCCTCTGTTCAGCGTTTTTTTTAAACGGGTTATTCTCTGGAGGTTCTAGATTTAGCTGCTTCATCTCAACCTTTCTCGCTCATTGTGACAACTAACCTATGCCACTCCCACACCATGATGAGACACACACGGGCGAGTGATGAACGTACACAATTTTCCACGAATACCATCCTGACAGGTCTAAAATATAAACATTTATTATAGGCTTACCATAGTGAAGGGTATAAGACAAAGAAAATAACATTTTGGAAGATTGATGATGTACTGCGTCGTTATTTAAATTTAGTTCATTTTGAATGAAAAAAGTTGCATAGTGTACCTTTTTACTTTTTATACATAATCCATTTGTCATTTGTGAGTCAGTGATATTAAACAAAACTGTCCAAGGCACAATGTTTTATTCATTTCAGAAAGAGAAGGTCTGGAAAGTGAAGGGGACGCTCTGCTGCTTAGATAAAGATTCAAAGTCAATTCCACTGTCTACAATCCTAATGATTATTCACCTCAGGGAGAAAGTCAAAGAAAGATATAGAGGAGGAGGGGTGTGAGCAACAGAGCAACAATGTGGAGAAAAAGGAGGAAGAAACATTGGGATTATTAATGTGAAAATAAAGTAGAAAGGAAAAGAATCAAACTCTGAAAACTCAGACTATGACAACTGTATATCAAATGTCCTCTCTCTTTACCCGTCTAGCTCTTTGGGACTAATTATGTCAGAATATGGTTTCTTTCCAGGAAATTAAATGTCTTTTCACCTAGAGTATTAGCTTGGCAAACACTGTTGTCATAAATGACTCACAGTGTCACTTAAAGTACATATCAATAAACTTGTTTCCCAGACAACTTAACCACTACCAGGCTGTCTCCACAGGGAGAGAATAATCTACATATAGAACAGACCACTTGCCACCTGTGCCCATAGAACACAGATGCACAATAAATATAGTTTGCAATTAATTAGGCCATAAATCCTTGCGTCTAACTCAATACATCAGGAGTAGCCCTTGAGGTGGACGAATGACTTAGTGGGATCTAACTGCTGTACAAACAGGAAGGCCCAGCTTCACTTCCTGCTATTCACACTTCTACTTAATTGGCTTCTGTGTTACTCACAAGCAAACAAAGTATCCTCACTGGCTGCAGGACAGGTGATGTCCAATTCCTTCTGCCCGTCCGCTCACTCTAGTTCCTTCCCCCTTGCTTTTTAGTGATTCTGTATCTCAACCGGTAGATCATGGAACTTGCAGTGCCAAGGTCACGCGTTTGAAGACACATATTGAAAAATGTGAAGCTTGAATACCCTGCCGCTTAAACAAAAGAGTCTATCAAATGCATACATGCAATAATTTGGGTACATGACTATTCAAATTGTCAATAATCACACATATTTAAATGAACAATAATTTAATACTGTGCTATGTTATACAGTATCTTTAAAAATGTTTCATTATTTGTTCAATTATTGCCCTTGAATCGATGATTGATGAATCTATGATTGAATCATAATCATAGAAGGGTAGAAGCAACTGACCTATACTAGTAAATCTAGACAGTTAAGTCATACGCCTTGTGTATATGGCAGTGAAAAGAATTTCTCCAAAATGAATGATGAAAGGGCTCTGCTTTGATCTGCAGTTAATTTACTTGCAATAACTTTCTCTTCTCTCTCTCTCTCTCTCTCTCTCTCTCTCTCTCCCTCAGTGTGAAGAATTGTAGAATTGAAGAAGTTTTATTATACCTTAAGAAAAGGAAAGTTGCTCCTTGAAGTTGGGTTGCATCAGAGTACAGCAGAAAAGTTGTTTGATGAAGTGCTCTGACTCATTGGGGAAATAATCAGAATGATTAATGACTAGAATCTCAAACACTCACAGAAATGATAGAAATGCTATTAGAATGAGGCATCACTCCTGTGGTCATAGTCACACTCTGTGAAGGTGTGTTGGAGCCATCCTGCCTGATTTCAGTAGTCTGAATAATCACAATCTCACTGGACAAGCTGTTTACATGCACAGTAAGAGTCCCGCACTCACAATTTGATGTCCTACTAACATCATCCTCTTAACGATGTCCATTTGCCTGCCTCTCTGTCATGCCTCCTACAAGACGTTTCTGACCTTATTGTCAATAGTTTAATCAACAATATTTTGATCATAAACTGTTTTCATCATGAATTATTTAATTAAAATGTGCAACTGTGCAATGCATTATCCACTTGCAGCTGTAAGAAACATCTCTAAAGCAAAGAAAAATTTAATTAGGTTCTCTATCTGTGACTTTCTGGACATTGAGTGCGGATATCTGGGTCAATTAGATGATTCAGATCAATGAGAGATATCTTAGTGCAATCATCTTTATTCTCACTTTTGATGAGATCCCTCAACAAATTCATATCACTGCTGTGTAATTATTCTTATAAAATATATATTTTACCATCAAAATTTCTGCATCTGTTAAAATATCTGTAATTTAAAGACCTCATGAAATCTTGAGTTTTATAGCTTTTAATCCACGCCATTTACTAAATATTTCAGTGTACTTCTTAAAAGTGGTCAAAAAAACAAAATATTACAAAATATTCACATTCAGTTTTTAGTTTGTAGTCTTTCACATGTGGCTAAACCAACCAAAATATTGATGACTTCTATTGAGCTTGAACATTCTCACTAAATGACACTTCACCTTCAAAGGCATAGTTCGTTTTAATACAATCTGAATTGGAGGCCATTAAACCTTTCTTTAATGCAGTAGCCCATTAACACCACTTGTGTCTGAAGTACAGTCATAATCCCGAAGAGCACGAGAGATGGATGATTTTGTTATTTTCATTTGAGGAAATTATCAGTGGTTATTGAATATGTGTGACATCTGCTCAACAGATGTTTGATAAGAGTCATTTCCATTTTCAGGACTCACCAACAGCATGAACAAGCACATGCACATGCACACAAACATGAAGACATGCATGCACATGCATATATATGCGGACACACAAACACAGGCATAACCAAGTCCTTATAATTACCTGCTTCATGTCAGAGTCTCTCTAGGAGATTCAGTTGCTTCTGCACAGACTTGCTGCAGTGGACTATGGGTAATGGTTCATCCTGCTCCTCGTGCATTGGCCTTTTGAGACTGTGAGGAATTAAACTCACAGATCACATTCACCTTTTGCAGTCGATTCAACTCCCCTTCACATGTGCATTCAAGAAATTCAATTATAATGAAAATGGATGAATGGTCGAAATGGGAAAATATGTGCATGTTTTAATCTAAAAGGATAAATCTTCCTCCACATCTTGAAAGAGGAAAAGTGAATTCACATGAACTTCAAAAGTATCTCTGCGGTGTGCCGTTTATCAGCCTCAATGAATTCTGGGAAGGACATCCAGGCAGGATCATGCAGAAGGAAGCTGAAGAGCTCATTTGGACAGAAGACTTTAAAAGCGGAGGACAAGCTGTGAGCAGGTGGATGTTTGTCTGGTTGCATGAAGTCTTGTGTGTGTGTGTGTGTGTGTGTGCGTGTGTGTGTGTGTGTGTGTGTGTGTGTGTGTGTGTGTGTGTGTGTGTGTGCTTGTATATATGGTTTACAAGGACAAAATGTCAGGTTACTCACCAGCATTATGAGGACACTTAGGTTTATGAGGACACTTCAGTGTCCCCGTAATTCGGAGGTCATATATGTTATTTTCAGGCATAAATTAATGCCCATATGTAGTTTTTTCATTTTCTAAAAAATGACCTTACATACCATGATGTGTATGTGTATGAATACAACTATGACCTCACATACCATGATGTGAATGTGTATGAATACAACTATGACCTCACATACCATGATTACCTCATACAATGATTTTGGTATGTACAAAATATTGAGAACACTTTGACACAGACACTGTTATTACAATTTGAAATGTAAGAGGCTATGACTAAACATTTAATTTTGCTATTGGTGAGAACACAAAAACACTTGTTTGTAGTGGTGTTGTAGTGAGTATACTGTGATCCCAATGACACGCTGTAAGCACCACCACATTCACTAATGTATACAGTATGCATTGACATGTAATTGAGCATTTTGAAAGACAGCTTATGTGTTGTGGACATGTACATTTTTATAAGCAACACAACACTTTAACAGCCAATGACATTTGCGGCTGGGGAGACTGGACTAATTTTTTACTGTTTCAACATGACATCATGACTTTGCGTAAACATACACGCCACTTTCAAGTCAAGTGGCGTGTTATCTATACGCATTTTGAGTATGTCCACGCCGAAACGAACCGTCATCTTTTGCGTGTATGTCTACGCCGTTAAATGTCCGAGTGATTCCGCGTGTATGTACACGCCGTTAAATGTCCGAGCGAAACGAAGCAAAATGTATATCTACACCGTCATCTTTTGCGTGTATGTCTACGCCGTTAAATGTCCGAGTGATTCCGCGTGTATGTACACGCCGTTAAATGTCCGAGCGAAACGAAGCAAAATGTATATCTACATCTGGGGAGCAATATTTTTTTTCCTAGGATGGTAGGGGAAGACTCATAAATGCTATTAACCCCAGTGACGGGTAGGTTTAGGGACGGGGTTGGGGTAGGTCATATATTTATACAGTAATGTAACGTTAAGTCAACGGCGTTGATAAACACGCTGAAAAGCGGTTATGCGTGTTGATAGCACGCCAAAAATGGAAATACGAATAGGCGTGTCATACGCCATTTCATGAGATCAGTCTGACTGTTTAGTTAATCACCATATCAGTCAGTTAAGCCTTAGATGTTATATGAATATTGTCCCTGGAGCAGTTTTTTTTCAGCTGACTTTTTCTATGCACATTTAAGAGTGCACATTGGTCCTATAACAATAATGGAAAGCTGAGGCTTGTCAGTATTAACTATACAGATAAGCCTCAGCTTACAATAAGCATTTAACTGAAATAACTAGAGATGTTAAATAATAAAATAACTACAGAATGGCTAACTAAAATCAGCTTATGCACTGGACAATCTGAAACTCGAACACATAATATTCTAGCGAGGGCCATGAGACCCTGTATGTTTGAGAGCGTGTCCAGTTTTGTGCTACAGCGAAGGAAATCCGCTGAGAGATTCGTACTCGCTCTTTACACGTGACCCCCGCCGTCTATCATTAAAATAACGCCATAGAAACTGCCTCTTGCTACCTAAACTACTATGTTACCTTTACTTACCAGATAATGTTACGATAGCATCGGGCTCATTTTCTGTACTATGGACAGCATCAGCCTTTATGAATTAAAGTGTGAAAGTGCTGTACCAAAATGATGTTGTGAGGTATCCTTCTGCTTTTTTAAAGGTAAAAGCAAATCCTTGTCCTTATAGTGGGTATACACACAGCATATACCTGCATATCACCAACCCGGTCACACTAAATGCATCTCTAGCACGCTATGTGTTTGTTGCAATTTATACACGAAAGTTAGTTTTTACGTGCATATTATAGGCCTAATCATGGTAGGTTTAGTAGTGGTGTTGGGGTACGCATGTATTCTACGTTTGGGTAAGATTAGTCAAGTCAAGTCAAGTCAAATATATTTATATAGCGCTTTTCACAATACAGATTGTATCAAAGCTGCTTCACAGTATCAATCAAAACAACTTAACAATGTTTGTTTATTACTGGAAAAAAAGACATCCAAGTTTGGTAGAGCTGATCAATGGTATGATTGGTTAATTAATTTGAATATCCCCAACTGAGCAAGCCAAAGGCAACAGTGGCAAGGAACCGAAAAACTCCATCCAGTGACCTAAAGGTGTCCTAACACACCATCAGATGACCCCATGGAGAAAAAAAAAACCTTGGGAGAACCCAGGCTCAGTCGGGGGCCAGTTCTCCTCTGGCGTTTATGAACTAGTGGCCGAATTTACAGTTACTGTAAGATAAAAAATTTATATGAATGCCTGGCTAAATAGATGCGTTTTCAGTCTAGTTTTAAACTGTGAGAGCGAGTCTGAGCAACGAACAATATCAGGAAGGCTATTCCAGAGCTTCGGAGCTAAATGTGAAAATGCTCTGCCTCCTTTGGTGGATCTGGATATCCTAGGAATGACCAGAAGCCTCGAATTTAGTGATCTTAAAGAGCGCGATGGATTGTAGGGCGATAGAAGATCCGTTAAATAGACTGGAGCTAAACCATTTAGAGCTTTATAAGTCAAAAGCAATACCTTGTAATTGATCCGGAACTTAATAGGTAACCAGTGTAGAGATGATAAAATCGGTGTTATATGCTCATATTTTCTTGATCTAGTAAGAACTCTAGCGGTTGCATTTTGGACTAACTGTAGCTTGTTTATTGAAGATGCAGGACAACCAGCTAATAAAGCATTACAGTAATCTAGTCTCGAGGTCATGAATGCATGAACTAACTTTTCTGCATCAGAGACTGATAGCATGTTACGTAGCTTAGCAATGTTTCTAAGGTGGAAAAAGGCTGTTTTTGTAACATATGAAATATGCTTTTCAAAAGACAGGTTGCAGTCTAATGTAACACCCAGGTCTTTTACTGTAGTGGATAAAGTAACAGGGCATCCTACTATGTTAAAGTCGTGCTGTGAAAGGTTTTGTGGATGGTTTTTACAACCGATAAGTATTACCTCTGTCTTGTCTGGATTTAATAAAAGAAAATTACGCGTCATCCAATCTTTTATATCTTTAACACAATCTGTCAATTTGGATAATTTAGCGTATTCATCTGGCCGTGATGAAATATATATTTGAGTGAAGATTAACGTTAGTGGTGTGGGGTGTGTTAAGTGCATATCAATTAAGTGCATATCAAGTATATATGCAAGTAAAACTCATTTTCAAAAGTAAGAAAATACAATTATTAAACACAAAGATATGCTTTTAAAACAAGAATAAAGCATTAGTTGTATTTATATACTACTTATTAATGTCTATTAATGCTTTATAAATTATGAATGAACTGTTTGTTAATGCTTAACTAATGATTAATAACGTGGAGTTATTATAAAGCGAGGCACAAAATCACTCTCCAGAACATTCTCATTCACGGTTCCATGCTGGTGGAATGATCTGCCCACCCTTATCCGGAATGCAGAATCCCTGACAGCATTCAAAAGACAACTGAAAACTCACCTCTTCAGTGAGCACTTAACATAATAAATAAATAAATTAAAACTTTCCATTCCCTTTAAATCCTCCCTTGTCTGATTTTTGCTACTCTGAGCAATGCCTGAAACTTTGTATTTTGAGCACTTCTTGCGTTGTTTTTGCTTCTTCACGATGACTCGCTTGCTATAGTCCTCAGTTGTAAGTCGCTTTGGATTTGCTAAATGACTAAATGTAAATAAAGTGTTACCAAAATATCTAATAAATGTCTTAGAAAAAGCAGATTGGCATAAATTCTAAATCTTAAACATCTTAAAGACATCTTATAAATATCTGACAACTGACAGGAAACATCTCAGAGACTTATACAGATGAGAACACACTCAAAGAAATACATCTTGCAGATGCAACACAGATATCAAATAGACGTCTCCGAGATGTACATGTCCCATTAAGGTACAATCATGGACAGACCTAGACATTTTTTTTCCCTTACAGTCAGTGTGTTATCAGATATAGAATTAAGGTAGCAGAAAGCAGGTGGAACTTGAGCTATCTGAACAGCCTGTGCCTAGCTCGTTTAAAATGGTTAAATGCATGCAAGTTTAATGAAAAATGGCTGGAGAATAATGAGTTTTTGTGTTTGAAGCCGGTGCCTGCAAATATCTATAAGGCAAATTGAGCAGTTTATAGATTTTGTGCAAGCTGAAATTGTCTGCTCACTTTTGGAAAAAAATAAAAAAAATCTCATCTTGAGAGTCCAAAAGCATTCACTGCATTATGAAGACTATTAGAATGAACCTAAGGGTTTTTCCTGGGTCAAAATAGGTCTTCGGTGTTGGCTGACGGACCTTCTTGCCCTCTTTTTTTTCTTTTTTCTTTTTAAGCTATGATTTTACCACTGGATTTCATAGCTTTGTAAGATAAAATCCTTCTTTGCTAGACCTAATAATTATTTTGGTATATCATATCAATATCAAAAAGTAGAATAAAAAAGTAGCATTAAAAAGTTTATAGGCTAATAGTCTAATTTATAATAGTCTAATTTTCTACCATTTACAATTGAATACAATTAGCAGCTAGACAACAACAACTTGCTTTGCCATTTTTTTTCTGGTTTCAGCTCATTCCAGTCTTAATCTTAACAAAAAGTTTTTTTTTCTTTTTTTTCTTTTTTCTTCACATTCTCATAAAAATAACCTAAAAATACTGTAGTTTATTGAGGTTAAATCTTGCTAACCACTCTTACTAAAAAAGCTCACTTACGCTCTCATTTTAAAAGGTGTTCTGAGTAAATGTGGTTTGATTTGTTAGCATTAGTTAATATGCTAACTAACATGAACCATGAACGTCACATTTTTTACTGTGTTTATATCTTTGTTATTCTTAATAAAAATACAGCTGTTCATTGTTTGTTCATGTCACTTCCAGTGCATTAGGCTAACTAATGTTAACAAATACAACTTTTGATTTTAATAAGGCTACTATTAAAATTTGGTGAAATTAACATTAACAAATATTAATAAATGCTTTACAAGTGCAGTTTATTGATTGTTAATGTTGTAGTTAACTAGTTTAATAAATGGAACCTTATTGTAAAGTGTTACCGATTTGTTATAGGCTACACCGATTCAGACGTCTCGTGAGTTCAGTGTTGGATAGATCAGTTGTTTTAACCTTTCATTAAATTGAATCGGTACAAATGAGTCATTAGTTCGCGAATCGGACGTGTCATTAGCGGACGTGTTATGTGCCAGCAGTTTAGGACATCGCACAAGATCAACACAGTGTCAACACAGAAAACATTTCATCACTGGATTTTTTTTTGTTTTTTTTTTGAAAGTGTGGTTTATGGCAGCTGAATGTGCTTTTCAGAGAAGATAATTAAGGCAACGTTTTTTAGCACAATTCACACCCAGCGGTAATTCAGAATGCTCCATGAAACTTCGGTCTTCCGCCCTTTTACCATGCATCGCGTCAATTCTCAATTGATTTTGATTAGTCTGTCTCTGTCTCTGTCTCTGTCTCTGTCTCTGTCTCTGTCTCTGTCTCTGTCTCTGTCTCTCTCTCTCTCTCACAAGCATGCACCATAACCCTAACCCCGGCAGCAGTCAGTCAATCTACATCACTCACTAAATGGATACAAATTTGCTTTGGCGACAAACCCTGAACCTGTAATAGCCTACAAGTTATGAAAGAAAGTTCCTTGCACTGCAGTCTCAAATGTGTTTGTGTCAAACACAATCATGGTAGGCTAGGCTGTAAGGAAATGGTTTAGCAGGACTTGTGTACCGGTATGTAAAATATATAGCTGACACGTCTCAAAACGTGTTTGTGTATACACTATGATGGTATAGATGCAGACGGTTGGTCTGTAAACGCCCCCGGGAACGCCCCGTCACGTGATGTGAATTTAGCCCGTAGGGGGAAAACATTGCCTTGGCGCTCATTGAAATACACGCGACAATCATGCAGAAGAGTTGCTGTGTCTTTTTCTGTACCACCAATAAACAAACAAATTATGAATTTAAGTTATACATCCTTCCTAATAAACACGCAGAACCGAAAAGGAGGACAGGGACTTGTAATTTTTTAGATTACTGTGTGAGTAGATCCCTGTGTGATAGTGGGTGTTAAACTCGTATTACTAGGCAGTGGGCCAGATTTGTCTACATCCCTTACGAAAAAGAACTATAGTAATTCTATAAGATTTCTAGTGTATATAATACTTCTGTGTTGTTCTGTAATACCTCTAACGTTATAGTAGGCCCTACTTCTATATTATGTCCCAAAATACTATCGTATTCCTTTAGGATTACTATATTTTGTCCCAAAATATTACAAGATTCCTATAGTTGTTTTTCATAAGGGATGTCTCATTCACATTAGCGTTATCAGCTGAAGGCTCGCTTGATAGCATAGACAGTAAAAGAAAGCTTGATAGGCCAATCTACACTCAAGCACACTGCAGTCTGTGAGTTAGGGATAACTGTCAGCACAGTCCCTCTGTAACTTCCTACTACTTATTACCGTTTCACAAAAGGATTAATAGTTTGGAGTGAAGCATACGTACAATTGGTAAGTGACAAGGTTTTATGGAGTTATAGTATGCATGCATGATTGAGTTATTGGCTAACAATAATGTAACCGCTACAGCTACCGCGATGTCATACCTGGAGATTCAACCAGATAACAAAATATGTCTGGAAACGACACCTCCGGCCATTTGGTTGGGTCATTGACCCAGTTTGTAATTAAATAAGGGCAATCATAACCTATTGCAGTTAATTTTGCAATGTACCATTGCCGGTCGGCAGGCGTCAATGACTCGCAAAATGACATTTTTGTCATTCAAATACACAGGATGTTCGCAGAGTTTTCCCCCATGCCGGCCACGCCCCCAACTATGACTAGATGCCGACTGTATGTATAATAATAATAGTAGTAGTTTTAGTATAACAAAATGTTAGCTTTTTTCTAGCCAGCCTAATAACCTTTTTGTGAGAGAAATAAATTCACCATATATTATAAAGTCTGGCCATCATGAACACTCTGCCTCTTATGAGAATGAATGAATAAAAAAAAAAAAAAAAAAAAATATATATATATATATATATATATATATTATATTATCCTTTAAACTTGATCACGTGATCACGTTATCACTTTCCCGCCACACATCGAAATGTCCCTCAGAACTTTCGCGGGGAAATTCCTGTCAGCTGTTCATCTGCTTGGAGAGTGGAGGGACAGACAGAAGCTCGACAAATAAAAGTAAGTAGTTATATCATCTATAATTATGAACTGAATTATTTTTCATATAGGTAATAATAGTAATATTAAAAGCATTAATAAGCATATGAATCAAAGCTTTTTTGTGTTATTACATGAAATGGAAGCTCAAAAGTGTTTGTGTAAACAGAGTCATAGTGTACAAGGACATGTGGTTTCGCAGGACTTGTGTATGTAGTTCTTTAGACAGTTCCTCTCTATCCAATGTGTTTGTGTATACACTATTATTGTATAATAAAAATAATAATAGCTTAAATAGTATAACAAAATGTTGGCTTTTTTTCTAGCCAGCCTAATGACCTTTTTGTGTGAGAGAAATAAATTCACCACATATTGGAAACTCTGGCCATCATGAACACTCTGCCTCTTATGAGATTAAATGAAATTATATGTATGTGTATTTAATCTTTTAAACTTGTACACGTCATCTCTTTCCCGCCACAGAACTTTCGCGGGGAAATTCCTGTCAGCCGTTCATCTGCTTCTGGAGAGTGGAGGGACAGACAGAAGCTCGACAAATAAAAGTAAGTAGTTATATCATCTATAATTATAAACTAAATAACTTTTTATTTAGGTGATAATAGTAATATCAAAAGCTTATTTTCATAAAGTTAGTGAAAGATCCAATCACGTCAGACGAATTGATCAGGTGTATAAGATCAAACATGATCCTCAAACAATAATAAGCATATCAATCAAAGCTTTTTTGTGTTACTACATGAAATGGAAGCTATCAAATGTGTTTGTGTAAACACAATCATGGTATACAAGGACATGTGGTTTAGCAGGACTTGTGTATGTAGTTCTATAGCCGACAGTTCCTCTATCAAATGTGTTTGTGTATACACTATCATGGTATACAAGGACATGTGGTTTAGCAGGACTTGTGTATGTAGTTCTATAGCCGACAGTTCCTCTCTATCAAATGTGTTTGTGTATACACTATCATGGTATACAAGGACATGTGGTTTAGCAGAACTTGTGTATGTAGTTCTATAGCCGACAGTTCCTCTATCAAATGTGTTTGTGTAAAACACAATCATGGTATACAAGGACATGTGGTTTAGCCGGACTTGTGTATGTAGTTCTATAGCCGACAATTCCTCTATCAAATGTGTTTGTGTAAACACAATCATGGTATACAAGGACATGTGGTTTAGCAGGACTTGTGTATGTAGTTCTATGGCTGACAGTTCCTCCCTATCATATGTGTTTGTGTATACACTATCATGGTATACAAGGACATGTGGTTTAGCAGGACTTGTGTATGTAGTTCTATGGCTGACAGTTCCTCCCTATCATATGTGTTTGTGTATACACTATCATGGTATACAAGGACATGTGGTTTAGCAGGACTTGTGTATGTAGTTCTATAGCCGACAGTTCCTCTCTATCAAATGTGTTTGTGTAAACACTATCATGGTATACAAGGACATGTGGTTTAGCAGGACTTGTGTATGTAGTTCTATAGCCGACAGTTCCTCTATCAAATGTGTTTGTGTATACACTATCATGGTATACAAGGACATGTGGTTTAGCAGGACTTGTGTATGTAGTTCTATAGCCGACAGTTCCTCTATCAAATGTGTTTGTGTATACACTATCATGGTATACAAGGACATGTGGTTTAGCAGAACTTGTGTATGTAGTTCTATAGCCGACAGTTCCTCTATCAAATGTGTTTGTGTATACACTATCATGGTATACAAGGACATGTGGTTTAGCAGGACTTGTGTATGTAGTTCTATAGCCGACAATTCCTCTATCAAATGTGTTTGTGTAAACACAATCATGGTATACAAGGACATGTGGTTTAGCAGGACTTGTGTATGTAGTTCTATGGCTGACAGTTCCTCCCTATCATATGTGTTTGTGTATACACTATCATGGTATACAAGGACATGTGGTTTAGCAGGACTTGTGTATGTAGTTCTATGGCTGACAGTTCCTCCCTATCATATGTGTTTGTGTATACACTATCATGGTATACAAAGACATGTGGTTTAGCAGGACTTGTGTATGTAGTTCTATAGCCGACAGTTCCTCTCTATCAAATGTGTTTGTGTAAACACTATCATGGTATACAAGGACATGTGGTTTAGCAGGACTTGTGTATGTAGTTCTATAGCCGACAGTTCCTCCCTATCAAATGTGTTTGTGTATACACTATCATGGTATACAAGGACATGTGGTTTAGCAGGACTTGTGTATGTAGTTCTATAGCCGACAGTTCCTCTATCAAATGTGTTTGTGTATACACTATCATGGTATACAAGGACATGTGGTTTAGCAGGACTTGTGTATTTAGTTCTATAGCCGACAGTTCCTCTATCAAATGTGTTTGTGTATACACTATCATGGTATACAAGGACATGTGGTTTAGCAGGACTTGTGTATGTAGTTCTATGGCTGACAGTTCCTCCCTATCATATGTGTTTGTGTAAACACTATCATGGTATACAAGGACATGTGGTTTAGCAGGACTTGTGTATGTAGTTCTATAGCCGACAGTTCCTCCCTATCAAATGTGTTTGTGTATACACTATCATGGTATACAAGGACATGTGGTTTAGCAGGACTTGTGTATGTAGTTCTATAGCCGACAGTTCCTCTATCAAATGTGTTTGTGTATACACTATCATGGTATACAAGGACATGTGGTTTAGCAGAACTTGTGTATGTAGTTCTATAGCCGACAGTTCCTCTATCAAATGTGTTTGTGTATACACTATCATGGTATACAAGGACATGTGGTTTAGCAGGACTTGTGTATTTAGTTCTATAGCCGACAGTTCCTCTATCAAATGTGTTTGTGTATACACTATCATGGTATACAAGGACATGTGGTTTAGCAGGACTTGTGTATTTAGTTCTATAGCCGACAGTTCCTCTATCAAATGTGTTTGTGTATACACTATCATGGTATACAAGGACATGTGGTTTAGCAGGACTTGTGTATGTAGTTCTATAGCCGACAGTTCCTCCCTATCAAATGTGTTTGTGTATACACTATCATGGTATACAAGGACATGTGGTTTAGCAGGACTTGTGTATGTAGTTCTATAGCCGACAGTTCCTCTATCAAATGTGTTTGTGTATACACTATCATGGTATACAAGGACATGTGGTTTAGCAGGACTTGTGTATGTAGTTCTATAGCCGACAGTTCCTCTATCAAATGTGTTTGTGTATACACTATCATGGTATACAAGGACATGTGGTTTAGCAGGACTTGTGTATGTAGTTCTATAGCCGACAGTTCCTCCCTATCAAATGTGTTTGTGTATACACTATCATGGTATACAAGGACATGTGGTTTAGCAGGACTTGTGTATGTAGTTCTATAGCCGACAGTTCCTCTATCAAATGTGTTTGTGTATACACTATCATGGTATACAAGGACATGTGGTTTAGCAGGACTTGTGTATGTAGTTCTATAGCCGACAGTTCCTCTATCAAATGTGTTTGTGTATACACTATCATGGTATACAAGGACATGTGGTTTAGCAGGACTTGTGTATGTAGTTCTATAGCCGACAGTTCCTCTATCAAATGTGTTTGTGTATACACTATCATGGTATACAAGGACATGTGGTTTAGCAGGACTTGTGTATGTAGTTCTATAGCCGACAGTTCCTCTCTATCAAATGTGTTTGTGTAAACACTATCATGGTATACAAGGACATGTGGTTTAGCAGGACTTGTGTATGTAGTTCTATAGCCGACAGTTCCTCTCTATCAAATGTGTTTGTGTAAACACTATCATGGTATACAAGGACATGTGGTTTAGCAGGACTTGTGTATGTAGTTCTATAGCCGACAGTTCCTCTCTATCAAATGTGTTTGTGTATACACTATCATGGTATACAAGGACATGTGGTTTAGCAGGACTTGTGTATGTAGTTCTATAGCCGACAGTTCCTCCCTATCATATGTGTTTGTGTATACACTATCATGGTATACAAGGACATGTGGTTTAGCAGGACTTGTGTATGTAGTTCTATAGCCGACAGTTCCTCTCTATCAAATGTGTTTGTGTATACACTATCATGGTATACAAGGACATGTGGTTTAGCAGGACTTGTGTATGTAGTTCTATAGCCGACAGTTCCTCTCTATCAAATGTGTTTGTGTAAACAGTATCATGGTATACAAGGACATGTGGTTTAGCAGGACTTGTGTATGTAGTTCTATAGCCGACAGTTCCTCTATCAAATGTGTTTGTGTAAACACTATCATGGTATACAAGGACATGTGGTTTAGCAGGACTTGTGTATGTAGTTCTATGGCTGACAGTTCCTCCCTATCATATGTGTTTGTGTATACACTATCATGGTATACAAGGACATGTGGTTTAGCAGGACTTGTGTATGTAGTTCTATGGCTGACAGTTCCTCCCTATCATATGTGTTTGTGTATACACTATCATGGTATACAAGGACATGTGGTTTAGCAGGACTTGTGTATGTAGTTCTATAGCCGACAGTTCCTCTATCAAATGTATTTGTGTAAACACTATCATGGTATACAAGGACATGTGGTTTAGCATTTAGAATTAAAAGGAAAATCTCTTGATGAAATCCAAGGTACAGTTACTATTATTTATTTTTAATCAATTAAGTAATGAGTACTAACTAACATGAAATGAGCAATGTTAAGCTTATTTTTCCATTGTGTTTTCTAAGATTTTACAGACGAAGATGACGACCAGGACATTCACAGCGATGAAGAATTCAATGCCAGACCTCTAGAGCTCAACTCAATCAGTAATGGTAGGCCTATTTGTTTTAAGTGTGAAGGGGAGAACGCAAGGGTATGTGAGGGGAGGCAAAGATCATAGCTGGACAATATATTATACAGTGGGTGAAATAAGTATTGAACACGTCACCATTTTTTTCAGGAAATATATTTTCAAAGGTGCTATTGACATAAAATTTTCACCAGATGTTGATAACAACCCAAGTAATCCATACATACAAAGAAACCAAAACAAATGAGTTCAGAAATTAAGTTGTGTGTAATAATGTGAAATAACACAGGGAAAAAGTATTGAACACGCTTACTGATATTTAATACTTTGTACAAAAGCCTTTGTTGGTAATGACAGCTTCAAGACGCCTCCTGTATGGAGAAACTAGTCGCATGCATTGCTCTGGTGTGATTTCGTCTTCAAATCTTAAAGGTTCCGTGGGTCTCTTCTATGAATCTTGATCTTCAATTCTTTCCATAGATTGTCCAATGGGGTTTAAGTCTGGTGATTAGCTGGGCCATTCTAGCAGCTTTATTATTTTCTTTCTTTGAAACCAATTGAGAGTTTCCTTGGCTGTGTGTTTGGGATCATTGTCTTGCTGAAATGTCCACCCTTGTTTCATCTTCATCATCCTGCTAGATGGCAGCATATTTTTGTCAAGAATGTCTCGGTAAATTTGTCCATTCATCCTTCCTTCAATTATGTGAAGTTTGCCAGTACCATTTGCTGAAAAGCAGCCCCACACCATGAAGTTCTCACCTCCAAACTTCACTGTTGGTATGGTGTTTTTAGGGTGATGTGCAGTGCCATTTCTCCTCCAAACATGGTGTGTATTATGGCATCCAAACAGTTACATTTTGCTCTCATCTGACCACACTATATTCTTCCAGTATTTCACTGGCTTTTTCAAATGTTGTGCAGCAAACTTTAAATGAGCTTCAACATGCTTTTTTTTTCAGCAATGGAGTCTTGCGTGTTGAGCGTGCATACAGGCCATGGCGGTGGAGTGCATTACTTACTATTTTCTTTGAGACAACAGTATCTGCTATTGCAGGTCTTTTTGAAGCTCTCCACAAGTGGTCCTTGGCTCTTGGACAACTCTTCTGATTATTCTTTTCACTCCTCTGTCAGAAATCTTGCGAGGAGCACCTAGTCGAGGCAAATTTATGGTGAAATGATTGTCTTTCCACATCTGTATTATGGCCCCAACAGTGCTCACTGGAACATTCAGGAGCTTAGAAATGTGCCTATAACCAATGCCATCATTATGTTTTGCAACAATTAGGTTGCCAAGTTCTTGATGAGATGTGTCTTGTGTGACACCTTGGCAATGAGACCTTTTTGTAGGCCATCAGTTAGGACTGAACCAGCTGATATTAATTAGACTGACGGGGCTGGATTGCTTTTTAATTACTGACAGTTTTCAGCTGTTGTCTGGGCATTCCATGCCTTTTTGCACCTCCCTTTCTTCATGTGTTTCTTCAATACTTTTTCCCTGTGTCATTTCACATTGTTACACATAACTTAATTTCTGAACTTATTTGTTTTGGTTTCTTTGTATGTATGGATTACTTGGGTTATTACCAACATCTGGTGAAAATTTCATGTCAATGGCACCTTTGGATTTATATTTACTGAAAAAAATTGTGACGTGTTCAATACTTATTTCACCCGCTGCATATCCTGGTTAAAATTTGAAGCAGGTGTGTTTAATTAGGGTTGGAGCTAACTGCAGAGCAATGACCCTCTGGGAGCAGGATTGGACACTGGACAAAAGTTCCAATTACTGCTGGTCAAACATAACTTTAAGCATCAACTAAAACTGTTTTGGATGAGAAATCAACATTTTATTAATGTCACCTTGTTTCCATTCATCCAACCATTTTCCTCCACTTACCCTGAACTAGTCCACGTGGCAGCAGGCCATGCCCAGCCACTTTCTCCACCTCCTACTGTGGGAACCAAAGGTGTCCCCAGGCTTGCAGAAAGATATAATCCCTCAAACATGTTCTAGGTATTCCCAGAGTACCTTTCCAGTTAGATATGCATGGAAAAAATCCTCTGAAAGCCATCCAGGAGGCATCCTAACCAGATGCCTGAACCACCCTAACTGGCTCCTTGCAACTTGGAGGAGCAGCTGCTCTACTCCCAGTACCTCCAGCATATATGAGCTTTCTTTCGTTCACTCAGCCCTGGAACAACTCCGTGGTAACACCTACAGGCCACTTTGAACTATGTTTTATTAACAAAGTTTGGGAGGACATGTTCAGATAATTAACCTAATTAACACGAGAGGAGGGCATTCAGTTAAGTCAACTTAATTAACGATAAGAGGTATATATAGAGCAGACTTGCCTCTGTTCGTTGACAGTTTATCAGCCTCCCTCCACCACTCCATCTCCTCACTTCTTACTATTCCTACCACAACAGTACTCTTGGTTCGGGCCAAATTCCGTGCTCGGAACCCCTCCCCGGACAGCACACCAAAAACACATAAACCTTAACTCTATCTAATTATATGTAAGTGTGAACTCGTGAAATACCTGTTGATGGGCTGGTAAAAGCCACCTCCATGTTCCAAGACTTCACGCATGAGGTGCTCTGGAGTTTCCTCCACTGGTTTGTACTGATCCACTTCAACAACATCCTTATCTATTCCCGGAGTTTGGATCAACTATTCTTGAAAGCAGAGCAGTGCCGGTTCCATCATTCAGAGATCCAGTTTCTCTGGTACGTCATAAACAAACAAGGCACCATTATGGATGAGAGGAAGGTGGATACTATCCGTAACTGGCCCATTCCCACCACCATAAGGGAACTCCAGAGATTTCTTGGTTTTGCTAACGTCTATCTCTTCATCAAGAACTACAGTGTCATCACCGGTCCCCTCACCTCTCTCCTCCGTGGAAACCCCAATCTCTTTCCTCAAGTCTCTGTCTCTGTCCATATTGAATGAGATTCCATAATCATTCACTGCATCATCAGGCTACGCCTTTTATCTTTTTGAATAAGCGACCTGTAGTGGCACAACTTACATACCGTGACTTTAAAGTGATCCACGAATAAAAGTGTAGTATATGTTTTGTATGCAACTGATTTTTGAGAGGAAAACATAATGTCATGTGATTTCATATGCAATAAAATTTGGTAAATATGCAATGATGCCATGAAAAAAGTTTTTTTAATTGTTTTTCTTTTTAAACACGGTATAGGTGAAAATGTGCGAGATGCACAAGTCTGCAGAGATGCTACTTCATCCACTAAAGTTAAAGGTGTGTCTGGTTTTGTTTCAACTTTGCATTACCTTGGCATTCATTTATCTCTTATATACATTGGATTTATGTTGTACTTTAACCATCTTATAAATTTCTAATAGAGCTTGACAGACCAAAGAAAAAAAGGGCCTATGTAAAAAGACCATGGACCGCTTCAAATCAGTCATGAAATTCTTTGGAAACCACATCACAAAAGGGAAGCTGGCAACTTTGACTGAATGTGAGGCTTGCAAGAAGGCAGACCACCCCATTTTTGCTTCACGGACAAGCCAAAACATAAGAGACTTTGTCCGGAACAAGGGCACAGCTTACAAGAAACAAATATGTCCATGAATTTATTCTATCGGTTTTCTATTCTATCTGTCACAATTCAGTAAGTGACCGTCAAATCAAACTGCTTCCACAGCTTACAAGAAACAAATATGTACATGAGTTTATTCGATCTGTCTTCTATTCTTTTATTCAAACTGCTTCCCTATTAATACTTGTTTGTATTATTGTTCTATGCAGTTGTGCTGCTAAGTTAATACCGTATATACCCGAATATAAGACGAGGTTTTTGTCCTAAAAATAGGCTGAAAAATGGGGGGTCGTCTTATATTCAGGGTCATCTTATATTCAAGTGGAGGAATCGATTGATAGCCTTTTTCTCTCGCGCCGTCGACTTACGAGAGCGCCGAGGATCTCAATGCGGCGCGGACGCGCTTGAAAAAAACGAGCGCGTCGCTTTCATTATGAGCGCGCGCCAACATTTGAAATAACGAACTTGAGCGCGCAAAAGACGCGATATGTGAACGGAGGGGGGCGGGTCTCTGCTCGCTTGTCTCCGTCCGCTCTGGCATCCTCTGTGAACAGCGCTTTTTCTTGCGCGGCTCGAGCAGAGGGAGAGAGAGAGAGCGGGAGCCGGATCGTCGTCGAAAACGGCCAGACGACCCCGCAGGGTGATTAAATCCATTCCGTCGCACTCAGGGCAGCCGCAGTCATGGCCAATCAGGAAGCGCATATGTGCCGGTCTCCGCCGACGAGCGGGCCTCTACACGAGGCACAGGTGATGCCAGGCATTTGGAACAACGCATCGGAAATTTGCTCTTAAAATTATTTTCTGTTGAAAAACAGATTTTTTCCACAAAATCTATTTTTCCCCAAAAATAAGTCTGGAAAATGGGGGGGTCGTCTTATATTCAGGGTCGTCTTATATTCGGGTATATACGGTAAATGTATCTAATGAAATAAATCTATTATGAAAATAGGTAAATATACATGAGTTAACTCTAACATTCAGTATTTGACAGGTTGTAAGTTTACAAACAAGCTATAGTCTACAGTAGAAACTAAGGTGACCGGGATGGGTCATGTTTGGTTCGCATTGTTTTGTTATGTCCACGACATATAAATTTGTGAGAACTTGATAAGTTGTGACCACGAGACAATTTCATATGTTTAGGGAACTAAATATGTTGAGGGAAAAAAATCCATTTCTCGTGCCACAAGTTAAATGTGTAAACAATCATCTCACAGCCTTTTAAATCCATTCACCGATCATGTCTTTATTTATTATTATTATTATTAATAGTAATAAACCTTAATACAATTAAATGTTAAATTCCAGTAAAATTAATACTCTAAATGCCTGACACTCATGCCAATAAAGCTTTGATTATTTATGCCAGCAAGTTCACTTTACGGGAATGTAACAAATTTTATTTTATTTAGGTTTTTTAATAATAATAATAAATAAAGACATGATCAACTAATTGATTTAAAAGGTTGTGAGGTGGGATGGATAAATATATTGTATATTATTTTATGTTCTTACATATTTGATCATTTATTAAAATAACAAACTTCATTTGAATGCTGTCTGTAGGCAACATTGTGCACAATATAATAGCCTATAGCCTAATATATTAATACAATCATTTCTTGAGTCTGTCCTTATTTTGTCATTCTTAATTAAAAATAAATATAAGCTTATCAATTTCTGATAATTTCAGGTTGCTAAGGTCTCGCAGGTTGTTTATGCATTTAACTTGTGGCACGAGAAATAGATTTCGTTCCCTCAACATAAAGGAATAGTTAACATAAAAAAAAAAAATTGTGATGCTTTGTGTCTTAATTTTTATCTAACTTTTTTTTGTCATTTTCTGAGGTAATTGGCTGCAATTAGCAGGGAATCAAGGAGCAATGTTATCATAAGGGTTATATATATATATATATATATATATATATATATATATATATATATATATATATATATATATATATATATATATATATATATATATATATGTATCCTTCATGCACTAGTCCAAATGATGTAACAACTGATGGAGTCAATAAAAGCTTTGGGCAGATCCAATAGTTTTAATCTTCAACAGAGTACCCGCTCTTCGAGGAAGTTAACGCTTGTCAGTGGGGAGTGGCCAGACTCTGTACAAATGAAATGTACGAGAGTCTGGTAGGACCAGGCTAGTATAACACAACTCTTTATCATACAAGTAATCTTTTTGAACCCTAAAAAGGTTATTGTAATCTGTGGGTTTTCATAGATATGTTGCTCTTTTAGGGGTATACAAATAGACTGGTAAAATGTGGCCTGTTTAAGAAAATCTGTTAAATACGTAATACTCTTAAATGAAAAATTATATTAAAATGTTATATTTAACATTTTTATTTAGATTCAAAATGTATACTTAACTAGAGCACAGTCAAAGTTCTCTGGTTTCAGTGTTGTAATGACAACTCATTGCTTTGTCATCATCAGCATATCCTCTCTGTTGTGCAGAACCAACCACATTTTTAACAGTGTTTTCAGATCTGTATTTATCCAAGTGTGATTGGCATGTTCATATATCCCTAAATAAACTGAACTAATGGAGAAATCATACCATGTTCTGAATCGTGCTCAAAATGAGCTAGCTGTGAAAATGCAGAGTAGGTTCAAATAAAACCTACTCTTCCTAAGGATGTGTTAATCATGTCAAAATAGTCTATAAATAGTAAACCATGTTTGACATTACATACAGTCTCTATAAACCTGGTAGTCCTAACAATCGATGATTCAGTTGACCAGGTGTTATTTTCCATGATTTTATTGTTAGAATAAAATTTTTAAGTGAGATGTATCTTAAAGAGACCATTTAACATTGTTTAGCATGTCTGTTTAATTTGTATAGTGTTAGGAAATGGGTGTCCCTCTAAACCACAGTGGTTACATGCTGTCCTCGTAAACCATAAAAAAATCAGGGGAGTTATTTTTCCATGATTTTATTGTTGGAACAAAATTTTTAAGTGAGATGTATCTTAAAGAGACCATTTAACATTGTTTAGCATGTCTGTTTAATTTGTAGAGTGTTAGGAAATGGGTGTCCCTCTAAACCACAGTGGTTACATGCTGTCCTCGTAAACCATAAAAAAATCAGGTGAGTTATTTTTTCATGATTTTATTGTTAGAACAAAATTTTTAAGTGAGATGTATCTTAAAGAGACCATTTAACATTGTTTAGCATGTCTGTTTAATTTGTAGAGTGTTAGGAAATGGGTGTCCCTCTAAACCACAGTGGTTACATGCTGTCCTCGTAAACCATATATACCAGTGTGTGTGTGTGTGTGTGTGTGTGTGTGTGTGTGTGTGTGTGTGTGCGTGTGTGTGTGCGTGCGTGTGTGTGTGTGTGTGTGTGTGTGCGTGCGTGTGTGTAATTCTTGTCCTGTCTCACCTTCCTGGGCGCACATCTGGGTTTGTGTGTTGGACTCATATTAGTATTCTGAAAAGGCATTGGGTAACTGCAGAAGCAGGCTAATTCTCTTTGTAATGGAGAATAAGGCATAACTGATGGAGTGGGAGAGGCTTCTGATCTGATTAGTGTCTAAAGAGCCCCTAGTGCTACCGTAATGATGATGTTTTCGTATGGTTGGAGTCTTCATAAACAGTAATAGATGAGACCGCACCTTGAAAGAAGTATAATAGAGAGAGAGGAAGATCAGTGAAGAAGAATAGGCCTAGGTCAGTCAGGTAAAACAAAATAACCATGAAAACAGAAAGAGCTATTATTATTAGATTTGGTGTTTGGTAAAACATAAAACATTGAGTTCTAATTATTTTATAATTTTACCTGTATATTATCTTACGCTTCCGCTGAGGAAAAAAAAACTTCATTACAACGTACAAAACAATCGGCTTAGCAACAAGACAGCTACTGCAGCAATATTAAAACTGTCATCTGAGGTAATTTTCACTAAAAATCGATAAATGATATGATAAATGAAATTTTAGCGATTCTAATTTCAGAAAAATTATGAGAAAATCGCATTTTTGTCAAAGACATTCAGATCGGATTCAGAATGATTATCAATAAATAAATGGAGTAGATCGATTCCTAATTACAGTCCTATAGCTCGTCCTGGGTCAACTTTTCATTCAGTAACATTAGACCGTTTTGATTTATGCTGTTTAATGTTGATGATTGCGTTATTTTACATACCTCCTATGCACCTGCTTATTCGCTTGTTATAAGCTTGTTATTTCTGCTTATTCGCTTGTGTTTTGATCCAGAGATTCTGTTCAGAAGATGCATCACAGCGCCCCCTATCGTATACGGAAATTTTTGTTAATGGCGGGGAAAGAGTTTAATGAATCACTACATTAAAGGCACACTGTGGAACTTTTTGGCCACTAGTGGCGCTCGACCTGTAATTTCCCCCTAGAGGCCACAAGCGCCGCAGCACTGTCGCAAAAGTCCACAAACAGTCAACCGGTCAGCCTCCCGTGTCTTTAGATTATGTGTGTGCAGACAGTAGTTAATTGTCGGCTGAAGAAAGATAATCGATTCACTATTGAACAAAATAATGATATAAATATAAGATTAATAATATAAATTATACAAAGAAAATAAATTGAACAAAAGTACACAGAAAACATGTCTGATCAGGTAAGTCGCATAGACAAGGGTTGCCCGATCCTGCTCCTGCCGATCGTCTGTCCTGCACAGTTCATCTCCAACTCTAATCACACACACCTGAAGCAAACCATTAACGCAGGGGTCTCCAACCTTTTTTCAATTGAGAGCTACTTTTTAAAAATGAAAGTGGCCGAGAGCTGCTCATGTAATACAATACTTAAATCTCTTAAATAATGTCTCATAACTCTCATATTAACAGCTATCCAAACTGTTTTAGACCTAAAAGAGTTTTTGTAGGCCTATATATGTCACCCTTAAATGTCAGAGAAAAGAACAGAATCAGAGATTATTTTTTTTATAGAAAATTGTACTTTGCATATTATACTGTAAACACATAATTATAGTTGATTTTATAGTGGATCATAACTAGAGATGAAATGGCATGAAAATTTCATTTCATGTTTATAGTGACCAAAATGATCACGGTTATCACAGAATCCTGTTCAAAAAGTACTAATACTACTAAATAAAATCAATTCACCAAGTTTTATGTCGAAAACCAGCAAATAACAAAAAAATAGTATCAATATGCACTTTTTGTTTGCATAAATATTAAAATAATAACATTAAAAATGATGGCCAGATTTTAAAGGAGTGTCTTGCAACATGTTATCTACTAACATGTACAAGTTCAAATAAAGTTTTGACAAAAAAGGTTTTATAAAAAGATAAACCTCACATATTTTAGCCTTTAAATCAGTTTTATACAAAGAATGAGTCAAAAAAGATAAATTACTGACATTTACAATGCACATTAGCTTATCTTTTATTATTAATAGTAAAATTCGGTCCGATTTTCCCGTGGCGTCTGTCGTTGCACTGCGCTCTCCACAACGACAAAGAAGTTTTAGTAGCTAATGGATTTCCGCGACCGAAAAACGCTTGCTGTAAGATTTATTTACGGAGAAGAGAAAAACGAATCGGTTACCTAACGTAACCTCGGTTCTCTCTAGAAGAGGGAACGAGTATTGCGTAAGCTAGCTTACGCTACGGGAAAGATTCATCTTTGCTGAGATATTGAAGCCAAAAATTATTTCATAATTTGTATCCATATACAACGCAGTTCCTCTGCGGCAGACCTAGAGCGGGCTAGCTAGCAGCTCATTGGTTCGCTCAGAGAGAACTGCTTAAGCCTATGGGAGAGCGGAACTGAACCCGCTTCCAATGAGAGGCGCCCGCGCGCTCATTGCCTCATGGCCCGCCAGAGTGGGCGTGGCCAAGGGGTATATAACAGTCTCTCCCAGGCTTATATGTTGATTTATTTCAGCGTGAAGCGAAACGCTAGTAGCGCAAGCACGGCAGGGAACGCAATACTCGTTCCCTCTTCTAGAGAGAACCGAGGTTACGTTAGGTAACCGATTCGTTCTCTTACGAGAGGTTCTCTCGTATTGCGTAAGCTAGCTTACGCTACGGGAACACCTGGTCAACGCCGTGCGCGCTATGAAACCACACATGAAATCCCAGGGATCTACCGGGGGATATTTAACGTGGAGAGAATGTACTATGAGGCCGGCAGAGCGGGCACATGAAAAGTACACATAAGCATGTATAGGGCCAGCAGAGCGGGCACATGAAGTGTAAAAGCATTTAAGGAGAGCACAAGGGGCGAACCGGTTGTGAGGGACTCTCAGAAATGCAGCTTCTTAGAGAGCTGGTCGTTAGACAGCTAGTAATTTTGCCTGCAAGGCGGGGACTTCCAAGTTGTAAAATCTGACAAAAGTGGACGGGGAGGCCCATCCCGCGGCCACACAGATGTCATGAATGGAAATTCCACAGGACCATGCCCACGATGAGGCCATGCCTCTAGTGGAGTGCGCCCTGATGCCCAGAGGGCATGGCAGGCATTTAGATGCGTAAGCAGAGGCAATCGCGTCCACTATCCATCTAGACAGTGTCTGTTTGGAGGCGGCCAGACCTTTGGTGCGCCCCCCAAACGACACGAAAAGCTGCTCAGCGCGTCTGAAAGCGGCAGCGCGCGTCGTGTACAACCTCAGAGCCCGCACCGGGCAGAGGAGATTGGCGTCGCGCTCGCTATCGGATGCAGGCAGAGCCGATAGGGAGATAATCTGCGCCCTGAACGGGGTACCAATCGCTTTTGGGACATAGCCATGCCTAGGTTTGAGAATGACAACCGAGTCATTCGGCCCAAACTCAAGACACGCGGCGCTGGATGAGAGCGCGTGAAGGTCCCCTACGCGTTTTACTGAGGACAGAGCCGTCAGAAAAACGGTTTTGAGCGAGAGGTATTTTAGGTCCACAAACTCGAGCGGTTCGAACGGGGGTGCTTTCATAGCTTCGAGGACTATAGAAAGATCCCAAATAGGAACCGACGGGGGCCGCGGAGGGTTCATCCTCTTAGCTCCCCTGAGGAAGCGGATGACTAACTCGTCTTTGCCCAGGGACTGAGCGCGTCGGGGTTCAGCGAACGCTGCGACGGCTGCCACGTAAACCTTGAGAGTGGAGGGGGACCTGCCCTTGTCCAGCATCTCTTGAAGGAACATTAGCAAAGACGGCACCTCGCATGACCGTGGGTCCAGCTGTTTTACGGTGCACCATTTTGAGAACACAGACCATTTAGACGCATAGAGCCTTCTCGTGGAAGGTGCTCTAGCCTGTATGATAGTGTTTCTTACTCCCTCTGGCAAATCGACGAATAGTCGTTGATCACCCATGCATGTAGCGCCCAGCGCTGTGGATGGGGGTGCCAGATCGTGCCGCGAGCTTGAGAGAGGAGATCTGCTCTGACTGGGATGGGCCACGGGGCTGTCTGTGACAGCTGCGTGAGCTCCGGAACCCAATTCTGACTCTCCCAACGCGGGGCTATGAGGAGCACCGAGTGGCGTGCGTCCCTGATCCTCTGAATTACCTGTGGTAACAGAGCGATCGGAGGGAATGCATAGAGCGGGCGGCGAGGCCATTCCTGGGCTAGCGCGTCCTCGCTCCTCGAAAAATATATTGGGCAGTGAGCGTTCTCTTCTGACGCGAAGAGGTCTACTTCTGCTCTGCCGAATAGCTGCCACAGTAGTTGGACCGTTTGTGCGTTCAGGGACCATTCTCCCGTGGAGATGAGGTCCCTGGACAGTATGTCTGGACCGTCGTTGAGATGGCCCGGCACATGCGTCGCTCTGAGCGAGAGCAGGCGGCTCTGAGACCAAACTAGAATGCGGTGTGTCAGTAGACAGAGATTTCTGGATCTGACACCGCCCTGACGGTTGAGATAGGAGACCACCGCCCTGTTGTCCGAACGGATCAGGACGTGGTGTCCCCGAATGAGCGAGAGAAAGCGCGAGAGCGCGTTCTCGACCGCAAGCATTTCCAGACAGTTTATGTGTAAAGGGCTTTCCTGAGTCGACCAGTGGCCGAAGGCCGGTGAGCCCTCGCAGACTGCACCCCAACCCGTGTTGGATGCATCTCTTTCTATGGGTCTATGGAATTGTCAATCAGCAGTCAATAAAGCTGACTTCATTCCAGCCTTTGCATCTCATTCTTCTCTTAATATCTTGGGCTTGACTGAGACCTGGATCCGCCCAGAAGACTCAGCAACCCCTGCTGCTCTCTCTAACAACTTCTCTTTCTCTCACACCCCTCGGCAATCGGGGAGAGGTGGGGGCACTGGTCTTCTCATTTCTAACACTTGGAAATTTTCAACTCTCTCTTCTCTATGCAATAACAACTCATTTGAATATCATGCTATTACACTTACAACTCCCGTGAAGATCCATATTGTAGTTATTTATCGCCCCCCAGGTCAACTGGGAAGCTTTGTAGAGGAGCTGGATGTGTTGCTGTCCTCTTTCCCTGAGGATGGCATCCCACTTGTAGTCTTTGGCGATTTCAACATCCACCTAGCGAAACCGTATGCAACAGACTTCATCTCTCTCCTAGCCTCTTTTGATCTCAAACGCCTCATCACCACCGGTACTCACAAGTCAGGCAACCAACTGGACCTGGTTTACACACGCAACTGTATCACAGATAACATTTTGGCGAAACCTCTCCAAGTGTCAGATCATTTCCTCATTACTTTCAATCTACAACTCACTACCCATGCTCCACCAACCTCCCCACCATTTACTTTCAGACGAAACCTGCGCTCACTTTCTCCGCCCCATCTTTCCTCTGCTGTGTCATCTTCTCTTCCCTCACCCTCACATTTTTCATCTCTGGATGTGAATACTGCAACGGATACTTTATGCTCCATCCTAACCTCCTCTCTAGACAACATCTGCCCTCTCTCCTCCAGGCCAGCACGCACTACTCCCTCTAACCCCTGGTTATCTGAGGTTCTTCGTGAACACCGGACCAAGCTCAGGGCAGCGGAGAGGAAATGGCGCAAATCAAAAGACACATCTGACCTCAGTAGGTATCAATCTCTGCTCTCTGCCTTCTCTGTTGATGTTCACACCGCAAAATCTTCATATTTCCACGACAAGATCAACAGCGCCACTAACACACGTTCACTGTTCAAGACATTCAACTCTCTCCTCTGCCCACCTCCACCACCACCCAGCTCCTCGCTAACTGCTGATGATTTTGCTAACTTCTTCACTAACAAAACTACAACTATCAGCAGTCAGTTCTCAGCTTCACACACACAGGAACCCAAACTAACCTCTCCCACAGCCAACAACCTTCTCTCCTCCTTCACTCCACTAACCGAGGAAGAAGTATCTAATCTTCTCCTCTCCAGTCATCCTACCACCTGCCCTCTAGACCCCATACCCTCACACCTTCTACAAGCCATCTCTCCCACACTTCTTCCAGCTCTCACACACATCATCAACTCATCCCTCCACACTGGCATTTTCCCTACAGCATTTAAGCAGGCTCGGGTAACTCCTCTGCTTAAAAAACCAACATTAAACACATCACTTCTAGAGAACTACACTGCCCTACAAAGCAAAAAGGCAGTAACTGCATTTTTTGTCAAAAATGAGTTATTATCATTTTCATGACATTCAAGGCATCCTTTGTTATGTGACAAAACATCTTATCTCAAATGTGTGTCGTTTTGGAGAAAAATGGTAGTCGTTTGTACAGTAACTGCAAAAAGCCCTAGTGAAACAAAGCAAGAGTACAGTAACATCCATTACTGTGTTCTTGTTATGTTTTACCCAACAAAAAATAACGGTGTTTCTGCGCAGTGTAGTTACTGTTGCCTTGGTGAACACACAGCTGATTTTCGGGCATCCTCACGGGACGATTTTAACATTTGCGATTTCTCCCTTCTAACTTCACCAAATTGTTCCCCTACCAAACTACCCCCCTCCCCTGAAAGAATGAAAAAAATATTCCAGAAAGAAAAAAAAAAGGTGCAAGAGCTCCATGTAGTTTAGTGGTTAGTTACTATGATTTTCGCGATATAGCAGTTCAGTACACTTGAAATTAAATCGTGATAGACTACTGTGTGAATATTAAACCGCAATAATAGTACAATTTAAATACAAATCCTACATGTTCTGTGAATAAATGGGGCAGTCGACGCGCAGTTTCATTTAACAAACACACACGCGCGCGCTGAAGCACTGTTTTTTGCATATGAGGACACGACTGCATGAACTTACTCTCCAGACTCTAGATCCGCTCTTAAAGTCACTTTGTGAGCATTTAACCGCATCATCTGAGAAAAACTATCGTCATGTCATAAACACAGAAACAAAGGTCTTCACGGCAACCCGTCAAAATAAAAGTTCGGTTTAACTTGACAGAAATATAGGCCTATTACTGTTGTACAGTAGAATTTAGAAACGTCTCAATGTAATAATAATACTAACACTAATACAAATAAATTAAGATTAAAACTAAATTTGTATTCAATGTTTTAATTTTAACAGTAAAGCTAATTGTGCAGCATGTTGTTTGACAAAAAACGTTTGTTTAATTTCATATGATTAAAAGAAATGTAGGATAATTAATAATATATTAGAATTTTTATATATTTTATTTGTAATATTCATAGAATCTTTTTTAAATATTGTATTAGTTTAATAATAGTTTATAATAAAAGTGTCATGATTTCAATTAATTAGACATGATTTTTGATTACAAAAAATTTACACCACGTATCCGTAACACTAGTTTCGCAACACAAAAATGTTGAAAAAAAATGTTGTCCAAATGGTTCCAATTATTTCAAATACAGTGTATCTAACACACCCAGAGCCCAAGTTGTGGCAAAATCGTCTTTGGAGAATCTGTAGTTACTGCCTTTTTCCTTGGTTTGGTGCCACGTTTTTGTAAAGTAATACAAAGCAAGAATACAGTAACTGCAAAATAGGGGTAAAATATCAAATTGAATATGAGGATTGATATGTACAAAGAATAAGCTAATATAAAGTCACAAAACAGCCACATGTCCAATAATCTACCTTCAACTACTTAGGCTGGATGACAGGATAACTTTAAAGTCATTTTTCTCTGTTCTGCACTCTGCGTAGTTACTGCCTTTTTGCTTTGTAGGGCAGTACAGACCTGTCTCTCTCCTACCATTCATTGCGAAAACACTTGAACGGGTTGCTTTTAACCAAGTATCATCTTTCCTGTCTCTGAACAACCAGCTGGATGTCAACCAATCTGGCTTCAAGAAAGGACATTCAACTGAGACTGCATTGCTGTCAGTCACGGAAGCCCTGCGGATCGCAAAAGCTGCTTCCAAATCATCAGTTCTCATTCTACTGGACCTGTCTGCTGCTTTCGACACAGTGAATCATCAGATCCTCTTGTCCGCCCTCTCATCACTGGGCATCACTGGAACCTCCCTCAACTGGTTTGAGTCCTATCTCACAGGTAGGTCCTTCAAGGTCGCATGGAGAGGTGAGGTATCCAAAGCACACCAGCTGACCACAGGGGTTCCCCAGGGTTCAGTTCTTGGACCGCTCCTCTTCTCCATCTACACCACATCACTGGGACCCATCATACAGGCACATGGTTTCTCTTACCATTGCTATGCTGATGACACCCAACTCTACCTCTCATTTCAACCAGATGATCCCACAGTAGCTGTACGGATCTCAAGCTGTCTGGCGGACATCTCGGCGTGGATGAAGGAACATCACCTGCAGCTCAACCTGGCAAAGACTGAGCTTCTCGTCCTCCCTGCCAATCCGTCTCTACAGCACGACCTCACTATCCAGCTAGATTCATCCTCAATCACCCCATCAAGGTCGGTCAGAAATCTTGGAGTAATCTTTGATGATCAGCTGACCTTCACTGACCACATTACAAAGACAACTCGATCATGCAGGTTTGCTATGCACAACATCAGGAAGATCAGACCTTTCCTAACTGAGCATGCAACACAACTTCTCGTCCAGGCCCTGGTCATTTCTAGGCTTGATTACTGCAATGCTCTTCTGGCTGGACTTCCATCATGTGCAACTAAACCTCTACAAATGATCCAGAATGCTGCTGCTCGTCTCGTCTTCAACGAGCCCAAAAGGGCCCACGTCACTCCTCTGTTCATCTCTCTGCACTGGCTACCACTCTCTGCTCGCATCAAGTTCAAGGCTTTGACGCTTGCTTACAGATTGACCACAGGTTCAGCCCCCTCCTACTTCCACTCACTACTACAAGTGTACATCCCTACCAGAAGCCTACGATCGGTCAATGAGCGACGGCTCGTGGTACCATCACAGCGGGGCACAAAATCACTCTCCAGGACATTCTCATTCACAGTTCCATGCTGGTGGAATGATCTCCCCACCGTCATCCGGAATGCAGAATCCCTGACAACATTCAAAAGGCAACTGAAAACTCATCTCTTCCGGGAGCACTTAACATAAAAAATAAAATAAAAAAAAAATAAAAAAAAATCCTTTCCTTTAAATCCTCGCTTGCCTGGCTTATGCTACTCCGAGCAATGTCTGAACTTTGTATTTTGAACACTTCTTGCGTTGTTTTTGCCTCTTCACGATGACTCGCTTGGTTTAGTCCTCAATTGTAAGTCGCTTTGGATAAAAGCGTCTGCTAAATGACTAAATGTAAATGTAAATGTAAATGAGATGCCTGGAATGGCTTCCCACGCTTTGAAGCATGCGGCTAGTGGCCGAATGGCTATATTGCCCTGATTGCTGCACATAGCGGGCTGGACACAGTGTGTGGGCACGCTTTGAATGTGTGTGGCAACGGGACTTGCACTCAGAGAGGAGTCTATGGGCCGTGTAACAGAGCGAGCAGAGAGGGGACACGCGCACGGGCTCGTGGGCGTGTTTATGTTCTCTGAAACTAGAGCGGGCTCTGCCCGTTTCATGTGATGGGGCTCTGATAGAGACACGGGATATGTTATGCTTGTGTGTATCGGTGAGCACATGATTGTGGGCACTTTTTGTACACAACTGGCAAAATTTCTCTTTTTGAGATTTCTCTGGGTAGCCATAAAAACGGCTTTTTGACGCTCGCAAGCGGGCTGGGACACCGGCTTGTTTGTGGCGGTCAACACTACTGCAGTCGGCGAAATAACGGGGACTGGCAGAGGGCGAAGCTTTGACGGCGGTCCGGCCGCAGCGGTAGAGCACCGTCGTTTTCTTGATCTTGTTAGGCAGACTTCTGATGATCAGGCTTCAGCGTGATCTTAGAACGCGGGCCTGTCAGAGCGAGAGCGAGGGCGGGCGCCCTGTCTGCGCTGGGCTGTTTGAGTCTGCGGAGGAGGTCGCTGTGGCGGAGCTCTGGCGGGAGGCTCGCGAGAGCGGCCCGCGGAAGAGCTAGCGCGGCGTGGCAGAAACAAATTCATCGCCTGGGTGGCTTTCTGTACCTCCGAGAAGCGATCGAGGATGCCCGTGACAGCGGATCCAAACAGGCCCGTCGGGGAGAGGGGCGCGTTGAGAAACGCGGCGCGCTCAGAGTCTCCCATGTCGGCGAGCGTGAGCCATAGGTGTCTCTCGGCAACACACAGGCTGGCCATGCATCTCCCCAGAGCTTGTGCGGCGGCTTTAGTGGCGCGAAGGGCGAGGTCCGTAGCACTTCTCAGATCCGTGACAGCGGGGGCGGGGTTCCTACCGCCTTCGGCACATTCACGGAGAATATCGCTCTGAAGCACTTGGAGGACAGACATCGAGTGAAGCGCGGCGGCGGCCTGACCGGCGGCGGCGTATGCGCGAGCGTGAAAACTCGAGGTCGCTCTGCACGCTTTAGAAGGAAGCGTGGGTGAGGAACGCCATCTAGCAGAGGGCGGGCAGAGGTGCGCGGCGACCAAGTCCTCGACGGGCGGCATGGCTGAGTAGCCTTTCTCGGCGGCTCCGTCCACCGAGCGCAGCGAGGCGGAAATGTCGGAGCGGTTTCTGGCCGAGAGCGGGGCATTCCAGGACTTCGTTAATTCTGCGTGAAGCTCAGGCAGAAATGGAGCGGCCCGGTTGCACGCGGGGGTCGAACGCCGATGAAAGAAGCTGCCGTCCATCCGGTTCGGGGCCTGCTCGGGTGGGGGAGACCACTCGAGACCGAGG
Organism: Tiaroga cobitis; assembly: GCA_030578255.1. Taxonomy (NCBI): domain Eukaryota; kingdom Metazoa; phylum Chordata; class Actinopteri; order Cypriniformes; family Leuciscidae; genus Tiaroga; species Tiaroga cobitis. Next base: position 23,479,165 of record CM060607.1, on the reverse strand, counting down.
CGTTCGACGGCCTGTGAGAGGAGGCGCATCAGCTCTTCCTCTATCCCGGCGCGGGTCCCCGTCGACTCTCTCGTGGAACCGCGAGACGACCAGTCCTCACTGTCGGAAGCGAGCAGTGAGCAGGAGTCCTTCTCCTCCGCGGCGTCATCGGAGGCAACAGAGCGGCCACTCGGCGGCAACTGTATGTCCGGCAGGGGCGGGGAGGGAGAGCGGGAAGCGGGAGGCGGCGGCGGCGGCCCGCATGTTTCCGCTGGTGGCTCCGGCGGCCTCTGAGAGCGGCGTTTTTTCTTCCGCGGCGAAGAGACAGGCGGCGCGGGAGGGGATTTCACTGCCAGAAGTCGTGCCCGCAGGGACGACAGCGGCAGGCTTTCGCAGAAGTCGCAGCCTCCATCCGCGAGGGCGAGTTCTGCATGCTCGAGACCCAAGCAGAGAGCGCAGATGACATGGCGGTCTCCGTCCTCGAGACGAGCGCGGCAGGAGCCGCAGGAAAAACGAGGCATCTTGAGAAAGACGCTCGGCTCTTTCAGATATAGTGGAGAAAAGGATACAGTCGTCGGATGGCTTAGCTTGCTGGGCGGCTGAAGGTGGCGAAGACGGCCGGCTTCTTCAGGGTCCGGAGCTCGCTAGTGGTGCCTTCTCGACGGCGACGGCTTTCTCCCAGAACACAGCAGAAGCGTGAGCTTGCTGAAGATGAAATGAATCAACATATAAGCCTGGGAGAGACTGTTATATACCCCTTGGCCACGCCCACTCTGGCGGGCCATGACGCAATGAGCGCGCGGGCGCCTCTCATTGGAAGCGGGTTCAGTTCCGCTCTCCCATAGGCTTAAGCAGTTCTCTCTGAGCGAACCAATGAGCTGCTAGCTAGCCCGCTCTAGGTCTGCCGCAGAGGAACTGCGTTGTATATGGATACAAATTATGAAATAATTTTTGGCTTCAATATCTCAGCAAAGATGAATCTTTCCCGTAGCGTAAGCTAGCTTACGCAATACGAGAGAACCTCTCGTAAGAGAACACCCGTAGTGTTTGGGTGCACCCCCATCCTTCATGTTGACTGAGCTTTCAATGTTGTTACGGAAAGGGTGAAGCTGATTGGTTGGTTCTTGTCACATGACCTGCGGTGTGCTTGCGGCATTCTGAAAAGTTGAGATTTTCTCATCTCGCTGCGCCTGGAAAAAATGAGCGTGTCTCTTCAATTATGAGCGCGCTTGCCCACGCGCCTACATTTGAAATAACGAACAGTTAATGTGAACGGACCCTTGGCGAGCTACCTCCAATCAGGCCACGAGCTACTGGTAGCTCGCAAGCGACGTGTTGGAGACCCCTGCATTAACGTCTTCAGGATCTCTTTAAAATTAAAGTCAGGTGTGTTTGATCAGGGTTGGAGATGAAATCGTGTAGTTGGGAAATCGTGTAACAAAACTGATATAACTCACAACATACTGCCGTTATGTGTAGGCTTCAGTTTGTTTGTCCTTTTACACACATACAATACAAATATGAGCTGAAGGCAGAAAAATAACGGCAGTATGTTGTGACTGATCACTTATCCTACTAGCTACCAGATTGATAATTCACTACTCTACCAGCATTCCTTGATACGTGAAGTTAAATGGAGGACAAGATAGATTCCGTAACATGGCCAGACAGACAACAAATTCGAAAAAATAGAGATATTGTGCAAGCAATATATTTAACTTACTAAGTTAGTCCAAAAGCATGACGGCCAGGTCAGCATCGGTCGGGCACCCCTCCTCCTCTAGCCAGCGAGCGAACGCTGGACCAATGTTGATCCTCGTCCTGGCTTTTAGTTTATCACTCCCTTTTTCTTTTGTGTCCTCTGACAAAATCTTTGCCTTCTTCCGAGTAGCTGTTGGTTCAGCCATGACGACAACATACAGATGGCAATCAAATGCGAGTTGAGCTCTCACGTTAGAATTTGGGGAAGTGACGTACGCCGTAAAGCGGTCGAATTTTGTAGTTCTTTGTGTGCTCGGGTTCCTACCCGCAACCCGAAGTTACATGGTGCTAGTAAAAGCGATACAGACACCTTCAGGCTACGGCAGACGTGTCATTCAACCTATTGTAAGTCGATGTAGCATCTCAATGGGTTTTGGTAATATATTATAAAGGTTGAAAAGTTCCACAGTGTACCTTTAAATTTATTACATTTATTTAAATCGGACAAGGTACAAAACTGTGTACTTAAGTACTTAAGTGCTTAAGTACTGTGTACTCAAGGCCTACCATGCATCGATTAACAACACTTGTGCTTAAAGGTTTATGAGTTATTCTACAACAGAGTAGGCCAACATACTTGCAGAGATTCAGAAGTGCACATTCACTTTACTATCCCATAAAGCCACTAGAGTGGCGCCATCGGTCACATGACAATGACAACATGGCGGATGTGTCCAAATTTCATTCGTACTATAGAACATATTTAGAACACATTTTTTTAAAGGTTGCAAAGCAAGTTTCAAACCAACTTACATTGCCTAGGCCCCTAACCCCCAATGGAGAGAATGAATGAGATTGTTGCACTCTATTAGCAATCTGACAGCTGGATTGGCTGACCAATCAGAATTAAGTATTCCAAAGTGCTGCTTCCAAAGAACTTTGCGAAAGAAAGAAAGAAAGAAACAAAGAAAGAAAGAAACAAAGAAAGAAAGAAACCACCTCAGATTCAGAACTCCAGACCAAATCATCAGACACAACAATTCGTTATATTTTGTTTTAGCACTCTAATTTTTTTCTTCAAATGAAACCTGGGCCCCAGATTTGTGGTTATCACAATCCTATTTGATTACACTGAGCACGTTGCTGTCGTCTTTCTGTGTGGTTTCCGCCCAGGCAGGAGTTAATTGCAATCAGGGTTTGTTTTGCAGGATAGGGAGTCAGAAACAAAATGGTTTGTTCCACTCTGTTTTGCGCTGCTACAGAAGTGTGTGTCTGAATGAGAAAGACAGAAAGATTGTGTGTCGTTGTATACTTTAGTATATCACTACCGATCATAAATCAACTGCAGTGCAAATGATAAAGAGTCGTTCTGTGAGCTAATAATTAAGGGATGCACGTAACCCCAGGGTCAGCGAAGTTTTTCATATTTTTACATATAGACTGTCTTTTAGAAGTGATAAAGCATTATGGAGTTTATACAAGACAATAATGATGTGTGTTTGAAAATTGCACAAAAATATCTTGCTTTTATCCCATCATCTGATACACACTGAATGAAAACAGAGGCAGTCAAGTCTTCACAAGCTTAATTTTTTTATAGCAAAGAAATCATTCTGGTTGCACAAACCTACAATAGGACTGTGACTCTGGTGCGGAAGATCTCTATTTATATGGAAATAGTCAGGATGAAATTACCTTCATCACTGACACATCAGCTGCAAACCAAAACAAGAAAATAATTGGATTGGCTGGAAAAGCTTGATGCTGTTTGAACTGAGGAGGCAATAGAAATTAGAACAGGCCAAGCTTAAAAAAAAAACATCAAGCCAGAAATTTAATTAAGAAAGTTAATTGAATCGAAAATGGGAGAATCCACATTGGAAGCGAAGACTTTGGGTGTAAAATGACCATTAATGTCTTGTGGACCCACCTGCAAACTTCAAAATAACAATCACTTTTGATCAGTTCTGGGTTTAATCTTAAATGCCAAATCCAGAGAATCGTTCAAGGTGCCAGTACCTTAATGCACACAAATTTGTACACACAGTGGTCTCAACTGGTGGTCTTTTTTTTTTTTTTTTTTTTTCACAACTGTCATCTAAATTTGCATAGACTTAGACATTCCAGTCCAGAATGTTCTACAGCTGATCCCCTCTTCAGTTTAAAAATGCTTGTGTAAAAACTTAAATTTGACCTAATCTCAAAATCTACGTCACGTTATACCATTCAAAAATGTAAGGTCGGTAAAATGTTTAATGTTTTTGAAAGAAGTCTCTTATGCTCACAAAAGCTGCATTTATTTGATCAAAAATATAAAAACTGTAATACTGTGAAATATTATTGCAATTTACAATACATTTTAATATATTTTAAGATGTAATTTAAAGTTGAATGTTCAGCATCATTACTCCAGTCTTCAGTGCCAGCGATCCTCCAATAATCATTCTAATAGCTTGGTGCTCACAAAATATTTTTTTATTATTATGAATGTTGAAAACAGGTGTCCGGAAACCTTTTTTCCAGGATTTTTTGATGAAAAGAAAGTTAAGAACAGCATTTATTTGAAAAAGAAATATTTCGTAACAGAGTAAAGCTCTTTACTGTCACTTTTGATCAATTGAATGCATCCTTGTTGAATAAAACTGTACTTATTTAAATCTAAAGAAAAAAAACTTTTAAACGTTAGTGTACTTTTTTAACCTTTTGTCCAATCGGTTATTAAACGGAGTAAGCGTTGTGTAAATGTATAAATAACCGTTTCAATAAATACCTCACTGGATGGGTAGATATAGAAAAGGTCAATTGTGGACACAATCCATAGTCAAGGGCTCTATCAAATAAATCAATGATACTCAAATGGATAAGCAATCAAAGACTTCCAAATGTGTTCTGGCATCAAGAATCACTTGTTTCAGCCCAAAAGAAACATCATAATCAACATAATTTATCTAATCAACATGTTTTGCAGAGCTGAGAAAATAAACAGCTGTTTGCACGGCAGCGAATGGGCATAAATATTTAAATAGAGAGAGAATTATACTCTGACAAGTATATGTGCTTCTTGATTTACAGTCATTAAGCGTCACATTTGCCAAAACAGATTTGGGTCAGGAAATTACCACCCAAACCGAATAAACATAATTTTCCCAATTTTGTCTACACGTTTAAAATCTGATCTGATAAACCATCTGAATATACCTAATTGCACTTAATATCGTTCTGACTGTGATTGACCGTGACAAACAATGTTTAGCTGTAAATCAAGACACCTCTGATATCCGGTTGCAGGGGAAGCCGCTGAGCGTGTATAGACTATTATCAGGATGTGCTAAATATAAATGCCTAATAGAGATGAATTTGCTCTCTGTCTGGTGTTTGTTTTCTGATTGTGACGTATATTGGCTGAGGCCAGAGGACAGGTTTTATTGTACACATCTGCTGGTGGTGCGGGGGGGGGGGGGGGGGGGGGGGGTATTGAGAAATGAGAGTGTCATTAATATCCTTGAGCAGAGATATGAGTGAAAACACACACATAAAGACCAGTGAAACATGATGATGGTCTGTGAAAACAACTAAAGATAGGATGGGATACAAAGACAACACACACACACACACACACATTGCTCTAAGGCAGGAGATAGAGTTTCCTGTTGCTATAAATAAAAGCTCATTGGCCAACCTTTTTCACACCCTCGCCTTAACTAATACTTTTATAGCTGAGGTCATTTGTTCTGTCTGGCTTTTTCTCCCCTCCATCCACTCACACTATCTTCTAAGGTCATTTTCACTCTCTCTTTCTATTTTCTGTTCTTTTAGTCTGCCTCTTTCAACATCTCTCTTTGCCACACTTTTGTCCACATCTCTTTATATAGCCTACACATAAAATATATAAAACATTATAAACGTCTCTTAAGCTCACCAAGGCTGCATTTATTTAAAGCTGCATTCTGTAACCTTTTGGGGTTAAAAATAAAAATTTTGAGCAAGTACATAACCAGCCAGTGTTCAAAACTATCTGCTTTCCTCGATTCAAAACGGAGAGTTTGTAATAATGTTTTTAACTCCAGTGGTACTGGTGGATTTCCGCGGGAAATGATTTTTGCGTCATTACGTCACATCTATACACATAAAGGAGGAGTCTCGGCTAGTAGGCTATATTGCGTGTGAGGATGTTGGAGGTGGAGATTTATAGCCTTTTCTTACAGCACCTGATATAATTCTAATTAAACTTATCAGTTTGATGGCGGATCCATAAAAGTTCAAACTACAATCACCAGTGACAACTAGAGATTCACCCGTTGTAAAATGCAAAAGACTTCGGACTTCGGAGTGGCTACAGAAAAAAAGAGACTGCAACCGGGCTCATGCGAAAACGAGGATAAATATAGGAAGGGCATTAAATGTAGTCACGCAATGCTGATGTTTTTAAAATGAACAATTTGAGAACAAAGTATAATTTGCATGGTTTGGCATGATATGATAAGCGATCGTTAGATTTAATCAGCACGATTTACTGCAATGCTTTTTTTCCCTTAGTTGGTCAGAACAAAAGTGGATGTTACTTGTTCAGATTACATTTTCCGGTGAAAATTCTTATTTTGGTCATACTTCCAAAAAGTATAATCTGTGATTGTACTTTATAAGCGGTGACTGACAGCCTCACACTCTCCTCAAAACATTGGATTCATCCGCGCTGTGCCGTGCCGAGGCACAACCCACGTAAAGTTGATAATTCCGCGAATTCGAACATGATGGCGACAAAGAGGAAAACTACGGACTGCAGCTTTAATTAAAAAAAAACAGTAATATTGTGAAATATTATTACAATTAAATATTATTAATTGAAAAAAACCTGATATCTCTGATGGCAAAGCTAAAATCAAAAAGCCATTACTCCAGCGTTCAAAGTCACATTATCCTTCTGAAATCATGACTTGGTGTAAAAATAAGCAAAAATAAGATGCTATTGTATTTCTAGGTAAGAAGTAAAATAAACGTTTTAATACAATTTATAATAAAAACATGTTTTAATATATATAAAAAACAGAAGCTTTTTCACTAGGGGTCACAAACCCATATATTTGTGAAGTCTACTAACTCCAGAGATTGTTCATGCAAATGCTAATTGAATGTTTAGTACAAAACCATTTGTTTATACTGAAACTAAGCAATTGTCAGGGGAAGGTCAGTGATTTTTCCTGTTCTCCGGAGCATTGCTGAAGAGAAAATGAAGAAAAGAATGAAAAGGAGGAAGAGCAGACGGGTAAGCGGAGTGAGAGCGGAGGCTGACTGCTCATTAACGTGAGAGGAAATTCACAGCATTGGTTGAGTACTCTCATTTTCAACGGTGACACAAACAGGCTAACACATGCACACTCACCAATGACCAAGATACAAACAGATAAAAGAGGAAACGGCAAATGTAAAAATGACAAGGAAAAAATGTGACATCCATTATTTACGCCCCACAGCAAGGTGAAAGCAAACAAATCTCATTAACCTCACAACTTCCACGCAAGCTTTCACGTCACCACTCCTGTCCAACCATCACACTGGCTTGTTCTTGAACTGTCGTCTTTGTTGCCGGAAGTGCGGGGATAACTGCTGCCACTTTAATTGTTATTGTTTTGCGGATGCATTCAAAGTGTTCTTGTTGTCACATTAAAATGAGCTAGAATACGACACGTGGGCTTACTGGTGGTATTTAATGAGGGGATGTTCGCTTTTTCCTACCTTCAAACAGAGGACAAGACTAAAAATACTACATAGGAAATCCAGTACATGAATGCAAAATAAAATAAATAAATAAAGAATATTCCATTTCTGACACCGAAAGTGTCACATTAGACAAGGCATGGATTTGGTGGACAATTACACTGCTTCATAAAGATAAAAAACAAACAAACCAAAGTTAAATAATTTTCTGTAAAACTTCCTTCAGATGTGTGTGTAAACAAAAATGGGTAATGCACTTTGAGGGCATGGTACATCCATCTCCTTCCCCCTCTCCATGCCCCAGCCACCCCCTCTCCATCTGCCAATCAGGTTAATTTGATCGAGCCTGGTTCATCATATCAAATTTAGAATCACAATTAAAGCTGTCAACCTGTCTCTCTCCTCTCACCAATTCACTCCATTCACAGTCTGACATGTGAAAATGCCATTCTGTATGACATTGCAGTCATAAGAAAATCTATCATATCTATCTATCTACCTATCTGTGGTTAAATCTAGGGCATTTTTGCAAATTTCTCATTTCACTCATTGACAGGTCTAAAAAAAAAACGTCTCAGGTTACCACTGTAACCTTTGTTCCCTGAGAACAGGGAACGAGTACTTGGGGGACGGGGTGTGTCCGTCATGTAGATAATGAAAATATTTTAAGACTGTTACAACATTAATAATTAATAATGCTATATCAGATTGGCGCTGCGCATCTTGCACTGAACTGTATTTCATGATCAAAGTGATTCCAGCCGTCACTCCCTTTCAAATCCAGTTTCACTTTTTTTTGGCGGTCTGATAGGCATGCTGTCTAACACTAACCAATCAGACCTCATGCAGGTACCACCCAAAATCCCGTAACAACAATCAACAACAAACAAATAGATAAATATATTTTTTAAAGTCAGGGCGATCATCATTTTCATGATCGATCGTCGCTGTCACGACTGTGTACTCTCTCAAGTAGTCTTGCCCATCCCTAAATCCCATTCTTCATGGCAACCAGACAAATTTGTAATGTCTTTCTAACCTGCAGGTCAAGAATCCTTTTGTCTTGCGCAGCTGACGTTTGCTCAACACCATGCTTGGACAACTTTATAATCATCCTTAAGATGTTTTATGTAAAGAAGGAGAAAACCTTGAAATGAACCAGAACTCAGCAAAGGGAGCCCATCCTGTCCTGGCAAAATTAAAATAAAGTTAAAATAAATGTACATGCCATACAGTATATCATCACATATGATCAAATATGATATAATATTGTGTAATGCTTCTAAATATGTGAGAGCGAAAAAATCATCAGGTTCAGTGATCTCATAAGATGTTCCTGAGGCCATTTCAGTGCAGACTGTATCCCTTAGGCTTCAGGGATAAAGCTAATCATCGGCAGATCGGCCCGCCAACATTGATGTTGGCTTAATAGGCTTGCGGTGTATTCAGACACTTCTCATGGAATCTATGGCTTGAATTTAAATTCACCCAGCTGAAAATCCATCTAAACCCAGTTTAGAGTGATAGCCTGCTTTTGAAACTATAGGTGGCTGGTTTCTAGAATTTAGTAGAGCTTCCACGTAGCCTAGATATTTTTTACTAGTTGTAGACAACTAGTTGCTCAATATTTACACCTGACTGGACTGGTAGACAATCTTAGACCAACAACAAACCAGCTCACCGCATTTAGCAGGTATAGAGGACATCACAAAGGCATGTACAATCATTTACATCCTTTTATGCTCTTAAATTAATTGAGCAGTGATAAAGAAAAGAGAAACAAAGCTGAAAAAAGGAATCTGATCGGAGGGTATATGGCAAGCAGGACAAGGCCGGTTGGTTGGTTGCATGATAGATAATGAGCGTCACCTGTGCACCGCACCAGCCCCGGGTCTCTCACGGAGGAGCTTCGGAAGCATAAGAGGAGCGACGGCAGTGAAGGACGAGAGAGGACCAGGCCTGGACTATTTTATGTGATGTTATGTTTATGTGTGTTAGAGCCCGAAGCCATTTGTTTTGAGAATAATGGCTGGCTGATGAAGTTATTGGCTGGCTAGCCGGCTCAGCCAAAACCTAAATGGCTGCTGCAGCCGCCAAACTTTTCATAGCTGCAAATGACTGAAGCTGCCACTTCATGTCTACAGATGTCTATGTTATACTGATTTACTGTGATGAGAGGGGGACGGCAGAGATCGCGGAGAAGTATGTTGATTAAGAACGCAAACTTTTGTTGAATTTATGAGAAATCTACAGACGCAAACAGACAAAGTGTAGTAAAATAAAGACCTAAATGTGTATTTCGGACTTTTTTTCACCACAAGTCAGAAAGAAGACATGATATTGAAGACAAATATCCAAAAATCTCAAAATTGACCAGTAAAAAAACCCCAATGTTTTTGCCTGCCGTGTCTCGCCTTAATATAAACGCACACTGTTACCAGTATTATTTTGGACAAAGTTTTGCACATTTCACTTCAATGTACACTGAAGCATGCGTCGTGAATTAGCAATGTGGAAACGGTGGTTTGTTACTGCAGTAATATCACATTCAGTGCTATAAATCTCTCCGTTCCAGAATATTTGGTTCATAACATCAATCTTTGATTCGGGTGTTTGTGCAACCGTGCCCTGAAGATTTAACAAAAGTCTGGGTAGGCCTAAGTTAAAAAAAAAAGTAAGTAGGAATTAAGAAAGTATGTGAGAAGTGATATCAAAATTACCTTGCTTGCTTCTTTCCGCCATTTCACCTCAGTGCGAGAAAAAAATGCATCGCTTCTTCTGTACGGAAAACGAGCAATTTTAATTGGTCGTCAATTCACTGTGAGTCTGTGTATCGTATCAACGAGCACAAGACTGTGCTGTTATGAATCCAGTGGGAAAATAGATCTTGTGCATTGTTTATATATTTCATGTGTGTATGTCTCTATGTGATAGAATTATTATTTGATGCAAATAATTCTAGCCGGCTCAGCCAAACTTTATCAGATGGCAGCTCAATTTGGCTTACGAAATTATTGGCTAGCGGTGGCTGAAATTCTAAATGGCGCGCCTGGCGGCGGCTTCGGGGTCTAATGTGTGTGCCCCAGTCGTCCGTGAGGGGCTGCCACCTTTACTTTCGTTTTGTTGTTATTTTACATGATTAAAGTGTGTGAAACACACCTGTTCGCCTGTTCCCACCTCCTTCTTCCTTGACCTTGTTACCGCATTATTGAGATAGTAAGACAAAAAGGACAGAATCTCTTCAGTTTTCCTCAGTCTGGTCAGCTTCCATTCCCCCGGCACTTGCAGGATTATTCTAACACTCAACAGCAAGCCTTATCCTATCTCGGGCATCCAGCATATAAAATCTCCCCCAATCTTTCTCCTTCTCAAGAAAAACATGCGACAGGCCTTATATAGCAGCTTTCTCTCACACTGGGCCGATGAAAAGCCCCTGTTCACCTCATAAAGCATCCATACAAGAATAAATTCCTGATTACACCACACTGTGGCATATTTTCAGTGTTGTGACAGGTGTGTCACCTAAAGTTTTGTCATTGGGAAGTAAAACTTGTCCTGAATTTTAAAGAGGATATATCATGGAAGAAGCATTATCCCTGCTCTTTTGTGTTTTGTGTATGCGTGTTGTCGAGTCACTTTTATTTATATAGCGCTTATACAAATTGATTGTTTTAATACAGATAGTTTCAAAGCAGTGTGTAGACATATACTCTAAGGCCTGTTTCACTATAATCTACAGTACAATATGGCCACATGAATTTATTTTAGCACCCTATCACAAAGCTTGTGTTAGGTTTACTTCTGAAAATGCACTAAACCCGATCAACATAACTTTGTGCACTATAGGCTTTTATGAACCCTATACCTGCTTTTTTAGATTAACACACGCACACTCACAAATTTGGCCAAAATATAATTTAAATATATATAAAATGCATGTTGTAAATGTAAGGAAGAAAGAAAGTTAAAAAGAAAATCAAACCTTCAAATGCCAAAATATTTTACAAAATGCACTTCAAATAGCAAGAAAAGACATTTCCAATCGTAAGATACATTATGAGTATTTTTATATAAATATATTTTGGAGAACAGGAACATAATTAGATTGCAAATATATTTAAACAATGAAAACAAATATATTTTTCTGAAATCAATTTACAGTAATATAGCCATTTAGCATTTTTTATCTTTTTTTCCATCTGTGATTTTGTCATGTAAATGTAAATTAAAATACACTTTTTTTATGGGCATTATTAATTGAAACACTCAATGTAGTAACATGAAATCCAATGTTAATCTGTGTTTGTTTCTGTTTTGGGTGAGTCTGACATGTTTCAGCTAAGTTTCCTGTGCTTCAGTTTGTTTCTATGGTTTTTCATTGATTGATTAAATAACAATCATACATCTGTGGCTTTTTTTTTTTAAGGAAGGATCCCCCTGCTTGCACTGCCCAGTCTCCAGCCCTGTCTTCACTGCCTCCCATCAGCCCTTCGTCTCCTCCGGCTCCTCTTCGCCAGCTCAGCCCTGGAGTGTCGGCCCTATAGCTCCGGAGAGGCCCTTCAAGCCCGTCACTCCACCTCAGCCTGTCGACCAGTCGGCTCCTCCACCCCTCGGCTCCACATGGGACCGTCGTCACTCCGGCTCCACCTTGGTCAGTCGTCACTCCGGCTCCACCTTGGTCAGTCGTCACTCCGGCTCCACCTTGGTCAGTCGTCACTCTGCCATCGGCATGGACTTGCAGGCCTTCACCTGCGACTCATCCTTCCACCCCTTTGGCTCCATCGGCCTCCGTCTTCCCTCTGGCTCCACCTCAGTCCTCGAGCGCACCGGCTGCGCCTCAGTCCTCCGGGACCCTGGTTTCGCCTTGTCCCCTCGTCTCCGCGACTCCACCTTGGTCTCCAGGACATTCTATCTCATCAGATCTTCAGTCTCCACCACCATCGGCTACGTCTAGATCAGTCGGCCACCTGGTTGCCCCTGTCAAGTCTCTGCCATGGCTCCTCCCTCCTGAGTCTCTGTGGGACTCTTTCTATTTTTGATGTTTGTCATTAATAAGGCGCAAGGTTGCTCCTCCTTGATGGGAAGGATATGTTATCTGTGTTTGTTTCTGTTTTGGGTGGGTTTGACATTTTTCAGTTCAGTTTCCTGTGTTTCAGTTTGTTTCTATGTTTTTTCATTGATCTAAGTTATACCTGTGGCTTGGTTTGTTTATTGGTTAGTTTGCTCTATTCAAGCCCTGTGTTTTGTTCAATTCATTGTCTGTTCTCGTCGGATATTGTTGGTTGCTCTGTTCGTGTTTTTCTAGTCCAGAGTATTTTGAGCTTGTGTTTAATAAAAGAACTGCTGCTAAATCCTGCTCTTTTTCATCTTTCCTGCAACCATTGTTGACATCCAGCAGTACGTAAAGTAATTTATTTAATTTATTTTTCGGGTGTTAGAAACCATTTGACTAAAATTACAAATGGATTTCAGGGTAAAAAATAAACTATGCAAATGTAAAATATGCATAGTTTGCGGCCTGGAAGAAGGGCCGGTGACTTATCTCCATCAAGTTGAGTTTCTATCAAACAGGAAACTCACAAGCTCACATGCAGCTTGCTTCATTAAACCAATGTTCTCCAATTAGCATGCATTTTTTTCTCTCTTCTGCCGGTGGAAGGCTGCCTGGGTAAAAGTTTTGAACTGAGGAGATAAAAAATAATTACACGTTACTTTCAGCTAATTACACTGAGCAATGAAAGGGCACTGCAGAAATTTAAGCCCAAATAAATCAAAACCACCCAACCATTTATTTCTCCCCTGAGACTTAATCAAATAAACAAAATCATTCAAGAGGCATATCTTCCACCATGTTCAGGGATGTTCAAAATGAAACTTAATTAAATTCAAAATTTTAATTCTGAAGTAATTACTGGAAAATTATGAATGGATGGTAATTGCACAAAGAGAAGTATGCAACTAATTGGAGAGGACAGGGTAAAATGAGAGTGACAATGATCGCCTCTGTCTTTTTGAATATCAGACTGTAATTACTGTGGTAAAATGAATTTTTTTTTCATCATGGCATAAATTCATAAACAGGAAATTGTAGGGACACACTTTTCAACCTAATGTGAAAAAGCAGACCTTGAAGCGCTCTCTCACACACACACACGTTCAAACCAGCTCTGCATATCTCGGTCTACCTTGCATCAGCCTTACAACACCCTTCTGCTAAGTTTAATCAAGTGATAAATCTAGTTTCCTGTTAGGATCGACTCATCGGGGTGAACATCAAAGTGTGATTCCCTTGCAGCCATGACTGCAGTCTGCTTCAACAGGGCAGAAAAGACACACACTTTCATGCACATACACAACATTATGGTTCCATGAGATTCATTATATCATTCCCCGTTGTATGGCAGACTCTTATCTGATTTGCAACCTCTGTGTCCTGTCTCTGTTCAACTAATGCAGCAGACAGACATCAGTAACAGGCCAGCAGCTTTTTAGCCCACAGAGACTCGCTGAGAACATGAGAGGATTGTGTAAAGGCAGTGTGGGAGAGCTTAAGGCTCTTTAAAGAGAAGCTAAGAGACAGCCGAAGTGTTTGGGGAAATGAACATTACTTTAGTGGAATTTGTACTTTGGTATAATATTGTTGATATGAATGCATGAGGAGAGCGTTGTAACACATTTTGTGCTAGTTTTGTAGGCAAGTTGAATAAGTATTGAAAATAATGGTGCGTTCAAGTCCTCCATGGGAAGTTGACGTAATACATCAAGTGTGTTCAAATCAATTTGGTTGGAGCAAAATGGTGATGTACCTTTTCCATAAAAATGCGCAACAAATTGTTGCAACTATTTCTGCTAAATGTTAAATAAAGAATGTTCATCAGGTGCATGTGTTTTTTTCTTTTTGTAGTTTATATATGTGCTGTAAACTGAATCTGAGAATCTGTAACATCTGTTCTGGGTTTGAGTTATCTTGTTAGTTTTGTCTTATTCCAAATTCAGTTTTTTTGTCTTTGTTCGTGTTACCATGGTTTTTGATTTGCCCTCATGTATCACACGTGTCTAGTTACCCTGTTTAGTCCCTAGTGATTCTCTATGAATATATAGGCCTCATTTTCAGTTGTTGTTTGTCAGATTTCATCACTTTTTCAGTGGTTGTTCTGTTTATCATGTTTTGTTTTCTAAGAGCCCAAGTGTGTCCCTGCGTTTATTTTGATTAAAGAAAACGGCTTGCAGATAAAGTCAGCTCTTTTATTTCTGTCTTTATTCAACCACTGTGTCACAGAAACATCATATATATTATTTCATATTTGTAAAATATTATTGTATTTTGGGTAACGCTTTAGATTACAGCCCGGAAAGTACTGCGTAATTAAGATGAATGTACAGTGTAACTTTCTGTAATTATAGTGTACACTACCTATAAAGTACTTGCATGTAAGTATAAGGGAACAACATGAAAAGTTTGGGGAATAAAGGGGTAACAACCAGGAAAATTAAAAAATATTTATACTGTAAGTATTAGCTATAGAACTAAGGGGTACTTATTCTACTATTATGAAACAACAATCTTACATTTGGGAGATATTTAGCGAGAACATATACACTCACATACCTTTTTGTAACAATTGTGTACCAATACATATTGGCTTTTAAAAAAATACAGGGTACATGCATTTATACAGCTTTTTTTTAATAGAAATGTAATACAGTAATTTTTTTATAGCAACTTTTTATACAGTATGTTTAAGTTTGGGCTTACATGTTTCAAGGCAAGTAAAGCTAAAACTATTGCAATTTGTTTAAATACTGGGAAATATACTCTTGTTCCATGTAGTTACAGGGTAAGTGTGACATTGCGGGCCGTAAATTAAAGTGGTGCTTGTTACCCTCTTCTTTCATGAAGATACAGGTTAAGTAAAAATACATACACACAATTTAAGGTTACACTTTATTTTCAGGTGTCATTGTTACAGTGTAATTATGTGTTTAAGTACTGAGTAATATTAAGTAACTACATGCACTTACTACAGGGTAATATCACTGATTCGGAAACCTTTATTTGAAAAACAAATTATTACAGTTGGTCTGAAGCAATAGTCTACAGTTTAATAAGTTTAAAATATTGTAATTTTTCTTACAAACACCTATCGTTTCACTTCAGAAGACATTGATCCATCCATTGGGGTCGTATGTTATTGCAGTATGTGCTGTTTGATGCTCCAACTTTTAGGAACACATAAGCTTGCATTATATGTATTCCCAGAGATGTATTTTTTATTTTTCTAAAAATCTTAATTTGTGTTAATCTGCAGAAGGAAAGTCGTATACATCTTGGATGGCATGAGGGTAAATGATGAGTAAATGGGGAGGACGTATTTCTGGGTGTATTTTTTTTTTTAAATACATAACACAGAATAGCAAGAGACACGATTTCTTAAGATTCATCAGTGGAAAGAAACAAAACGAAGAAGAGGAACAAAAGGAAGAAGCCAAGCAAGAGAAAAAAAGGTGGGACAAAACGTGCTACTTTCTGTCAAGACTTAAGCATTTGACATTTATTGTTGTTTAAAAAAAGCCGTTTTAAAAGAAAAAAAGTGTTGTAAATCTGTTTTGAATTAAGTTGTTTTTCAAATAAAGGTTTCCAAGTCAGTGATATAAGATTGTGTGTATGTATTTAATTGTACTTACCTTGTAACTAAATGGAACAAGAGGGTAACAAGAACCACTAAACAAGAGTATCTTTCCCCAATATTTAAGAAAAAGTTGCAATAGTTTTAGTTTTTAAAGCACTTTTGTTAAAAAGATTACTGTATAAATTCATAGATATGTACCCTGTAATTTTTAAAAAGCCAATATCCTAGTATGTATTGGTACACCATTATTACAATAAGGTACGCAGTGTATTTTCTCGCTAAATATCTCCCAAATCAAATGTAAGAATGTTGTATCATAATAGTAAAATAAGTACCCCTTCTATAATACTTACAGTATAATTTTTTACCCCTTTATTCCCCAAACTTTATTGTTCCCTTATACTTACATGTACTTTAGGTACACTATAATTACCGAAAGTTACACTGTAAAATCGCTTTAACCCTTAATCAGTGTTAGGGTTTACGTTTTTGGTGTTTGGGGTCAGATAGACCCCACACTTTTACAGAGTGATTGCATAAGGAAATATACATTTTTTACATAGCAAACTATATATCTTTTTTTTTTTATTTACTTCTCAACTATACATTTATGCTGTGTGTTTTTTTTATAAAGAAATCACTTAAATGATGATCTTAATTAAATCTAAATTGTTTTTGGACATTGCTCTTTGTGTTAGGGATAGAATACTGCCATCTGCAGGTTTGTGGAAAACTCTAGGAATTGTAGTTAAAGAAAGAAAGTGCAATGACCACATATCCAATAGAGGTACATAGGGACTCATTTCATTTTCACTTAATTTTTCTTGATGCTTCAACTTCTCCTCACAAATTTATGATATATAGGGCTATGTATTTATGATATATATATATTTTTTTATATATAAAATATTTATCATTTTAAAGAATCTCAGCACTTTGATCACTTAATATGATAATAATCATATTTTTGATTAACTACTACATAGATCAACTCAAAATAGGTGTCATTTGAAAGCTTGGAGTCTGAAGTTTACAATGAATGTAGGCAATTTGATTAACTCCTAAGTAGTGCGGAGTTATTTGCTGATAAATAGAAAAAAAAATGTTTTCATAATTTATGAAATACTTTTTTGTACTACGTACTGCAATAGGCTATGTAAAATACATCATACAGCTCAGATAGTCTTGTGTCATTTGAAAGGGCTCAATGAGTAGAATACAACAAGCACAATTGTTTTGGGCGTTTTACTAAACTTGAGCGAGTTTTTGTACATGAAGCATCTCAAGACCCAAATATGGATGCTGAATTTATGACACATTCATTGTGGACACTGATTGTGGAAAATGGCACATCATTATTTACAGAAGATGCTTACGATTAAAATGAGTCCAAACTCAACATAATCCATCACTCAGAACTAAAGATATTCCTCATGGAGTTCTAACATAAAAATACCACATGCACATAGCCAAGCAAGGTAGCTTTGCCTTGGCCTTTTAGCTCTTATCTTCATGAAACATACATCGATCATGAAAAATGGAACATCGTTATTTACAGCAGGAGCTCACGATTAAACAAAGCCCAAACTCAATATAATCCATCAATCAGATCTAAATATATTCCTCATGGAGTTCTAACACAAAAAAAAAATCCCACAGACGCACCTATACGGATGAAGCACTCGCGTTGCGTTTCCGTCTATAACTTCATGAAGCACGTATACAGGTCATAGAAAATGGCACGACATTATTTACAGCAGACTCTCACGATTAAACAGAGCCCTAACTCACTATAATCCATTACTCAGATCTAAAGATATTGCTCATGGGGCTGTCACTCACGAACCCGAACACAGACCTTTGTATAATAGATGGAGCTATGATGTCACGTTTTCACTCATAAACTCAATGAACCATGCATCATAAATTGTTGAAAATGGCACCTCATTATTTACAGCAGATTTTTACAATTAAAATAAGCCCAAAATGAACATAATCTAATTGAGTTGATCACAAGATATTCCTCATGGAGGAACAATTAAAAAAAATGCCCATTAGGGGGCGTCAAGGACTGAACAAAAATGCTATCTTGGTTCCAAATGCTGTAACTTGATAACTTTATACAATCACCACATTCAGATGCAGCTCACATTTAGGGGAACTTCCCCCAAAAAATAATTTTCCTCCTAACAAATTTCCTTCCCGAGTTGTCGATGAAAATTGAAAAATGAAAACTATGTCATTAATGACTCACCCTCAGGTCGTTAATCTCAGTTCATCTTAGTCTGAGAGCTTTCTGTCCCTCCATTGAAAATGGTATACTGTCCTTGTCCAGATAGGAAATAAAGACATCATCAAAGTAGTCCATGTGACATCAGTGGGTTAGTTAGAATGTTTTGGAGCATCGAAAATACATTAAGGTCCAAAAATAACAAAAACTACAACTTTATTCAGCATTGTATTCTCTTCCGGTTCTGTTGTCAATCCGCGTTCAGTGACGCTGCTGACGTAAGACGCTGCTGACGTGTTCTGGTGCGTCCGTGTATTCGGGTTCAAATAAATATGCCTGGGCAAAAAAATGCAAGTCTTCCTCTGTGTCGAAATCCTTAGACATGTTTGCGAAGATTGTTTTGTTTACAGCGTGCGTCTCCATCAGGAAAATCAATTGTCTGGAGAAGGAAAAGGTTAACGCTACCATGAGTCCTGTGCCAACAGTGGCAGATTAAGACTCTTTGGTGCCCCTGGGCATTGACACCTAGAGTTAAAACTGTCCTTTTCAACCAAAATCCAACGTATGTCCGATGTTGATGTCAAACTAACTTTCCTTTCCAACCATAATCCAACATCTATTGTTCTGACGTCAACCCAACTTTCGCGCACTGACAACTAGAGTGCTCCCCAAAATCGAAGTCATAGTGAATCAGTTCGTCTTGAACGGTTCTCGTTCTCATTTGTAGCTCTGAACTGGTTCATCTCAAATGGTCTCGTCTCTCATTATTGGAAGGTCCTATTCGTTTTAGTGAATCAATTCATAGGCCTACTCACTGATCTATTCTTTTGAAAAATACACATAAACATTATTAAACGATTCAAATGCCTTCATGACATTTTATAGCATTTCTTTCATAGCAAAATATTTAGTTCAGCATTACGCATCCAACTTCGATAGATTTAGAAAGTTATTTAGAATCTGTTTAATCCCATTAACCCTAATTCCATTTTAGTGCCAGAATCCTCTAAATATTATATTTAAAAAGATATTAGCCGCGTTTCCACTGCCGGGCTAGGGCCGGGCCAGGGCTAACAGCGAGCCGAGCCGAGCCAGTGGTCTCGGGCCTTAAGCACCGGGCTTGCGTTTCCACTGCCGGGCCAGTAGCCCCGCAGCGCTGCCCTAAACCCCGCCCCTAACACGCCTTTCTGGATCAAACGTCATACATACAACCCAACCCATTTCAGCGGATATTATGAATTTATTTATTTTTTAAGTTAGGAAGATAGCATGTATATTAACTCACCGGCCGTGGCTGCAATAGTGTCCCGATTGTCTCGCGAGTTGTCACTAACAGAGGGACGGTGACCCAACACACGTCCATCAAGTCGAACCATGGAAAAATCCTTTTCTGAGCTCCGCTTTGTCCGTTGTGGGTTTTAATCGCCTTAAACAATACTGCGCCCGCAACTTTTCTATTTTTTCCTGAACTTGAAGCGTTGATCGCCGCATGCTTAGAAAGTTCAGCATCGATGTATTTAATAACTTCCTCGTTTCTTCACACGCTGTCAAATTGACGTTGTACCCTTTCTTCTGCGCAAATGCTCAGAAGAGCTTTGCAGCGATTATTTTGCGCGATATAAAAAAGTGAAATGTGCATCTTGCTTCAGATCATAACGTTCCATAACACCGATAAACTCCGCCAAACTCCGCCTTTTACCTTGAGCACGCGTCTAGCCCGAGCTGGCCCGCTTTGGCCCAAGGTATTCGACGGGCCAGAAATCCTGGCCGTTGGCCCTGAGGAAGCCCCGATCAAGCCCCGGAAGTGACAGTGGAAACGCGTCTGGCCCTGGCACGCACTAGCACGGCTCGGCCCTGGCCCGGCAGTGGAAACGCGGCTATTGTTACCTTAAAGGGGTCATCAGATTTACATTTTCCACAAGTTGGTATGATTCTTTAGGGTCTTCATGTAAAGTTTGTAACATACTTTGGTTAAAATTCCTCAATGTTTGTGTAAAACAACACCCTTTTTAGCTCCTCAAAAACAGCTCTGTTCACAGCGGCCCGTTTCGGTGCATGTCTCTTTAAATGATAATGAGCAACTGCTCACCCCACCCCTCTCTTCCATGGGGGGTGCCGACACAAGACACATAAACTGCTGCCTTTGCAACCTTCCTTGGCGGACAGTATACAAATGGCTGAGGTAGGAAATATGCTAATATTTTTTCATTGTATATGGTGGTTGTGTCCACACACTGCAAAGACACATTTATATGCAAACACCATATAAAAGTGAATTTTGCATCCAATAACCCCTTTAAGTAGCTTTAATGCAATTAGTTACTTTTTGTTGGAAGCTACAGTACATCTACCGTCACCTCAAGGTCAGTGGTGCATTTATGGTATAATTGGTTAAACTGATGATGTTACATCTCTGCTACAATCTCCCCTAATATTTACTTAACATCATTGTTTTTTTATTATTGTTTTAGTTGGTGTTATTTTATATTGGAGAATAGAAGTGCTGGCAAAACAAGGTAGGCTACCATCTTTTAATCTTTGGCATATGGGAGGAATCAGAGCTATCTTCGCTCACTATTTTGTAGCCGAACAATTTGTTTCATTATATATAGTTAAGCTTTCTTTGAAAGCTAACCAAGATAGACTTAATTTAATGTTATTATTTCAGTCACATAACGCTACTGAGAATCTGTTGGCTCCTTTTAAGTTTCACAAATGTTCCCATCTGTGCATGTTTTTACAGCTTACAGTGATTTAAGCAGCTGATTCACTTGGCTGAGGTGGTATTAGCCGCTCAGAAAGATAAAAGTCTACCTGTATATCATCTGTTATTTTTGTAATCATTCACAAAACTCCTTAGCAGACTACTAACCTCTCATCCTAAATGGTTTCTCAAAGTTCAGGATGTCCACTTACAAGGCGTATCAGGAATTCTGAGCACTCTGCAAAAGAATGAAAGGAACGACCAGAGGAGAGTCTCTGCTCGATTGGAAATGTATTACTGTAATCGCTTTTATTGTAAAATACTTTTGACCACAACATGCAAAAAAGACTGCAGGTTCAAAAGACATAATGAATTTCATTTCCAAAGAAAGCATTTTAATGTAGGCTAATATATGTGATGGTCACGGTGGCTGTAAACGAACGGAGATAGAGAACAATAACAGTCTTTATTAGATCCACAATGAACATTTAGGAGATTGCAGGAGAAACAACCACGTTTACACTGAACTGAAAGAACTCAAGGCTTAAATACAGGGAATGGAATAAAAGAGAATCTGAACAGTGCATGGAATTAGGAACTGCGGAAAATAATTAACAAACAGGAAAACTAACTAGGAACAGAGCAAACAGAGAGAAAATGTGACACATTGACAACAATGACAATGTAACTGTGACAATGTAAGACATACAAAATTGGAAAAACTTCGGGAGTTTTAAAATCATCATCTGCTTGGTTAAAGCTGCTGTCCGTAACTTTTTTGGGTTAAAAATGATCCAAAATAATAATAATAAAAAAAAAAACATAACCAGCCAGTGTTAAAAAATATCTGCTTACCTTTGCTCGATTCAAAACGGTAAGCTTGTAATAATGATTTTAATTCCAGTGGTACTGGTGGATTTCCGCGTGAAATTCGAGCATGTCTTTGCGTCATTACGTCACATCTGTACACATAAAGAAGGAGTCCCTGGAAGTAGGCTATATTGCGTGAGCGGATGTTGGAGTTGGAAGCTTTTAGCCTTTTCTCACAGCACTTCAAATAATTAAACTCATGACCGATCCAGAAAGGTTCAAACGACAACCACCAGTGACAACTGGAGATTCACCCGTGGTAAAACCCAAGAGAATTCGGACTTCGGAGTGGGTAGAGAAAAAAAAGAGATTGCAACCGGGCCCACGCGAAAACAAGAATAAAGGGTTAGTTCACCCAAAAATGAAAATTAAGTCATTAATTACTCACCCCCATGCTGTACCAACCCCGTATGGCCTTCGTTCGCCTTCGGAACACAAATGAAGATATTTCTGATTAAATGTGACAGCTGGATCACTCCTCCATAGGCTGCCTAAGGGAATGAATCCTGACGGCCCAGAAAGTCAATGAAGAAAATGTTTAAATATTCCATGTCACAACAGTGGCTCAACTATAAGTTTATCAAGCGACGAAAATACTTTTTGTGCGGAAATAAAACAAAAATAACGACTTTATTCGACTATTCCTTTTCTTCCTTGTAGGCCTGAAACGAGACTTCAAGAGATTTCCACGACGCATGCGTGAGAATTGCAATCTCCTTCAACTACTTCAGTTAAGTTCTCGCGCGTGCGCGTCGTGGAAATCTCTTGAAGTCTCGCTTCAGGCCTACAAGGAAGAAAAGGAATAGTCGAATAAAGCTGTAATTTTTGTTTGTTTTTTCGCACAAAAAGTATTCTCGTCGCTTGATAAACTTATAGTTGAGCCACTGTTGCGACATGGAATATTTAAACATTTTCTTCATTGACTTTCTGGGCCGTCAGGATTCATTCCCTATGGAGGAGTGATCCAGCTGTCACATTTAATCATAAATATCTTCATTTGTGTTCCGAAGACGAACGAAGATCTTACGGGGTTGGTACAGCATGGGGGTGAGTAATTAATGACTTCATTTTCATTTTTGGGTGAACTAACCCTTTAACATTGGCAGGGCTTTTGAAAGGTGGCGTGACCTCCGTGATTTGAAGGGGTTCAAAACGGACGCAGAAACGGCTTTTTTTCTGTTGGACGGGTAAGACATTTCAATAGTTCAATCGTGTAACAGTAGCACACTTGCTCGCTTAATTCACACAGTTACGGAGTTTCCTTTGTTGTGGCTTTTTTCGTTTTGCTATTATGGTAAATATGAATTATTTTGTGCTAGCTATGAGAGGGAGCAAATCACCTCTACTCCAAGAAAACCAAACCCGCCTCCTCCATTGTCAAGCATTGGATCTGAATCAGATCGGTAAAGTGAAAATTATTCTTTTCCCAAAAATTATTAGAGTTATATTATGTAAAACACGTTTATGCATAATAGGGATTCAGTTCATAAACCGTTTATTTCATAGCACTATGACTACTTGTCAGTATCCACACCGTCGCGGTGACTGACAGACGCGCAGTCTCCTCAAAACAGTGTGTTCATCCGCGCTGTTTCATGCCGATGTACAACTCATTTTCAAAAGTATGTGAAGTTCACATAGACTCTTTAAAACAGGTCCACGATTTTTACATACCGGTCTGTTATTGTAGGGACATCGACTTTACATTTTCACACCTCTAAACATAACTCTGAACAAAACAAACTGTGTGATTGGTTGCTTTACATGGCAATAAGACAACCTCTTGGGTAGTCCTTAGCCGAGACTAGTATGAATGTAATCTGGATGTACTACATTCATCATTCTGTCATTGTCATGTTGCTTAGCAATGTCAGTTCCATCGCTTCACTACCATTCACAAATCCTCTTCCATAATCTCATGGATAGTAAAGTGTCCATTGAATGCAGACATCAGAATCTCGCCTAAAGTATTAAGTCAGCCACTTTTTGCCAACTTTTATTCGGACGTGTTTCTCTTTTTACATACTGTTTTCCACCTACTGTACACTTAAAAATAAAGGTTCTTTATTGGCATCGATGGTTCCATGAAGAACCTTTAACATCCATGGGATCTTTCCATTAATCAGAATGTTCTTTATAGTGGGAAAAGGTCCTTTAGATAGTTAAACTGGTTCCTTTAAGAACCGTTCACTAAAAAGCTCTTTTTTTAACACAAAAATTGTTCTTCTGTGGCGTTGCTGCGAAAACCACCTTTTGAACAGAAATATGAAGTCAATAAATTTGAAACTTGGATAAACTATGAGAGAAAAAGTAACAAAAAATATTAGATAAGGGGAGAAGAAAAAATTGTGAGTTGGAAATACACACCTCAGGGTTGCTGAAGGGCACCGGTGAGTCTGTTTGAGTGAGATTGAGACTGGGCCGCGATAAAAATACTCTCCTCCGAGGTCACTGGAGCAGTGTGAAAATCAACAAGAGTTGGAGCGCAGTTGACCCATCCTGACCGGAGCATTCACTCTCAGACTGCTTATCTCCCTCACTCAGGCCTCTATCTGCTTGGCATAGCGCTAACTATAGAGCTTAGCCATTGGAACACACACACACACAAGCACTTGCTTCTGTCATTTAGTATCTCTCATATAGCTCTACCTCAGAGATCCTGGGAGTCACTTCAAATAAGTTATGAAGCTCTTCAGCATCCCTTTCTCTCCTGTGACTGAGAATGATGTTAGAGTTCATCAAAACAAACACTTGATAAGGAAATGTGACTCACATGGAGATTAGTGCGGTAGCAGCTTGGAAATGATGGAGGAGAAGCGGGAGATAGGAAAATACCCATCATCATTAGCATTATTGTCAAGACTGTGATCGTCATCATTGCCTGTTTTGTAATTGACTCACAACGTCTCCTCCTGCTCGCTGTTTTCTGCTCAGCCGCGGCGATTAAATGCTGCTGACATAAAAGATCGCATCTTTGCTTTATCGATTAGGCTTTAATTCTTTAATGCTAGAGCTTGAGTGACATCAACACATGCCCCTTTTCAAAGAAACTGAAGCCAGTATACATGGCCACTGCAGCATCTCTGTTTCAAATGTAATCATGGTTGGACATTTTTTAAATGTTATGATTTAAATCAGTGGTTCTCTGCTAGTTTTGCTTCAGAATCCAGACATCTTCTGGCGACCCAATGCAGTATCAAAATTAGGTGTACAAAAGAAAACATGAATTTGAATCACTATGAACTGCAAAGATTTTTCAATATTCTGAACCTACAAGGATTCATTGTAAATCTCTAAAGTTGCTCATACTGTACAATAGTTACATTTTAAAATGCTGTCAATAATGTACATTTTAAAAATGTATGTGCAAAACTTTTCCTACAAATGCCGATGATTACTAATGAGATAACATTGATCTATGAACAAAACACCTTTGACCCTCAACAGACCACTGCTTTAGGGTGTATAGTTGTAATGATTTGATGTACAAGACCAGCTGTTTTTTTTAGGATGCAGAGATGTAGAAAGGGGAAAAAATATAAGAGAGAAA
The DNA here is from genome assembly GCA_030578255.1 of Tiaroga cobitis. Classification (NCBI taxonomy): domain Eukaryota; kingdom Metazoa; phylum Chordata; class Actinopteri; order Cypriniformes; family Leuciscidae; genus Tiaroga; species Tiaroga cobitis. Next base: position 23,453,786 of record CM060607.1, on the reverse strand, counting down.
TAGCACAGTTTGAGGATGACATGGGGAAGGAAAATACAATATGAGAGGCAAGGGAATGTGGGTGTTGGCGCAATCCTCATGCACTACATTAGGCTGCCATACTAGGCTCATACACACAAGAGTATATGGAGAGACTGTTTGGTCAGGTGGATGGTTGACAGACGCTCCAGCATGTGATGTCTTATCATCGGATTTTTAAGGCAGGAAGATTAGCTCCATTCACATGGGTTTTTAAAGAGGGTTTTAGAAAATCTGGGAAGGATTTAAAAGATCTAGATTAGAAAGTTTGGAAACGTTTTGAAATGATTTTGAAAATGGAGATATTCCAACTCCTACAAATAGCCAAATTCCATGAGGAATGGTTACTAAATCTCTTCTTTTCAATGCATTTTTCAGCACTTTTAAAGTCGCTTGGGGGTGAGAACTGGAAGTTTGACATTTTAAGCTAAAATCCCCTGCTGAAAACACTCATTTAGAGACTATCTTGGGTTAATTTATGGAGAACTGTGTTTTTTTGTTACTCCATTAGCAGTTTTCAGATCTATAAGGTAAGCTTTACGACTTCATTTGACAAGAACCATTGAAAGGCGTGTGAAGAAGGGGCTGAATAGAATCAAATTTTTTCACAAAAATATTAAGGAGCACAACTGATTTCAACATTGATAATAAAATAAGTATTTCTTAAGCACCAATCAGCATATTAGAATGATTTCTGAAGGATCATGTGACACTAAAGACTGAAGTAATGGCTGCTGAAAATTCAGCTTTGCCAACACAGGAATAAATTACATTTTAAAATAGTTTAAATTGTAATAATATTTCACAATAGTACTCTTTTTACTGTATTTTTGATCAAATAAATCCAGCCTTGGTGATCGTTTAATCCAAAAATAAAAATCATGTCATCATTTACTCACCCTCACATCCTTCCAACCAGCATGGCTTTCTTTCATCTGTGGAAGATATTGTGAAAAATGTCTAAGTAAGTAAAAGTATCTAAGTCCAATCAATTTACGTCATCTTCACGTATCACTGACCTTGCAATGCATCCAAATCCAATGAATCCAAATCCACTTTTTCTGCCATGTAGTGGCTGATATTTGAATCTTTTTTTAAACCTGGTGACATGTTTCAGCAGGAAAGTTGACTGGACATACTTTAAGTGACTCTCTGTTGAGGCAATGTCCTTCTCCTTGGATTGCAGAATGTATTTTGTCATCAGATGTCCGTATTATTCAACACTTCATTTTTCAATGCTTATTTTGTGATAATATGCCAGGCAGATGTGACCTTGGATGACATGCAGCTCATCCGTAATGCATCTGGCATCCTATTACCAGTATAAACTTTTTAAATGTTACTTTCAGCAGGGATATCTGCAAAATGACTAAATCAAAATCGTACATTTTTCAACTTGTGATGCCATTTAACTGTCAAGCTCAAAGTGACAGTTAAATTCCCTCCCTTCAGTGCAAATCAGAGTGCAGAGAGCCATATTAAGCAGCAAAGGAGCATGAAAAGTCAATTCGATGGCATATTAAACACGAGGGTGCATGTAGCCTCAGAAGCAGCTTCTGGAACAACTTCTGTTCTGCAAGAATTATAGGCACAAACTCAGTACAACAAAGTAACAGATGCTATAAAGAAATAAATGCATAAAGCCAGGGGGGTGTAGTTAAGGGGTACATTTGTCATTAAGGAGCCTTTTTGTAATGTTGTCATCTTGAATTTGAGTCATATTAAACCATTTTTTTCCAGCTAACAAAATGGCACAGAGGAGCCTTAGGAGTGATTTAGTGAGTAACAAAACTCACTAAAATGTCCTGATGAAACAATAAAATAAAATAGCAACAAAATAAATATGAAATAAAAACTAATGGTCTCTGTAATATTCAGTATATACGATCATGCTGTATAATGACAATAATAAATGTTTCTTCAACTTTTTTGTGCAATGCAATTTTTTCAAGTTTTAAGATTGTTGGGTGTGATATGTAGCCTACCCGGTTATTTCCGCTAACTCTCTCTGCCTCTACATTTATACATTTAAATTCATTCAACAAACACTTTTATCCAAAGTGACTTACAAATGAGAAACATCACAAGCAATTTGTCCTAGAGCCAAACAAATATTCCTAGTGCACAATGCCAAGTTTCCCATAAACTAGATAAACACACTACAACAGACATGAAATGCACACAAGAGCAGAAAGAGAACCATTTTTATATTGTACAAATAAATAGGAGTCGTAAGTGCTTTTGTTTATGGTTGTAGATTTAAGTGCTTTGAAAGACATGATTATTTAGCCTGTTTTTCCTTTGAATACAGTAACTTTTCCCTTTCCTGTTCTATGTGACTGATCATGTCCTTGACATTTTGTCCTCGTAACTGCCAGTCTGTGATGTGTTACTGCTTCCTTTCTGTCCTATATGTTTGCATTCAGTCCATTTGTATATTCGCTGTATTCTCTGGTCAGCTAGGCAGACTGACTAAGAAATGATTTTGCGATGATGGATCCTAAGAGGAATGACGAAAACTCAGAAGAGAGATACAAAAGAGACAGAGAAAAAGGAAAAAATGAGAAGCGAGATGCGAGTCTCCTTCAGGATTTACTTCTGACAAATACACAAACATGCAAATACTCAAACATGCATAAACACACAGGAATTAATTTAATGTGTAGTGTCTATTGATAAACTACCTCTACAGCCGTCTTCACGTTGGTAAATTTATTTCTATAAATTATGAAGAATTTATAATGAGTTCCGATAGTCCAAACACATCATGTCCCTCGGCATGCTATTACTTTGATAAACCAAAAAGAGAAAACAATTCAATGGTAGGTCATGGAGCAAATATCATTTGAACTAGCAAGTGGCTTATGAAGTGTTTGTGAACCAGCTTAAGTGTCAGGAGCCGTAATGACGTGCTTGAGTTTGACACTGATATAATGGACCCAAAACCGAATACTCTTCATTCTGCTGAAGAACTGCACCAGCTGCTTCAGGAAAAAACCAGAACTGAATGTTTTATAAAGTCCTTCTAACTCTCATAAGTACTTGTGGCACAGTAAACAAAACACATACTCGGAATGCATTAAGATGCATCAGGGTTATTATAGTTAACTGAAACTAAAACTATAAAAAATAAAACATGCTTGAAATAAAACAAACATTAACTCAAATGAAAAAAAAAGTGTTTTATTTCAGCTATAGTTGCCTGTCATGGTTATGTTTAGTTTAGTTCAGTTTCTGCGATGTCTGTATTAGTTCTGGTCTGTTTCTATGGCAACGCATTTGTTAATCACATTCAGGTGTTCATGAGTTAGTTCCTCCTTTACTCTATGTATAAATTATGTTTATTCTGTTTTCGGTTCTCATTACGTTTACATGTTAAGGTGTTGTTGTTATCATTGAGTTTATTAGTAAAGTCATTTCATGTTTATTCATCGTTGTCATGTGAGTTTCTACTACGCCTTTGCGGTTGTGACAGAAGAACCAACCCTCAAGAACAAATACAAAGAGAAAATGATAGGGACTTACTGGCGTTGCAGATTCTCCTCCGACCCGAGAACCGAGTCTTCTGGGGTACTTGGGTACAAACCATGGCGGCCTCTCCCTCACCGCTTGTGAGCCCGAGGCTACCACCAAGGTTGTCCAAGTCCCAGAGCTAGAAACCATTCCATCTCCAGAGACGAGGCAGGCTGATCAGTCCACCCCAGAGCCAGAAGCGGACTGGGACCTGATGGATCTGTGGACCACAGATCCTACTCCCACCCAAAGACCCATCCCTGCGTCCTTGCCTTCTTCCCTGGTCCCGTCTAGCCATTTTGATTCTCCGGTCCCGTCAGGAGGCCTCCATCCTCTGATGCTCCCTTTCAATGTCCTGATCCTTTCTTCCCTGGTCAAGCCCAGTCCCCTGGCTCCATCAGCTGTGCTGCAGCTGTCCTGCTCCTAACCTCTGCTTTCGCCGCTGTCTACATGCGGCTCGCCGGCTTCACCTCTACCAGCACGGCATGAGGTGAGGTTGAGGTCTCGGCATCCAGTCGGGCCTCCAGTCCCAAGTCCCCATCTCGACCCATCAGCCCATCAACCTCGCTTCAGCTCTGTGCTCCTTTGTTGTCTCTGTGGCCCATCTGCCCTGAGACTCCGCTGGGCTCACTCGTCTCCAGGTCGGCCTGCGGCGGTCGTCGCTCAGACTCCGCCACGGACTACTGGGATTCCCTCCAACGTTATCGGACTCCTCCCTTCCTCCGACCTCCCTTTCATCCTCACTCACTCCATCGTCGCCCCGGTCAGCCGAGTCCACTTCGCCACCTTAGTTCTGCGAGTCAGCAGCTCAGGTTCGCCTCCGCCAATCGGTCCCTGGGTTCCGTCCGCCCCTTTGGTCAGGACTCCACCCTGGATCCTCCCACTGTCAACGCCACCTGTGGTTAGAAACTCCTCCAGGCTGCTGTCCTTCACCAGCTCCACGGCCTCGACCGAAGCCTCCACCCTCTTTCCTCCTCTTGGACTATTTCCGTTAATGCGAGAGGACACGCCTTCCGGAAGGGGGAGCTTATGTCACGATTATTTTCAGTTTAGTTCAGTTTCTGCTATACATGTCTGTATTAGTTCTCTTTTGTTTCTATGGCAACTCATTTGTTAATCACATTCAGGTGTTCATGATTTAGTTCCTCACTTACTCTGTATAAGTAGCCTTTGTGGTTGTGACATTGCCAAAGCAACATTTCTCATTTTCTTTCTAATTCAGATGTTTTATTTAAATAATTTGTTCAATTATTTGTAATAATTGAACCCCCCCCCCCCACCCCTCCTAAAAACTGTCCTGTCCAATTTGCATTATATATATTCAGTGACCCCAGAAAGTATGACCAGAACATGTACAAATGGTTTTGAACAATATATTTATTATTTTGTATAATGCCATATGTCATATAATCTTGGTTTGTTTGGTTGTCCAAATACTTCTTGGGGCCACTGTACATCTAATAAAAATGTATGTATGGCAAATAAAATAATTCAAATATATAATTATATACAGGCCTACATTTAAATGATAAAATAAAAAAATATATATAATAAAAGTGATTAGTTCTCATCTATTATGTGCCTGATCAGTTAAAAGCTTATCATAAATTACAGTTCTCTGTAGCATTGCAATCCCAGACAAAATCTATTGACCTTTCAGCCCGACATTCAGTACCTAAAGGATTCAACAATGCTCAGATGATCTGGGAAGGGTTGTGTTATCCCAAAGGTCATAATGGTAGAGTCTGAGAAGGACATTAACCAAATAGGCAATCTTTCTGCCCCTTTCGTCATTGGAAATATGCAAAATGTGGTTTCTTTCGGACACTGGCTCTGGCATTAGTACCCTGTTGCTGAGTAAAATGTTAGAGTGGATCCAGAGTCCAGCTCCTCTGTCTGTTCTCCTCAACATGCCCACATTCTGCTCTCTACTATTACTCTTCTCTTCACTATTACATTACATTAAAGTCATTCATCAAAACTGACATTCTATCTGTGCAGGGTGCACATCATAATTATTTTAATTCATGTGCCCTCGTAATCTTTAATGAAAATAACTTCTCTCTCTTGTAGCGACATCTCCTATTTGATGACGCATTTACTAGCTTAAGGGGCGGGACAACCTGTCACATGAGATCACAGCAATAGCAAACCACAACCATCCAATCAATTCCTGATGGAAAAAATCAAGTCGCGCCCTACATTTTTTCTAGTTTGAGAAGCCATTTTACTCAGATAAACAATAGGAAATAAAAGACTATGCGCAACTTCCGTTTCATTCACCTATAAAAAAAAAAATCTTTAAGAACAAGTACTCTGTTACGTCTTCCCGGACGAGCTCCCACTTTTCCTACCCATAACACAATGTACAACAATGTTAATTTATCCATAATCATAAACAAACTCCTATAAATTAAATACATAATTTAAATCTTTATATTTTTTGGTTTAAATTATATAAATTATAATATTGGGCATTGCGTTACTGCTGATGCTTTTTCTATCAATGGTTTTCCTCCTATTTCAGAGATAATGGTAATCAGTTCTGTCCTTTGTCTTCTTTTTAATAAGGCTGACAGCAGTGGTACTGCACACCATTCATGTAGAGGGGGGTTAAAGCTTTAACAGCACCTCTGGAATGGCTAGAGATCAATGCGTCATGCCCTGCAGCAGCGACAACTCGACCAGCAGCATGTGATGTGGGCTGCCGTTTCATTTCATTTCACGCTCAGGATCTGAGTGCTACCTCTCACACCGAGGAGAGAGAGAGAGAGAGAGAGAGAGAGAGAGAGAGAGAGAGAGAGAGAGAGAGAGAGAGAGAGAGAGAGAGAGAGAGAGAGAGAGAGAGAGAGAGAGAGAGAGAGAGAGAGAGAGAGAGAGAGGGAGAGAATCACAGATGATGGAGTGGCTGTTTAAAGTAAGGAAACAAACGCGAGAAGGTTGAGAGTGGATGAAGAGAGAAGACAGATAAGAGAAAGGGATGGAAAAGGATTTGTTTACATTGAATTTCATAACCTTCATTTACTCTTATTGTATGCCCAAAGTACAGACATCCCACTGTGCAAAGAAAAATCGTAATACTGTCATAATTAGTCTTTGGCAATTCATTTTTTAATGTTTTAACTGTAAATCTATGTTTTATAATGGGGTACAAAAATAAACTTGCAGTAACAAACATATTACTTTAAGTGTGTTTAAATGTTAAGTTTAGATACATTTACTAAAAAACTAGAAAAAATACTGAGTAAGAGTTTTTTTTTGTAGTGCAAATGAGGGAGTGAGATTCTCCATAAATGATTAATATCAGACACACAAGCAACACGCACCCTGGAAGAGCTAAAAAAAAAATTCTTGCATTAATAGTCATGTAATGTAATGTAACCGGTTCTACTCAACCCGCTCCGAGCGTGATTCGAACTGTAGTCTCCGGCGAGGACACTACGGCAGTTACACTACAGATTTGATATATCAATAATATAAAAATCTAGTTATATTCTAATAATTCCAATATGGTTTACTGTGAACATTAAATAAGTTCTGTAGGTTTTCAAGAAAAATAAATGCCATGTTTTAGTTTATACTACTTGCATTTATTGCAAAGTGACATTTTACATACTTACAAACTCCATACGATCAAAAAGTACAGTATCAACTTAGTGCCTTAAAGTCAACAATATGATATATAAATAAAATAAGACTAATTAGCCCATTGCGAGGTAACTAGCAATTACACCAGCTCCGGTGTGGATCCAGACTCTTACAAAGATTACAACGCCTGTGCAGAGATGACGCCAACCCCTGCCATTCAACAACTTTGAATCAACACACAAAACTGACAAGTTTCCAATATATTGCAATCATTATGATCACAACATGTAATAATTGTTTAACATGCTCATTGTTTCTGCTTAAGTGAATAAATGATGTTAGCTAACTGCATGATTTGTATTATCATAGAACTGTACATTTCTGCCATATGGACATTACTTTGACACAGTCACCTGATAACAGATTACTCTTAATTGTAATGTAGAAACATGCATTTTCTGTGCAAAGCTGCTTTGAAAGGATTTGTATTGTGATAACCGCTATACAAATAAATGTGAACTGAAAAAATAAATATGTAGTAAAGAATATATAGTGAGAATCAAACAAGCATGCAAAACAGAAGAGTAAATATACACAAGTTTCTTATAATCAGAAGAACATCCCAGACATACAGCACTTCAAAAGTGTATTCACCAACTGAACTATAGAAATTGAACCGGACTTCTTCAGCCGAGTTGAACCTCATACTGTTTCCGGAAACAATCTCCAACAGGAAAGAACTCCCAGCAGCGTTCCTGGAACATCTTCCACACATATGATTCCTGTTGTGTTTAAGTCAGAGTATTTTAAAACATTAAAATGTTTTCCATTATTAGTGGTATTTTGATCAAATAAATGCAGCCTTGATGAGAATAAGAGACTTCTTTCAAAAACTATTTGGAAAATCTCACAGACCCCAAACTCCTTTTTCAGTGGTTTCACATAATACTTTATTATTAAGTACACATCTTTCACTCTGAAACTATCCATCTATCTTTTTTCAATAAAGATTTGTGAATACAAGTTGTACCTGTCCAGTATGTTCTGTAACATCCTTATTTATGAGGTACATCAGAAAGAACCTAAAGGGCAAACAAAACGCAAAACAAATGTTATCCACTTTCAGCAAATAAAAATAGACACAAGACTCCTATTTTAACAGATTAAACTTTGTAGGCATTGTTTATTTAACTTTAGGTCATGATTTTTATGATTTTATTAACATTAACAATATTATCAAGGTTTTTTTGGATACAGTGCATTGGAAATACAATGGTATTCTTTAAAAAAACTTGATGTACAGTACCATGTAAATACAAAGGTATATGAATATGTTAATCAATCATTATTATCATGTTTCATTACCATCGTGGTACCACCACAGTACCTTTTTTGTCACATGACATGCTCTCTTGTCCTGACCAGAATACTTATCTCACAACAGCCTTTAAAATTGTGACTGAAAAACATGATGGAAATTAGGCAAAAGTGACCTCTGACCTTTTTCTCAGTTCTCTAGTACTCACAGATAGTTGGCCAGGTTGTGTTCTTGCAGTGTGTGCGACTCGAAGCCATGGGGCATCGTGTCAAAGTACTCGCTCCCAATGCCGCAGATAAAACACTTAGTCTGCAGTAAAAAACAGACTTAATGGCATGCCACATTCACTGTTTAATTATAGATGATCAATTAGCGTTTAACTAACGTCTAGTCCAAAGACCATCTGGCAGAGATTAATGACATATTTACTAACAGAGAAATAAAATATTAACTCACAAGTGCAATGTAGCTCTGATTTATAATTAAGGAAATGTTTGGGTTTTGATCAATTAATTCAGTGTGTCAATTGGAACACAAGACGACAGGCAACATAAATTTGATTCAGGATGTAGCGTGGTGATAAAATAGTCAAATCTGAAGTTGAATGAAAACTCACCTCCATGTCCTCTTTAACCTGCTCCTGCTGGTCTCTCAACTCGCCAAATGCATCAATGATAAGACCTTTCAAACGATATGACAATAGAGCAATTCACCAGTCACAAACACAATTAAGTTGCCAAATGCCAAACATTTGAATCATGAGTATTATTTGACCTCACGCATCAGACACACTTCTAGCATCACACAGTCCTCAGATCTCTTCCAATAAACCCCTCTCAGCATGTGAGAGTGTGATCTTTTAATTAAGCTCTCCAGCGCTGCTCTGCATGACTCAAGTTAGAGGACAAACTAAATGATAAAAAAAAACTGAACACTTCGGCTCATTGTCCTTTTTGAAATTTGGTGCACATTCCAGTTCTTTGCCCTTTCACTAAAATGACTCACAATCTCTCTATCACTCACCCTGAATGATGGCAAGGAGGATGACGATGACGAAGAAGAAGAAGGTGATGTCAAAGATTACACGATAGAACTCAAACTCGTCACCGGCCGGGTCTTCGATTTCATCTCCAATCCCTCCTCCGGCTCGCACGCCAACGTACATGTGGAACATGTAACACTAAGCACACAAAGATTTATTCATTTTGTTTACTTTATTCATGCACAAAAACAGTAATACATTTGTTTTATATAACCATTTTCCACCACCTCTCTGATTTTAACAAGGTGTTTTAACCTTTATAGGTTAATGTATAGGTTATATATGTATAACCTATATGTATTATGTCAACGGATTCTGCTATGATTGGCTAACATTTTCACATGTGAAATGAGTAACAACACCCCTGCTAGAGGCTGCTGAATACTGAATAGGAACTCATTTTTATTCATCAAGGATGCATTCAATTGAGATTTTAATTAAGTGACCAAAAATTCCTGAGAAAAATATAAAATGTATCACGGTTTCCACAAAACAATTAAACAGAAAAACTGTTTTCAACATTGATAATAAGAAATCACTCTTCATCACCAAATCATGCATATTAAAATTATTTCTGAAGAATCATGTGAAGACTGGAGTATGATGCTGAAAATTCAGCTTTGGCATCACAGGAATGAATTACATTTTAAAACAGAAAAAACGTTGTTTTATTGTAATAATATTTCACAGTAATACTGATAATACTGTTCCCTTTCGAATGAGAACTCACGCTGCGGCTGAACAAGACGCTATGGCGTTTACCATAGCGTCTTGTTCAGACGCAGTGTCTCGTTCCCCTTCCCAGGGAACCTGGGTTACATTTGTAACCAGAGATGGGTTTTTTTTTGTCAAATAAATGCAGTCTTGGTGAGCATAAGAGACTTACAAATTTCTTACCAACCCCAAACATTTGCACGGTAGTTGATGTTAATGCTCTCATGTTTTTGACATCAAACCCATGACTATTTCTAAACCTAAGAGATAAATAGACAGAGGGGCAGGGACGTGCGGTCAGGGTAGGCAGGGTAGGCAGTGCCTCACCAAAGGAAATGTTAACATTACATTTATTAATTCCAAGAGCTTTATTAATTCACCACATAATTAATTGCATTTATTTTATTCCAAATATAAATTTTTGTAACAAAAAAAATCAGGAATACTCATATAATACTCCTTTTGCCATAGTTTGCTCCTAAAAACCATTGTTTCATGCAGGAAATTCAAGGCCATGGCCATTGAGGCAGAGGCTCGCAGTGCCTCTTTGGTCCATAGAACGTAGTTTACGGAGATTTGCGCATGCGCAGTCAGTTCTCATGCGGTCTTGAATTATCAACATTGAGGCAGAGACCGAGACTGCTTCATATCCCGTGATCCACTGGCTCTCACTCAGTCCGCGATTCTGACTTTGGTCTGTATGCAGGCAGAGATGTGATGATGCCTGATATTAACTTGGGTTGCTAAATTACCGGAATGAATATACAGTGGCTTAACTTTGTTTTAAAAAGTGGGTGGGACAGGTGGGTGTGTGTGTGCCCACGCGTATGTGTGTAAAGGTGAATGAATCACATGAATAAATATATAGATCCTACAGCTTGATGTAAGTCCTTTAATGGTCCAGTGGTAGAACTTTTGCCGAGCATGTCAGAGGTTCTGGGTTCTAATCCGCAATCGTATAGGTTTTTTTTTCTTTTCTCATCAAAACCGAATATGTTCATCAGTGGTTGTATTATATTAAGCAGGGACACATTTGTGTGCATTTTTGTTTTGTGATTTCACCGGAACGAACAAAGAGTCTCCGAAACAGATTGAAGCGCGCGTGCATGTGAAGACTGCATGAGCCACGAGATACACTGTAACCGCGCCACCGATCGCAGCGGCAAATTACGCCCCTGTGAATATGCCACATTGATATGTCACAGCCTACCCATGACAAGACTTCACCGCATGTTACTGCAGAGGGGCTACTCACTGTGAGCATATCATCACATTTCATGTCCACTGGTTCACCGTCCTCGCTCTTGTTGTAAAACTTGCGGAAGAAGTTAAAGGCAACCACGGTGTAGAGATACACGACCACAGCCAACAGTCCCACTGTCAAAACCAGCTGAAAAAAAAAAAGACAACAGCCTTTCATCTCATCTTCGCAGATATACAGTGACCCAAAAAAGTAGACCATGTCTCACTTAAAAATGCATGAATCTCACTGCATTAGATGACAACAAGAAAATAAGAAACCACCTGGCAGTGATTTTAAATAAAGATGGCACAGAGGTCAGTATGATTTTTTTTCAATTAATAAAATTAATACTTTTATTCAGCAAAGAGGAATTAAAATGATCAAAAGTGACAGTAAAGGAATTTATAATGCTACAAAAAAAAATTATATTTCAAATAACGTTATATTCAACAAGGAATCCTGAAAAATAATCACTATTTCCACAAAAATATAAAGCAGCACAACTGTTTTCAACATTGATGAAAACAAGAAATGTTTCTTGAGCATCAAATCAGCTTTTTAGAATGATTTCTGTAGGATCATGTGACACTGAAAGCTGAAAATTCACCTTGGCATAACAGGAATAAATTAAATTTTTAAATATATTAAAATAGGTAACAGTTATTTAAAAACAGTATATACACATACAAAAAAAAAAACATGGCTAGTTAGGTCTAGTATATTTTTTTATTTGTTACATGATACATACTATAATGACATTCATATTTTTTTAATTATGACTTGAGGGTCTAAACATATTTTGGGGCCACTGTTCGTTCACTCACTCACACTCTCTCTTTCTCTCTCTCACACACACACACACACACACACAAATGTAGTACCTGTTTGCCATTATGTGTAACAGATGATAGTATGGTGCGCAGTGTTTTGAAGCCCATGGCGATGTCTAGCAGGTGTGCAGCGAAGAAAAAATTGTTATAATGACCCAGAACTGACACAAACATATACCAGGCCAGGTAAAGGAAGGACTGAAAGAAAGCAAAACACAATTTCATGTTAGATTTCACTCACTGATTGCCAATTCCTTCTGTTATAACACTTTGAGTGTTCAAAGAGTCAGGAATCTTACATTGTCAGTGAAAACCACTCCCAGCTTCCAAATCTGGTATTTCAAATCAACGGTGTTTAATCTGAAACTGTAAAAACATGAGTATGATTTATTTGATTTATTTTAAACCTATCGCATTGAACACTGCTGCCATCAACTGGCACAAAGTGAAATCCTTTTTTCATTGTCAGTCTGAAGATGAACTGATTGGGATATTTCCCTGAACAGAAGCTGGTTTGGTTGGTGAGTTATTATAATAAATGAAAGCAGAGTGATGTAACTCACAGAGCAGTGATGGCACGCTTTTGTATGGGTCTCTTCCTCTCATGAGCCTCTGAGCTGAAGTCCAGAGCAGCTTTATCCAAACCTAGAAGCTCACTGACGCGTGCTGATCCATACAGCTCTCCATATTTTGCCATCACCTGCGGCACGGAAAGCAATAACAGAATGAATCAAAAACAGAAAAAAAGTTTTGAACCTGCAGCTCAAATAACACAGCTTACTATATCACATCAAGGGATTGGATCATTATTACTGGTGCTGAACCCAAGTATTACATTTGGCACGTAATTCATCCAACACAGTTCATGCTGCAGACACGAATGATATCTCAAACTACGAGTCTTATTGTGGAGAGGTCTGCTGTTGCTTTTCTAACCCACTGGCCTTACGATTTCCACATGGCAGATGACAAAAAAGAAAGCATCCCATAGAATGACACTGAAAGGGGGACTTAAGCCTGAATATCATAGAGAAGGGTAAATAATCACCTAGAAAACACTCGGAACACCCTAGCAACTGCATAGCAATGGCCCCACAACACCCAACCATCATGACAGTGAGGTGACGTCATTTTTTTTCTTTCAGAAAATGTAGAAATCTCTTAAAATACCACAGGTACAAATGTTTTTTTTTTTAAAAAGAGTAAAAATCTAGTTGTTATTAAACTTAGTGTCACTTAGTCACAGATGAGTCACAGACGTTAGAGCTTTGAGATCATTTCATACTATGATGTTTTTAAATAGTTTTGAAAGTACATTTTAAAACTGACATGTCAGTTCTCTTACGAGAGTACTCTCGTGTTGCGTAAGCTAGCTTACGCTACGGGAAAACCTCTTTTCTCGAAAATACTGAAGCCAAAAATTAACCTTATACGGCCACTCCCATCTACCGTGACGAGTCGGAAGGGGACGACGAAGAGGACGGCTGTTCTCTTCTCGCCTCGGGGAGTGAAGAGTGGTCGGGTTCCGTTCCGGTCCCCGCCCCTTCTCTTCAGGAGTCCAGTGGGATTAGAGCCAGCGTAGACGCCGAGCTTCTCCGCCTCCTCACGAAGGCCGTGGAGGACCTCGGCCTGGATTGGTCGCTGCCTGATGAGCCCGCACCCAACAGACTCGACGGCTGCTTTCTCCCTGGTCGCCGCGCAGTGCCTCCCACAAGGCCCGCCCCATTTCTTCCCGAACTGCACGAGGAGTCGAAATCCTGGAAGGCTCCTTTTTCGGCCAGGCTGCAATCATCTGTCTCTTCGACGCTCTCCGTTGTGGACGCCGCGAAGGACAAAGGAAATGTTTCCATTCCTCCGGTCGAGGAAGCGATCGCAACGCACCTTTGCCCGCCCTCCGCTGAATGGATGGAAAACAGCCTCCCCGCCACCTCCGCCACCAGCTTCTCAGCGTCAGCGACCAAAAGAGGGCCAACGCTCGAGCTCGGCTGGCCGTCGCAGGCCGCCCCCTCCTCGGGGACCCAGGCCCAAGATCACACTGGATCCTGTGCCACCGAAATCTTCCTGACTCTAGGAAGACGGCGAAGGTCGAGTCCCGCTGTGGCCGTACCGCCTTTGAAGTCAGCACGTGTCGCTCTCACAGTTCCCGCGGCTGCGGTGACTGGAGATGTGTATTCTACAGCCAACGAGTCAGTTGCACAACCCGCTCGCCTGTACCCAAACGCTGTTTTCACGGCGACCCAAATAAATCTCAAAAAGAGCATTGTTTATCCAGCGCTTTGAGAAGCTGCTTTTAAAGGCGCTTTATAAAATAAAGGTTATTATTATTATTATTATTATTATTATCAGGCTCTCGCCGAAGGTGTTTTAAAAGTAGTTAATGTGCCCACGTCCCAGTGTTCACCCCTACACATAAGCACGGCCCACTCAGTGACACACACTCATTCAGGGCCTGTTTCAATAAAGGCGGTTCATGCCGATTGCGTTTTAAGTGTAAAGAAGGTGCCCGCTTCTCAGCACGCACGCTTACTGTTAAACACCGCGCCCTCTGTGCCACGCACACACATAAATCATACCCCGGCCCACGTGACCAGCATGTTATGTGTAAATCATCCCGCTGCTGGTCTCAGCGCGCTGCCTCAGATAAACACTGCAAGCACAGTGTCAATTTATCAGCCCTATCAGGTCTCCGGGTCCCTAGCTTACAGCGACCAGAGCCCAGATATCATTCTACCCCTAGCTAAACGAGCGAAAGCATGGGAAGCTATCACGGGCATGTCAGATTGGCTGCTGAACATTATAAAACGAGGCTACTCACTGCAGTTCGCTCGCCGACCCCCCCGCTTTCGAGCCCAGGTCGAAACTACAGTAGATCAGAAAGTAGCTCATCTGCTTCGAGCCGAGATTATGAAACTGTACTTGAAGGGCGGCATAGAAACCATCCCTCTAAACCAGAGCGAGTCGGGTTTCTACAGCCGTTACTTCCTGGTACCCAAAAAGGATGGCGGTCTCAGACCCATTCTAGATCTCAGGCTTTTGAACAGAGCTCTCATGAAGCGATCGTTCAAAATGATTACAAACAGACAAATTCTCGCGCAAATTCGCCCGAGGGACTGGTTTATATCAGTGGATCTGAAAGACGCTTATTTTCAGATACAAATAGCCCCCCATCACAAGCCTTTCTTAAGATTCGCCTTCGAGGGTCAGGCTTACCAGTACACTGTCCTTCCGTTCGGCCTGTCCTTAGCACCTCGTACATTTACGAGGTGCATGGACATAGCGCTCGCCTCCCTGAAACAACAGGGTATGCGAATACTGAACTATTTGGATGACTGGCTGATTATGGCCCAGTCGGAGGTGGAACTTATGACACACAGGGCTTTATTACTAAGCCATTTGGAGGCTCTGGGCCTCAAAGTCAATTGGACCAAGAGTTCGCAATCTCCCAGTCAGAAAGCTTCTTTTCTGGGAATGGATCTGGACTCTGTGTCAATGACAGCGTGGCTAACATCAAAGCTAGCTATGGATTCTAGGCCTCATGGCTTCAGCCTCAGCCGTGCTTCGTTTAGGCCTGCTTCGCATGCGCCCTTTACAGCATTGGCTAAAGACGCGGGTCCCGCGCCGAGCATGGGCATCCGGTCGTTTACGTCTCAAGGTAACTAAGAACTGTGTCAACAGACATGTGTAATCCTGGGGCTAATCTCGAAACTGAAAGTGGTTTCAACAGACGCCTCCAATTCGGGTTGGGGCGCCCTCTACGAGGGCAGACCGACTTTTGGCCTGTGGTCAAGCCAAGAGAAGAGCTTGCACATAAACTGTCTAAAGATGAAGGCGGTCGAGAACGTCTTGCGGTTCTTCCTTCCTCTTCTAAAGGGCCACCATGTCCTTGTCCGCACGGACAACATATCGGTGGTTTCCTACATAAATCGCCAGGGCGGTCCGAGATCACAGAACCTTCATGCACTGGCAGAACGCCTCCTTATATGGGTTCAGCGCAACCTGCTCTCTCTGAGAGCGGCGCATGCCAGGCCATCTGAACGTGGGTCCAGACAGGTTGTCCAGGGACAACGTTCCCCCAGGGGAATGGTCTCTCCACCCTCAGACAGTTCAGCTGTTGTGGGACACCTTTGGCACAGCGGAGGTCGACCTCTTTGGGTCTCAAGACAAAGCTCAGTGTCCAATATGCTTCAGAAAGAACAAGGACGCCCTGGCCCATCACTGGCCCAGCCGCCCTCTCTATGCTTTCCCGCCGATCCCGCTGTTACCACAGGTAATCAAGCGTATCAGGGAGAACGGTTCCTCTGTGCTTCTAGTAGCTCCGTTCTGGCCGAACCAAGTTTGGTTTCCAGACCTGATGCAGCTTCAGAGCCTGGCTCCATGGCCTGTCCCATTGAGGAGAGATCTCTTCTAACAGGCCGGGGGCATGATTTGGCACCCACACCCCGAGCTTTGGGCTCTACATGTGTGGGCCATCAAAGGCTACCCATCAATATCCCGGACAGGTGTTAAACACGATTACGCAAGCTAGAGCCCCCTCTACTAGCCGGCTTTATGCTTCCAAGTGGTCAGTGTTCTCAGGTTGGTGCTCAGCTCGCAACCTGGATCCACAAGAGTGTGGGGTATCGGAGGTTCTCTCCTTACTACAGGAGCTTTTGGATAAGGGTAGATCCCCATCCAGGCTCAAGGTGTATGTGGCGGCTATCGCTGCGCTTGTCAAATATTCGCACGGTCAGTCACTGGGTAGGAACGACCTTGTAGTCCACTTCCTTAGGGGAGCTTGAAGGATGAACCCTCCTCCAGCCCCCTCAGTTCCCGTATGGGACCTTTCATTGGTCCTGGAGGCCATGAAGGGTGCCCCTTTTGAACCTCTACAGCAGGGGTGCCCAATCCTGCTCCTGCCGATCGACTGTCCTGCACAGTTCATCTCCAACCCTAAGCAAACACACCTGCCTTTACTTTTCAAGTGATCCTAAAGGCGTGATTTTTTTTCCAAACCACTTCAGCGGAAATCCCGCCCTGCAGCCGATTTTATTGGTTTAGGTTACGGGTAGGTTTAGGGATCAGTGTTTGGTGTAGGCAATCAGTACAGTGATTGACATGACCAATTAAAACTTTAGAATCAGCTGCAGGGCGGGACTTCCACTGAAGTGGCTTGGGGGGAAAAAAAATCACGCATCCTAAAGACCTTAATTGATTGCTTCAGGTGTGTTTGATTAGGGTTGGAGATGAACTGTGCAGGACAGTCGATCGGCAGGAGCAGGATTAGACACCCCTGCTCTACAGTCTGTGGACCTTAAGTCTCTCTCGTTGAAAACCGCCTTTCTGGTGGCTATCGCCTCAGTCAAGCGGGTGACTTAAACGCACTTTCTGTTAGCGCGTCGTACCTTGAGTTTGGGCCTAATGACTCCAAGGTCATCCTCAAACCGAGATATGGTTATGTCCCTAAAGTACTTGCCACTCCTTCCAGAGCGCAAGTCATTTCCCTGTCAGCCCTCTCCGGATCTGACAGCGAGTCTGGCGTGAATCTCCTTTGCCCAGTTAGGGCCCTGAGATTTTACGTGGAAAGTTTGGCTGCTTTCAGACAGTCAGAACAGCTCTGTTTCTTTTGGTGGCCGATCTACAGGTCTAGCTGCCTCGAAACATAGCCTTTACAGGTGGATAGAGGACGCTTTCTCACTGGCCTATGCATCTAGAGCTCATTCCACTAGAGGCATGGCCTCTTCGTGGGCCTGTGCCAGTGGGATTTCTCTTCAAGATATCTGTATGGCGGCAGGCTGGGCCTCTCCGTCTACATTTATAAGGTTCTATAACCTGGAAGTTCCCGCTCTTCAAGCTAGATTGTTATCAGTCTAGTTAATCTGCTCTGTTCTGCCGGACTCGCTTCCGCAAACTGCAAAGTCTCAGTTCAGGCAGGCTAATGCCTCCTCTGACTGTTAGACAGTGTTAAGCACCCTTGTTCACTTAAGGCGAGACACGGCAGGCAAAAACATCGTTTTTTTTTTCACTGGTCAATTTTGAGATTGTGGGCTATTTGTCTTCAATAACATGTCTTCTTTCAGACTTGTGGTGAAAAAAATTCCAAAATACACATTTAGGTCTTTATTTTACTACACTTTGCCTGTTTGCGTCTGTAGATTTCTCCTAAATTCAACAAAATGTCGTCGTTCTAAATCAACATGCTGCTCTGCGATCGCGATCTGCACCCTGTCATCACACACACCGTTGGAAAGAGCTCTCTCTCCTCTACATTGTTGTCGAATCCAAATATGGTAATTTCCTTTTAATCAGCAACCAATCGTGAAAGTACAATGGGCAATTAACTCTAAAACCGAAATCTCATTGGCTGATGTCAATTTCTGACAACGTGATTCGTTCAGATGCATCACGTGACGTGCTCTGGCATTTAGATGTGTGTTTTTGACTGTTTTTCTGTTCATTTGAAGGCCATAAATGCTGTGTTATAAGTTGTAATGTGATTTAGGTGGTTTGTATTGTTGTTGCTAATGATTTGATAAGATATTGTGTCTGTAAATAGTTGTTTCACTAAAAAAAGTATGAATTTTTACATTACAAATCTTTAAATGCCGTTTTATCAAAATGAGTTTTTTGTCATTCTCCAGTAGAAACTTTTCAGCCTGTGTAGCACCTATGTACACCAAACTTTCCAGTTATACACTTAGCAGTATTCTGAAGATATTTTCAGAGGGATTTGTTTATAAATCATTCCTGGCCTGATTTATGTGACATTTTAATAAAAAAAATATGGCGAGAATTGATTTTTTAAGGCTATGGACAGTATATTTAGATTTTCTAGGTAATGAAAGCATATATCCTTAAATCCCTCTGAAATTCTTTTTTAATCTTGTGTGTAAACAAAATGAAAAAATAATTTTGCACCTGGTTTTATCATATAGTCAGATCCATCTACCGAAAATATATGCAAAACTGTGCATATTTAATGAGATCATGCCTAATTTGCATAATTAAACATACAAATTTCAAAAACTTGTAATACATTTTTTTTTATATACTTGTGTAAGTAATCAACTGAGAAAGTTTCATGGTGATATATATTATTTAAAAAATTTACCCTATTCACCTGTAGTGTCTCGCCTTAAGGTAACCACGTTTGCCTTATATCATTCTTATTAAGGCCATCCTTTCAGGGTTGCCAGATGCCAGCAAGGTTTTCCAGCCCAAAACCTCGTCAAAAACCGCGAAAATGCACAAAAAAAACGCCCAATTATTTATTTATTTATTTTTTTTTTCTCGTTTAAACACATTGAAATTATAAACAAGCTTTAAAATGACCCATTGGTCGGTGTAGGCCTACTTTTGCGTCCATTCGTTTTTCCTTTTTTAACCCGTAAAAAAAAAAAAAAGATGAACGGTTGTTGTATTTTTAAAACGCAAAGTTGAACACCAAAATTTTAATTTGAACTGTAGGCCTATAACGTTACACCAAATGCTGCGCAAAAATATATATAGCCTATATATTGACGTATTTTCCGATTTCTGTTAATGACTTTTTGCCCCTTTATTAAACATTTAAAATATTCACAAATTAGGCTAATATGGACAAAATGGTTTAAGGCCAAACTTCTAAGGCTATAGATGATTTATAGGCTATTAATAATAATAAATGTTTCTGAAATGTAACGAGGCATTTTAATTGTTTATTAATAAACTAGCATTTTCTAAATCGGCTGGAAACATCTCCGCTGTAAAGCGGATGCGCCCAGATAAGAAATTCACATGGATTAGCTACATAATCAGACTGTATTTGCTTTCGATGCGAATTTGTTCGTTTAAAAGTGGGCATTTCAAGCTTTAGCCTACATAGGCTATATTTTGTTTCAGTTCATTTTTTAGACGCGATCCAGTTCACGGAGACCATAAAAGAGCGCGACTGATTGTTTTATTTTATTTTACAAAAGCACAACGTTTTCTTGTTATTGAGTTTACACAAATAAAAGTAGTTGCGAATGATGTATTTTTTTATTTTCTATGACCAGAAATGATAGAGTACTATTTTAAGTTGTTTCCACTGTAGATAGAAAAACGCAAGTGTTCGCGCCCGCGCCTCCGTGCCGTGTAGCAAGCGCGCTCCACATTCTGCACAAACCCTTGCTTGGAAATGCGTCAAAACCTGTGTTCATTTGTAATAATCTTAGCCCTGTATTATTATTGTCTAACCAGTAGGCTATTATGACTGACATTTGACAAATTGCTTTGTTCCTTTTTTGGAAGCGTCTTCAGGCCAAACTGTAGGCTAATAATAATGACAATTATTATTTGCGTTTATAACTATAAATGAGTTCACTTAAGACAGCAATATGTTTATCATAAAATAATGTATTAATGTTTTATTTTTATATAACCTAACATTTAAAGTTTTTGAATTGTTTTTGTTTTAGGTTAGTCTGCTTATATTATAGGCTCCTGAGCTTTTTCCTTTTAAAATTTTGACTTTAAAGATACAAGTGAAGTAAATGTCGTTTTTTAGAAAAGTCAAGAAATTATCCATTTTGAAAAATAAAGTTTAAACACAATGGTATCCGTGCAGCCGGCCGCACCTAAACAGCTGGCCTGGTTGAATCAGCCGGCACAGACAAATCCACGAGTAGCTACATTTTACAGCCTATCCGGTTTATAAACTGAGGAGACGAATTGCAAAACCTTTTTTTTTTTTTTTTCACAGGTGACTTCCCGGGCTCAGTCGGCAATCATCTAAATGTTCCAAGTCAACGCAAATAAAATTGAGAAATAAAATTTCGTAAAACGAAATTTGATTTTCAATTAAATATCTAAGCATTGTATAAAAGGAAAATAAGTCTGTATGTGAATATTGTTTCACCTGTCTAAAAACGAATAAAGAAGAAAGCATGTTTTTAGTTAAAAAAGGAATGGACGCAAAAGTACACCGAAGGTAGTGGGAGGGAGTGTCTATTGTGAGTTTAGAGGGCACGCACGTCAGCCAGAGCTGTAGTGGTGAGTGAGTGAGTGAGTGAGGTTACTACCTGCTGAACAGAGGGTCGCCTATCTGAAGTGCCGGTGTTTCGGCTACAAAAACCCGCCGAACTGATCCGAAACCAGCCCAACTTTTATCCACCCGCCCAAACCCATTTTTGCCCGCAAAATAGATTGCAAAACCGCCCAATTGGGCGGGAAACCGCCCAATCTGGCAACCCTGCTTTCGGCTTTTTATATCCTCATATCATATGAGCTCAGGGCACTCGCCAGCGCCCTCATTGGTTCTTATGTCACGAGCAGTCCCTCGATAGGTTGCAGCAGAGCAGCCAATAGGCGCGAGCTGCCTTGCCTAGGTCTGCTCGCTGCAGCAAATGCGTTTTAAATTAACACAAATTATAAGGATAATTTTTGGCTTCAGTATTCTCGAGAAAAGAGGTTTTCCCATAGCGTAAGCTAGCTTACGCAACACTCGTTCCCTCTTCTAGAGAGAACCGAGGTTACGTTAGGTTAGTAACCGAGACGTTTTAGACATTTAAGTTTTTTAAGAGTTTTTTCCAGAAAAATTAAAAATCTGTTAATCAGAAAAAAAGAAAGAAAAATTTAACATTTAAGTAGCTTTTTTTAAACGTGCCTTAGAAAGAAAAAATATTACTGGTTTGGATCTTGAGACAAAACAATGGCACAGACATATTTTAAGATATATCAGTGTAAGTTGCTTTCAGTTAAAACAGCTCAAACATGCATTTTAGTCTAGGACTAGGCTTAAGCTTGGTCTGTGAAACCGGGGGTCTGGGACTAGGCTTAAGCTTGGTCTGTGAAACCGGGGGTATGTCACAATGTTAGAGCTGTGAGATACTGTCTATGATGTTCTAAAATGTTTTTGAAAGTAACTTTTAGAAAACATATTTCATTTGTTCATCTTACCTTCCTTTTCACAAATTTATCCCAATAATTGCTTGGGTATGATCTGAAAAACAGCAAAGAAAACCGAAAAGGTTACCGAAGAGGTGCAACATTTGTACTGTGTAGTAGTGATAATTAGTCAATCAATGTTACATTTTGAAATTCATATAGAAGGTCAGCCATTGTTTCATTGCTTATAATGTGAGCCTTTATGAGGCAGTTATGCAACTCTTACGGTGTATTGATGACCATTCTGTCCCACTGGCCTTTAATGTCATCTTCAGAAGGTTGCTCAGTGATGTAGAGTCCGTCAAACTCCAGTTTACGAGCCAGCTCCTTCTCTCGCTTAAAAATTACTAAAGGAACCTATCAGGGGTCAAATGATAAAAAAGATAGTTTTATTCACCTGAGACCATATACAAAAATCTGTGATTTTTAAACATGGAAATGAATAAACACATTTTTGTATTTGAAATAATAAAAACAAAGGAAGAATTATAATCCGAAATGAATATGAAATAATTCTGATTCAGATTTCGAAGTCACAAATCTTTGTACAGAAGGTCAGATGTTCTTGCTTCCATTGAAGCACAAGATGCTCTTTAGATCATATTAAATTCTGCTGGAGAACATGATGATCAGGTTCATGCAGCTCAAGTGCAAAATAAAGGTGAAAAATAAAAGTATTTTTAATACTGGTTTCAGACTTGTGGACTCCACTGTACATTTGAGAGCTTTAACAAAAGCCAGAAGAGAGGCATTTATTTACTATATCAAAGACATAAGTTTAGTTTCACCATAAGAAATATAGTGGGTTACTTGCAGAGACCTTCAGACAGTAGTAGCCGATGATACAGCAGACTGAGATGAGTGTGTGCAAGACAGCCAGGATGCGAAGAATCATTTTCATGTAGCCACTGTTCTCTTCTAGTTCTAAATAAAATTTCTGCGACCCCTTGGGTCTGTCGTCACAAAGAGCGATCTCCATATTTTCATCATCACCAATGGTCGATGAAACCTAAATAAAAAATGTATTTATATTATTATTTTTGGTCAAATTTAGGTGTCAAAAACATGTCTGGAAATAAGCTGGTTTGAACTGTTCTAGCTGATGTTTTAGTAGGGAAATCAATACTCGCCTTGTAGAATAGAAGAATAAAATTGATGGCAAAAGTGAGGAACAGAGCCAACAATCTCATGTTATAGAAATTTCTTGCAAAACAGTTCTGCAGAGAAAAGACATTAGCTACTACAGGTCTTCAGATAAAATATGGGTGTTCAGATCCATATGGCTAAACACATCTGTTAGTACACTATGCTTGTATTGTGCAGCTGGAAAACAACAGAGAAAGATACATACCAGCAGTTTGGTCTTCTGAGAACAGATCATAATCCAAACAGCTGAAACCTGGATTTCACTTTTGTCTGGTTTTGAAGAGCTGAGCTTTCTAACTCTTCTTTTAGACTTCTTTTCGCCTTTATTTTTATCCTCATCACTGCAAAATTAAATGCAATATCTTAGGCTTGTTTCGTTTTTGCACTCACAAGCAGCACACAATTATTTAGATGGCAATATTAACAAGTAACTGCAATTCAATACCTGCATAAGCAGTGCAAAAGTTGTTGTGCAGAACCTATTTTTGCAGAAGCAGAGTGCATTATATTCACCTACTTAGTACAGTATGTGCTTTCTTATACACACTGTATCTTGCAACATTTAGTGTTTAAAAAAAAAACATCAAATAATGAGGTGAACTACTCACACACTATGGTTGAGTATTGTCACTGTCATGTCTAGTTTCTGTCTTGTTTAGTTTTCAGTCTTTGTTTAATACACCGATCGGTCTCCGCAGCTTCAGGTCAAACACACCTCTTGTCACCATTTTCCCGAGTTCTAGTCATTCATTCATTGTTATTAGTCCACACCTGTTCCCTGTTCTGTTGATTACTTTCTTTGTGTATTTAAGCCCCGGGTTTTCCTCTGTTCTTCATCTTGTGATAATGTTACATTGAATGTGTAGTATTCTTGCTACATTCATACATTTATGAAATATATTGTTTATAATGTTCATTCTCCGTCACGCACCATCCTTTGGATTTTACTACACGGCAACCCGTGACAAGTTGTCTATATAAGCAGATTTCCAGATTCGATTAAGATTCACAAACTTGATTTGATTAATTTGGCTACATTTAATTTATAATATCAAATTAGTTTAAACACTACCGTTCAAAAGATTAGGGTCTGTAAGATTTTTTTTTTAAACACTTTTTTTTTAATGCTTCCTACTATGCTTTATTTGATCAAAAATACACTAAAAACAGTAGTATTTTGAAATATTATTAGTAGAATTTAAAATAACTGTTTTGTATTTTAGTATATTTTAAAATGTCATTTATTCCTGTGATGGCAAAGCTGAATTTTCAGCATCATGTGATGGCAAAGCTGAATTTTCAGCATCATTACTCAAGTCTTCAGTGTCACATGATTATCGATGTTGAAAACTGTGGTGCTGCTTAATATTTTATGGAAACCATGATACATTGGATCACATGATACAATTCAAAAGAACTGTTTATTTAAAATAGAAATTCTTAAAAAAAAAAAAATCTTATTTATTATTTAAAAAGTAGTGTACAGTATATAAAAGACATTACATCTACATCTCTGCTATTGCAGTATATTGTACAAATTATATAGATTCTATAAGGCAGTGTTTCAAACGGATTCAAAAATGACTCGGGTCATGGTGCATGTTTTTGATCCAAAAAGTCTTCTCCAAATAATATATTACAGTATATTTAAGCAAATGTCAAAACTGTTTTCAGAGTTTTATCTTTCCCCAATCTGAAGCACTTACACAGCTTTCTCAGTCTCGGAGTCCTCCTCCTCTTGCACCTCATGAAAATCCTCACAGATTTCAACCTGTTAACAAAGCACACATACAGTAAATGACCATAAATGGAAACAGGACACAGCCTAAAGGGACTCAAATGATCACAGTTTGGACATAAATGCTCAAAGTGGACACAACATTTGCTTCCTGAAAACACATATCCAGACAAATGTCAAATTATTTGTAAAAAAATTTTCAAAGTGGACACAAATGTCAACTTAGTGAACACCATAGTCTACTTTAGGGGCATTTTTTTTTTTACAAATTAACTAAATGTATAGGAACTAATTCCATGAGTAGAAGAAATACAATCAAATTCAACATGTTTGACAGTAAGTTGACACTGGTATACTATAGACTATTGACCTGACATTTGGAGGTGTTTAGAAATTCATCCAGACTAGAATGTTGGTCTCCACTCGACAATGTGTAATTTCCTCCCTCCTTCTTCAGACACAAGCCGAAAATATCTGTGAGGAGCTGGCGGTCCCTGGACACTGCAGACAGATCTAGACTCATGCCTCTAAGATTACCACGAGACGAAAACGCACGTGTATGGCATGCGTTATTCTCTCTGACCGCTCCTTCTCTGACCCCAATGGCCTCAACCATAGTAGGATCCCGAAGGTCACCTAAAAGGTCGGCCAGGTTCATCTCTTTAGCCACATCAATAATCCATCCGCTCAAGAAGATGTGGTAAAGCAGATAAAGGCAGAACCAAGCCAGACCTAAAAAGGCATGAGTGATAAACAGCAGAATTTTTTGAAAGAAAGAGAAGATCGCTGAGATAATATTCCTAATGGTTATCCGCTTTATGTTTTTTCTGATGTTCCTGATGGAGAAACATCTTGAGTCTTCCACAAGGGTTTCATTCATCTCTACCTTGTCTTTCTCCTCATTGTCACCCTTTGCTTTCAGTTCCTCTCCACTCTCTGAACCAGATATTTGTGCAGCAAGCTGCATTTCAAAGATGGTGTCTTCACAAAAGTTGACAAACAACTCCATCTTTTCCTTTTCTCCTCCCTTATTCACAACATCGAAGATGAACTGCCCTTTGCTCTCCTTAACCTGAAACATTGAGAACATGCAATTACAAAGATGTGTATAAGAAACACATAAGTAGACTACTAAAGCACATTAGCAAATGATTGTTTAATACCTGTGGTTTCTCCCACTGAGTGCGGCTGGACTCACTAATCTCAAAGTAGACTCTTTCGATACGCTTCCCACTGCCCAGGATTTCGATCCTTCCCAGATGAGGATGGAAATACTTAAGAACGCTGTCTGCCAACTCCAGAAAATTCTGCAAGCGCGCATCATTGGGCATGTGCTCGGACAGATTGGTCAGAAGAACCGCCATGTTGAAGCCGATCTCTTTGGCTGGTTCGTGAAAACGTTTCACAAAGTCCGGGTAATCCAGCAAATCACTTTTCGCCGTTTCTGCACAGGATAACAGAAATTCGGTCTCCGATTTAGAGTAACGTTTGAACCCTTCCATGGCTCTGTGGAAGTCCTTCTTGGAAATGAGTCCTCTGCCATCTGGGTCATATTCGCGAAAGGCTTCAGATGATGTAAGATCTTTGAGTTTAAGGAACATATCAAAGAATTTGAGGATCATCTCCACATTGCTGGACGATTCTACCAACATGTCTACCATCTGTTTGCCAATGGTCCCATTCACCACGTTTCCTATAAACACAAAGGAGGATTTATGTGCCTAAAATGTCTGTAGGACACTTAGGGCTCTTTCAAACTACAGGTTCATTTGGTTGGGGAAAAAGTGGGTTTCCAAAGTCATGTGGTTCATTTGGACGGTGATACGGTTTAGTATCACAGTTGGTGTAAACAAGGGCAAGTGCTGCTCTGTAAAGATTTCAACCCAGACTCATTTGGAAAAATGTGCTTGCACCGACATTTCTGCAAAATTATAGTATGTTCCTTTTTGCAGGTTTCGCAACACTTGTGATTACTTAAAGTGAAAACAAAATGTCCTGTGAGTGGTGGTAAAAATGCATTTTGTTTTATCCGAAACACATGAACATGTATCTGTTTTTATGTTGGTTTTTTGTTCATATTACAAATGTAAATCTAATACACTGTATAGTGTCACATGAATTAAATATACATTGATTCATAATAAAGCTGCAAAAGTTTTTCAGTCAAGTGAAGTGAGTGATTTTCTCTCTATCTTTTGTTGTTTTACAGACAGTAGCAGGTATACTGTATTAGGCTGCTGTCACTTTAAAATACCTAATGCATGTATCCTATTTCTCTGAATCCGATTTCTTTCCCAACTGTTTACGTTCACTTAAGACATAACCGACTGTGTTTACATGAATACTTGCCAAGAAAGTTTTACAAAAAGGTAGGTAGAGGCACGATTTTTATATGAGCCAATGTTTAACCCTCTGAGGTCGGGATAGTCTCGCTTTTTTCTTATCAGTGCAAAAGAAACTCAAAATACTCTGTTGATTTTGATCTAACATATTAAGTGTTGTACATCATTAGATCCTGATAAGTATCTATTTTTTTTTGTGGATACTCACAATAAAAACAAAGTGTTGTGCTTTTCGCCAAATAAAGAAAAACAAACATGATGCGCGTTCTGCCTTCTCTCTGTCAGTTAAGTCCTTTCTGAAACGCGTCCGAAAATTAACTGTAATTCCGCGAATACTTGTCATACAGGCACGAGTGTTTTTCCATAATGAAGCTTGAACTCTCTTCTTTTAAATTAATTTATATAAAAAAACAAATATTCTCAATTTATGTAATCTGTATGAAAAGAGAGAGATGTCAGTATTTTTCTTTCCAGCTCATTATACCTAATTATGCGTTAATGTGCCACGCCCACGGAGAGCGCGCGCTATTCAAACGCAAATGGTCTAAGGCAAGCCATTCAAACATGCCAACGCCCACCAGCTGGATTATAAAACACATCGTGTTTAGTAAGTATCTTGTACAGCTGTGTACACAGCGTATCCTTTCGCTGTGAGGAATAATACTATCTAACCCTGGAAAATGTACCAGAAGTGCTGGTAGTTTCATTTCGAGGAGCAACGGATCCAGCTGATGTAGTGAGTCATTTATTCTTAAGTGCTTTGTTCTAATCGCGATATTGAATAGTGTCTGACTGTAAACCGCAAAAAGACTGTTAAAATATGAATTGCGTGTCTGTGTGTAGGCTAAACGATGAGTGAACGGCACAGGCGTGCGCGCTTTGTTTACTACAGTTATACAGCGTGTGTCTGTGCCGTTCATTCACTCTCGCACCTACATTAGTAAACGTTATGTTTACATGAACAACACATCCAAACTATATTGCTATAGCCTACTAAGATGAGTAAAAATAGACTGAAATATGTTGAAATAAAATGTCTGTATATGCAACAAGCTGCAAATTCACATGTATATACTAATACAGGGTTCCTGCACACTTTTTAAAGTCAAATTTAAGGCTTTTTAAGACCTTTTTAAGACCTGAAGAAATCAAAATTAATACCGTACATTAGGGGTGTGCAATATTGACAAAAATATATCTCGATAATTTAAACGTTTTGTTGATAATAATTAGATGATATTTTACTGATTGTGTTTTTGTGCTGGTGCATTGGCTGGTTTAGGCCTGTTGTTGACAGCAGACTCACGAAGATATTCATATTTTTCATATTCTATGCAGTGGTCAGTTCACAGTATTGACAGAAATGATTAATTAATGTGCAATATTTGCCACCTTAAATTGATTTCCAGGGGCATTTTCACCTATATATATGGACATTTTTTCTAACCTTATTTAGAGTTATGCATCACCTTTTATGTCAAATAGCCTACTAACATTCAAATTATTCAAATTAAATTGTACAGTAATTATACTTATTTATACAATAATACTTAATTACACAATAATTATACAGTACGACCGTTACCAGTCAAATTAAATCATTCAATCAAAATCCATCTTTGCAGTGCAGAGGTCACACAGAAGCGGCATTAGAAGTGGCATTAATATTTACACTCCATTTACAATTGCATAAATAAAGCTATGAGAGTTTTTTTTAAATCAATATTCAATATTTAAATATGAAATGATTTCTAATTTTAGCTCACAGTGCCTCATACATCGTTAAAACAATGATTACAATATCATTATAGACAATACACATCGCACACCCCTAAGGACATAAAGAATGAACTTAATACTGAACTGACATTGCCAACTTTCTTCTTCTCTCCTCTCTCGCGTGCAGGAGACAGACGTTATTCTGCCGCGAATGTGATGCGAATTGTCACGTGAACAAGCAAATCCACAAAGATAGAATAATAAAAAATAATACTACGCTGATTAGATAGTTTTAATTTGGAAAACATTTAGATATGAAAGGTCTTAAATTTAAGATGACACTTCGACTTAGACATAAGTAAAAATAAGACTTTTTAAGACTTTTTATGGCCTTATATTTAAAAAATCTAATTTAAGACTTTTTAAGACTTTTTAAGGATCCGCGGGAACCCTGTAATATATCATACACAATATATTACAGACTAAATATGAATGTTTAGACAAGATTTTGTGATTAGTTTTGGATAGATTATAAAGTTTTGACTGTAAAAAAAAGACTACTGTCACATTAAATAGGTACGCTTTTGTTCACCAATTTCTGCTCATAGTTAAATATACTATAGTATGATGTTTTGTCAAAAATAAAGTAGGTATATTGAATTATCAACTAAGATGTTATTATAGTGTTTGTTCCAATATTCAAACTAATGAATCCTTACCTTTTTTTAATACGTATGATAAAATGTATACTTTTTACAAAGAAATACACTTGAAATATTGTTAAAATTGTAATTGTTGTTGTAATTGTAACCTATTTGTAATTGGTTACAATTTCTAATTGTAAAATATGTATAGGCTATATAGATCATTTCTTTTGTCCTTGCATTCTTTGGGATCCTGTGACACACCTGTGTGAAAGGGCTAATTAATATGCAGCTCATTATGCGGCACATTATCCGGCCTTTGTCTTCTCAGGTGTGAACACGCCTCCACGCATATTGCCTTTCCAAACAAAAGGTGTCTAATAAAATTTAAATCAGTGTACGTTTTTGTGTAAATTATTAGGCAGGATGATTTTCAGATCATTTTGAAGCAAAAATTCTAGGCAACAACACTCATTAGTCAAAAGTCTTGTGGACACATATTTAGTATGTGTTTTGTGGCCTTATTTCAGACACTTTAAGTTTTAGTTTTTTCAATAACCATGCATAAGCAATATTCTCTCATAAATACAAACATGTACATAATTGTTGCTAAGATATTACGGTAGCCCAGTTTGTGCTATATTGAGTGAATTTACACCTTTGCCATTAACATGTTTATAAATAACTGAAAAAAGCACAAATGTCAGAACACCTCAAGGACCCCAAAAACCCCTTAGACCTCAGAGGGTTAAATATTTGATGGCAAATCCAACATAACAAAAAAGGGCCAAACAATCCAACCAAATGTGAAAACAAGCTTAGTGCATTAAAGGGTTAGTTCGCATTAAAGGAGATCGCAATTCTCGCGCATGCGTCGTGGAAATCTCTTGAAGTCTCGTTTCAGGCCTACAAGGAAGAAAAGGAATAGTCGAATAAAGTCGTTATTTTTGTTTGTTTTTTCGCACAAAAAGTATTCTCGTCGCTTGATAAACTTATAGTTGAGCCACTGTTGCGACATGGAATATTTAAACATTTTCTTTAATGACTTTCTGGGCCGTAAAGTTTCATTCCC
Organism: Tiaroga cobitis; assembly: GCA_030578255.1. NCBI lineage: Eukaryota > Metazoa > Chordata > Actinopteri > Cypriniformes > Leuciscidae > Tiaroga > Tiaroga cobitis. The sequence continues at coordinate 23,422,977 of CM060607.1, read as the reverse complement.
TTAGGGAGCCTATGTAGGAGTGATCAACCTCTCAGATTTAATCATAAATATCTTCATTTGTGTTCCGAAGACGAACGAAGGTCTTACGGGGTTGGTACAGCATGGGGGTGAGTAATTAATGACTTAATTTTCATTTTTGGGTGAACTAACCCTTTAATATTAATAAACTGAAATGTATTGGATAATCAACAATGCCAAACTTATGACAAGCAGAAGAGGAAGTGCATGGAAAAGCATTGAGAAGAACTTCAACATGTCTCCTACCTTCAAGCATGGAAAGCAGCATTACCACCATGTCTTTTTGTAAGTCCATCAAAGCCTTCAGCAGCTCTATTTGGCTGGAATCCTGCAGACATAAAACAATATTTTTGATCTTTTGTTTATTCCCTTCGAGTTTTGTAAATTTGTACTTTGCAATAAAAAATGTGCACATAAGATTTAAAGTAATTTGTCTGTGGTCTAACCTGAGAAAGCTTCATCTGCATATGGGCGAACACATGGAGGAAGCCAACAACAGCATCCCACAGACGACTGTGGGCCAAACTCTGCTGATTACCTGTACATGGACCCTAAAATAGATAAGTAAAAGATTAATTAAATGAGTTGCTTCACAGTATTGGAACATCTGAGGGTGGTGGGGTGAACAAAGTAAGACACGGGCATAGTGTGAGGCATTTATTTGAAATGGAATATTAAAAAGGAAGGAATAATGTAAAATCTTATAACGCACAGTTATCAAAAGATTTCTCAGTATCTCTGCATTTTGACCAAGCAGATTTACAGTTTTTCATACAAGCTCCATCTCTTCTAAACCATTTGTTTGCGTGCATTTACCTGAATGTATTCAGTGAGCGTGTTGAACACCTGCTTGGCCACGCTGATGGCTTTGGAGAAGTTGTGCTGACCACGCTCATCAATCACATCCTTCCCTGAATAATACCAGTAGAAATCGCTGATGGACTCCTGCAGATATGAGGACATCAATCATTCTCAGTATCAGGCAAATGAAATGGAGGTGGCCTGTCAGCAGCGAATGGTTTATGGAAACATTATTTGGCTACAAGCTCGGTCTCACTGTTTTGGGCCCTTCTTTATTCTGTGCTGAAACAGCAGCAGCAAACAAGCATTTTTCAGGCTTTCTTCATGTATATTATAGACAGGTGAAATGAAAAATGTAAGAAACTAGTGTTTGGGGTTGAGTCATGGGCTTGCCTGGACCCTAAGCAGATAATCCACAGTGGAGATGATGATGTTGACTGTTGTATTGTTTCCAGTTTGAGTCCTCAGGTAATTCTGGAAATCTGTAGGGGAAATTTCAGTCATATACCTCTAGTTCAAAAGCAGAACAGAACATTGATGCTGTATAAGATTAATATGTACAAATTAGGGCTGTCAGTAGATTTTATTACATTAGATTAGTACATTAATCAGAATGAATAATCTCATGCTTTATGTGTATTTAACACCATCAATTTCATATTCAGAATGTGCAGATTGTTTTTCCCTTTCATAATGTTGTGGATTCAGCTGCTTTTTGATGAAAAACAAAACAACATGAATTAGCTCATTGCAGGCATGTTTTGGCACATTGTTAGCATGATTTTTTTTCTTGCTAGTATGAATTATCATGTTCCTAGCATCTTCTAAGCTACTTGCTAGGCTTTGCTAGTGATAGATACTTGGTGGATGAAGCTTAAAAACTCTATAATAGCTATTGTATAAAAGTGGACACCCTCAATTAAAGTCTATGGGATCTGACTGATTAGTTCAATCCCGAGTCAGAACAGTCTGAAGGTCTGTCCCGAGTTTGGTGGTTGTGGATTTAAAGCTCTAGGAGGAGATACTATTTAAATTTAGTCTCAGAAGGAGACGGATATTAGAAAGATATACAGTACTTTGTCAAGCCAACATAATCCAACCATGCAATCAAGTCCCACGCCATTTTTTCTTGTTCAAGAAGCTGTTTCACTCAGATACACATCACAATAGGGAACAAAAGACCATAGTAACTTCTATTTCATTCCGATTTTAAAATCCATGTGATTTAAAGGCTCTTACATGTTTGAAATGACTAATTTTAATCAAAAACAAATTATGTATGGTATTTACCTGTGATGGCAAAGCAACATTATCCTTTAGGAATTATTCTAATCTGCTGATTTGTTCAAGAAAAATTTCTTAGTATTATCAATTAGTATTACAAGAAAAATTATAAATAGAAACCTTTTGTAACATTATAAATGTCTTTACTTTTACTTTAGCTGAGAAATTTTCAACAGTAATATCATTCTTATACTGCCATTGCTCGAGGCAAATTGTGATATGATGGACCATTGTTTACACTCTTCAGGGAAATTAATCTGCAAAATGGCTTATTCACTTTCTGACTTTGGCAACCGAAGGTACAAAAGTACCTTGCACTATTAAAAAAAAAAAGTTTGTTCTAACCAGTATTATGGCCTTCACAAAGAAGCTGCAGGAATCTGAAAAGATCACAGGTCAGCTGCTCATCTGCCATTACTCTATCGCCTGAGAAAGAGAGAGAGAAGGTGAAAGCAAAATGCAAAACAGGCAAATCAATGTCAATAAAAACAAAATTCTGCCTTTTCTGACAGATAAATTCCTAAAAGAAGCACTTTGTTGTGGATGTCAGTGATTTACCTGAATTGTCCTCCGCACCCACTCCTAAACCCTCCGCTTTGATCTGCCTCTCAAATGCGTTCAAATCCAGCACGCTGTGACACGCGGAATCATAACACCAACATCAAACACACAATGCTCTTTTTTATATATAATACAAACTAACACAGAGACTCAATAGACACAATCTGTTCCATTGCTGTAATTGGAAGTAAGGAATAAAAGTTATGTAAAAGGATGTTCCTCTCTCTTGAGAGGAATGAGTGAACAAAGCACTTCTCCACTTTTAGATGGTTTGAGCAACTGCTTTCTGTCAGGGAAATGTCTCACAATGCATAAGCAAAAAGCAGCCGAACCTGCAAGACTGCATTAGGCCAGCCAGACTGTGAAAGAAGCCAACATCTCTCTTATGTCGCAGGTAATCCAGCATTTTCTAGAAAGAATTTAACAACAGAGAGAATGAACATGAAGAATTTGTTTTATAAAAGTTGGTTTTGGTGTTAAATGTCAAAACTTTGGGGTTTTATGTTATCGTCACAACATCTGTACCTTTTCAGCCTGACCTTTTCAAACCTACCTTCTGGACAGATGTGTTTCCTCCATTCAGGATTGCAATGCCCAGCTTTAATGTGGCTGCTACCATAGGCCCCATATCACCTGGTTCAAATATCACATCCAACTTCACAGCGCTGACAATAATAAAAGTCACAGCCAGCTGGCTCAAGATATGAATGGTGACCTGTTTCTTAGACCAGGGGTTTTCAATCTTTTTGATGCCAAGGAGCCCATAAATATGAACCCTTTTTATAACATTTTATAGGAACCCTTTTTATAACATTTTATGGAAGTGAGGGCAAATACATTTATATTGTAAAAGATTTCTATTTCAAATAAATGCTATTTTTAACATCAATAAATCCTGAAAAAAACTGTTTTTAAATTGATAAGAAATGTTTCTTGAGCACCAAATCAGCACAGGATGAATAGAATGATTTCTGAATGAACGTGTGACACTGAAACTGGAGTAATGGCTGCAGAAAAGGTAACTTTACTATCTCAAGAATAAAATATATTAAAATAGAAAACGATTTTTAAACTGTAATGATATTTTAAAATATGACTGTTCTTAATACGTATTCTACAAAAACATTTACAGCATTAGTGAGCATAAGATACTTCTTTCATAAACATCTCACCAACCCTAACCTTAATTATAGGGTTGTTAACCAAATAAAATATCTCAACGCTAGTTTTAGGAAGCAGAATAAAATGAAATGCGATAGATGTAAGAATTACTGTACTGTTTAAAAAAAATTATATTATCCAAACATGTTGACTTTGACAGCTGTAAGGTTTTTTTTCTTTTTTGTAAAATCTATTTTTTTTTCTTCTATTTTTTTCTATGGACCCGCTTGTGGCACTCTGGGGATCCCAAGACCACAGTTTGAAAACCCCTGCCTTAGACAGGAAGATGATGAAGGAACAGGCTGCATTTTGACTGATACCTCGGCTGGCGCTGAGGTTCTGTAAGGCCATCTCAGCAGCTCCGCGTTCATGAAGTCTGGCCTGCTGATACAGCAGCCTCTGCTTCTCCATCTCTTTTTCCTAAGATAAATAATTAGTTAATCAATTCACTGAGAAATAAAACATACCAATTGTTTCTCAGTCTATTATTTCTGAAGTCAATCATTGACAGCATAATTATGAACCCGAGTACTGTACAGTACATAACTATGTCAGCATCCTCTGCTTTTCCAATTTCAGCTCTTTCTCCTAAAATTAAATCGATACTAACTCAGATCCTATTTACTTCCATTGCTTACCTCAAATGATTTCAGGCCATCTTCATCCTGGTCTTCCTCAATTTGGCAACTCTGGAAAGAGTTACAGTTCAACTTGAATGCATCATGCTTTGTGGCAAAAATTAAAAACTTTGCTCAGAAAGTCCTACCAGTGCTTCTTACCTTGGACATGATGTCAGCATAGCACATGTACAGGTCGTCATCTTCAAGTTTACTGTACACACGACAAGAGTTAACCAGATGAGTTAAGATTTGTTCCCTTTATTGTTTTAAGGCATGAGCCAATGCAAAGACCAAAATCATCATTAGATATGTCTTTCACATATCAAGCAATCTCAGAACCCAATAAGATATAACAGAATTGGTTATAAATATATACTTTTTAGTACAAAGCAAAATATACTGATAGAAAACAGTTCTAATTAAAAATGGATTGTTTCAACCAATATTTGTGTGTTCTGCATAACATTTGTCCTGATTTGTAAATTAGCAACATGTTAAATGCCATCAACTGTGAGCGTTGGCCGTATATCTTGTGTGCCTTTTATGAGGTGAAATACTTGCTAAAGTTGTCTAAAATGATTTTGGTTAGCCTTGATACATGCTAAAATTATCACACATATACAACATACACACATACAAACCTCCTCTCTGTCAAGGCACTTTGACTGAAGAGATTGATAAGCTGATGGAGTGGATCAATGATGTTTCTCTGCTCTGCTCCCTCCTTTAGGATCTCTACATAAGCTGCTTTCTGCTGGGTATAAAAGTATTCCTATAACTATCAAATCAAAAAAAGCTCAGGGTAATATATATCTGTGTATAGTATGTCATCACACGGTTCGAAGGGAAAGATCACTGGAAAAGGATATTATGATTGAAAAGATCAATTGTTCTATTGTTCAGATCTATTGTTATGATGTGACTGAAGCAGAGGCAAAAAAGCAGGATCCAAGTGCAGCAGGGGGTTTTATTTAAATAATCCAGAAACTAACCAATACAGACAAGATAACCAGATTCTGGACAGCCATCATACAACACTACAACATTAAGAACTCACAAAGACTGAACAAGACACAGGGCTTAAATACATACTGGACTAACAACGAGACAAGGGACACCTGTGAACATTTAAACAATCAACCAATGACACAACAGACAGGGGACCACAAGGCAAGATCACATGACTAGAACAGGGGATCACATGACAGACAAGAACCAGGAACAAGAAACAAAACCCAAACCGTGACAGGTATAAGGCAGAGGAAGACTGCAATTGAGATGGATCAATATAAAATCACAACGATGACAGGATGACTGGAGGACCACATCAGACTAGCACCAAGACTTGAATACGAGTTGAATCGAGTTTGATCTGGAAAGTATTCACAGCGCTTCACTTTTTCCATATTTTGTTATGTTACAGCCTTATTCCAAAAGTGATTAAATTCATTATTTTCCTCAAAATTCTACAAACAATACCCCATAATGACAACGAGAAAGAAGTTTGTTGGAAATCTTAGCAAATTTATTAAACAGCCTTTGCTCAATACTTTGAAGAAGCACCTTTGGCACCAATTACAGCCTCAAGTCTTTTTGAATATGATGCTACAAGCTTGGCACACCTATTTGTGGGCAGTTTCTCCCATTCTTCTTTGCAGAACCTCTCAAGCTCCATCAGAATGGATAGGGAGCGTCGGTGCACAGTCATTTTCAGGTCTCTCTCTCCAGAGATGTTCAATCGGCTTCAAGTCTGGGCTCTGGCTGGGTCACTCAAGGACATTCACCTTGAGTTATCCGTGATGCTGCCACCACGCTTCACTGTAGGGATGGTATTGGCCAGGTGATGAGCGGTGCCTGGTTTCCCCCAGACACGACGCTTGCCACTCAGGCCAAAGAGTTCAATCTTTGTTTCATCAGACCAGAGAATTTTGTTTCTCATGGTCTGAGAGTCCTTCAGGTGCCTTTTGGCAAACTCCAGGTGGGCTGTCATGTGCCTTTTAGCTTCCGTCTGGCCACTCTACCATACAGGCCTGATTGGTGGAGTGCGGCAGAGATGGTTGTTCTTCTGGAAGGTTCTCCTCTCTCCACAGAGAAACCCTAGAGCTCTCTCAGAGTGACCATCAGGTTCTTGGTCACCTCCCTGACTTCTCCCCCGATCGCTCAGTTTGGCCGGGCGGCCAGCTCTAGGAAGAGTTCTGGTGGTTCCAAACTTCTTCCATTAACAGATACAGGAGGCCACTGTGCTCATTGGGACCTTCAATGCTGCAGACATTTTTCTGTACCCTTCCCCAGATCTGTGCCTCGATACAATCCTGTCTCGGAGGTCTACAGACAATTCCTTGGACTTCATGGCTTGGTTTGTGCTCTGACATGCACTTCTTTCTTGTTTTATGGCGGTTGGCATCCAGCTTAATACACTTAAATTTACCCATTCACTCATACCCACACACACATCACCCGAAAAAAAATTATATCCTTAACCCTTAACCTACTTCATTTTCCAAAATACCTAACTCTGTTCTTCTATACTTACTTATAGCCTATTACAATACCTCCCTCACATTCTACTAATTATACTTCAAATCCTATTGAAAACTCTGACATGAGCTGTTAACTGTGGGACCTTATATACACAGGTGTGTGCCTTACATCTTAAGGATGATCATTTTAAAAAGGATGCACATGAGCTCAATTTTGAGTGTCACGGTAAAGGCTGTGAATACTTATGTACATGTGATTTTTTTTTTTATTTATTTATTTTTTTTTATAAATTTGCAAAGATTTGAAACAAACTTCTTTCACATTGTCATTATGGGGTATTGTTTGTAGAATTTTGAGGAAAATAATTAATTTAATCCATTTTGGAATAGGCTGTAACATAACAAAATAGGCTGTAACATAGCAAAATGTGGAAAAAGTGAGGCCCTGTGAATATTTAATTCCGGATACAATGTAGTTGTAATCGAAATTATTCAAGCCTCATTGCAAATCAGGTTTATTGGCAAAACTTTCAGCTGTTTGCAAAGAACAAATCAAACAAAAGTAATTGAAATAGCTCAACACAAAAACAATTTTCAAGTAGTTTCTCCAAATTCAATTGAAAATGCAACTTTAAAGCAGTCTCAAAATTATTCAACCCCCTGAATAGAATCCCTCAAAACAGCACAAATCTGCAAAACAGGTGTTGTCTCAAGCACACCTGAATATGTCCCATCAACTCGGATTTGAATCTTAGTGATATATATATATATATTTTAATATGAATATAATTAATATAAGATAATGTAATGTGATTTAATTATTAAATAATACATAAAACAAAATGGACTATTATAGTAACAATATTGGATTGAAAAGATATTAAGATGCTAATCCCCACTCCTATCTCTAAACCAACCATAACCATTTCTTAAAAAATATATGTATAGCTATAAATAAAAACATGCCTACATGTCAACTAGCTCAAATTACAATATTCGTAGACTTTCTGTTTAATATCTGCTAACACTTTATTGTCATGCTCCCCCAACAGACATTCTACGGACTAAAAGTAACTTTGCAAGTACATGTAAACTAAACCTGAACATTAACACCTCACCCTACCCTAACAGTCAACTACAGTCTACTAATATCCTCTGCTGAGAGTTACCTGACATTTAGTTGCAAAGTTACTTATAGTTAGTAGAATGTCTAAAGTGGACCATCCAAATAAAGTATAACCAAAAGCTTTTGTAAAATTACAAATGTATTTACTGCTTCAAAACTGTGTTTTTATTGTGTGTTTTTTTTCAGTTGCTATACAAGGATTAAAACATTGTCAGATTCAATGAGCTCATACACTCACATTGTGGTAGTTTCAATGTGTTAGCAACATGTTTTTAAAGCACACAATCTCGTTTTAAGTGTGCCAACGTCTAATTTATGTTGCAATACAACATGTGAAAGTCTCTATAAGTAATATTAATTGTACTCATAAATTGAAAACTGCCATTCTAAAAATCCATTACAAAATTCCCAAGGGAACCTGTGGTGAATTAGCCTTCTGGATTGGCGTACACATGAACATCATGACTCAACATCTCAACTGGGAAACACAGCCAATCAGAAACACACTCACAGCCAAATCCTCAATTAGTCTGTCCTCAGGTGAATCATGTTCTGCCTTCAGCCAGACTCTCTCATAACCCTGAAGGAAAAGGTTCACTGCTCTGTGCCTGCAGAAAGAGACAAATCTCACCTTAAAAGCAAGTCATTAATATTGTTTTCAGCTCATTGAAACAGATAAAGAGGATATTTTGTCATCTTCCTTCTAAGTAAATTCAATAATATAGTATTCCTGTAGTAAATGGACTTGTCATAAATCTCTTTGCAGCATACCTGGGGAGATTGTACAAAGGAGCCATTCTCAAACAAGCAACTACAGCCCGTTTCCTCTGCTTAGACAACATCTTATGCCACACTGCCCTCTTCTTCTTCTGAGGGCGTTCCACCTTACAGAAAACACAACTTTATGTAAATCAATGACTAGAACAGAACCACACAAAAACACAAGAATTAGTCAAGGTTCCCCACTGAATTGCACTGTTTCACATTTGAATGTATTAGTGGCACAACCTTAAAAGAATAATTCACCCAAAAATGACATTTAATAGTCCACAGCAATTCTGATATGGTGATACACAACATGCTAGCTTTGCCATTGTGCCGTCAATCATCATTCACAATCAATTGTATCAATTTATTCCCAGTCTAACCTGATCCAGGTGGAAAAGAACACAAGCGATCCTTAAGATCCTCTCAACACTGAGGGGATCCACTAAGTTTTCACACAGATCCTGGCAAAAAAAGAAAAATTAAACCAAGTGAGGTGAGGAGACTTAAATTATAATTTTGTCACATGACTTTCACAGGTTGCCTGCTGGTTCACCTGTTGCAGGTTGCTTCGAATGAATGCCCTGACTTCATCCTCTGTGTCTCTCTAGAAACAGATGAATGCTTCAGATCTCAAGAAAAAAAGTCATAATATTTTCAAGATAAGAAATGAGTGATTTTGTAAACATTGTCATTATTGATCAGTATGAATAGGCGTACCTGAGAGAAACAGCTTTTGGCATGGGTGACTAGGTCCTGAACGCCATGGCAACACCCATTCAAGGCAACCGAGAGGAGTTTTTTTGGGGCGGCCACAATGAGAGAGGTGTGTGTGGAGTAATGATCACCCTTCCTCTTCACCTTGCTCCTCTCCTGGTTGCACACCCCTCCCTAATAGAAAATCATACAATTTAGATTCATTCAATATTATTGAACAGCATATTTGGGTTGCATAATGAATTGGACGTTTATTAAAGTCCCTGTTGTGCCTCTAGATTAACAGGGCAAAGATACATTTCTTTTCAAAGAATTGAGTAAGAAATGAGGACAAATCAAACTTGGTCAGAGGTGAGAAGAACTAGAGAGGAACATATGTCACATGGTCATTACAGAGTTAGATGAAGGGAAAAACTGCATGTTCACAACAAATAATCCAGTATTAGAGAAATAAAAAGAGACCTTATCTATCCTGCTTTTGCTGCTGTTCACCAGGAATGTCATATTGTTGATTTCATTTTGAACAACAAAATTCTGTTCTTCCCATTTGAAATTCTATAGGGGAAAAGGGGTTTGAAAACAAAGAATGTAATAAATGTATGAAAGGTACAAAAGTGTCAACAAATTAAAAATGTAAAACTATATTAATTTTATATTGTACATTTTTACAGACTGATGATATTAAGGAGACAAGCTAAATTTTTGGGTGTACAGTAATCTAAAGGGGTATTATCATTTATTTATGTTTCCTTGAGGACAACAAAGATAAACAAGAAATTATCATTTCTTTTTTTATTCAATTTCAAACGAATTTAGTGTTCAAATAGGCATGAGTGACCATGTTTTATGCGATGGCCGTCTTCTGATGGCAGATTTCAGAACAGGACATTTTTAGGGAGCCCTTCAAGTAAAGGGCGTGAATAAATAAAACGTGGCCACAAATTAAATTAATTCGTGACCACCATGATATCTAATTTTTCTTTTGCATGTCATGCGCGGGGCAATGTGCACTTTCGCCTCTTTTGCATTTTTCAAGACATTTTTCAGGAAAACTGAACCTAAACTCTTTTGCTTATATACTTTAAAAGAAAATTCAATGTTTCATGATATGACCCCTTTAAGAGGAAAATATTAAATATGAAATATCATAAACATGGCTGAGAGCTGCTTACATGAGATTTAGCCCAAAAAATGAAGACTTCAGCTACGAGGGAGAAAAGCTTTTCAGCATCTGCGTCCACCTCTCTAAGCCAACTCATTCTGATGAATACCAAACATTGAGCAGATTAACCAATAACCAAGAGGGAATTTCATTAATTGATAATAAATTGCATATTGCACTGTTTCTCACCTGTGAAGGTCTATAAATGGAATGAGTAAAGGGTAAAAAGCATAGATATCTTGGACCAACACGGTAAACCTTTCCTGGATGTCTAACTCCTGCTCCGAAACATCGCCACGCCCCTCGGTCTTCAAATGCTCCTCCTCCAACAGCACAGACTCCGCCCTCTTCCTTAACTTGTCCATCAGAGGCAGAAAGTGGCTCTTCAAGAGGTGTGGTTCTGCCTTGCTGATGATAGGCTGGCCAAACACTAAAAGAAATGCTCTGTTATTGCATTTGTGGTTTATATTTGTACTTGTGTGAACTTTCCAATGTAATTTGGACTTGGTCTCAAAGTTTAGATGACTTGTATTGCACTTGTTTTTGTTTCTTCTAAAATAATGTCACATTAAAATCTCAGATGATCGTAATCTAGTAATTCACTTCTCTAGCGGGACCAGCTCACCTGCGAGGCGTTTCATCCAAGCACTGTCTGCGGTCCCTAGGTGGGCGTGGATAATGGATAGGATGTGACCCAGCAGGGCATTAGCGTGCTGGGGTGTGACAGAGGAACAGTGGCCCTCCTGGGATGCCTGGTTACCGGCCTCCCCCCATCTATAGACATAGCTACACACCAGAGGAAGCGTCACCTCCGTAACCCTTGTTAGAAGGGCACGGCGGGCAGCGGACCCCGCCCCTGCGAGCTCTTCGATCTCTGAGAAAGCCTCCTGCAAATTGGGGAGGAGCCTATAGGCTCTGTCGGCTAGAAAGAACACACCAACATACATGAGGAAAAACTGAATGCGGCAGCGAGAGCATGAGCACAATTTTGTGTTCTATTGAACTTTTCTTGCCTTTACCTTCACTCTCTTCATTACTCATGGTGTCGGAGAGGGAATGAAGGTCACTCAGCTCCAAGAAACACACAGGAAAGGCTGCAGATAATGCAGCCAGACATTCCCCAAAGACTGACCTCTGCCTATCAAAACAAAGATAAAGGCTGATTGACAGATGAATCACAAACTTAGACATGAGCTAATAACTATGGAGCGCACAAGTTTCAAAAGGACAAACCAAACAATAATAGAGCATTAATAATATATAATCAGAATAAAAAGATAAGAGCCAAACACTCAAAGTAACACAATGTGCTAAAGAAAATTTGTTAAAGGGTTAGGACAACCAAAAATGAATTTTCTTCACTATTATGTCTGTCCAAACCAGTATACTGTTATTTTTTCCCTACACAACAGTTTTTAGTAGATTATTTACGCAGCTATTTTCCATAGCGACCATGTCAGAAATGCATTGAAAGGTAATTTGAAAGCTACAAGAATTTCAGTGCATAGCAACACTGCCGTTCAAAAGCTTCCCACTGGTAGTTTTTTTTTCTTTCATTAAAACATTTATTCACCAATGACACATTAAATTGTGTCAAAAGTGACAGTAAAGACATTTACAATTTTACAAAAGATTTATATTTCCAATGCATGCTATTATTTTGAACTTTCTATTAAATCAAAATATTCCAAAAAAAGTACCATGTTTTCCACAAAAATATTAAGCAGCACATCTTTTTCAACATTGAAAATAATAAGAAATGTTACTTGACCATCAAATCAGCATATTAGAATGATATCTGAAGGATCATGTGACAGTGAAAACTGGAGTAATGATGCTGAAAATTCAGCTTTGACATCACAGGAATAAATTAAAATTTAAAATATATTAACAAAGAAAAGTTATTTGAAATTCTAATCATATTTCAAAATATTACAGTTTTTACTGTATTTTTAATGAAATAATTTCAGGCTTGATAAGCATAAGAGACTTCTTTCAAAAACATTAAAACATCTCACACTCCCCAAACTTTAACTTTACTAAATTACTGTTCAAAAGTTTGAGGTCTGTAGATGTTTTAATGTTTTTGAAAGAGGCTTATTAAGCCTGAAACGATTTAATTAAAAATACAATAAAAAGATCAATATTGTGAAATATTATTACAGTTATTATTACAATATTATTAGCAGTTTTTTTATTTTAATATATTTTAAAATATAATTTATTCCTGTGATGGCAAAGTGGGATTTGAAGACAGAGGGGCTTTTCCGTTTTTGGTGATTTTTATTTTTTTTGGATCACACACATGACAGACATGAATAAAGACAAAAAAAGATGCATCAGCATTATCTTAACATTTCCTTTTGTGATCAAATGAGAAAATTACAGCATATGGGTTTGGAACGAGGGAAAGCAAATATTAGCAGAACTTTCCATTTTGAGTGAAACAATACTTGATAGAGGGTTACCTCTCAATAAAAGTACAACTGCAGGTGCCAAGAATGTAGAGACTGCTGAGAATCCTGTAGCAACAGGAGTGTACTTCCTCCACTGAAAGAAAAAATAAATCAGAAATTTAAAAACAAATCTTTTCGTCTACTGTTTTATCCAAGCACTCCTAGTTCAATATATATAAAAAAGTCTGATAATCTACAATTTATCCTAACTGTATGTGTGCTTCATTCATAATTCAGACGAAATGCAAAAAAAAAGGAGTAAGTGGGGTGAAATGGTAATCAGTTCATACAGAGCAGAAATGTAGAGCATGAATGATTCAACACATGATGCGGCTGTTCTAAAAACGTGCTGCACAGCGGCTCTTATCGCAGCGAAGACTGCTGCAGTCCCACAGTGCAGCGCAAACAGCATTTTCTTTTGCCAGGACACTTGTGAAGAAGATTGTTTATAGAAGTAATATAAGATCATGTTCAAGAGGAAAATTCTCAGGTCACAGACAAAGTGAAGGAATACCAAATGCCGTTGGACTTCTTGCGAAACAGTGAATATTTTCACACAGCCAGTTCCTTTATGGTGGAAAATAGTACAAAACATTACTGAATGTACCCATAAGAGGGGTCAAACACAGGGCCATATATATATTACACTGCATCCTGTGCAGACAGGATGACAAGTGTCACTCTAATTAGCAAAACAGTGGTAAGTAGAAAAGGAAGTGATCTGCTCAACACCAAACCCTTTGTGAATATTTTTCCACTGCGTTTTCACAATCTCCATTTATTTTCCCTCCATCTATTCATTCGTCATAGAACACACTAATCTATTCATTATTCATCTAATTAGTTGCTGCCATTTCTTCCATCCATTCCTCCCTCTTCCCTTTTCTCTTACCGATCAGTCCCCCTCCGTGCTGCCTCTGGGAATCATGCTGGAATAGAGCGGTGAGCACCGGGATCAGGGCAGTGGTGGTGTACGTTATGACCTCACCGTCTCCCCTGCTCTGGACTCGGTTCAGTCCGTACTCATCCCAGGTCACAGTTTCCACTGTTAGCTCAATATCTTCTGCCGCGGCTTCAAAGAACAACCACAACGGCACTGTGACAGATTCACTAGTGGCTTTCATTACCATCCTAGAGACAAACATTTACAGAAAAATTAGAATGATCATAAGGTGATTGATTTTTTTTAATTATTTGTATTATCATATACACTACTCAATGTTTTTGAAATAAAGTATTCAGCATATTGAACATATTCAAGGCTGCTTTTTTTATGAAAAATGGAGTTAAATCAACAATATTGTGTAATATTATTACAATTTAAAATAACTATTTTATATTTTAATATAGTTGAATTATTCATGTGATGTAAAGACATTATAAATATCTTTACTTTTGTACTAAAAAGATATTTAGCTTGAATATATATATATATATATATATATATATATATACATATATGTGTGTGTTAAAAATATTCAAGCTAAATTGAATACTCTATTTTGAAGATGAAACATTTAATTTCTGCAACAGTTGTGTAAAAAAACAAACAAAAAAAACTCATTGTTTTCAAACAGGTTTCGCTGAATATTCCCCCCGAACTACTATGGGTCAGATCAAATTGATAGCCTCATACAAACTTTTGCTATTAGTTGAGGTCAAACAAATATAGTACAACAATTTTTTTTTAAATCTTTTTTTCAGGTCAATCAACCTACGAATGGCTTACTTACAGATGTGTTTGCATATTAAGTTGGAATAGTTAAAAGTATTTAAAAAATACATACAAGATATATAAAACATTTAAATATATAGTATAAATATTTTTTATTTAGTATAAATATAGTATAGTATAAATAGTATAGTATAAATATAGTTTTTACAATTATAAGTAATTGTAAAAACTATTCAGATTTTTTTTACATCTATTATTGCAAGTTTAGACAACATATTATATATATATTTAATCACGGCAGTCGACCGCGAGAGGACCATCGTTCGTTTTTGTATTTGTTTATTTACTTTATTAGAAGTTGTTGAATGTTCGCCGGACCCGGCCTCCTCCTTCCCACAACAACTAACTGTGTTACATTATTATTGCAAGTTTAGACATGACACATTTTACTGTTTAACTGATGTATTAATTTCTCAATTAATTGACTGATTCCTCAAATGATGTCCAATTTCTCATTTTACTGATTTCTCAGTGGACAAAAATGTAACCTATATTGAAGGACCTAAAGTAAATTTCATTAAAAAAAAATCCACTTGTATATCAGTGCACCAAACACACAGTGTAGCATTAACTACCTTCCATCCAGGGACTGTGCCAGGATTTGTAGGCAGCTCACCAAAGCAAGGGCATCATTTCCTAAGAGGAAACATGGCATTGAGCGCAATGCAATCTAGACAGTAAAAAGCACCAGCTCCTGATTTATGTTTTCCATGGAGGGTGGGTTAATAAAATTAATGAGGTATACTGTAAGCATTCGCCTCAGCAATACAAGACAGGGGTGAGTGAACAATGGCAGTGGATAATGCTGAGAGTGCATGAGATAAATACAAACTGCTTCTAATTAAAACTGTTTTTTTTTTTAAAGTTGATTTTTATTCAAAACAAAAAACAAAAATATAGAAAAAAAGGGAGTATGAGAAAAAGACATTCGCACCACACAAACTCTTACCAAACAGAGAGATTCTGCGTCTGGCTAGAGCTCCGAGTTTACAGAATAAACTAGAAAATAACAGGAGAGAGGATAAGTGTAAGAGAAGGAATGAGGGAAATGAATTGGGAAAAAAAACAAGATAGATGGAACTGAAAATATATAATGACAGAGAAGCAAAGGTGAACATGGAGACACAGACATGCAATCAGCCATATGTGTGTATGCACACACACACATATTTTCCATTGACTTCTACTTTATTATATTTTCTGTCCCCTTGATAATTTTGCATTTCCAGATATTTATTAAAGGTGCACTAAATAATATTTTGTGTATGTTTTGTTAGCCAATTAGACAGTCGCCTTGGACTTATACTGAGACCAAAAATGGTTTAATGCAATATCACGCCAAAGCAAATTATTTAGTATTCAGTTACTGATGTCATTGTACATTAACATTCTATACTCAGTCACTCATGATTAATTTGTTTCATGAGCTAAAGTGTCAAAATAACAGGAGATTACTAAAATAAACTGAGTAGTATTCATCTGATCATGTGATCTCAACATGGCCGCCCCCATGAGGGGACCCACTCCATGTAAAATGAAGCAGCTTTTATATAGTATTCCTCTCATGTGAGTTTAAACATATTTTAAACAAAAGTACTATTCATTTTTTTTTTGGTTTAAAACATGACTGAATGTACTTTTAAGACATTATTAAGTAAGTTTATTAATTTTACTATTGGAGACCAATGTAAGAAAAACCTGACCCACATAATCACATTACCTGGTGACCATCTCCTTTTCCTTATTTGTGGACTGGCAGCCATCTCTAAGGGAAGACATTGTAGTGGACAGGAAGTAGAGATAGTGATTTTTGAAATATAGATCTAACAGTGGCAATACAACCTGGGACAAAAAGAAAAAGAGACATGAATATAGAATAAAACAAGAGTATGAAGAAATGTTAATTTTCAGATTTTTGTAATTAGGTTTTGAATTTGAAGTGAAGGTTTTTAGAGCACATTAATGAGATTGATGGTTATGGAGGTCAGGGAACTGCTGAGCGCCATTATTGATCTTCATGTGGGAAAGAAAACCTTTTTAACTTGCAGGCTGCATATTGTCTCAGAACAGGGACGCATACTATCATACAAAGCAAAACATGACATCTAATCAATTCCGAGATCAGCAGTGACATGAGCCACAGAGATGTCCATCTGGACAAACAACACAAAAGGCATAATTATCTGTAAATACACAAATCTACCATGACCACTAAGGTTCAACAAAAAAAAAAAAAAAAGTAAATGCTTGAACAAGCTAATTACCGCTTAAAAAATACACACACCAAATACACAAAATAATCCTAAAATTCCATTCATCCATTTAATGAATTTGGTTGTTTAAATAAGTTTGACTTTGACTGACTGTGATGGACTCTCATGGATTTCAGTGTAAAGTTCTGTTCCAAAGGTCTGAGCTGCATTAAAGATGACTGACCTTAATGAAGAAATTAATTTGTTGTTCATGAGGAACTCTCTCAGTCCTGGTAATCTGCCCTCGAGCTTGAGCAACCTCTGCAAAACACACAACACAACACTAATTAAATGAGCAGATTTCAACGCAAGGTCTTCACAAGCTTTAGACAAGCCACTGCAAATGAGCTCATACAGCTAAAATGAACTGAAATTCTGATCATTTTAAGGAACACTTCACCCCAAAACATGTTTTATCCACTGAAAATCTCTGTAGTAGCTCTCAAATCTAATTTGCAAGAGTTATTTTAGTATTTTATACATTATAATAGCATTTATTAATATTTTAAATGAACTTTTATTTGTATGTTTTCAGTTTCATTTTAACTTTAGTAATTTTGTTATATGCTCGTCATTTTTATTATTTTTAGTTTTTTTATATTTCTATTTATTTCATTTTCAGTCATTTTAGTACTTCAACTTAATCAAAATTTTATTTTAGTTAAATGGCAAGGCAATGTTATAATTTATGTATAATTTATTAACATTAATAACATTGTTATTTATATTTTATTTTATTTCAATTAACAAAAACTATTTTTAATAGTATTAGTTAACAATAACTGATTCTCACTTCTACATATTTTCCATAACATTTTTATTTGAATATCAATGAAATCTCTTTGAATGCTAGTGAGATTTGAAAGCCGAGTTAAAGTAAATATTGGTCTGTCCCACACATAAAGCTAACATATTGCTTCAGGAGACTACCTTTATAGTGATTTTTTTTTTTTTTTTTTTTTTACAGATTCTTGCCACATCCAATTTAATATAAAAAAGAGCTGTGTGAAAACTGCTTGGTCTGGACGGCCATGAGGTTTGGAAAGGCATGAGGATGATGACAGAATTTTCAGATTTGAGTACAGTATCATTTTAACACCCCTTTCAGATCAGTGAGGCCTTGTAGTTAATGGCCAGTTATATAAAAAGACAGATGTGCAAATAAGTAATTGAAGAGAAGTGGAGTGGAAGAACCAGGGTTTGTGTTGTGTGTGTGTGTGTGTGTGTGTGTGTGCGTGTGTGTGTGTGTGTGTGTTTCTAACCCAGCTCTAGTAGCTGCTCCTGGGCTTTCTCAGTGAGACAGAGGGCTTGTTGGAGCAGGCCGTAAGCGAAGCGGCTTGCAATCGCTGGGGAATCAGCATCTGACACCTTTTTGTTCCTGTGCAGTGAGAACCCAGTCAGTGAAAATGAAATGAACACTTCAAAGGCATCATGCTCATTCTAGTATCCAGTAGCAGGAAAGCACCCTTACCTCCTCACTGAGTACCCATTGATTTGGAAGAACTTGAGAACATCTTGAGCTTTGTCTCTGACTCGGTTCTTGTCTTTAACACTCAGAGCATCATAAGGTACAAGCAGAGGGTGACTGCCCCCTCCTGGACAAAAACAGCATCAGAATTAACAGCCACAAAGGATTCTAGTCCTGCCAATTTGGCTTTGAGACAATTGCCATTGTTAAGAGTTATATAAATATAATACATGATTTTAATTAATTAAACTGCTGACAGTTATTAAATTGATTCCTACACGTAGCTTGTCCAGGGCACTGCTTTAGTAATTAGTGCACATTATTACACAGCTGCAGGGATGGGCAGTATTTCAGATACATGTATTTAAAATACGTATTTGAAATACAAAATACTATTTTGTATTTTGAAGCCTTTGGGAAAATCAAATGTAATTTGTATTTAAATACATTTAAAATTAGTATTTTTGTATTGTCAAAATACATAAAATACTTTTTGCCAGTCAACCTCTTTATCAGGGTACTGGTTTCATGCATCAACTAGTTCAGACACGCCCCCTCCTCCCAACCCCAACATTCATGCATGTGAGCTACAGTACAACTCAGCATTGGATCAGCGATTTTCCTGGAAGAAGGTGAGGATGTAATGATCAATTCTACTTGTTGATTAAAGTTAAATTTAGAGGCCTAAATACAGTTATTCAGATTTGCCTTCAGTTAACATGAAAGAATAAAAGAGCACAGACAAGTGGGAAAATAGCATTAGCCAATCAGTCTTGATCGGTTGTTGATTTTTATCAACTAGCTTGTCAAATGTGTTTAAAGCATTACTGCATATTAGGGCTGGGTGATATGACACACATATCATAGAGATGATATAAAGTGTGAATCGATGAAACTTTTTCTAAATCGTTTACATTGATGGGCCTATTTGTGGGGTAAGCAAATTTATCCGTGCAGCTTTTAGTGGGCAATTTAGGAATTATTGGAACGTTGGAGTGGGAAAAGAATTTAGACAGTGAAAGAGTGCAAGCATATTCGTCTTAAATAATTCTGTATTTTCAGCTTCAGAATCATGAGTATGTTTATTCTGGTGTCACTATTGCCCTGTGCTTTGGGTTTCCAGCACCAAGTCCAAGCCTATTCATTTACACACACAATGTAATATCAAATTCAGCATTTTAGTCAACAGTAAATTTTTTGTTAACCTTTTATCAAATGTCTAGGAGTATCTCAATAATATCGTATCTTGAGTTCAGTATTGTGATATGTATCGAATTGTGACATGAGGGTATCGTTACACCCCTACTTAAAAAGCATTGGACTACCGCAAAAAAAAAAAAAAAAACAGAGTTTGAAATTCAGTTTTTGCTGTTGTATCAAAACGTCTCGGTTACGGATGTAACCCCTCGTTCCCTGAGTAGGGAACGGAGACGTTCCGTCAGATGACGACGAATGGGGGGTTTCGCTTAGAAAGCCTATCCGCTTCGAGTAATACAAAACGAGCCAATGGCAAAGAAATGCCATGGGTCTGCAGAATTTGGATGGAGCAGCTCCGCCCCACCTCGTGGGTATAAAGGGCGAAAATTCCAGCAAAGCAGTATGTTTCCTCGCTGAGGAGCAAAGACTGAGCTCAGGCGATCCCCACGGTACAGCGGAAAGTGGCAGGAAGACGGAACCGAGACGTTCCCTTTCGTTGTCACTCCGAGTTCCGTCGGATGACGACGAATGGGGATACCAGTCTAATCACGCCACCTTCTCGGCTGTCTTCCAGTGCCCTGCGTAATCTGAGATCCCTGTCGTGAGACAGCACGGACGAAGGACTCCTATTAGCACAGGAATACCAAGGTACACTAGGGAGCATATCCAAAGGTTTTTAAGGGAATACGCAATTACTGCCAACCCAGACGGGGGGGACTTAGAGAATACACATATGACCCGAGGGATGCATATGGGGAATCACTGGGGTGTCCAGCCGCAGGTGGAATATTTCAACCCCAGGGGTGGCAAGGTGGCTTGCCAAGGGAAAGACACATGCTCAAAAGAGGCTTACAGTGGAAATACACATGTGGGGGTAGCTCAGAGGAGGTACCATGCACACGGGAGGCACCTAGCCGACGCGCAGGCAAAAGACACTGGCGCCAGCATCAGGAGTGCTGGAGGAACTCAGGGCTTTCGGGGAAGCTCACCTAAGGAGAATATCGCACGTATCCAGTCCGTGGAGTGGAATGGCGAGCAAGCGAAGACACCTAACGGGTCCCATGTTAGCTTGAAAAAGACAGTACATGAGAGGAGACTGGCTCCACTCGGAGATTGTAGAATCTGGCGAATGTGTTAGGTGTCGCCCAGCCTGCAGCTCTGCAGATGTCTGTTAGCGAGGCGCCATGCGCTAGAGCCCAAGAGGATGCCACACTCCGGGTGGAGTGGGCAGTCACACCAAGGGGGCACGGTCGACCTTGCTGTTGGTAAGCCAAAGCAATGGCGTCCATAATCCAGTGAGACAACCTTTGCTTGGAGAGAGCCTTTCCCTTCAGTCTCCCACCATAACAGACAAAGAGCTGGTCTGAGGTCCTGAAACACTGCGTTCTGTCTACATAGATGCGGAGAGCACGTACTGGACAGAGCAGTGCCAAGGCTGGGTCTGCCTCCTCCGGGGGCAGCGCTTGCAGGTTCACCACCTGGTCCCGGAAGGGAGTGGTAGGAACCTTGGGCACATATCCAGGCCGGGGTCTCAGGATCACGTGAGAGTAAGCCGGCCCGAATTCCAGGCACGCTTCGTCAACGGAGAATGCGTGCAGGTCCCCTACCCTCTTAATGGAGGCCAATGCAGTCAGAAGCGCTGTCTTCATTGACAGGAAGTTAAGCTCAACCGACTGCAAAGGCTCGAAGGGAGCACTCCGCAGGGCAGTTAGCACCACTGCGAGGTCCCAAGAGGGTACGAGAGGAGAGCGAGGAGGATTCAGTCTCCTCGCTCCTCTCAGGAACCTGACGATCAGGTCGTGCTTCCCTACGGACTTATCTTCTATAAGGTCGTGCTGTGCGGCAATGGCGGCGACATAGACCTTGAGGGTGGAGGGAGACAGCCTTCGCTTCAACCCATCTTGAAGAAAGGAAAGCACGACACCGATCGAACATCTCCGGGGGTCTTCTCGGTGAGAAGAACACCAGCTGACGAAGAGGTTCCACTTCAACGCGTAGAGGTGTCTCGTGGACGAAGCTCTAGCGGAAGTGATGGTAGCCACCACCGCTGGTGGTAGGGTACTCAAACCTGCCTCGTCCCGTCCAGGAGCCACACGTGGAGGTTCCAAAGATCGGGACGAGGGTGCCATAGGGTGCCCCGTCCCTGAGAAAGGAGGTCCTTCCTCAGAGGAATCGGCCAAGGAGGTGCTGTCGCGAGGAGTACAAGTTCGGGGAACCAGGTCCTGGCGGGCCAGTAAGGCGTGACCAAAATGACCTGCTCCTCGTCCTCCCTGACCTTGCGCAGGTTCTGCGCAAGAAGGCTCACTGGGGGAAACGCATATTTGCGGCCCCGCGTCCAGCTGTGCGCCAGTGCATCCGTGCCGAGCGTGCCCTCAGTCAGGGAATAAAACTGGGCACAATGGGTCGAGTCGTGAGAGGCAAACAGATCTATCTGTGCGTCCCCGAACTGGTCCCAAATCAGCTGAACCGACTGGGGATGGAGTCGCCATTCTCCAGGGAGGGGCTGAAGCCGTGAGGGCTCGTCGGCTGCACAGTTCAGAGCTCCGGGGATAAAAATGGCACGAAGCGACCTCAGATGCTTCTGACTCCATAGGAGGAGGTGGCGGGCGAGTTGCGACATACGGCGGGAGAGCAGACCACCCTGATGGTTGATGTACGCTACAGCCGCGGTATTGTCTGAACGGACTAGTACATGCTGGCCCCTGAGCAAGGCTCGGAAGCGGCGCAGGGCGAGCTGTACCGCCAGCAACTCGAGGCAATTGACGTGCCATAAGCAGTGGGGTCCTGTCCAGGAGCCCGCGGCAGCACGTCCGTTGCACATGGCGCCCCAGCCCGTGGCAGAGGCATCTGTCGTTACAACAACATGCCGCGAAGCTCGTTCCAGAGGCACTCCGGCCCGTAGAAAACTGAGGTTCGACCACGGGGTGAAGGTCTGACGGCAGGTCGGAGTAACTGGTACTCGGAAGGTGCCGTGATGCCATGCCCACCTCGGGACTCGGTCGCGAAGCCACAGCTGAAGCGGTCTCATATGAAGCAATCCGAGCGGCGTTGCCGCGGCTGCAGATGCCATATGCCCCAGGAGCCTCTGAAAAAGTTTCAGTGGAACCGCACTCTTGCCCTCGAACTGTCTCAGGCAAGTCAGCAGTGATTGTGCGCGCTCGCTTGTAAGCTGCGCGGACATGGCGACCGAGTCGATCTCCATACCGAGAAAAGAGATCCTCTGCATGGGGCAAAGTTTGCTCTTCTCCCAGTTGACCCGAAGGCCCAGACGGGCTACATGGCGGAGCACCAAGTCCCTGTGTTCGCAGAGCTGATCTCGAGAGTGAGCTAGAATCAGCCAGTCGTCGATATAGTTCAGGATGCGAACCCCGTGTTCCCGGAGGGGAACAAGGGCTGCCTGGACGACCTTCGTGAAGACACGAGGAGACAGGGCTAGCCCGAAAGGGAGAACTGCGTACTGATATGCCTGCCCCTCGAAAGCAAACCGAAGAAACGGTCTGTGTCGAGGGAGAATGGAGACATGAAAGTAGGCGTCCTTCAGGTCGATCGCTGCAAACCAATCCTGGTGCCGCACACATTCGAAAACGCGTTTGGCGGTGAGCATCTTGAACGGCAGCCTGTGAAGAGAGCGGTTCAGCACGCGCAGATCCAGGATTGGCCGTAACCCACCAGTTTTCTTGGGGACAATGAAGTACAGGCTGTAGAAGCCGGACCTCATTTCGGCTGGAGGGACAGTCTCGATCGCACCCTTCGCCAGCAAGGTAGCAACCTCCGCTCTCATGATAGGGGCATTGCCACCGACCATAGTGGAGCGGACTCCCCTGAAGCGGGAAGGAGACCACGCAAACTGAATCGCGTAGCCGAGCCTGACTGTTCGAGCGACCCAGCGGGACAGGTTGGGAAGCTTTTGCCAAGCTCCCAAAATTTGTACCAGCGGGATCAAACGAACTACAGACTTCCCACTGGTGGTGCAGCGAGGTGGAATGACTGGCCCAGACGTGGACGGCATATCGGCCCGGTGTGAGGGCACAGTCATAGACCGCGTCCTAACAGAGGAGACCAGGGAAGGACGAACGTTCCACGGGGGTCTGCTCTGCCAGGGGTCTGGCGACAGAGGAGGATGAGAGAGGCACGGTCCGGGGACGGTGCGCACTGTCATCCGGCTCTGGGACAGAGGAGGACGAGGGGTGCACGGCCCGGGGGCGGCGCACCGTGTCGTCCGAGAACTCTGTGTGCTCAGAAACGGGAGAGTCAGTTCTTTCTGAATAAGGATTCTTCCCCGGCCCTCCACCAGGGAAAGGAGTGGCCCTGCTACCAGCTCCTGGAAAGAACTGAGTCCCATCTCTGAGGAGCCCATCTCAAGAGTGCCGCTTAACCCGGCGTATAGCGGGGGGCGGGGCTGGAGAGGGCTGTGGCGTCCCCCTGCGGCTTCCAGAGCCAGCCCGGGTGAACGGGCGGGGTGGGAGCCGCAGGAGGGCGCCTTCGGCGGTGGGCAGACTGAGGGATCAGCTCGGACGGCGCGGCCGTCGGGGCAGAATAAGCCTCAGTCTGCTCGAGGGCGGTTGAGAGCTGTTGGGCAAAGCCCTCAACCGCACCGCCGAAGAGGCCGACCTGGGATATGGGGGTGTCAAGCAGATGGGTCCGCCCGACATCCTGCACATCGGACAGGTTCAGCCACAGAATGGTGTACATCACCTGACCCAGGGAACGTACGGCCACTTTCGTCGCTCGGAGAGCAAGGTCAGTGGCGGCGCGCAGCTCATTGAAGAGCCCTGGGTCAGTCCCGCCCTCGTGCATGTCCGTGAGCATCTGGGTCTGGTAGACCAGCAGAATGGCCATGGCATGCAGTGAGGCGGCTGCCTGTCCTGTAGCGCTATAGGAATTCGCCACAAGTGTAGTCGGCGGATTTGTTCCACACACACACCCTCAGGTCACCCTGGCCACCAGCTGAAGTAGCACCTCACGTGGAGAGTGTTAGATCAGGGTGTGGATGAGGGGACTCTCTCTCTAACGAGATCATTGAGTCTCGACCGTAATGACACGATGATCACGTTCCCGCGGGGAGAACGTGAGTCATCCACAAACGCTGCTCTAGCGTGATGAAGCCCAAGCACGCAGAGCAGAGAATGTGCCCATCAAAATCGGAAATGAGGCGACCGCAACCAGAAATCCACGGGCGAGCCGTCTTTAAAAAGATGTGCCGCGTGCGAGCTCTTTTGTGAGAGGAGGAAGAAACTCCGCAATGTTGAAGCGAGCAGGGAGAAACACACTCATTGGCAGATCACTGCACAGATCAGCAGGCAAAGTGAACTCGCTGCAGATCGCCGTCACACCAACACCGGAGAGAGTGGCTCGTCTCGTAGAGTGAAGTCAGAAATGGCTGTGGAGTGAGGAGAGACTCTTGGCTCCGAAGCGAAAACATACTGCTTTGCTGGAATTTCCGCCCTTTATACCCACGAGGTGGGGCGGAGCTGCTCCATGCAAATTCTGCAGACCCATGGCATTTCTTTGCCATTGGCTCGTTTTGTATTACTCGAAGCGGATAGGCTTTCTAAGCAAAACCCCCCATTCGTCGTCATCCGACGGAACTCGGAGTGACAACGAAAGGGAACTGATATTGAGAATTGTGAAACCATGATATATATTGTTACTGTGAAGTAAAATTAAGATTTTGGGTCATTTTCTTTGCTAGATAGCAGAAAAGGTTCCCACAGTTTTGCATACAGTATGAATTTTTTAATAGTGTTCACCACAAGTCATCCTCTTTTATATAGCGCTTTTAACAATGCAAGTAATCGACTACATTGTAACCTGGTCAGAAATAAGTATATAAATGGCTGCTATTTTGCACATGTTTATTTGTAATGGCCAGCAATAGGCCTATGTAATTTCTTTTTTCACTGTGACCTATACCTGCACTGGATGGCCAATTTCACATGTATTTTGTGTATTTTCAAAATACAAAATACTGTATTTGTATTTAAATACATTTTTTCACACAGTATTTTGCATTTGTATTTTAAATACATTTCCATGTATTTACGCCCATTCTATGCACAGCTGTCTAAAATACACTCGCCTAAAGGATTATTAGGAACACCTGTTCAATTTCTCATTAATGCAATTATCTAATCAACCAATCACATGGCAGTTGCTTCAATGCATTTAGGGGTGTGGTCCTGGTCAAGACAATCTCCTGAACTCCAAACTGAATGTCAAAATGGGAAAGAAAGGTGATTTAAGCAATTTTGAGCGTGGCATGGTTGTTGGTGCCAGACGGGCCGGTCTGAGTATTTCACAATCTGCTCAGTTACTGGGATTTTCACGCACAACCATTTCTAGGCTTTACAAAGAATAGTGTGAAAAGGGAAAAACATCCAGTATGCGGCAGTCCTGTGGGCGAAAATGCCTTGTTGATGCTAGAGGTCAGAGGAGGATGGGTCGACTGATTCAAGCTGATAGAAGAGCAACTTTGACTGAAATAACCACTCGTTACAACCGAGGTATGCAGCAAAGCATTTGTGAAGCCACAACATGCACAACCTTGAGGCGGATGGGCTACAACAGCAGAAGACCCCACCGGGTACCACTCATCTCCACTACAAATAGAAAAGAGGCTACAATTTGCAAGAGCTCACCAAATTTGGGCAGTTGAAGACTGGAAAAATGTTGCCTGGTCTGATGAGTCTCGATTTCTGTTGAGACATTCAGATGGTAGAGTCAGAATTTGGCGTAAACAGAATGAGAACATGGATCCATCATGCCTTGTTACCACTGTGCAGGCTGGTGGTGGTGGTGTAATGGTGTGGGGGATGTTTTCTTGGCACACTTTAGGCCCCTTAGTGCCAATTGGGCATCGTTTAAATGCCACGGCCAACCTGATCATTGTTTCTGACCATGTCCATCCCTTTATGGCCAGCATGTACGCATCCTCTGATGGCTACTTCCAGCAGGATAATGCACCATGTCACAAAGCTCGAGTCATTTCAAATTGGTTTCTTGAACATGGCAATGATCTGTACTAAAATGGCCCCCACAGTCACCAGATCTCAACCCAATAGAGCATCTTTGGGATGTGGTGGAACGGGAGCTTCGTGCCCTGGATGTGCATCCCACAAATCTCCATCAACTGCAAGATGCTATCCTATCAATATGGGCCAACATTTCTAAAGAATGCTTTCAGCACCTTGTTGAATCAATGCCACATATAATTAAGGCAGTTCTGAAGGCAAAAGGGGGTCAAACACAGTATTAGTATGGTGTTCCTAATGATCCTTTAGGTGAGTGTATATGACTATGATTGGTCGTTCTAGAACAAATATTTGTGTATATTGACTGCTAACCAGTTTAAACACACACTCTACAAGTTTCACGTCTCCATATTATTCCATTGTCTCTTTCTTCTACAAAGCAGTGTTTAATGTGCATTTATTTATTTAATGTGTAAAACTCTGTAATATAGTTTAATTGTTTTATATATTTAATATTCTTTAATAAGCAGGATAGTGTCAACAATCAAGTGGTCAGTGTAGCTAAATAAACTCCTTCAGGGTGCCGCTGGTGATTATTTTGCAACTCTACATTATTATTTACTTAGGGAAAAGTAGATAAAATATTGAATTTCACAGTGTCTTTTTTCTCTGTAAGATGCAGGTGGCTGCAGAAACCCTAATTTAATTTTCTGTATCATCTCTCACAGCAGCCCATCTGTAACACACACCTTTACTCTCCAGTTCCTGCCGTTTCCTGGCTGCCCAGATGTGATGATAATTCTCAGCCAACCGCTCTGCCATAGCCTTCAACACCAGATTGAAAGTGCAGTTATTTTTAATCCTGTTAATGTACAGAGCCGACTGGCAGTATATATATAAGAGCCAATTTCTAAAATGACTTCTAAAAAAATTTCTTCTAAAAGCTATTTTAACTATACAAGTTATTCAAATAAAAGCTGATTTATATTGTGTGGAATTCATTGAGGCTGCTTACATACTGATCCCAGGTCAGAGTCACACTGCTCGTGTCCACAGGCTTTGGACTGAACGTGGAGGCTCCTTCAAAAGACAGCTATTAAAAGACAAAACACAACTTATGTTCTTCATAGAAACACACTGCATGTATCTGGTTTGATTATTACCATTTGTCAAACCCAAACAGAGTCTATTTTGAATGCATCCCATGTTCTCTGAATAAGCAATGTCTTGTAAAAGCCTAAGAGCTGTTAATCCAGTCTTGGTGAGCACACACTATTCTGAATCCCAATCACTGAATCCCCCCAGTGTGTAATACGAAATAGTTGTCAGTTCAATGCAAAAAGAATTCGCCTTGATGAATGGTGGTCGTAGGAGGGAAAACGCACAATAGTGTGCTACTGAAATGCTAAAACACAGATATGGACACATTGAACATTATGGGAAAAAATTACACAATCATGTAATAATAATAATTATTCTTCATAATATAATTTAAAAAACAATATTGTATTCATAATATTATTAGCATTTTTTCTTATTCTATAAATTACACTTTGTTCTGGAAAAAAATTTATGTGACAGACACATTTCAGGCATATGATGAGCTAAAGACAAAAAAGAAAGAAAACCTGACCTCCCCTCCCAATTATTATTATTAAAATGAACAGTGCTGTGCTTTACTCAGAAACATGCAGCGCTTCAGTCTTTATATATATATATATACTTATATCATAACCATTGCGATTTGATGATTGCACTAAGCTAGATCACATTCACACAAGCATACATTGCCAAAATTCTTAAAAAAGTTGCCAGGAATCTGGTGAATAACACAGTTTCAACACAGATTTGACTTGTATTTGGCACACTAAACCCTGGCTAACATGCTAAGGGTGTCCCGCAGATGGCACTGCTGTAAAGCAGCAATCCTTTTCGATTTACACAATTCACGTGGGTCATACTTTTTTTTAGGTCCGAAAATACAGAAATCCGTGTATTGGAAGGATTTCGTAAGCTTGTTTATGTTTTTTATTAACATTTTTATTTTTTTCTAGTGCTCCAAACATGGACCAGCACTATTAAGATGCACATATTTCATCATATCTTCTTCAAATGAAATGTTTTATATATATATATATATATATATATATATATATATATATATATATATATATATATATATATATATATATATATATATATATATATACTGTAGTCCAGTTTGCTTATGGGTGCAATGACAAAATATCTTATTTAAAAAGCTAAAACTTGAAAATTTAAGGAATAATGGATAGAAAAGTACAGAGAAAGCACAATACCACACAATAGGCTTGGTGCGATAGTCTGTGTTACCGGTGTTACACGTTGTTCAGCCACACCACCGGTTACATTGCTTACACCGTTTTTATTTTTTATAGTAATACAAATCATTTAGAATTTAGTTAAAGAACAGACACTACAAATAAAAACTAAACTAAAAACTAAGTGTCAGCTCAATTCAGCGTGAGCTCACCACCCTCACCGTCACATCCCTACCACACACTCTTCATCAGAGCTTTGCTGTCCTCTATGAAGGTGTCCATTACCAGTGTTGGGGGTAGCGCATATCAGATTACTTTTTTCATGTAACTAGTAAAGTAACACATTACTTTTAAATTTACAACCTTGCCATTACCTTGCCAGACTGCGAGATCCTCCTAGCTGGGTTGTGAAAACCTTGTGACTCCCCCTCATTGGTCCTCTCAATAGTCCAGCCCAAGAACAGCATGCATTTCACAGTCTCTTTGATGACCCCTCGATAACCTTCTTTATCCTAAAATACAGAGCAACCTCAATGTGAGAAAATCAACTGCATGTTGCCTGTTTAAATGTATTTGAAAAATACTGAAAATATGGCGTTGTTGTTTGTAATGTATGTGCATGCATTGTGTATGAGGGAGGGTGACCTACCTTCTCAGATAGAGCTCTGTAAGGTTTTAGGAGTGGATGAACTTTAGCACTCTCAGAAAGCTGTTCTCCATGAACCCAACCGTTACCAAACTGGAAAAAAACCATCAAACACAAATGGCTTTAAAACAGATTTCCCAAAGTTTTCCCTATATTAATGGCTATTATCATCAAGTAGATTCCTGTAATAAGTAAAGAAACGTATTACCTTGTCCATTGACCATTTCTCATGTGTATGTTCAGCGTATTTGTTCACCACAAACTCGAGCCTCTCTGGGATTGTCACACTATAAATGCATGAAAAAACTAGATTATTATTCATCACATATCAAATAAATGCAATACACTTTTCAGAAATAGATAAAGTGAACTTCTAAAATCAGTGCTCATGGTCAATTAGATCAAGCTCAAGCGTGTTTATTTGCCCTGGTTAGGCGTGGGTCATGGGCCTTTTAAGTCAATAGAAGTCTTACTTTGAGGTGTCCAGGGGTCGAGGACAAAACCGTCTCTCTGAATCCATCGCTAAGTGTCTCTCTTGTCCGCCGGTGCAGCTCGGGTCAAGGTGGTTGGGAGGAATCGCCCCAGCAACTGCACTGAGACAACCGAGGGCCAGTTTGAACAGGTCTGCATCGTAACACTGTGGAAAAGATTGAAAAATGAAAATTTTAACTGTAAAATTCAAATGAAATTCAAATGTTAGAACCGACATTCTATCCATAAGACACTACTTAAGAGCAATTACTTGTATGGTCACATGGTTCGTGGCATATTTGTAATATAAACTGAGTGTAATGAAAGAGTGTTTTCTGTCTTTTCTCACTTTTTTGGCAAGAGCACTGAATATACCCCAAAACAGCCTCCTGGTCAGACGAAGTTCTTCCTCTGAGGCGGAGCCAAAGCCGCCCCATCCACCATTCAGACAGTAGTACTTCCTGCTCTGCTCATAATGATTGGTCAACAGCTGGGAGAGGAAGTGACCACAGTGATGAGTAGAATTATGAATATTTGATTTATCTTTAAATATTTTTTGATTGAATGCTTTGTTTTTTTATGTTTTCTCTTTACACCTTAAGTGGCATCTTGGAGTTTTCTGACAGTTGAGGGACGTCATACACAAGATTACGCAGCAGAAATTGCAGCATGGAGGGATTCAGTTTTCTGTGGGAATGAAATTGCACACATGCAGTTAAAAAAAATAAGAATGGATTATAAATATACAAACCCATACAATATAAAATTGCTTTTACAGTAAATGACAGATCTTAAAGTCAGTCCTACAAGAGCAAGAACAGGAAGACAAAGATCCAGTGACCACATGTAAAGGCCTATTATTTGCAGAAATCCTTAAAACAGTCAATCTTGCAAATTGTGTCAATCGTATTAATGACTTTTACTAAATAATAAGATCAACACAAAAAGAAACAATGTTTAACATCCTCACCCACACACTGCCAGCAGACAGTCCTGTATGGCATCTCTCTGGGCCTTGGTCAGTCCGCAGGCTTTAGAGAGGCTGTAGACACCCTCCAGAAGCCCATCCACCAGCCTGGTCCATCGAGATGAAGAGTCACACAGGAGAGAGGAATACTTACTCAGCAGTGGCAGCATGGCCACACATATGTATCGATTGAGGGCCAGGGCCATGTCTGTGCCACCTAACCCCGTCTGCAGAGAAAGAAAGAAAGATATATATATATATATATATATATATATATAAATGAAACAAAATAATACTTTTATTCATCAAGAATGTATTAAATTGATCAAAAGAGACAGTGAAAACTTTTACATTGTTACCAAAAATGTATTTGTATTTCTAACAAATGGTGTTCTTTTGAACTTTCTGTTCATCAAGAGTCCTGAAGCAAAGTGAATCACTGTTTCCACAAAAAAATGTTAAGCAGCACAGCTTGTTTTTTAACATTGATTATAATAAAAATGTTTCTTTAGCATTAAATCAGCATATTAGAATGATTTCTGAAGGATCATATGACAGTGAAGACTGCTAAAAATTCAACAAATTATAAATTACATTTTAATATATATATATATATTAATATATATATATATATATATATATATATATATATATATATATATATATATATATATATATATATATATATATATATATATATATATATATTGTTATATATATTGTTATATATATTGTTATATATATATATATATATATATATATATATATATATATATATATATATATATATATAATAAAATAGATTTTTTTTTTTTTCATTTTAAATTCAATTAAAAAAAAAATTTATTTTAAATTCACAATACTAGTGTTTTACTGCATTTTTGATTAAATAAATGCAGCCTGGGTAACTTCATTCAAATATTTTGAACGGTTGTGTATATATACACAACAACACTTGGGGTGAATTTCATCAATTACTATGTTGCAATTGTATTCATGGATCACAATGTTACTTAAATTACGAGACTTAAATTTCAACTAACGGTTTCTTGTCTATGTATGTTGAGTTCTGTGTACTGTCAATGTCTTCAGTTTTGTAATTACCAGACCCACACGCCAATGGTATGGCCTGTTTTAGGGGTGGTTGAACTTTAAATTATATTTTCTTTTTCTGCTGCATTCAGGCAGAGCTGTTGAAACATGTAGAACAGACAGAGCTGCTGGAATATGTAGAATTAAGACTGCAAGCCTTTAAGACCCAGTGGAAGAATTGAATGTTCTATATGTTTGCATTTTCTTATTCTTATTCTTTTCTAATTCTTATTCATAGAATCTTAGAAACATGATGGTAATTAGATTAAGGTAGTAAAATGCACGAGGATCTCACGTGGAGTCCCATGATTCTCTGATACATTGATAGAACAAAGTATGTGTATGACCTTGTATACATGACTGGACAATTAGAAATGTGCGACTAATGTTTGACTGAGACAAAGGGCCTTCACTCAAGGGTAGTAGGATGCAACAATGTGTAAGTTATGGGACATGTTGTTCATAATGACATAGAGGGAGTCAATTATAAAGGAGGAAGGATGCCCTCCCTTCTTTGTCACACTCTGCAGCCACTCTGTATGACCTTTCCTTGCAAGGGAATAAATAATCTTTAAAAACAATTGGTACATGTTTGTCTCTTATTCAGTGATGTAAAATTGTTTGCCACCTCAACCCCCTTAACCTTTATTTTGGCATACATTGCAGGGTTCAAGCCTTAAAGCTGCAGTCCGGCGTTTTTCCTCTTTGTCGCCATCTCTGTTCTAAATCTGCGATTGCAGTCATTCGTGGAATTATCAACTTTATGCGAGTTGTACTTCAACACCCTCGACACGGCACAGCGCGGAGGAACACAATGTTTGAGGAGACTGTGAGGCTGTCAGTCGCCGCGCCGGTGTGCATACTGTCATTCAGAATCACAGATAATTTTTTTGGAAGTATGACCAACATAGGAATTTTCACCGAAAAATTTCATCTGAACAAGTAGGAGACATCCACCTTTGTTCTGGTTCTGACATTGCAGTAAATCACGCTGATTAAATCTAACAATCGCTTATAAGTTACCATATCACACAAAACCGTGCAAATTATACTTCGTTCTCAAATAGTTCATGTTAACAACGTCAGCATTGCGTGATGTTATGGAATTTTCCATGTATTACTCTTATTTCAGTAATTCCTAATGATGGCCTCATCTGTTCTCTCACTTGTAGTGAGAGGGGGCCTTTGATTGATAATTTACTGTGGTTGGGAGTCAGTGGAGGTAAGGAAAAGTAGGTGGTCAAGGGGTCATCTTGAGTGCATTTGTACTTTATAGCCTAAAGGGTTAAGGGGGCATTTACCTCTCAGGGCCAGGGAGGAATGGAAAAAGACAAAGTATATCTCTCCCCTTAGGGGAGGGAAGAAATAAGGCCTTGGATATAAAAAAGACAGGCACTGCTTCCTCTTATCTCTCCTCACTGACTCACAAATGTGTATGAGTGACGAAGATCTCTCTTGCAAGAGAATAAATACTTTTTAAACTATCAAATTGGACTCAGAGTGTCGCTTACTCAGTGGTGATGTTTGTTGAATGATAAAAAAGCCACAACAGTTTTGGTGTCAGGAGTGGGTTTCATGGACGTGATCCGGGAACTGACGGACGGACGGAGGCTGATCACCTAGGAACTGACAAAGTTCTAACCCTACCTCGAGAAAAAACATTAAGAGACGAGGGACCGTTTCCGCCGTTAGGACCGGATCCGGCCACTGGAATCAAAAGAACTCAAAGTGGCACAGAACAACATCTCTGGGTAAGCTAAGCAAATTTGGTTTAATTGGGGGGAAAGAGTGAAATTGAACCATATTGGCTGAGGGCTGTTTCTGTGGTACGTAATCTGAGATTAATTGAGATCTATATATAGATCAAGAGGTTTCAAACAGATAGGTAACCTGAAAATCAGTTGTTCCACCACGGAGCAAATTGTTTTTAGGTGCTGAGGCTAATTAGGGGGAGCCAGAAAAGATTTTTTTGGGGGGTAAACCTTAGTTAGGAGGGCACTAATAGTGCAACCCGACCGATTTGGGTTAAAAGAAAAAATCGGGTCTGTTGGGGACGCCTGACAGATCAAGAAAACGCGCGTTGAAGAGAAATCCACAGAGAACAGAAAAGCAGCCAGTATGGGGAAATCTCAGAGCAAGATTATGAAATATGATACACCGGTGTACTACCAAATGAGAAAACATTATGGTCAGAAATGTATGCTAGATATTGAGAAATTAATCAAGCATCATGATTTTCCCGAGGGGGGAACATTGAGCCACACGAGGCTGAAAGTGGTGAGAGACTCAGTGGAAAAGAGTAGTGAGAAACAACCAGCTTGTTGTTGCAAGTGTGTTCAGCATGTATGCAAAAAATGTGAAGACACAGTCGATTGCTGGCTTAAGGAAGCAGATAAAAGAGAAAGAAGGCAACTGCAAAAAGAATTAGCAGGAGGGAAAAATGAAAAGTGTGAAAGTCTGCCTGTATGTGTGTCTGCACCACCAGAACCGACTAACCCACAGTCTGTTTGTGTTTCCCCACATGAAATTGCGGTGAGACCGGCACCGCCGGAGTACAAAACACACTTCCCAGGAGCCGGATTGACTGCACTGAAGTTCTCCATCGAGACCGACCCAGCCGCAAGCACAAGCCGGACCGCAACCCGAGGCACAAGCAGCAGCGAGAGAGAGAGAGAGACAAGCACAAGCAGCGCGTGACGCAGCGCATGAAGCGCAAGAAGAGCAAAATGACCGAGCAGCAACAGCAAACGGCGCAGATGGCGTTGGCATTCCAGCAACTAGCGATGCAAACGGCGCAGACAATGCAACAGGCGTCCAGTCACGTGACCCAGGGCGAGAAGGAAATCACAGAGAACACGGACGAGCAACGCGGAGCCAAGCCGAAGAAAATCTTCACGAGATCACAGATCAGAGATGAAACAGCTAACATCACGGCTCCTATGATAGAGGTGGCGGGGCCGGACGGACCGTTGATGGTCTACAGACCGTGGACAGTGACGGACATGAAAGAAGCAATGGCCCATTTGCCAAGCCCGGACGATGCAGGTGACAGATTTTCAAACGAGCTAGTCACTTTCTGTCAAGAGTTCAGCCCCACCACACAAGAACTGAAGCGGCTGTTAGCCGTGAAACTGGGAGCCACGAGCTGGCACAAAGTGAGCGGCTACATGCCGACAGCCGAACGACGAAGAGTGCACGGAGAGTGGATGAATGATGCCAACGAACAGTATCGAGCAGCTGTGGACCAACTCGCAGGAGAAATAAAGAAGGCTTTCCCACCACGAGTGGACACAGCAAAAAATCAACGGCTGTTGCCAGGTGAGAGAAGAGTCGGTTCGTGACTATTATGCAAGACTTTTTGAAACATTTCAGAAACACAGCGGCATGCCTGAGCCGAAGGAGAGAGGAGAGCAGCCAGGCACTTGGGAGTGTCATTTGCAGAGCTGTTTCCTGAATGGACTGAGACCTGAAATCGGACAAGCAGTGAGAACAAGTTACATCGAGTGGCAGAGCGGGCGACTAACAACCACCCTAGCGCACGCTGTGCACGCCGAGGAACAGCTGCTGACAAAGAAGGA
This sequence comes from Tiaroga cobitis, assembly GCA_030578255.1. NCBI lineage: Eukaryota > Metazoa > Chordata > Actinopteri > Cypriniformes > Leuciscidae > Tiaroga > Tiaroga cobitis. The sequence goes on along the minus strand of CM060607.1, from coordinate 23,387,149 downwards.
CAAAGCCGCAAAAGTAAAGGTGGAGAGAGAGCTGCAGCTGGCTGCTGTACAGATCAAAGCTAGCACGAGTGCACCCCCAGCGCGGCAGAACTGGGCCAACAAGAAGAAGAAAGTGTATCAGGGAAAGTGGAAATGCGGACTGTGCGAAAGCAATGAACATGAATTTTTTAAATGCACGAAGTGCAGAGTGTGCAAAGGCGACGGACACTGGGCAAAGGATTGTCCGGAGACACAAGGGGCGGATTGACTATGGAGGAACGGAGAACAGGAGAGGGGAGGGCGAGCGACAGACATTCAACCGGCTGCGAAAAAGGGAAGTGAAAATTTTTTAACACACACACACAACACGCACACATACACTGATGTACATAATGCCTTTTGCAATGAAGAAAATGCTTGCAAACCTTTATGTGTGAGTGATGAAAAATTGTATAACGACGTTTCTGCTGAATGTCTGAGAATGTATAAAGGTTCAGGATTTTTAAAACTACCGAGATATCCACTGTTAGTTGACGGTACAATGATAGAGTTTCTCGTGGATTCGGGAGCTGCCCGATCCACAATAAGACCATATGACTTGCCATGCAAACCAAGATTGACGGATGTAGTATTTGTAAGCACGTCAGCGTCAGGGCATGAAATTTCAGAAAGTTTCACTGTGCCGTTAGAATGCGAGACGGAGGGGGGCAAAGCATTGAAACATGCGTTTTTGTGCTCTGCAACCTGTCCGGCTCCATTGTTGGCACGAGATCTAATGTGTGAATTAAATTTGAAACTCACTGCGGGCCCGATGGGTATTGTTATTGAGGAAGAACAACAGATGTGTTGTGCAAAATTTGTGCCGCAATGGGCATATGAGTGGCAGATAAAAGATTCTGATTGGGCACAAATGATTTTGAACATGGCAAAAGATCGAACAGTATCAGATAACAGAGAAAATATGATGCCTGACAAATTGCATTGCACGTCACATGTTGTCTTTGAGCGTGAACCACAGTTTGAGGAAGCGTGGTTTAACGAGACAGAAGATGAGAAAATGAAGTTTGATAAAATGTTCTGGAATGAGAATGTGTGTGCGCTCTCAGCTTGCCTGTCAGAAAAACAAATGCAGCTGTATTTGATAACAGGAATGTCGGCGCCTCACTTATCAGTAACCAAGGGCAAAGCGCAGCAGGGGGCAGATTTGGGCCCTTTTGTGAGACAGTGTGTGACAGCCACAGATTGGGCTAAAAGGGGAGACGGGGTATAGAAGAGTGACAGTGTAGGGGCATTCATGTTGCAATGTGATTTTGAGGTTGATGTACACAGAGCTGTGACTGCTATTGTTCAGAGTGTAATGGAGAAGCATGATCACGGAGCTATTTCTGCCACAGATATTCATCCTATCCTGGCAGAAATACCTTCAACATTGTGGGCGAAACACAAGTATGATGTTGGATTGATTAAAAATTGTGAACCAGTGGTAATCACCCCAAAGTCTGATTACAGGCCGTGTCAACCGCAATATCCCCTGAAAAAGGAGGCATTGCGAGGGATCCGGACAGTTTTTGAATCTCTCCTGAAGGAGAAAGTCATCATCCCGTGTCATGATTCTCCAGTACGAACACCCATTTTCCCCGTAAAAAAGGCAACAGCTAATCCGAACGACGTTGTTCAGTGGCGTTTTGTACAGGATTTGATTTCTGTTAATGAGGCTGTTATCGCGAGAGCACCGCGGGTGCCCAACCCGTACACGCTACTGTCGCAAATTCCGCAAGATGCCACGTATTTCACTGTGGTTGATTTGGCCAACGCTTTCTTTAGCGTCCCGGTGGCAAAGGAAAGTCAGTTTTGGTTTGCGTTTGATTTTGACAATAAAGGATTCACATTCACCCGCCTTTGCCAAGGTTTTTGCGAGTCTCCAACGATCTATAATGAGGCGCTCAAACGAAGCCTCGAACCGTTAATTTTGTCAAGCGGAACTGCGCTGTTACAGTATGTGGATGATCTGCTGATTTGTGCACGAGATGAGGCTGTATGTGTGGCTGACAGTGTGTCTCTACTGAAGCATTTGGAAAGGGAGGGGCACAAGGTCAGTCTGGCTAAGCTGCAGTTTGTGAAGCAGGAAATAACCTTTTTGGGTCACACGATCACACCAAACAGTAAAGCTCTCTCTGACAAACGAGTTAAAGCGATCAAAGATGTACCAAGACCGGTAACAAAGAAGCAATTGTTATCATTCTTGGGCATGTGTGCATATTGTCGAACGTTTATTCCAAATTATGCACTGCTAGAAAAGCCCTTGAGAGCCCTGACAGCAGGGAAAGGGCTGAGATCCTGTGACCAGATTGATTGGCCAGCAGAAGCACAGGAAGCTTTTGAAACCTTGAAAATGCAACTGGCTCAGGCTCCAACGTTGGGCCTTCCAGCAGTTGACAAACCATTCATACAAATGGTAGATGAGAAACACGGCTTTATGAGTTCAGTGCTCTTGCAAACCCATGGTGACAGACTAAGACCAGTAGCATATTTTTCAACGAAACTTGATGCAGTTGCAGCAGGGCTGCCACACTGCCTGAGGGCTGTGGCAGCTGCTGAGCTGGCTGTGCTGGCTTCAAGAGAATTTGTGGGGTATTCTGATTTGACTTTGATGGTCCCGCACGCAGTCCTCTTTGTGGATGGATCGTCATCCAACGATCCACAAACAGGTCTGAATAAGGTTGGTTTCGCGGTGACCACTGAATTTGAAGTGGTAAAATCTGGCAAATTGCCGTTAACTTATTCGGCTCAGGCAGCTGAATTGGTTGCACTGACAGAAGCGTGTAAATTAATGGCAGACAAATGTGTGACGATTTACACAGACTCGCGTTATGCTTTCGGGGTTACACATGACTTCGGAGCAATTTGGAAGCACAGGAATTTTTTGAAGTCGGATGGACATCCGATATTGAACGCCTCACTCGTGTCTGAGCTTTTGGAGGCCATTCTTTTGCCAGACAAGGTTGCAGTCTGTAAATGCGCAGCGCACTCTAACGATAAAAGCTTTATTTCCACAGGAAACGCACGAGCCGACGTGGCAGCGAAGGCCGCGGCAGTGCAGGAGACAAAAGAAACGACTTGTGCTTTGGTATCTGTGCCTAACCCTGACATTTCTCTTTGTCTAGACAGCATGCAGACGTTTTCCACAGGAGCAGAAAAACAGAAATGGAGGTCGTCTGGCTGCAGTCTCGGGGGGGAGTATGGATGAAGGATGGCATTCCTTGTTTACCAAAACATTTCTTTCAGCATTACGCTAAGTTGACCCACGGATTAGATCATGGGTCAAAGGGAAGTATGGTAATGCAGATGAAAGATTTATGGTATACTAAAGGTTTCACAGTCTTTGCTGAAAATTTTTGCAAAAGATGTGTCACTTGTAACACACACAATGTGGCAAGAGGGATAAAAACACCTTTAGCATCTCAACCAGCCCCAGCAGGTCCGTTTGAGTATCTGATGATGGACTTCATCGAATTAACCCCTTGTGGGAAACAGAAACACTGTCTAGTAATGGTAGACATGTGGTCAAAATGGGTGGAGGCTTTCCCGACCTCACAGCAAGATTTGGCAGCATTGGCAAAGGCCCTGCTAACCGAAATTGTTCCGAGATGGGGAATACCAAGAAAAAAACACATTGCAGTTACACTCCCTCGTCAGCAGGGGTGGTAGAGAGATCTAATCAAACAATCAAGAACAAATTGGCAAAATGTTGCGAAGAGACAGGTCTGTCTTGGGTTAAGGCTCTTCCAATTGTGCTGATGTACATGAGAATGAGAAAAAGAGTGAACACAAACCTGAGCCCATTTGAAATTCTGTTCGGCAGGCCGCCATTTATGCGCATAGAAGGGGGTAAACAAAGGCTGCCATCCACTGATGTGTTTGAGAATGACATGTTGAATTACTGCAAAGAAATGTCTTGTCTGTTATCACAAATTTCTGTGCAGGTGAAAGCTGCCCAGGGGAAGGTTGCTGAGACGTTTCTGCACAAGGTTAGGCCGGGTGATTTCGTGGTGATTCGTGATCACAGGAGAAAGAGCTGGAAGGCGAAAAGGTGGCTTGGGCCTTTCCAGGTGCTTCTGGTGACGAACACGGCGGTGAAGGTCGCAGAGAGGGCCACGTGGGTTCACGCGAACCACTGCAGGAAGGTGCCGCCCATTGCGGAGGCGGAGCAATCGCAGGAGGAGGTTCAACGATCATAAACGTCAAGTCCAGTTATTGAAAAGCAAGAAAAGGTACCGTTATCTGCGCGAGAGCAAGGCCATGCAAAAGACATAACAAAGCCTGCAGAAACAGACCTTTGCATTGAAACAGCAGGAAGGAGACAGGAGGAGACAAACAACTTTGGTTGCGAAAGCGGCATCCAGCAGGAATGTGTGGCCTAATTAAGAGCACATGCATAATGACTGTGTTGCCAATTTTAGTCATAATAGTACTGATTCTGTTATGCATACCATGTATTATACAATGTGTGTCTAGCTTAGTGCAGAGACTGGTTAAAGTTGGAATGTCTGTTCAATTGGTGAAAATGACAGTCTATCCGAATGATGATGTTGATGAACAACAATATGATGACACAAGTAGCGGAAGTTACAGCGAAACGTGCTAATTGAGTAAAGAAAATGTGTTTCCTTGTGTCACAAGATGACGTGCAAGGACGAGGGTTGAATTAAGGGATTTTTTTCTTATTATACTTCTATCTGTTCGGGTTTTCTTCTATTTGTTTATTTTCTGAGAAAGATTAAGGGCAAAAGATTTAAGAAGGTTACAAGCAGCAGTCATCCGTGTTACGAGGTGACGTACAAGGACAGGGTTTGAAACTGAGGGATTTTTTATTATGCTTGTTTTTCTTACTGTGTTATAACTATTTACTCCTTACTGGTGTGACTGAGGGTCTGCTTGCAGGAGCGCAGGAACAGGGATTCCTCGTTTAGCCCGGCCCAGTAAACATGTTTTACTTGCTTGCTAATTAATTACGGGGCTTTCCCCCACAAAAAACAGCCTTATGCTTCTTCATTCTTCTTCTAAACAGGTTCAAGGAGAGATTTGTATGTAATGACTTGAATTTGCATTTATTATTACTATTATTACAATGTTTGATTAATCAGTTATCAGAGTATGATAAACAGAGAGGAATTGTTATGGAATTTTCCATGTATTACTCTTATTTCAGTAATTCCTAATGATGGCCTCATCTGTTCTCTCACTTGTAGTGAGAGGGGGCCTTTGATTGATAATTTACTGTGGTTGGGAGTCAGTGGAGGTAAGGAAAAGTAGGTGGTCAAGGGGTCATCTTGAGTGCATTTGTACTTTATAGCCTAAAGGGTTAAGGGGGCATTTACCTCTCAGGGCCAGGGAGGAATGGAAAAAGACAAAGTATATCTCTCCCCTTAGGGGAGGGAAGAAATAAGGCCTTGGATATAAAAAAGACAGGCACTGCTTCCTCTTATCTCTCCTCACTGACTCACAAATGTGTATGAGTGACGAAGATCTCTCTTGCAAGAGAATAAATACTTTTTAAACTATCAAATTGGACTCAGAGTGTCGCTTACTCAGTGGTGATGTTTGTTGAATGATAAAAAAGCCACAACAGTGACTACATGTAATGTCCTTCCGATATGTATCCTTGTTTTCGCATGGGTCCGGTTGCAGTCTCTTTTTTTCTGTAACGTTAGCCTTTGTAAGTCTTTTGCATTTTACAGCGGGTGAATCTCTAGTTGTCACTGGTGATTGTCGTTTGAACCTTTCTGGATCGGCCAACAAATTGATAAGTTTAATTATATCAAGTGCTTTATAGCCACGCAATATAGCCTACTAGCCGAGACTCCTTTATGTGTACAGATGTGACGTAATGACGCAAACACAGGCTCGAATCTCCCGCGGAAATCCACCAGTACCACTGGAATTAAAAACATTACAAGCTTACCGCTTTGAATCGAGCTAAGGCAAGCAGATAGTTTTGAACACTGGCTGGTTATGTATTTTCTCAAATATGTATTTTGGATCATTTTTAACCCAAAAAAAGCTACGGACTGCAGCTTTAATTAGGGGAGTCAACTCCCAAATTTAAGATTTTCAGTAAATAAACGCATTCAATATCAGGTTTGTTCCTCACAAGAAACCTATTGTTTGACTTTAAAAGACTTAAATACAGTACATGAATTGAATGGACTCCATTCATGGTGCTCTATTACCACTCATTTGCATTAAATGGAAATAGGAACCACATTCAAGTGAAACTAATTTTGTATTACACTGAAAAAAGAGGTAATATGGGTTTAAAACAACAATGACAATATTCAAATTCAAATTACATTATTCATGTTAACAGCCGCTTGCAGGTCCGGCAGGAAACCATACTCCAGTAAATGTAGCAAGAACTGCTGGTCCTGAACTCCGTAGACTCGGTCCAAAAACAGCACCATGGCTGCTTTGTGATCCGGACAAAAGATCCGAGACATGTCTGGCTCGATCACGACATCATCTGAGTATAACAAGCACAAAACATTTTCCACCACCAATTAATCACTTTTAGACTTCAAATAACTAACTACATAATTTGCCAGCAACTCCAACCTAAATATGCTTAGTTTATTTAAAAACTGAGCTCAGGCTCTCTCATTACACTGACCCCAGTTTTTAACAATCAAATAGATTTAGAAAGATAATTCAATAGTCTTGAAAAGAATGATTTTACATCATGAATGTATATTTTACTTAAGTTTGCAAGTCAACAAACACCAACACACCCACACGCACCTGTGTTTATAATTGGTAAACTAAAAGGAATATTTATGATGCCCTCCAGATCCTCTCTGGGAACGAGAGACCTCAAGATTGCCCTGAATCGGATGGCCTCACCTTTCCCCGCTTCTATGAGCTGCAAGGCCACATACGCACACAACAGAGACAACCATTAGCAAACCTTAAAGAACCTTTCAAAGCTTTAATGGAAACTGAGATGGCCTTAAAAAGTAGATAAAACCAATTAGCCATTTCCAACTCATTCCTTCAAACACATCATGCGGCTCTTATCTAGCTTTCCGCAGTGGGTTTCCCGTAACACTTACATGTGTTTCAGGGGCGCAGCGACCCAACAGATCGATCAGAGCAGAGTAGAAGGTCATTATGGCATGTCCCATGTGAATGACATCATCACCTTCATCATCAAGCGTGTCACTAAGAGTGCAGGTCAGAATGAGACACGGCTATGAGCGAGAATGAGAAAAACAAAGACAGAATAAAATTGAAACACAACACTCACAGTGTCCGGTTGGAACTGTGTGCACTGATTCCATCCTGCTGGTGGGAAATTCTGATGGCTTCCTCCATGGTTGCTAGAAGACCATTTCCCCCCTCCCCTCGAAGAGCGGGGCCAAAGCACTCAGGTCGGCGAATCAGAAGCCTCACTACGACATAGGCATTCTCCTCAACACTCTCACCTGTATGAGGAGAACAAGTAATCAAAACCAACCGGAGGCATTCAATTAGGTTTCACCAGGTCAGGATTCCAGATTAAAACTAATCATTACCATTGCAAAATACTGCAAAGCGCAGGAAGTCCAGGTAACGTTCTCCCTCTACAGGATTCCATCCAATATCAGGGTATCCTTTGGAGACCAGCAGAGCACAACTACACAAACCACAACCTCCCAAATACTGCACAACCTGTACGAACACATTCAGAAAGACCAGACCAGTTCAATATCACCAAAAGTCAGAAGGGATGTAGAAGAGAGAAAAAGCAATCCGTCAGTGAGACTTACTTTCTCCAGATCCGCCTCTGTGAGAGCAAGTGCCAGCTCGTTGTTGTCCATGACAGAAGCGGCCGCCACATCCAGAGGAGTCGATCCTCTCATTGAAGGAGACGCTGATCAGAAAAAAACACATCACATTTACTTTGTCTACTTCCGTAAAAATGTTCAAGTTGAAGGTTATTTATGGGTTAAACCAGATCAGTATGAACATACCAAGTCCAACATTGCTGTTGTCCAGCAGGTAGCTGAGATGATCAAACATGGCTTTCTGGTTATGGCGACTGATTCGACAGAAATAACACAAGAAACGACAGCAGTGTGCAACCATCTTAGGGAACATGATTTCCTTAATGAGGCAAGAGAATCAGAGTTATCAGAGGACCTCACTGGAGTGAATAAAGTAAAACATTCAACTTAATCTAATGATTAGGTTCAATTATGCAACTGACATCTGGCTACCGAACAATAATGAACACATAAGATGATAATCACTGAAAGTAATTGTTAGTACGATTACCTTGGATTCTCTAGCACCAAGGACGTTCACCATAACTTCCATGACGGTCTCATGCATCCCCAGAGCTCTCATCAGATTAGGATGCTGGTAGAAAACTTTATTGTTCATGATGTCACTACACAAGAGAAAACTCAGGTCTCAAATAAAGGATAACCTGGCTTGGACATAGCAGTCCATAACTGGGGGGGATGAAAGCTGCATGATTGGATGTGTTAAAATGAATTCTATTGGCTGAGATGTGTCATGGGTATCAAGTTTAGTGCCTGATTAGAAATGCTAAAAAATAATAATTATGTATTTGTGCTTAATCATGAAAATACACTACCGTTCAAAAGTTTGGGGTTGGTAAGATTTATTTACTGTTTTTTTTTAAAGTATCTAGGTCTGCTCACCTAGACTGCATTTATTTGATTTAAAAGAACAGTAAAAACAGTAATATTGTGATATATTTATTACAATTTAAAATGAATGTTTTCAGTTTTAATGCATTTTAAAATGTAATTTATTCCTGTGATGACAAAGTTTAATTAGCAAGCATTATTTCAGTCTTCAATGTCACATGTTTATTAAATAAAATTTATAAAATATTCCTATCAAAACAAATCTTGACCCCAAACCTTTGAATGGTAGTGCATGTTAATGTCTTTTAAATTACATATTATACTGCCATAGTTTAAACGGTCAACTTATACATTTCTCTTTCCTTTGGGTTTTATAATAATTACGAAGAAGGTTGCAACTCTCATGCTATTTGAAAAGGTCAAGTGACAATTATAGAGTGAAACATTTGGCGCTGCATAATGCCTAGTGTTCTGCCAACTATTTATAAAAAAAATAACCCAGCTATCGTCTCTCACCCCAGTCCTCTAATCATAAGTTCCTCTTCTTCTTTGCCCATCCTGGCCGTGAGCAATGAACGAATGCATGCTAGAGCCCACTGTAGGTTAAGAGCGTCTTCCACAGATGCCTGGCTGATACAGTAAGCCTTCTGTAGTGGAGCAGACATCTGGCCATCCAGCCCAGCATACTGTTGTAGCAGCAGGCTGAAAACAGCACGCACCAGATCGGGGTCTTCAATCGTCCCCTCTTGGGCCCAGTGCATCATGGTCTCTGATATCAGCTCCTGCAGAGAGACTAGAACGAGAGAGGTCTGTTTAAGCTTAGAATCACTGTACCTGTACAGTTTTAAAAGTAATATAATCAAGAGGCTATATTAACACAAATCATAACAAAAGAGACTGGTAGTGTTTCTGACCAGGTTTGTTCACAATCTCCTCAGGCAGGCCAGACATTCTCCTCTTTATAAGAATTATTTTATCCACTAGGCCTTGGAGGTGATTCCTGATTGACACGTCATCCTCATTCTCATTCTCTGAATCACTGTCTATCTTAATTCCTGAATTAAACAAAGAAAAAAACCACATGGGAATAAATGCTTCAAGTATGAGAGGTCATGATGCCAGTTGATGGCAATACAATTACTGTATGGCTTTAGTTGCCTACCACAGTGGGTCATTAGATCCTGATGGAATTCCCACATCAAATCTTGGATCTCCTCTGGGCACGGACAATCCTGACACTCCTCGCGGAAGCTCAACATCATGTTCATCTGAACGGAGAAAAAAAGACAACTCGTTAGGAACAGATAAATCTGCGTGAAATGAAAATTCACCCCATTTTTTTAAATGCATGTTATAGATTTTATTGTGATCGATTCATCGTTTAATTTTTTTTTAAGGTCAGACCTTATCATTTTGAATCAAATTGCTAACTCAATCTTCGGGTTATATGACAGACTTCTCTCTGGTGACATATGCTGAATTTCTCCAGTCATTTTGTCTGTTTAAACCCGTGCCTTTCTTATAACTGACTGAAAGCTTGCCTTTAGATCTGCCTCCATTCAATAAACAACTAATGGATAGATTGTTCCATGTTCCCACCCTAAATCTTTTCCTTTTTTTTCAAAAACCCATTTCACTCAGATGCAAAAGAAAACATCTGTCGCTACTTACATTACAAAATGACTTTAAAAGGATAATTCATACAAAAATAAAACTAACTAAAGTAACTAAACCTTATGACGTTCCAAGCCTGTATGACTTTCTTCTACGCAACACAAAATAAAATATCCTTAAAAAAACACTTTCATTTTATAAAGTAAGTCATACAGGTTTGGAATGACAAGAATGTGAGTAGATGATGACAGAAGTATAGAGTCTAATCCAGTTATCCAATGACCTCTGACCTGTTCCTGAGGGGGGGAACGGAACTCTTTAGTTTTGCGCGCAGTGAGGGCAGCAGACATGTTGAGCGCATCCATAACTTCATTGTACCGGAAGCGCTGGTTGTCTTGGAGGTGACCAACAAAGTCACCTGAGAATGACATCACAGCTTCTACTCTGTGACGCACCTGGCAGTCACACAAGTACTTCAGAAGGTGGCACACCTGATGATGAGAAAGAAAACGAATATATAACTTTATTCCAAAAGTCTTTTGGATTTTTTGGTGTTTTTGAAAGAAGTCTCTGATAGTGGCCAAGGCTTCATTTATTTGATTAAAAAATAAAGTAAAAATGTTAATATTGTGAAATATCATTACAATTTAAATTGCTTTCTATTTGAATATATTTTAAAATGTAATTTATTCCTGTGATGGCAACGCTGAATTTTGAGCAGCATTATTCCAGTCTTCAGTGTCACATGATCCTTCAGAAATCATTCTAATATGCTGATTTGGTGCTCAAGAAGTATATTTCTTATTATTATCAATGTTCAAAACAGTTTTTGCTGTGGAAAGCATGACATTCCTTTCAAATGTTTAAGGTAAGTAAAAAGAAAAAAAAGACGAAAAGAAATTAATACTTTTATTCAGCAAGGACACATTAAATTGGTTCTTTATAAAACGGATAGTTCCGGTCCTTGATTCTGATTGGTTGAGCCGCGTTCGAAGCCGTTGTAAATTACTCAACAAACATACACTTGTGACCGCATTATACTAATGGTATTACTGCGCAACTGCCGTTTGTGATTCTTTGTTGTGGCATGTGCTGCTTGACAACCTCTTTGGAACTACATTGCTTGGCGGAGTAATAAATGTGTTATAACGTTATATTTTTTCTTGCTGGTGTTTATGAATAAAATGAATATTTTTATGGAGTAACCGTTTTATAAAAGCAATAAGCCCCTTGAAGCCGTGTTTTACAGTGAATTTAGAACAGCTACTGGGGTTAGCTGTTCTACTTCGCTCCGCGTCATGCCTAACAACACCCCTTAGCTGTTCTAAATTCACTGTAAAACATGGCTTCAAGGAGCTTATTGCTTTATTTGAAATTTGTTGATCAGAGAATCCTATAAAAAAATGCACCATGTTTCAACAAAAATATCAAACCGCAAAATCTAGTTTCCTTTAAATTGATTATAATATTTCACAATATTCAAGGATTTACTGTATTTTTGATCAAATAAATGTAGCCTTGGTGAGCATAAGAGCCTTCTTATGCTCATCTGATAATGACAAATTTTTCATTTTTGGTTGAATGACCTCTTTAAATGATTTGTGCCCACCTGCAATTTGACAGCTTCTGGAAGCTTCATCTGAAGCAGACTTTGCCGAGAGACATTATTCTCCCAATCTCTACCCTCTATTTCCTGTCTTTCTCCATCACTCTCTTCAAGTTCATCCATCTTCTCTGTTTTACATGTTCCTCTCATGTATCTGACTGGCAGGATGAGACTAAACACGGCCTCCAGATCTGTCCCCTGATACACACCCATCATCAGGAGTGTGTGAAGTAAACCGAGCAGAGGAACCAGCAGGAGCTCTATGCTGCCCCCTGCAGGATCCCTCACACCCTGCCCAACTGCTGTCATTGCCTCCTTCAGCATTGCAATGACAACAGCCTTTAATACATCCAATGGGAACTCTGGGCTGTCTTGGCGCAAATTACTCCACAAACCCCCATCGTTACCTCCTTCCATCGCATCTATTTTATAAGCTCTAATGAAGCAAGGTGATGTGAAGCGCATTCTCAGACGCAGGGAAGTGCTGAAGTCACTTCCTGGGAATCTTTGCACTTTCCTCTCATTTCTGAAAAGCGTAATAGACTGCGTGGCATCCGTTATGGGCACAATGTATTCATGGTTCATTGCCTGCCTGGCACTGGCATGGGCAGCGAGGTGGGTGTTGATGAGGAGGTTGTAGTAACTTATCCGCAGGTGACCTGGCATTGTAGAGCACTGCAAGGCGAACAAGAGTTGCGATTGGTCCACATGGCTGCAGAGGGCGTGGCTTACATGTGTGTTTCCATGAGCTGAAAGGGCTGAGTAGAGGCGAAGGGTGTGGTCATGGAACTTCAGGAGATCACGCAGTTCGGACAGTTCCAGAATGTCCACACACCTAAAAGAGGGAGAAGTAATAATCTATAATAATGGAACTAGAAAAACAACAAAAATGGCATTTTATAGTTTGTTTTTGTTTGTTTTTTTCACTTTAGTTTTGTTTAACAAAAGTGTTTTTATAGAACTACATTTTTAAACAGCAGATTTTAGGGTGGGAAAAAAGCTGTAAATATTCAGATAAAATAAATAAATGCAGATCATACAAAATAGGCCAAAGGTCGAGCAGGGAAAACGTCTCAGGTTACGACTGTAACCGTAGTTCCCTGAGAAAGGGAACGAGACGATGCGTCACTTGACGCCTTGGGAACGCCCCCAGCGTGAATGCGTCTGAGCATCAATGTCAACTAGTCCAATGGAAAAAATGAGCGTCACGGGCGGGTGACGTCATGACCAGGAAGGGATAAAGGCTCACCCGGTGAAACGCGGCATTAGCTTCAAAAAGTCGAAGCAAGCCGATCACGGGGAAGCAGGAAGTATGGCAGGGTGACGCATCGTCTCGTTCCCTTTCTCAGGGAACTACGGTTACAGTCGTAACCTGAGACGTTCCCTTTCGAGGGAACTCTCGATGCGTCACTTGACGCCTTGGGAACGAGAATACCCAAAACGCCAGAATTCCAAGTACCTGAGTGTCAGTCTGTTGAAACTAAGCACTAAGCACCTGAGAACCTGGGGCAGCATCCAGGTCTAAGCTGTAAAACCTAACGAATGTGAGCGGTGAGGACCAGCCTGCCGCATCACAAACGTCTTGAAGAGAAACTCCAAATAGTAAGGCTTTAGAGGCCGCCATACCCCTCGTAGAATGAGCTCTGACCGCCAAAGGACACGGCAGGTCAGAGTACTCGTATGCAAGTGAAATAGCCTCAACTATCCACTTACTAACTGTCTGTTTAGAAGCAGGAAGACCCTTCTTAGGTGATCCAAAGCAAATAAATAACTGGTCGGACTTCCTCATTGACGATGTCCGATGAACATAAGTATCCAGTGCTCGCACTGGACACAAGAGGTTCAGCCTTTCCTGGTCCGCCGATGTAAAAGGAGGAGGACAGAAAGCCTGCAGCACAATAGGCCTCGGAATCAAGGTCGGCACCTTAGGGACGTATCCCTGTTTCGGATATAAGAATGCCTTGACCATCCCCGGTGCAAACTCAAGGCAGGTGGGGGAAACCGAAAGGGCCTGAAGGTCTCCAACTCTCTTAAGGGAAGAAATAGCTAGCAGAAAGATAGTCTTGAGGGTAAGAAATTTCTCTGAAACCGAATCTAAGGGCTCGAATGGAGCCCTAGACAGGCCTTCTAGTACTATTGCCAAATCCCAAGCTGGCACCCTAGTGCGAGTTGCAGGCCTCAGCCTCAATGTGCCACGAAGGAAACGTGTAATCAGGGGGTCTCGACCCAACGATGTACCCCCCACCAGGGCGTGGTAAGCCGCAATGGCCGCCACGTAGACCTTGAGCGTGGAAGGACATAGACCTGACGTAAAGCGCTCCTGCAGGAACTCGAGTACTGTGTTCACAGAACAGTTAACTGGATCCCACTGATGTCGGTGACACCATACAGAAAAAACTCTCCATTTAAGCGCATATAGTTTCCTAGTAGCTGGAGCTCTGGAGCTTAGAATGGTCTCAGCAGCCTCAGCTGAGAGACCACTCTCTATGAGTTGGGCCCCCTCAGAGGCCAAACCCACAGGTTCCAAATTTCTGGTCGAGGGTGAAATATTGTGCCCCCGGCCTGAGACAGAAGGTCTCTCCTGATTGGGATCTCCAAGGGAGGACCGTCTAAGAGATGGATCAGGTCCGCAAACTAGATCCGACTCGGCCAGCGTGGTGCTACTAGCAGTAGGCTTATTCCGTACTGGCGGACTCGTTCCAGAACTCCTGGGAGCAGAGCAACAGGGGGAAATGCGTACAGACGTAGCCTCGGCCACGTCTGCACCATGGCATCCAGCCCCAGGGGGGCTGGGTGAGTAAGGGAGAACCAAAGTGGACAGTGCGTCGTATGCTGAGACGCAAACAGATCCACCTCTGCTTGGCCATAAAACTCCCAAATTTTCTCCACCGCCTCGGGGTGGAGTCTCCAGTCCCCTGGCCTCAGCTCCTGCCTCGACAGGATGTCTGCTCCAATATTCTGGTCCCCAGGAATATACACTGCCCTCAGGGAGAGTACCTTCCCCAGAGACCACAGGAGGATCTGGTGCGCCAGCTTGCAAAGCGGACGCGACCGCAGACCCCCCTGACGGTTCAGATAAGAGACCACCGATGTGTTGTCTGTACGGACGAGCACATGATGGCCCCTCAGGTCTGGGAGGAATTGCTTCAACGCATTGAAGACGGCCATCATCTCCAGGCAATTTATGTGCCAAGAAAGATGATGACTCCTCCACCGACCCTGAACCGAGCGGCCTTCCATTACCGCTCCCCAGCCGGTGAGGGAAGCATCTGTCGAGATCGTAACTCGATGGCAGAGAGCTCCCAACACCGGACCCTGGGTTAAGAACCAGTGTTTTCTCCATATAACCAAGGCACGAAGGCATCGCCGCGTGATCTTGATCACACGAAGTGGGTTTCCCCTCGGGGAGAACCCTCTGGTCCTGAGCCACCACTGCAAAGGTCTCATGTACAGCAGGCCAAAAGGAATCACGTTGGACGCTGCTGCCAGAAGACCCAACAGTCTCTCGAACTGTTTCACAGTGCGTGACTGGCCTAGCTTTAGCTCTTTGGTGGCTGTCAGGATAGCAGCTACACGAACGGGCGATAGAGTAGCCCGCATCGTCACTGAATCCCATACCACACCAAGGAAAGTGGTTCTCTGTACTGGAGAAAGCACACTTTTCTTGGCATTGAGCCTCAACCCCAACATCTGCATATGAGCGAGAACGACACCTCGGTGCCGAACCGCCAACTGCTCTGATTCCGCTAGAATCAGCCAGTCGTCGATGTAGTTCAGAATACGTATGCCCTGAAGCCTGAGAGGGGCTAGAGCTGCATCCACGCATTTCGTGAACGTGCGGGGTGATAAAGCTAGACCGAAAGGAAGAACCCGATATTGGTATTCTTTGCCCCCGAAAGAGAACCTTAGGAACTTCCTGTGCTGAGGGAGGATGGAGACATGGAAGTAAGCGTCCTTCAGATCTATCGTGACAAACCAGTCCTCGGATCTGATTTGAGTCACGATCTGCTTGAGTGTCAGCATCTTGAACTTGAGTTTCTGTACTGAACGATTTAACAGACGAAGATCTAAAATGGGACGCAACCCTCCATCCTTTTTTGGAACAATGAAATAACGGCTGTAAAAACCCGACTCTCTGTCGGGTGAGTACACCTGTTCTATAGCTTCCTTTGCTAACAGGGCCTTTACCTCTTGCTCCATTACCAGAGCCTGCTCGGGATGCACCACTGTGGGCAGCACCCCGTTGTAACGAGGAGGACGAGAACCAAACTGGATTCTGTATCCTTTCTCTACAATCTGCAGGACCCAACGAGAAATATTCGGCAGAAGCTTCCACGCTGCCAGAAAATTTACTAAGGGAACCAGCCTCTCGAGGCTGGTCTCTGGTGTTATTGAGACGGCTAATTCCGGAGCCTGAAACATAATGGCAGGAACTACCTGAACTGGCCGCTCTAAGGCCCCCCTCAGAGGGCGCGAAACCAATGCTGTGCCGCAGCATAGCATCAGCGACTCGCTGGAGACCGCTGCGCCCTGAAGCACCAGGGGTGGCAGGGTTGGCAGAACGGTCTCGTGAGGACCCCGAAACGGAACGGGCACCGTATAATGAGGTGTACACCGCTCCACTTCGGTCGGGGCTGTCCTCACAGGCCTGATGCATGAACATCAGGACCTTTTTTTTTTCTTTTGAACCGAAGCCTTCTTCGCCTGAAGAACGGTCCTCAGATCCGGCTTCGACTTAGAAGACTTCGGTTGAGAGGGTTGCGTCTGTCTCCAGTCTCTACGTGGAGGTGCACGAGACGCAACACTCTCTTTCTGATGCACACGATATGATGAGCTCGACGGCTGGGGCTGCTCACGCCCAGCAGCCCCAGGGGGCTGGACCCGGCGAGGGAGAAACTTTTTAAAAACGTCAGCTTGTTTCTTTGACTCCTGAAATCTCTCGACGACCGCGTGGACTGCGTCGCCGAAGAGACCAGAAGGTTCAAGCGGAGCATCTAATAAAAAAGCTCGATCTTTTTCTTTAATTTCAGACAGATTTAACCATAAATGTCTCTCAGTAGCTACCAAGGCTGTCCATAGACCGCCCAATTGCTCTGGCGGTCTCCTTAGTAGCCCTGAGAGAAAGATCGGTAGCCCGACGAAGTTCACGAATATCGTCATGACTGACTCCCTCACTACTATCCAGATCCCCCAGCAGGTCAGCTTGATAAGCCTGGAGCACTGCCATAGTATGCAGACATGCTCCAGCTTGACCTGCTGCCGTATAAGCTTTGCCCACTAACACCGAAGTGGCTTTAAGCGGTCTAGTGGGCAAAGCCGAGGCTTTCAGAGACGATGCGGGACCAGGGGAAAGATAACTGGCTAAATTCTCTTCCGCCTGGGGCATCGCCTCATAACCATACTCTTTCAGCCCCCTTATTCTCGAATAAGTGTTAACTTGAGGGCTGAAAAGACGAGATGAGTAAGGTTTATTCCACGATTTAGATATTTCATTGTGCAAATCGGGAAAAAATGGAAGCCCTCGTGGTGGAGATAATGTGGTGGAAGATAAAAAGCGCTCATCTAATTTGCTTTTAGGACGAGCGCCCTTCTTCTCAGATGGCCATTCAATATTTAATTTCTCTACAGCCCGCGACATAACATCCACCAGCTCATCATATGCTGGGGAAATAAATTGTGAATCTCTTTCCCCCATGTGTGTGCTTTCACTCTCCAAACTCATCGCATCAACCTCCTCGGAGGAAGAGCAATGAAGTAATGGAGGGCTCTCTCCCCGGGCGGAAGAAACCGCAGAGCGTGCTTCCGACACCGGGGGGAGAGCGCTGGATCTCTCGGGTAAGGAAGGAGAAAGAGCCCTCGGACCCGTCTCCAACCCCTCCGAAAGATCCTTTTGCGATCCCCAGGAATGCAATCTCCGCGCTGCCTCAGCAGACGCGGGTCCTGATCCCTGCGGATCGCGAGCCTGCCCACTCTCTTTATCAAAGAGTGACAGGCGAGAGCGGAGCATGCGAAGCGGTAACATCTCACAATGCTGGCACTCAGCCCCCTCGAAGGCTGAGACCGCATGCTCCACTCCCAAACAAACGACACAAAGCTCGTGTGTGTCCCCACCCGTTAAATAACGCGGGCAGGGAGAAGCACACTGTTTGTACACTTGTTTAGTTTCCATCCTTTTCCGCAACAGACAACAGTAAATAGACAGAGACAAAATGACACAGATCGCTTGCTGAGACACAGAAGCTAATGCCGCGTTTCACCGGGTGAGCCTTTATCCCTTCCTGGTCATGACGTCACCCGCCCGTGACGCTCATTTTTTCCATTGGACTAGTTGACATTGATGCTCAGACGCATTCACGCTGGGGGCGTTCCCAAGGCGTCAAGTGACGCATCGAGAGTTCCCTCGAAAGGGAAGTAGAGGTTATCAGAAAAAAAACAAATCTACTTAAAAATACGAATCTACAAAATATGCCACAAACCAATGACATTTTGTTATTGTCATGTTAAAAATGTGAATGCACCAAATTGAAATTCAAACCTATAAAATATGCCACAAAAACAGTTTTGTTAATTGTCTGTCACATTCACATTCAGTTTAGTTTGTCTTAGTTTCATTTTCATGGACTCTTACCCTTTGTACCCATGTCCATACTATCCTTCCTAAATAGTATAAGAGATCAGAGATCAAAGTGCGTCCCAAAGCATAGTATGTTGAAAAGAGTATGTCAAAAGTCCCCAGATGGTCTCTACTCTTTCCGGTAGATTTTCTAAGTGTGGATCCGTGCACACTCTAAAGGCTAATATTGCCCACAACCCATTGCGCTTAGGAGGAGGATTCAGTTCAGAACTACAAACACGAGTAAAATGTGTTTAAAAAACTACAAAACATGGTGGATATGAATGAGAGGTGAGAGGTTTAGATAAAGGTTTGAGTGACTAATAATCAAAGTTTAACCTGATAAAAAATATTTAATGTTATCCCTGTTATATTCACCTTCACCAGCCCTTTGCCCGTCTCCTGAACCTCCTTCCTAGTCATGTTACGGCGCAAGGCCTTGCCTTTCCAGAGGGGGGTGATCGGTCACATTCATATTCAGAATAATTTGTCTTGGTTTCATTTTCATGGAATCTTAGTTTGCTTATGGCTTCCTGTTTCCTTTGTTCTCATTTTCTAGCCACTTGTTTGTCACCATGGTTACTGATTTAATGATCACACCTGTTTGTATTCTCTTCATTATCCCTGTGAAGTCCCTCAGTTTGGTTCATTCATTTGTCTGGTATTATTTGTGCTACACACTCTGTTTCGGGGACTCTCGCATTTGTATGTACCTGAGTGGATTCTGTGTAATACATTTAATTAATCTTCATTGGAAACTAAGACTAAACTAAGTTGTCATGGTTGAAAGTTTTAAAATAGATAAATGTCACATCTAAAATTCTAATTGACAAAATTCTAATCTTTTTAGGGACCGTTCGGTATTTATGGAAAGGGCCACCGGAGGAAAACAGGGGAGGTCATGTCTTTTTATTCTTTGTTGAGGGGAGGGTCATCCAACTTTTTTTAGTCTAGGGGGAGGGGGAGGGTCACCCAACTTTTCATCAAAACAGCTAAATTTCAAAGTGTCTTGTTTGGTGCATATTTTTTCCATGTAGCTCTCTCGGTCTCGGCCCCCCCATCGCTATCACATGGCTCTGACCCAACAAAAATCCAGTTTGGCGCTGTTTGACAGTGTGTGCGCACTTCAGTACGGGCTCAGAAAAAGTGCATTCGAACAGAACGCCAATGAAATGTTTACCCGGCAAAGCTTTAAATACGAGCAAATAATCAACTTTTGTGATTGCGAATAAGTGCAGTGTCCTGTGAGTGTTACTGCAGCATTAACATGTGATGTGAATGGACGTCGAGTTTTACAGTATTGGGGCTGAGGCGCCAGAATTGCAGCTATATAATGTGCGCTGTATACTACCATATTTTAGTTTCCATTCTTATTGTGTTTCCACAGCAATGTTAGTGAGTGACATAGGGCTACCACATTTTAAATTACTATTAGTATTATTTGAAGTTAACATAATAAAATACGTAGACCTACACCAAAAAACTAGTTGAGGATAAATTCTTTAAAAGTGGGCAATTCCAGCGTTATGGACGTGACATTTGCAGTCAAAACTTGAAATCTAAATACTCAGAAAATGCATTTAATACTGAAACGTCTGTTTATATAGCCTATTCATTCTCCCTTAAGGCGGGCGTACACGGTGCGATTTTTTGCTGTTTTACGAGCTCGCAGATTTTTTCACTTGGGAGAAAATCGTGTGGAAATCGGTTGCTCGCATGTTGCGGTTCGTGTCGTGTGCTAGGAAGATACGAGCCGAGCCGAACCTCTCCACCTCACGATCATTTTTAAACATGTCTAAAAAGTGCGGGAGCTGAAGGCTTGAATTCGTGAGGTGTGTGCGCTGTGCGGTTGAATGAGCCGATTTGTCGATCTATCTGAATTTGACCAATCAGGAGCTGAAGAAATCCACAGAAGAAAGACAATGCAGCGCCACCGCGAATTTGGGCTATTGAAAGGGAAGCCTACTACTTTATTATGATTTTAGTATTATAATGATTAATAAATGCATGAACAATTATCAGTGAACTTGATAAATGTTGCAGATATGTTTTACCATGCACAAACAAATGCCTTTTAACTTGTGTGCAAAATTCAGAATTAAATGAATTTGCAGCAATTTGTACAAATAGTCTGTATATGTGTTGTAGCCATAATAAGCGCATTTAGTTTCATATTTATTATAATGTTTTTTTTTTTCCATCTATGTTGATTATGAAAAGTATAGCCTACGCAATATATCAGGAAACATGGCCAGACATGATTTTGACCACTTCATTAAGTTTTGTTTTGTAGAAAGCCTTTCTTTAAAGTGAATTTCGTTTTGTATAAATTGTATCTTAATTTTTATAAATTTTTCATCAACCAATTGCCTGGATTTAGAAGCAAATATAGCTGGATTTACAAATGCACATCTTGATTGTTGCATGATGCACACATATGTTGAAATAACGACATAACCACAACAACCATCGAATTGTCCTGGTTTGAGACTGTTAATAGGCCTACACATAACACAAAATATTCTTTTTATTTTCTTCGTGTTGGCATTTATGAGGGAAATTTTTTTTTACTGACGTGACCGTTCTCCGTTACGGACATGACCGCTCTGAAAGTGACTTTAAAACGTTCAGAGACCTCAAACAGAAAGCACAAAGCCTTTCTTTAAAGTGAATTTCATTTTTTATTAATTGTATCTTAATTTTAATCAATGTTTCATCAACCAATTGCCTGGATTTAATAAATAAGAAGTAAATATAGTAGAAAATCATCATGACACGGAGGCGCCGGCGCGTGAACTGGACTCTCGTCTAAGAAATGAACCGAAACTCAGCGTATAGCCTAAGGTAGGCTACTTGCCTCACAGACCTGATAAATATATAGAAAGCTTGACATGACTACTTTTTAAGAGAACAATTTAAAACGAAAGAAAACAGACTACAGACTGCTCTCTGCTTGTATGAAATGTGTATTTCTCTCTGGCGCGTTCACTACTGCGAAGATCGCGAGTCAGCATCGTCACCTTTATATTTGCAGCCAACACTGACAAAGACTTGTTTATTAATAAACAATTAAAATGTCCACTTGCTATATTATTCATAATCATTACTTTTGGCGGTTCTTTGTGGCAGCTTTAATATACTTTATTGGCAGCGCCACCCTTACATTTTCCACTGCATCAGCACCGAAAACATGATTTATTTATTTATTTTCAAATAAAAAATCGTGATACGAACCGAATTGTAGGTTTGGTCTACAGCCCTAGCAAGATGAGAAAGCAGGAGTTTAGTCGTTTATCATGGAATGTCTATCTGAACATCTTTGCCAAGCGCAAACCAGTACAGAAGTAATCAATAAATTATCGGGGAGGGTCATGCCTTTTTTCACAATCATTTTGGAGGGTCATAGAAAAAATTATTGCTGGCGAAGGGAGGGTCAAGTCTTGTTTGACTACAGATCTCAAATCTCCTCCGGCGGCCCCTTAATTAAATAACGAACAGTCCCTTAGTAATATTTCTAGCTCTATAGATAAAAATGGCAAAAAAAAATTACAAATGTATACGTTAGCAGCAACTTGACAACTCCAAAGTGACCTCTGACCTGTTATCCTCAGGTATATACAGGGTCATGATCTGTCGGATCTGAGTGCAGCGAGCTCTCCAGCCATTTCTCTCCTCCAGACGGGTCACTTCCACAGGCTGAGAGTGGTCGGGTACTCGGGTCCACCGCATAGGCGTTAAGTGTTGAACACACAGTCTGGGAGGGCACTGAGGTCTTGCATTTCTTCTTTCGCTACAAAAAACTCCCGCTGATAGTGGCATCACATTCTGTGAGCAACATTACAAATATAAACTGCAGAAAATATTATAGGAAAACTATAAAGATACAAAGTTATTTGATGTTTTATTTGTTAAGAGCAGATCAATAGTGAAATACTTTTTTCTGGGCATTCTAATATAATATATATAATATAATGTTAATTAATAATAAAGGGAGAGAATACAAATAACTGCACAGTGGCATAAAATCAAAATATATGACATCTTAATTATGATGCGAAATGCATATTTGTATATTTGTGTATGGAGCTATTAGAGTGCACAAGAAAGTCTAATTTGATATTGATCTGTACTCGTGTGCTAATTTAAGCCAAGCTCAGCCAAAATGGATGTGTTGTAGCCCATTTTATGAAGACTGATACTGCATTCAAGGTTTTTATTTATTAATGCCAAAGGAGGCATTGCTGGCAATGGAATTCTTTTAAAGCTTGCAAGGACATCCATTGGGCTGAAAGAAGCACCTTTTCACAGATTTATTTGGTCTGGCCATGGAGAACAGAACTGATGTATTGGGTGTACCTTGATACGTCCCAGCTCAAACTGGAAGACATCAGGACTGGTGGGTTTAGCAAATACAGCAGGGAAGAGCTTGGTGCCAGGTTCCACCTACAAAAGGAGAGACATTGCTGAAGTCAAACTAAAATTTACACTTATATCTAAACATATGAATGAGGACAATTTTGTAATAAAAAGTATGTAGAAAGTGTCTTTCTGCCTGTTGATGGCTCAAATCATGACTACATAGTCAAGATATGCTTGAAATTATGGTATTTTTTCCAAATGCAAGCGTCATAATATTTTATTGGACTGTGTATGCTAAGATTATTAGAATACACTAATGTACTTTAACCTAAATGATACAATAATGATAGGTAAAATATGCAACGCTAAATAACTGCAATGTCACCACTTCTGACTTTGATATTCACCTGGAAGTATGTTGCAAGCTCCTTGCCATTAGCAGTGAATGTCAGGAGCCCTGTTGCTGTGTCAGCCAGACAGCCAATCTCCAGCCCGCTGCTGTTGCGACTGTGGGACAGACTACTGCCCTCTGCTGCACTCACCATGTAACAGCTGCTACGCTTGACACTAACAAATACACACAGAACAGCATTATATAATATTAAAGACAGGTTTATTCATATTTTGAATAGCTTTTATTTCATATTTTATGTCCTTGTGTCATTTTTATGAGTTTTTTCTTTGGGTGTGGGAGGGGTTATATTTGTATATAGCTTTAAGCTATATTTTATTTCAGTTTTCAATTTTAGAAACTTATTTATTTCAGTTAGTTGCCAAGCCAACATTTCTAAATTTCTAACTTCATTTTCAGTTTTTCATCCAACATTTATATTTTATTATATTTCAGCTTTATTTCAATTACCAAATTTTTTTTTTTAAAGATACAGCATCTTTCAAATGCCCCATGAGTCCTACCTCTCATGAACTTTGCCCCACTCATCCCCAATAGTGACTGTGACACTGCAAATGCTGTCCAGGTCAAAGGTCACATCATGATGGTTGAACTTCGAAGTTACCCATCCAACCCAAACGTAAGAGGGCTCCTGACTGTAGGGGATTCTCACAGAGTAATAATACTGCGGTGAGAAAGACGAAATAAGGTTGTTAAACATACAGTAACTTAAGACTACTTGCTTGAAAGTCACAAGGTCCCATTCAGTGATCCAAAACAAATGGATCAATAAGAAAAGGGTTATTGTCTACCGTAGTACAGTGAACGAGGCGGTTGTCTTCATCTTTCTCGATGGCCAGCACTTCCTCCAACAGACGAGCTGATGAGTGACTAGTGTTTAACTCTGTTTTCTTCTTCAACATAAACCTGCAGCCACCAATTGATACAGGTATGTAAAGACAATTTCAGTCAAAAATTTCTCCTCCATTGATTAATCATGTTAGTTCAATTGTGTTGGACAAAGGAGTAAAGTGAACTCACCGCTGTTTGAGTCTGGATGGCTTCTCTTGACTGTGGTCCTTGTGATTATTGAGTTCATCTCTGGATCCTGCGTATCTGTGAGCTTTCATCAGTAACTCAAAGTCAGAATCTGCTTCTCCTTCCTCTGGGTCTTTGAGTTGGCACACCACACCGCTGCTGTGGGGCACAGTGACCTCGCCAGGGCCGGAGAAAACCTGTGCACACTCGACTGGCATGCTCAGACGGTAAAATCCAACAGAGCTTGTGCCCCTTTCCTTCTTCCCAAAAAACCTCTGTGTTACTTTCAGACATGGGGTGTTGTCGACTGTTCCAACACGAATCACCTGGGTAGCAATTTGAACATTAACGTTATATGTACAACATATAGAACATTGTATGAGACCATAAAATAATTCAGGTAGCAAAACAACTAAGAAATTTAGTTGTGGTAGTGCTGCCTTAAATAGAGGACATTTTATGAATGAAAATAATAAAATAATTATTATTTTTTATATGTGTCCATGACATAATTTCCAAATTGTATTTATATTATACAGTATATGTATAACATTTTAAAATAAAGAATAAAACAAAATATTTTTTATATATTTGTGTCCAAGACTTATTTTCAAAAGTTAATAAATCCATCCGTGTATCATTCGTTCAGTCGTTTTTTGAATTAATATTGAAAGTAGAAAAATAAGAAAACAGTTCCTTTTTTAGTTTTTTTAATTTTTTCCAAAAAGAAACGAAAAACAAGAATTCAGCTTGATTTTTAATTTTTCGTTCTGAGGAAGCTGTTTGAATTTTATTAAAATGTATTAGCCTATCATTTATTTCTAAAGGATGCGCGCTTGTGCGTGGTGTTGTGGCGCACCGGGTCATGTTGAGAGTAAAACACGTGCGCGTCACATCGCATTTTTTTATTACCCTATTCAGAAATAGTCTAAAAGACCGGTAAATAAAATACAAAATGAACATAAACACTGTTAATAACATATAGGCTATGCGTATTTTACTTCCGCTTATATAGGCTATAAGTTATATGTCAAATCCTTAAATTAATGGTATTCAGAAAACAACAAGAATGAAAAATAAGCAGCCACGTATTATAAAAATATACATATTAGCCTATAAAAATAGGCTATTGTGACCTTTATTACAAACAACATTTAGGCTATTTTAAACGCCAAGCCTAAACTAATTTATTTGAATCGAAACTGAAACTGTACCAACATTGGGTTCATACTTCAGTCGAGTCCTAATATACACAAAGACTATCAGCATCTTCAAGAGATATGAGTTTGGAATAACAGCAAGTTAGACTGAACGAAATAAAATGAAATAATGAAATTAATTGATTAAATTAAATTAAATGATGAAATTATGAAATGATGAAATTAAATTAAATTGAAATTAAATTAAAAACAAGTGCTCAGTTTATCTGCAAAAATATGATGAAATATAATAAAATATGATATTATAAAAAATTATGTAAATGAACTAACTTGTATGTTAGAATGGTCATCTGGTATAGGAATGAACAAGGGCTCTCTCCAACTCATCCACAAAGGTAGATCTTTGGTCATGTTCAGACCGAAGGGCTGGTATCCCTCTTGTAGGCCACAAACACTGAAGTATCTCAGTGAGTCAACCTGACGACCCAAATTTAGACGACCCACCTGGTTTATCCCTATACTACAAACAGGCAGGAAACCTAGAATTTATCAAAAGAAAAGACAGCAAGAAATGTATGTTATACAAAGCAAAAAATAAACATTTAAATATATTTTATTCAAATAAATTTGATAATTACGTGTCAGAATGGAAAATGACCACAGAGAACATACCATCAGATATATTAAAGTCTTTTACAGCCAGTTCAGAGCCACAACTGTTTAGCAGTAGCTCTCCATTAAGAGTAACCATCATAGTGCATGTAGTCAGGTCCAACAAACAGCCAATTACATCCCCCCTCTTCCAGCGGCCACCCAATTGCTCTTCCCCACCATGCCACCACTGCCCCTAAAACATGCATGTAAGAGAAGAACAAAAATGATATTACCCGATATCTTTTTTTATGATCTTTTATTGTTACAAAAGGCATCTCAGACTCAGTCAATATATATTCAGTTTACGATCTCAGCACAATTGGCTTTGCCATAATAAATTATCATTGAAATACCTTAGAACCATCAAACACGAAGGCCTGTTCATCTGACCCAAGATCTACGTCAGGTTTACATCCAGGTCGTGCCCAGCCCACTCTCATCTGTCCATCAGTTACAGCCTCAAACTCAAAGTACCATTTGCCATAATGCACTGCAAAGGGCTGCTCCAGACGGAAAATCCGAAATCTCTCTGCAGCCACAGATTTAATATTGATACTTGAGACTATGGGAGACAAAAATAAAACAAATGTTTATGTTGATTTACTACCATACTAAAATTTTTTAAAATGTCTTTGAAAGCAGTCTCTTATGCTCACCAAGGCTGCATTTATTTGAGCAAATAAAGTAAAAACAGTCCTAATATTGTGAAATATGACTACATTTTAAAATAACTGTTCTCTATTTGAATATATTTAAAAATGTAATTTATTCCTGTGATGGCAAAGATGTATTTTTAGCAGCCATTACTCTAATATTGAGTGTAACATGATCCTTCAGAAATCATTCGAATATGCTGATTTGCTGCTTAAGAAACATTTATTATTGTCACAGTTCAAAATGGCTGTGCTGCTTAATATTACATTTTTTTTTTATATAAAAAAAAGTTCAAAAGAACAACAATTGAATAGATGTCTTGTAATAATGTAAAAGTCTTTACTGTAACTTTTGATCTATTTAATGCACCCTTTGCTGAATATAATTTCCCTTTTTTTTTTTTATCTGACTATACTGCCAAAAAAGATAATGGTCCCACCATGTTCTTGCTCCAGCGGCTCTACAGTGTATCCAAACCCAAGAAGGGTACCCAGAGTGTCCCTCATGGCATCTCTACCCGCCTGTTTGTACTTTTCATCCAACAGGGAAAATGGCACTAGTTGGGTACTTCTCTTACACTTAACATCCTGAAACAAAGAGAGAGTAAAAAGCTACAGTATTTCCACATCAAATACAATGAAAGAAGGAAAATCCAAGTTGGAGATTTACCACTTACAAGTACTACATATGGACACATTTGGCATTTTCATTCCAATTCTCAAGATCACATTTATATTGTTTGTTTTCAATAAAAGACTAATTTCCACCTGCTGTGGTCCAAAGCTCCAGCCCTGCCTGATCCGCTCTCTGGCCCAGATGTTGTGTTCATTCTCAGCCAGTTTTTCCACCAGCTCTTCCTGAGAAGCTGTTAGCACAACACAGGACTGATCCACAGGGGCTGGTTTATATCCGTTCCATAGCTCATACCTGGACAGGTGATGTAATTAGGACTCATTTAAAAAGCACTTTTCACTGTTGCATTGTTAAGTGGAAAATTGTATTGTCTTGGAATTGAGGAATTTTATCTTGATATACTTATTTGAAAGGCGAACATATTTCACATTCTCCTCTGCATGTTCATCAGAGAGTCCAATGTGGACACCAAAAACCAAAAGAGTCCTTCCACAACACAAAAGGAAGCATGATTAATAACGGAGTGCTAATTAACAGTATATTAGGCACAATAATCCATGACATACCTGAGGATCTCCTCAGAGGACTGAAGGTTATGAATTCGCTCCTGATCTGGAAGTCTGGAAAACTCGACTAGACACGAGTGTAGTTTTTTGCTCTCATCTTTAACCTAGGAGAAGAGATGCAGTTTTTAATATACTCCAGAATGATAAGGAGCAACTGAATGGATGTTACTTAGGGAGTTTCCAAACTAAAGATTTTTTACTTTGTTCCGAAACAAGGACTTAAATTGTTACAATAGCCAAACAGTTGCTTAACCGTTCCATTCCGCATACCATATATATATATATATTTATTTATTTATATTTATATATTTATTTATTTATACACCAGTTAGAGTGGCAATCAAGGCTTTGTTGGGACAGCATGTCCTGTTTCGAAGAGGTGCAATTTTGAGATGAAGAGACGTTTGGTTTTCAACTGCGATAACTACTGTGCTCAACCACAGAATCAGACACTGCTGCTTTTTATGCAACACATACACATTTCCCATTATGAATTGTGGGACCGATTTGGTGTAGATCCGAGCATATGCGTCAACGAACTGAACTAAGTGAGAAAACAGATCAGGTTCTGAAAAAAAGATGTGAAAATGCCCTTAGATACTTACTGGTCCATAGTTCCAGCCCTGCTCTATTTTGTCAATAAGCCAGAGTTCATGGAGATTTTCCGCTAATCTTTCCTTGATCTGCTCCAGCTGTGGAGGATATTCAACCTGACAAGATACAGAGTTGAGCGCAGGGGTGTCAGACACTCATACAAGTTGATGCAAGACAGATTGTGGCTTAAAATAACTGCTGTACTGATGCTAAATTTTAAATAATCAGCGCATACTTAAAATTGAAAGTACCTGGCTGGAATCGACTGGAATGGGGGTAAAGGTCACTGGACTAATAGGTACCACAGGGCCTAAGAGGTCACGTTGGCTTTCAGTGTGATTTTGTGTGAGTTCCTGACACAGTTCCAGCTTGCAGCATGTTTTGGGGAGGAGAGCTTCAGCGCACGGAGAGAAACCAGCAGGAGGAAGAAACCTAAACTCTCCCTGTCGACCTCCAAACAGCACACGCACCCTGATGGGAAAATCAATTCAGACACTATTTAAGCCATCGAGGGTACGTCCTACAGGTCAACATTTAAATGGTTTGGTTGATCTATAATAAAATGAAGTAGAACTCATTTTTCATTGTTTGGTGAATTGTGAACAATCAAACCTACAATTAACACAACACATAAAATCAAAAACCATAGAAGGCAACTCACTGCACTCCAGTTGAGAAGCTGACCACTGGGAACAGCAACCCATCCACTTTGAAGTTCTCCAGCATGCCTTGAACTGGCTGTCCATTGACCCGAAAGGAGATGCAGGTTGCACTAAGGTCAAGACAGCAACTAATGACATCATCCTCCCTTAGCAAATGCTGATTGGGTGAGGTAACCCTTCGACCAACACCTCCTTGGAAAGAAAACACAAACAGTGTTTAGATTTCACTAGACTACATTTATTTGATAAATATACAGTAAAAAAAAATGCAAGAAAGTGAAATTTTACAATTAAAAATAACTCTTAATTTTTTTTTTTTAAATCTAAGGTATTCCTGTGATGCAAAGCTGAATTTTCAGCATCATTACTCCAGTCTTCATTGTCACGTAGTGTACAAGCTTAGTCTCCATCTTACCTGTCCAGAGCTGGAGTCCATCAAAGCCATAAGAGCAGAGGTCGTCTCCAACACCGTTTGACCCCCAGCCGTAACCCCCTGTGGGGGAGGGATGGTACCCTTCAGTGCTGGCCCAACCCACTCGTAGGTGAGTAGGCTCTGCTGTCACAAAAGGTTCCACCTTCTCAACCACAACCTCATAATACCACTTCCTGTATTGGGCGCAATCATCTCTTGCACACAGGAAGATGTTTGGACGTGCACTAAACAGAGAAATATGTTCAATGAGATTTTATTTTTAACATTTATTCTCAATGTTTGGTCAATTTCTATAATATAACAGACTAAAATAATATTTTTAGATGTGCTGAAAACCTAAAAATGTGTAGGAGTTAAACTTTATTAAAGGGTTAGTTCACCCAAAAATGAACATTCTGTCAGTAATTACTCACCCTCATGTTGTTCCAACCCCGTAAGACCTTCGTTCATCTTCGGAACACGAATTAAGATATTTTTGATGAAATCTGAGAGCTGGATCACTCCTCCATACTAGTCCATAGGCTTCTTCAGGGATTGAACTTGCCGGCCTCGAAAAGTTATTAAAGACATCGTTAAAATAGTCCAAGTGACTACAGTGGCTCAATCTTAAGTTTATCAAGCGACGAGAATACTTTTTGTGCGCAAAAAAAACACAAAAATAACGACTTTATTTCAACTATTCATTTCCTTCTCTGTGGGCCTCGAGTCAGTTCACTAGTGTAATAGCGTACACTTCTGTTGTTGTACGTCACACGCATCACGCACATGACCAGCGTCGGCCAATAGTGAGCCTACGTGTGACGTAGCTCTACGCAATTACACTAGTTTAACTGACTAGAGGCCCAAAGAGAAGGAAATTAATAGTTGAAATAAAGTCGTTATTTTTGTTTGTTTTTGCGCACAAAAAGTATTCTCGTCGCTTGATAAACTTAAGACTTAAGATTGAGCCACTGTAGTCACTTGGACTATTTTAACGATGTTAACGAAGTTTACTAACTTTTCGAGGCCGGCAAGTTCAATCCCTGAAGAAGCCTATGGACTAGTATGGAGGAGTGATCCAGCTCTCAGATTTCATCAAAAATATCTTAATTCGTGTTCCGAAGATGAACGAAGGTCTTACGGGGTTGGAACAACATGAGGGTGAGTAATTACTGACAGAATTTTCGTTTTTGGGTGAACTAACCCTTTAAGTTTATTGATAACAGGTCACCTGAAAACTTGGTTAACCAGTCTTGATTGTAGCAACAGGTCTCTTTCTGGCAGCAGTGTATCACAAATCAAATTCTGATTAGAGCGGACGGCTATGCCATGACACACACAGAGTGAGCACAACACGTCCAAGATCTGCAGATGCAGTAAACCCACACACAAACATGTTAAAAATAGTAAAATCCACAATCATTACAGAACACATAAATACACTTAATATTAACACAAATACAGTTTGGAGTCAGTAAGTTTAAAAAAAATATATACTTTTATTCAGCAAGGACACGTTAAATTTATTAAAAGTGACAGTAAAGACATTTATAATATTACAAAAGTAATCCTGTTCTTTCAAACGTTATATTTCACCAAAAAATCCTGAAAAAAAAACATCAAGCAGCATAACTGTTTATTATCAGCTGATGAAAAATAACCTTTGCCATCACAGGAATAAATTACATTTTAAACATGTAAAATCTATATTATATACAGAAATTAGTTATTTAAATTGTAAAAATGTTTCGCAATATTACTGTTTCTACTGTATTTTTGATCAAATAAATTAAGTATTGGTGAGCATAAGAGACTTTCAAAAAAATCTTACAGACCCCAAACATTTAAATGGTACTGTACATTACCTTATGGTTCCTTCCATGTTTGTCCAGAAGTGAGATGATGGATTTTATGTGGGTTTCCTTAATAACATTCAAAGCTTCAGGACTTTCTACTAAAACACAATGTAACACTTCCAATATTCCTAAAAAACAAAACAAAAAAAGGAGAAACAAATGAGGGGAGACTCTTTGTGACATCATGTTTGTTTAGACCATAAAATCAACTAAGACATTCTAGTCAAAACACAAACTAAATAATTCTGCAGGACATTTACCAGAGGAGGCCTCCAGCCTCTCCAGTCGGCCGACCAGCCAGTCCAAGGATCCAGAAAACTGGGCACAGTTGTTCCGATTACCCCTGATAAGAGCAGCTGTAGGGAAATGGAAATTTGGTAAATCAAAGCTAAACCTTTATTATAAATCTCTAAACAAGTCACCCTATACCTAGCAGCTCATAAAAAGAGTTCAAAATCTTTTCCCATGACTCTCCTGCCTCTTTCCCAACAGCCTCTTCAAAATGAGTCGCACTATTGTACACATGCAGGTGGTCAATGCAGTCCAGCACCAGAGGGATTATACCCTGAGAAAGGCACAATGAAGCAGAACAAAAAAGTATACGATTCAGACATTATTGCAGTGTGTGGCTACATATGTGTTGTCTCGTTTGATGCAGGTATTACCTCATCTTGGAAGAGATTTTGTCTGTTCTTAAGTGCTTGAATATCTCCCTGTCTGACCTCGTGATCTTGCCCCATTCCAGGACATTGAAAATAACCAAGCAAATTCTGCAGTGTCAGACGGACCATCTCAACTGGAAGAACCAAATCAGTAATGTTTTCCTTCTGACTGACATCATCTAGTCCCCTTCAGAAAGGAAAAAAAAATCCTTATGAAACATAAATGTGCTTCTTTGAACACACTTTGTGCCTTATAAAAGGATTTTAAAAGAGTTGGAATTCAAAATGCTCCAGCAAAGTTGATAAGCACACAGTATTCTGTAAGCTATCACTGTATTATTGTTACCTAATGAATCGTGAGAAGAGAAGGGCGGAGCTACGAATTAAACAAGCAGCTTGTGACTCCTCCTGTTGAGAGCGAGAAAGGGTGATTCCATCATCCATGTGTCCTTCTGCTTGCAAAACAGCCTGCGAGAGAAAACCACTTCACTTCATGCATGTGAACCAGAATTTAAATATTAGACAGAACAATTAAAAAAGAAAGGTATTGGCTTTGTTTAATTGCAGTTCCTGAGCTCAACTTTCTAATGTACACTACTGTTCAAATGTTTGGGGTCAGTAAGATATACATACTGTATATATATATGTGTTTTTTTTTAAAGAAATATATTTAATTATTAAGTTATTTAATTAAAAGTTATTCAGCAAGGATGCATTAAATTGACAGGAAAGACATTTATAATGTAATAAAATGTATATTTCAAATAAATATATATATATATTTTTTTTTTTTTTACTTTCTATTCATCAAAGAATCCTGAAGAAAAAAAATCAGGTTTCCACAAAAATATTAAAGGGGTGATGACATGGTTTTTTGTTTTGTTTTATTGTGTTCCCTTATGTGCAATTATAGTATTACTATAGTTTTTTGTACAAAAAAAACTTAAAAAAAGTAGTGATTTATGACCTTTTCCCACCCTGTTTCTCCCCCTCTGATTCAAACAGTCTGTTTTGGAGGTGTTTCCCCTTTAAGAGTTCAGTGTTAACGCCCATTGTTATGATTGGCTAACGTCAGTGCTGCTTATGCATAAATTATTAACGTTAATCATTTTGTATCACATGTAGGCTACACAATGCTCCGCCACGTGAAACTTCGTTCTTCCGATCTTTTACCATCGTTTCAATTCTCAATTGATTTTGATTCATATGCGCGAGGGAGAGAGAGAGGGAGAGCAAGACAGTTTGAAGGCGCGCGCGCGCGGCCGGGGCTCTCTCTCTCTCTCTCTCTCTCTTGTCGTTCTTTCAGTAACATGCGCCCTGTCCCACTCATCTACATCACTCACCGAACAAATAAGGCTTTGGCGGGCTGCAATGCTGCAAATAAACTCCATCCAACTGCTTCCCCTGACGTCTGGAGCGTTCGGCAACATTCAAACATGTTGTTTGTCCACAGCCGGGAACAGCACATCTGCGTGGCATCGCAGTCATCTTGTAAACAGACCCCGTCGCCACTGTTGCCAACTATTTTCAAAGGAAAGTAGCTAAGGCCTTCCCTAAAAGTCGCTAGATGACGTCATACGTCGTTTAGCATATTAATGACGTCATCGCGTCGTACTTGCGTTCCGTCAGCCTAGTGCGTTTTCTCTCTAAATTAATGCTCTGTCTATTTATTTAATATAATATAGCCGAATGTCAAAGAAAGCTGTTCTCATTTCCTATTTTTTTGTTGTCAGACAATAGAACGAGTAGCTATAATATAGTGAATGATTACATTTTGTATAGGCCTATGGGGAACATTATCTGAATTGAGAGAGTTAGGGAACCGGATCAAGTAAGCTCTGTGATAGTGAGTGTTACAAGTAATAAGCACAAGAAAAAAACGCCGACTGCGCTGATCAAAAGCATGATGGGAAACGAATTGCTGACGACACAGCTTAATGCTCATTGGTTTAAACAACCGTGATGTATTGTTATCTTTTAAAATGTTTGATTTGAAAACTCTGATATCATGTTTTATGTGTATACATTATGTGTGGATATTCCCAAACTCTCTGACAGTGCGAGATGTAATTTTTTTTAAATGTTTTAAAAATAAAAAAATATGTCTGTATTAAAGAAAAAAATATTGATAAACACGTAGGCCTATTTAAAATGGAATTAAATAGTACTTTGGGTGTCTTGTTCATTATATTTATTTTCATATTCATATTTTCATTTTCAAAACTTAAATTACATCGAGTTTATTAGCAACACCGTGCGGGCGTGAATCCCGCGATATCCGCCTTTGATCTCACAGGTGTCTGATCCTGGTCTGATCCACTGCGAGAAGAGAGATCTGTCCGGCTTGCCTGCGCTTTTTTCACTCCTCCTCTCACTGCAGCCACCTACTCTCGACTATATTTCAGGCGAGGCAAGGCGCATCTCAAACAAGCCTAGTGACGACAGGGAGAAAGCAAGACCTCGCGCTCGCAGGACAGTACTGGCAACATTTAGAGGTTACTGAGGTTTGTCCAAAAAGTCGCTAAAATTGTCGCTAGTCGCTTTTTAAAAAAAATGTTGCTAAAGGGGTCTGAAAAGTCGCTAAAAATAGCGACAAAGGCGCTAAGTTGGCAACACTGCCCCTCGCTGCACTTCAACGCATGCGATGATGTCAAATGAGGCGTAGTTGTCTTGCGCTGGAGGCGGTCATATGCAAACGACTGGTACGTCACTTCGTACCATGACGTCACTAAGTTCAGAGGATCTAGAACGAGCTGTATTTAGAGCTTGATTAAATAAATGGTCCGTTTATAATGGGGAGGACGTCTTAAGCTATGAAACTTGCATATAATGATAAAAACATATATATATATATTTCTTGAGCAGCAAATTAGCATATTAGAATGATTTCTGAAGGTTCATGTGACAGGAGTAATGATGCTAAAAATTTAGCTTCGCCATCACAGGAATAAATTACATTTTAAAACATAATCAAATAGAAAACTACGGAGCCCCCCTAGTCCCACTTTGTCAAAAAAATTTATTATAACTAGATAGTATCTCGTGGCCTCAAGATAGTAACTCGTGGCCTCAAGATAGTATCTCGTGGCCTCAAGATAGTAACTCGTGGCCTCAAGATAGTAACTCGTGGCCTCAAGATAGTAACTCGTGGCCTCAAGATAGTAACTCGTGGCCTCAAGATAGTAACTCGTGGCCTCAAGATAGTAACTTGTGGCCTCAAGATAGTAACTTGTGGCCTCGAGATAGAGTTACTATCTTACTAGAGGCCACGAGTTACTATCTTGAGGCCACGAGTTACTATCTTGAGGCCACGAGTTACTATCTTGAGGCCACGAGATACTATCTTGAGGCCACGAGTTACTATATTGAGGCCACGAGATAGTATCTTGAGGCCACGAGATACTTATTTTGAGGCCACGAGATAGTTATAATTAATTTTTTTGACAAAGTGGGACTAGGGGGGCTCCGTAGAAAACAGTTATTTTAAATTGTGATATTTTTTTTTAAATATTACTGTTTTTACTGTAAATTGTTCCCAAGTAAATGCAGTCTTGTTGAGCAGATAAATTGTTGAAAGACTTAAAAATATCAACCCCCAACCATTTGAACGGTATTGTAAGTGATATCTAGTATGACTTTATCTAGTATGACTTTGGACCTTATTTGATTTATTTACACAGGTTTACCTGTCTCTGTGGCATACTTTCTATCTGTCTCTTAGTGTCAGTTGTCTGATACGTGAGCCAAAGCCCAGTGTCAATGTGCTGAATGAAACAGAGAGAGTCTCCATATTTGATCTCAGGTACGCCCATGCCATCTCTCCTCTTAACAAAGTGTGAGCTCTCCTGGCTCTCTTCCTATAAAAATACAATAAAAATAAAGTTTGCATTAATCATCACAATTTAATATATCACCACAACAACAAAACAAAAACAAAAAAGATGATTATACTACGTAACCACAATTATTGATTGATTATAATATGGTTTATGTTGAGTTTAGAGATGATATTATCCAACCTTTGATGCACGGAAGGAGAATGCTGTACTTTTGACATCGGCTCTCTCTCTTTCCACCAGCGCTAGTCCCTGATCGTGAGTCAGTCCCAGGTATGATCCGGTGGTAAGGTGCCGAAGACGGAACGGCTGACCCCAGTGAGTGTGGCTACCGCTCCACCTGCAAACAATCTGTTACTAACACAATCTGACAAACACAGAGGGAATCTACTTTCAACTGTCATCTACAAACTAGCTGAAGGGACACCTACGCAACATGTAACATTTCGAGCCTCCATAAAGATCGAGCCTGAAGAGATACCGAGCCTCCCTCGAAATGGACAGATCTGGAGGAAGAAAGGAAAAATGGTCATGAAGGGAAAAAGCTGTAATAAGTGTCAACAATCTGTCTCTGATCAGTAAGGTAACCTCTCTCTGCGCTCTTCCCGTCTGTGATCCGCTGCAGGAATGGTCAAACATTCATCTGTGTGTCCATGTAGCAGACGCACAGTGTCCCCTCCTCGCACATGACCTACAATTCAAAATTAAATTCATCAAAAAAAACAAAAAAAGTATACAAACCTCCAGCAAAAATATTACATTATAAAATATTATAAAATATTGTATTTACATCCATATTTACCCCCATATATTTTTATATTGAATAAAATACAATATGAGCAAATGTAAAAATATTGGAAACATATATAGCCTATATGGCAAAAAAAATGTGTGGGTGTGTGTGTATATTTCTTGATAATGTACTGTATTTAGCCAATGAGCATGAAAATCAGCCATTAAGACCTTCAGACACTAAACAAATGTTTAAATTGATAGTATAAAATCGGTCATCTACCCTGCATCTCCACAGTCCCAGAAGAAACAGGGGCCACACTCCACAATGTTTGCTGGAAGGAAGCATCCACCTGGCCAATGCCATTGTTATTACCTTCACCACTACTCCACGACACATGCTAGAAAGAGAGCCACAGGTTGTCACACTGCATACAAATATTGATATACAGACAGACAAATAGATGAACAGATGGAAGAACAGATGGATTTACTCACTAAGTATCTCTCAGAGGAAATACTAACTAAGATGAGATCATCACCCACTCTGACTTTCTCACCCTCTGACCTCTGTTTAGAGGCAGGGTGAACTGTCCACCAACACACCTCACCTGAAACCATCATGATAGTAACATCAATGTATGGCAGCCCTGGTCTTTATCAAAACATTCAGTATACAAAAAAAAAAAAACAGAATATGAACTCACCCTTTTTTTCCTTCTGCAAACCAACATCAAAAGCTAGTTTGTCAGAGGAGAGGCCTGATGTGGACATGCAGCAAAGATACTAAAACAAGACAGCAGATTCCAAATTTACACTTCATAGTACCAGTATGGAAGCCACTAATTAATAGAATATAGAGTCTGGTCTTACCATGTCACTGTAAACATGTCGAAACAGCACTGCTTGGCCATAGAGTAGAGTACGACGCCCAGCTGCCTCACGGGACTGAAACAAAACACTCTGTGATATTTTACAGTCTATTGTTTGGCACAATTTTAACATTTGTTTACAAGTTACAGCATTAGTGAGAAATATGGCACCTGTATATTGACCTGTATATTATCGTGCAAAAGTTTGGGTTGGTTAATTAATATTTATGAAAGAAAGTATCTTATTCTCACGCATGCTGCATTTGAATATATTTTAAAATGTAATTTATTCCTGTGATGACAATAGCTACATTTTCAGCAGCAATTACTTCTGTCTTCAGTGTCATTGTCATAATGATCCTTCATAAATCATGCTGTTAAGGCTCAAACGCATTTACATGCTCCAACAACGTACGTGGCGTGGCAACATTTTTGCAAAAAAATGTATTAATTTTGCACAAAAAAAAGTTTCGCGAGAAGGGTATTCCTGCACAACCGGAGGCTGCAGTTTCAGGACCCCAGTTTTAGGACCGCAGTTTCAGGACCCTAGTTTTCTGTTACAGTGCTACCGAACTGGATCACCAAAAACACTCATTTAACCCCTTTCGCGGCAAAGATTACAGACGGCCCCAGATTATTGTTGTTCAACATTCATTATTCGTTAAAACATCACACTCTTACTTATTTGATCTAGACAATCGCGACAGTTTCAATGTGAAATGTCCAGTAGTGGTGCTAAAAGGCGTGATTAGGTTTTTTGAAAATGGCAAGTGATGCAAACTCCAAAATATAGCCTATTCGTTTACAAATCATGCATACAAATTGTAATAAAATAAATAAATAAAAAACTGTTTTGACTATAACATATTTGTGCAAGGAGCCGCATGAAAACAAGTCTTTATTAATCCATAATCTGCCCTGCAATCATAATTGTGTGTGACGATCAAAAGTGCTCGCTTTTTTACTGCCTAGTGTTCATTTATT
The DNA here is from genome assembly GCA_030578255.1 of Tiaroga cobitis. Taxonomy (NCBI): domain Eukaryota; kingdom Metazoa; phylum Chordata; class Actinopteri; order Cypriniformes; family Leuciscidae; genus Tiaroga; species Tiaroga cobitis. Next base: position 23,348,621 of record CM060607.1, on the reverse strand, counting down.
TTAGAAACAGCAGTGATATGTGTTGATATGTATTTTGCGTTTTGGAAAAATGTTGCCACATAGGCTACGTTTTTCCAATGAGCCAGTGTTATACAGAGGTGGACAAAGTAGGCTACACAACTTCCTTACTTGAGTGAAAGTAGATTTTACTGGTCAAATATTAGCCTACCGGTTTTTACGCAAAAGTACAGAACTAGGCCGACTCATTTTAAAAGCAGGCTACTTAACTATCAAAAGTAAAAAGTAAATGAATGCATTGTTATATTTTTGTTGCATTGTTGTATGTAATAGCTAGGCTACTTAGGCCTATAGGCCTATAGCTACTATGCTTCCGAATCTATGCCTGCCTTCATATCAATATCAAATTTATTTCTAGAACATCCAGTAGTGAGATTGAATGTGAGATTGAAAAAGTGCACTCAATAACGTCCACAATGGTTTCGGACACCCAAATGGCTGTTCCCTCAAACAGTGCCCTATTTAAAGTTTTTTGGATGAATGAATATGTTAGCCTTAGGCCTAAGCTAGTGTTCTCCAAAACAATGACAAAAATCGCATTTAGAAGACCAAACCCAACGTTGAACATGAAAATCAGGTTGATTTCAGAATCCAGTTTGATATTAATCTCCATCGTTGGACAGATGTTGTGTTTGAAAATGAAAATAAGTTTGACGCCAGAAACCAACATCAGGCGGGTTCTGACGTTAACCCGACTTTATTTTCCGACCAAAGTGCAACCCCTGCAACCAAAATCATCCCCTGACTGACGTTACTACTTTCTACTCAAGGACCTTGGCAGAAATGTAGTGGAGTAAAAACTAAAGTACGATATATTTGTCTTTCAAATGTAGTGAAGTTAAAGTAAAAAGTTTCCAGAAAAAAAGGAGGCTAAAGTAAATGTACTTTAATTGTTACTGTCCACCTCTGGTGTTAAATAATATGATGTTTTGGTGCTCAAGAAACATTTCTTATTATTATCAATGTTGAAAACAGCTGTGCTGTTTATTCTTCTTTTTTTTTCAGTCAACCATGGTTCTTTGATTAATAGAAAGTTCAAAAGAATAACATTTATTTGAAATAGAAATATTTTGTAAATGTATAAATGTCTGTCACTTTTTAGCAATTTATTGCATCTATGCTGAAATAAAAGTTGTCATTTCTTTAAAAAAAAACTTGTGAAACTTGTGACCCAAACTTTTGAAAGATAGTGTACGGGTGACATTTTTCACTGAATATTCATCCACTGAATTGATAACTGTTCATAGTTTGCTGAATTCTGAATTGTCTGAAGCCCCTTTCACCACATTACCCACCCCTGCACACTGGTCTTCATGGTTGGCCAGCATCTCCTGCAGCGCTCGGACAGACAGACACTGGTCAAGAACAAACACGCACACAGAAAGGTCTGCTGGAACGTTCTGTTAACAAGAGGAAAGACGACACGAAACTGCAGGAGCTGTTTTTGAAGCATCATGTACTGTTCTCTTACACATAGCAGCGACTTAGTTTAAAAAATATGAAGCAAATGAGCATCTCACCTTTGAGTTGGAGGTGGACTCAAGGTAACACAACCGGTCGCCGAAACCTTCTGCAGCTAAACACAGTTTCTTCTGATGAGGGCCTGATGAGCAACACCTCAACACCAGCTCATCCCGCTGAAAACATTTACATTACTGACCACAGCTAAGAATATAGTAGGCTATCTTATCTGATCTCACCAAAAAAAAAAAAACATTATAAATTAAAGGGTTAGTTCACCCAAAAATGAAAATTCTGTCATTAATTACTTGCCCTCATGTCGTTCAAAACCCGTAAGATCTTCGTTCATCTTCGGGACACAAATTAAGATATTTTTGATGAAATCCGAGAGCTTTCTGACCCCCTACCCGTTAGATGTTATTACCCCTTTCAAGGCCCTGAAAGGTAGTAAAGACATGCAGGGTTAAAATAGTCAGGACTACAGTGGTTCAACTTTTATGTTATGAAGAGAGGAGAATACTTTTTGTGCGCAAAAAAACGACTTTATTCAACAATTTCTTCTCTTCTGTGTCATCTCTTGACACTGTTCACGTAGTAAACACACGTGCAGCACGTCAGAAAGCCGGCTCCTGCATCAGCAACACTAACATGTTGTGGTGCTCACTTAAACAGCGTCAGAGTTCTGACACAGAAGAGAAGAAATTGTTGAATAAAGTGGATTTTTTTATTATTATTTTTTTCGCACAAAAAGTATTCTCGTCACTTCATAACATTAAGGTTGAACCACTGACACATGGACTATTTTAACGATGCCTTTACTACCTTTCAGCTCTACCACTGTCTTTTTTTATATATTTGTAATGTAAATTACACTTGGATACATGCACCATAAACTGTGAAAGGGAAATGCAACATGATACATTGAGATTTGATTAATTGTCTTCAGTAGCACTACTTTGCTGTTCAGGCAATACATTTTGGTCAAGACAACTACACATTTCTAGAAAATGATCAGTTAACTTTGTAATTATTCAATTTTAACTTCTGAAAAAGTGAACATGTTGCAAAGCAAACAAATAACATTCAAGTTTTGAATATATGCATGTACACCCCAAAACTAAATATACACCTCAGTAAAGTAAAAATGACAATCAGAAATGAATCAGCAACGTTGTTCAACATGAAATTGTTTGTTAAATATTAACACTTTATATTACGGTGACGTTGTTACAGTGTAAAAATTACTCAAATAAGTACTGAGCAAATTAACTTAAGGTTAAGGTCAGTGTAGGGTTGGTTAGGGCTTTGTTACTTATGATGCATAATTTACTGTTGTTATTATAGTAAGTACAAGTAACGTGTAACTATGTCACCTTAAAATAAAGTGTTACCAAATATACCATGTTTTTATGCAAGTAATTAACATATTTTTAATATCTGTGATTAGAGAGCCCCATTTTTTTTTCCTGGTTAAATGAAGATTATAAATAAATTCTAAACAAATAAAAGGCCCCATATGCTATTAAATGTCATGGCTCATCTTACAGTGTAGAACAGCAGTGTTCTCTTACGAGAGGTTCTCTCGTATTGCGTAAGCTAGCTTACGCTACGGGAAAGATTCATCTTTGCTGAGATATTGAAGCCAAAAAATTATTTCATAATTTGTATCCATACACAACGCAGTTCCTCTGCGGCAGACCTAGAGCGGGCTAGCTAGCAGCTCATTGGTTCGCTCAGAGAGAACTGCTTAAGCCTATGGGTGAGCGGGGCTGAACCCGCTTCCAATGAGAGGCGCCCGCGCGCTCATTGCGTCATGGCCCGCCAGAATGAGCGTGGCCATGGTGTATATAACAGTCTCTCCCAGGCTTATATGTTGATTCATTTCATCTTCAGCAAGCTGCACACTTCTGCTGTTCCTGAGAAAAGCCGTCGCCGTCGAGAAGGCACCTCTCTAGCGAGCTCACGGACCCTGAAGAAGCCGGCCGTCTTCGCCACCTTCAGCCGCCCTGCAAGCTAGCGCCATCCGACGACTGTATCCTTTCTCTATTATATCTGAAAGAGCCGAGCGTCTTTTTAAAGATGCCTAGTTTTTCCTGCGGCTCCTGCCGCGCTCGTCTCGAGGACGGAGACCGCCATGTCATCTGCGCTCTCTGCCTGGGACTTGAGCATGCAGAACTCGCCCTCGCGGATGGAGGTTGCGACTTCTGTGAAAGCCTGCCGTTATCGTCCCTGCGGGCACGACTTCTGGCAGTGAAATCCGCTCCCGCGCCGCCTGTCTCTTCGCCGCGTAAAAAGAAACGCCGCTCACAGAGGCCGCCGGAGCCACCAGCGGAAACATGCGGGCCGCCGCCGCCGCCTCCCGCTTCCCGCTCTCCCTCCCCGCTCCTGCCGGACATACAGTTGCCGCCGAGTGGCCGCTCTGTCGCTTCCGATGACGCCGCGGAGGAGAAGGACTCCTGTTCACTGCTCGTTTCAGACAGTGAAGACTGGTCATCTCTCGGATCCACGAGAGAGTCGACGGGGACCCGCGCCGGGATAGAGGAGGAGCTAATGCGCCTCCTCTCACAGGCCGTCGAACGCCTCGGTCTCGAGTGGTCTCCTCCAGCCGAGCAGGCCCCGAACCGGATGGACGGCAGCTTTTTTCATCGGCGCTCGACCCCCGCGTGCAACCGGGCCACTCCATTCCTGCCTGAACTTCACGCAGAGCTGACGAAGTCCTGGAATGCCCCGCTCTCGGCCAGAAACCGCTCCGATATATCCGCCTCGCTGCGCTCGGTGGACGGAGCCGCCGAAAAAGGTTACTCAGCCATGCCGCCCGTCGAGGACTAGGTCGCCGCGCACCTCTGCCCGCCCTCTGCTAGATGGCGTTCTTCACCCACGCTTCCTTCGAAAGCTTGCAGAGCGACCTCGAGCTTTCATGCTCGCGCCTACGCCGCCGCTGGTCAGGCCGCCGCTGCGCTACATTCTATGTCTGTCCTCCAAGTACTACAGAGCGATATTCTCCGTGAATGGGCCGAAGGCGGTAGGAACCCCGCCCCCGCTGTCACGGATCTGAGAAGTGCTACGGACCTCGCCCTTCGCGCCACTAAAGCCGCCGCACAAGCTCTGGGGAGATGCATGGCCAGCCTTTGTGTTGCCGAGAGACACTTATGGCTCACGCTCGCCGACATGGGAGACTCTGAGCGCGCCGCGTTTCTTAACGCGCCCCTCTCCCCGACGGGCCTGTTTGGATCTGCTGTCAGGGGATTTGTCGATCGTTTCTCTGAGGTACAGAAAGCTACTCAGGCGATGAATTTGTTTCTGCCACGCCGCGCTAGCTCTTCCGCGGGCCGCTCTCGCGAGCCTCCCGCCAGAGCTCCACCACAGCGTCCCCCTCCGCAGACTCAAACAGCCCAGCGCAGACAGGGCGGCCGCCCTCGCTCTCGCTCTGACAGCCGCCGCAGACCGCCGCCCCCACGAGGCCCGCGACCTAAGATCACGCTGAAGCCTGATCATCAGAAGTCTGCCTAGCAAAGTCAAGAAAACGACGGTGCTCTCCCGCTGCGGCCGGACCGCCGTCAAAGCTTCGCCCTCTGCCAGTCCCCGTTATTTCGCCGACTGCTGTAGTGTTGACCGCCACAAACAAGCCGGTGTCCCAGCCCGCTTGCGAGCGTCAAAAAGCCGTTTTTATGGCTACCCAGAGAAATCTCAAAAAGAGAAAATTTGCCAGTTGTGTACAAAATGTGCCCACAATCATGTGCTCACCTATACACACAAGCATAACATATCCCGTGTCTCTATCAGAGCCCCATCACATGAAACGGGCAGAGCCCGCTCTAATTTCAGAGAACATAAACACGCCCACGAGCTCGTGCGCGTGTCCCCTCTCTGCTCGCTCTGTTTCACGGCCCATAGACTCCTCTCTGAGTGCAAATCCCGTTGCCACACACATTCAAAGCGCGCCCACACACTGTGTCCAGCCCGCTATGTGCAGCAATCAGGGCAATATAGCCATTCGGCCACTAGCCGCATGCTCCAAAGCGTGGGAAGCCATTCCGGGCATTTCCCCGTGGCTGTTAAGCATTATAAAGAACGGCTATCTGCTGCAGTTTCGCCGCCGCCCGCCTCGTGCGCGCGCGCAGCTCGAATCTACTGTCAGCCCGCTGGCCGCCGGCACGCTCCGCTCAGAAATTGCGACGCTGTTGCAAAAGGGCGCTATAGAGAGAGTCCCGCCATCTATGACCGAGTCGGGGTTTTACGGCCGTTATTTTCTGGTTCCCAAGAAAGACGGCGGCCTCAGACCGATTTTAGATCTCAGGTCTTTGAACAAAGTGCTCATGAAGAGACCGTTCAAGATGCTCACTACCAGGAAACTCCTCGCGCAAGTGCGCCAGGGGGACTGGTTCATCTCTCTAGACCTGAAAGACGCTTATTTTCAGATCCAGATAAATCCCCGTCACAGGCCATTCTTACGTTTCGCCTTCGAGGGTCTTGTTTATCAATACGCCGTTCTCCCGTTCGGCTTATCTCTGGCGCCCCGTACATTCACGAAGTGCATGGATGCGGCGCTCGCCCCCCTGCGAAGCCAGGGGCTGCGCATTCTGAATTATCTGGACGACTGGCTGATTTTGGCCCAATCACAGACGGAGCTTCTGTCGCACCGCGCAGTTCTCCTCGACCATCTGGAAACGCTGGGCCTCTCTGTCAACTGGACAAAGAGCTCCCTTCTTCCCAGTCAATCGATTTCCTTCCTAGGAATAGATTTGAACTCGGTCACGATGACGGCTCGCCTGTCTACACGGCGCGCGCGCAGTGTTCAGCGTCTAGCCGCCTCGTTTCAGATGGACACCCGCACACCTCTGAAAACTTTTCAGAGGATGCTGGGTTACATGGCCTCTGCCTCCGCTGTACTTCAGCTGGGCCTTCTGCACATGCGCCCGCTTCAGCTCTGGTTAAACAGCCGTGTACCCCACCGCGCGTGGAACACGGGCCGCCAGCTGATCAAGGTTACGCAGACATGTCTCACGGCGCTGCAGCCATGGACAGTAGCAGAATGGTTTCGTCAGGGCGTCACGATGGGGACCTTTTCCTGCCGAAAAGTCATCTCGACAGATGCATCCAACACGGGTTGGGGTGCAGTCTGCGAGGGCTCACCGGCCTTCGGCCATTGGTCGACTCAGGAGAGCCCCTTACACATAAACTGTCTGGAAATGCTTGCGGTCGAGAACGCGCTTTCGCGCTTTCTCTCGCTCATTCGGGGACACCACGTCCTGATCTGTTCGGACAACATGGCTGTGGTCTCCTATCTCAACCGTCAGGGCGGTGTCAGAGGATCAGGGACGCACGCCACTCGGTGCTCCTCATAGCCCCGCGTTGGGAGAGTCAGAATTGGGTTCCGGAGCTCACACAGCTGTCACAGACACCCCCGTGGCCCATCCCAGTCAGAGCAGATCTCCTCTCTCAAGCTCGCGGCACGATCTGGCACCCCCATCCACGGCGCTGGGCGCTACATGCATGGGTGATCAACGACTATTCGTCGATTTGCCAGAGGGAGTAAGAAACACTATCCTACAGGCTAGAGCACCTTCCACGAGAAGGCTCTATGCGTCTAAATGGTCTGTGTTCTCAAAATGGTGCACCGACAGACAGCTGGACACACGGTCGTGCGAGGTGCCGTCTTTGCTTGTTTTCCTTCAGGAGATGCTGGACAAGGGCAGGGCCCCCTCCACTCTCAAAGTTTATGTGGCAGCCGTCGTGGCGTTCGCTGAACCCCGACGCGCTCAGTCCCTGGGCAAAGACGAGTTAGTCATCCGCTTCCTCAGGGGAGCTAAGAGGATGAACCCTCCGCGGCCCCCGTCGGTTCCTATTTGGGATCTTTCTATAGTCCTCGAAGCTATGAAAGCACCCCCGTTCGAACCGCTCGAGTCTGTGGACCTAAAATACCTCTCGCTCAAAACCGTTTTCCTGACGGCTCTGTCCTCAGTAAAACGCGTAGGGGATCTTCACGCGCTCTCATCCAGCGCCGCGTGTCTTGAGTTTGGGCCGAATGATTCTGTTGTCATTCTCAAACCTAGGCATGGCTATGTCCCGAAAGCGATTGGTACCCCATTCAGGGCTCAGATTATTTCCCTATCGGCTCTGCCTTCATCCGATAGTGAGCGCGACGCCAATCTCCTCTGCCCGGTGCGGGCTCTGAGATTGTACACTACGCGCGCTGCCGCGTTCAGACGCGCTGAGCAGCTTTTCGTGTCGTTTGGGGGGCGCACCAAAGGTCTGGCCGCCTCTAAACAGACACTGTCTAGATGGATAGTGGACGCTATTGCCTCTGCTTACGCATCTAAATGCCTGCCCTGCCCTCTGGGCATCAGGGCGCACTCCACTAGAGGCATGGCCTCATCGTGGGCATGGTCCTGTGGAATTTCCATTCATGACATTTGTGTGGCCGCGGGATGGGCCTCCCCGTCCACTTTTGTCAGATTTTACAACTTGGAAGTCCCCGCCTTGCAGGCAAAATTACTAGCTGTCTAATGACCAGCTCTCTAAGAAGCTGCATTACTGGGAGTCACAACCGGTTCGCCCCTTGTGCTCTCCTTCAATGCTTATACACTTCATGTGCCCGCTCTGCTGGCCCCATACATGCTTATGTGTACACTTCATGTGCCCGCTCTGCCGGCCTCATAATACATTCACTCCACGTTAAAAATCCCCCGGTATATCCCTGGGATTCGTGTGTGGATTCATAGCGCGCACGGCGTTGACCAGGTGTTCCCGTAGCGTAAGCTAGCTTACGCAATACGAGAGAACCTCTCGTAAGAGAACGAATCGGTTACCTAACGTAACCTCGGTTCTCTCTAGAAGAGGGAACGAGTATTGCGTTCCCGGCCGTGCTTGCGCTACTAGCGTTTCGCTTCACGCTGAAATAAATCAACATATAAGCCTGGGAGAGACTGTTATATACACCATGGCCACGCCCATTCTGGCGGGCCATGACGCAATGAGCGCGCGGGCGCCTCTCATTGGAAGCGGGTTCAGCCCCGCTCTCCCATAGGCTTAAGCAGTTCTCTCTGAGCGAACCAATGAGCTGCTAGCTAGCCCGCTCTAGGTCTGCCGCAGAGGAACTGCGTTGTGTATGGATACAAATTATGAAATAATTTTTTGGCTTCAATATCTCAGCAAAGATGAATCTTTCCCGTAGCGTAAGCTAGCTTACGCAATACTCGTTCCCTCTTCTAGAGAGAACCGAGGTTACGTTAGGTAACCGATTCGTTTTATGTTGCACTGGAGCAGATTGGAGCAGAGCAGCCTTATAAGGGCTGAATATCTGTGTATCATTTAGTGAATGGAGAATTCCAACACCTCCAGCTTGTCATTTGTGTTTCAGTGAGGGTCACACACACACAAAAAGTTAAGGCTTAATTGAGGCTCTAAGTAACACAATCTAAACAATTAATTATTTTTCTGCACTTTACTGTTACAAATGCATGCACTAAATGACACAGTGAATGAGTGGAAGCGTGTACTGTATCTGTGTAAGAAAAAGAGAGCACATTTATCTCTGTTTTAGAGATATGGAGCTGAGAGTGGATAGCTCACACATCCAACAGACTCTCCAGTTACTCTGTTACTGATAACACAAAGTAAAAATAGACACCAGTGATATGGGTCAAACTCTCTCAAATGTGAATTCAAACACTGTAAATCACATCATTGCATTTCATAACTGTATGACAACAGACACAAAAATGAATGATAAATACACAAAGTTATGAGTGATTGCTCAAGCGTAAACATATCATCAGTATGAAATTGTATTAAATAACATTGATAATGTCTGCGGAGCGAGTCCGTGTATCCATATGCATGGCCAAAAATGTCTGATATATTCTTCTGTAACCTATCTGCTAACATGTAATATTCATGGTCCATGAAGTTAATTAAGTTCCTATAACATCAATCTAATAACAAATCCAATTGCAATTTAGTAATTAGCCCTTTTACTGTCAGAAGTTACAAATGTAGCATAAAGAAAGTCAACACATTATTAATTGCATTAAAATTTGCATTATAATATAGTCAATTTTACTTACAGTTCGCAGAAACTGGATTTCATCTTCTGTTTCTCCAATATCCATGTTCAGTGACTATGTAGGGATCTGTAAGAACCAGAAGACTGAAGAACTCCACTCACCAAGCCGCAGGTGCTGAACTCATCCCAGGAAAGGGAGACCACGATACCACCCATCATGAGATAATGCTGCTGAGATCTGATAAAGTTAAAGTGGAAAAGAAAGGGATTCTCCATATTTGGTATTTACAATGGAGAAAGCTAGCAAGCAAGAAATAAAGAAAAAAAGAAAGTAAAAGCATATAGAAAAACATGTGTAATTAATGTGAATTATCAATAAATATTAATATATACAGTTGTGGTCAGTATTAATTGCACCCCTGGTAAATATGATAAGAAATGGCTGTAAAAAATAAATCTGCATTGTTGATCCTTTTGATCTTTCATTCAAAGATTTTGCTAAAATCTAACCTTTCATTGAGAATTGAAAGTGAGGGGGAAATCACATTATAAAATAAACGTTTTTCTCCAAAACACATTGGCCACAATTATTGGCACCCCTAGAATTGTTTACGAGTAAAATATCTCTGAAGTATATTCCCATAATATTCACCTTCTTTTTTTTAGCACACCAGGGTGACTAGGAACATGAAAGTGTCTAGCTATGACTTCTTGTTTCACAGGAGTTTAAATTTGAGGAAACACAAAGGCCAAATTCCCTTAATCATCCATCACAATGAGTAAAACCAAACAAAAGTTCTGATGCGCATCAAAAGATGAATTGTTGAGCATCCCAAAATACAAATTGGCTGTAAGAAAAATGATTTTGAAAATCCCCATTTTGACCATCAGGGCAATAATTAAGAAGTTCCAATCATAAAGATGTTACGAATCTGCCAGGAAGAGGACGTGTGTTTATATTGTCTTAATGGACGGTGAGGAGGAAAGTTTGAGTGGCCAAAGACTCTCCAAGGATCACAGATGGAGAATTGCAGAGATTACTTGAGTCTTGGGGTCAGAAGCTATACCAAAAAAAAAAATCAAACAACCCCTACATCCCCACATGTTGTTTGGGAGGGTTTCAAGAAAAATCCTCCTCGCTCCTTCAAAAACAAACTCAGTTGTCAGACATGACTGGAACTTCAAACGGCACAGGGTTCTGTGGTCAGATGAGACTAAAGAGCTTTTTGGCAGAAAACACGCTAGATGGGTTTGGTGCACACAAGGATAAAAAGTACCCCATGTGTACAATTTAATTTACAGTTGGATCTTTAATTGTGGGCATATTTTTCTGCTGGAGGTCCTGGACATCTTGTTCAGATGGCATTGTGGATTATATCAAATATCAACAGATAAAAAATCAAAACCTGACGGCTTCTGCTAGAAATCTTATAATGTTACGGAGCACAAAATGAAGCTTCTGCCATGACCGTCCCCGTCCCCTGCCCAGATGAGTGGAGTGAACTGAAGAGAAGAAGCACCAAATCTGGGAATCTGCAGGATCTGGAGAGATTCTGTATGGAGGAATGGTCTCTGATCTCTTGTCAGGTGTTCTCCAAACTAATCAGGCATTATAGGAGAAAACTGTTATCAAGGAGATTGCAAAAAGTATTTAATAAAAGGGTGCCAATAATTGTGGCCAACGTTTTTTGGAGAAAAACATTTATTTCATAATGTGATTTTCCTCCAACTTTCAATTATTTTACTTCAATGAAAGGTTAGATTTTTTTTATCAAAAGGATAAACAATGAAGATAAATTTTTTACAGCCATTTTTTATCATATTTACCAGGGGTGCCATCAATTCTGACCACAACTGTATTAATATAAGTAAAAACAAAAACATACTAAATTGTGCAACATATTATAAATATTTACGTATTGTATGCCCATATTAAATATTTATGCTTTATTCAAAACATTCAGTATGTAACAAAAGCAGAGACTTGATCTTTTCATAAGTAAGCTTTATTTCATTTATGTCACTGTAAAACACACATATTTGGCTTTCTTGATCATATAATTCAACACCAAACATTCACAAATCACTTGGTTAAAACTGATTTTGATAGGTTAACAAACTGACCACAAATCAATCAAGTAAACTGTCACCGTACACTGAACTAGTGTGACCTTTAGGAATTTGGTGCTTATGGCAATAAAATAAAACTGTTTAATCTCCCAACATTTTGAAAATGACAATCCATCCCAGATTACTTTTCCTAATTATAGTTTCAAGAAAAAGCAGAGGGATTCAGAAAACAATTGTTTGTGTGTTAAGCAGACTGTTTGATATTGTTCCTAAGGGTTCACATAGTAGGCCTACTGTACTTTTTTTCCTGTAAATTCAATATATTATCGTAAAATCTGGTTATTCATTATTTGACAAGCCATATAGTAAATTAATACTTTTACACTTTCTGCAATCACCAAATTGATAAAAATGCTTGAGCATCCGCAATATTAAAAATTGTATGTAAAACCAAATCAGTAGCTGATGCTCTTATCTATCTGACTCACTACTGAGAATGACAAAAGTCACCTCCTCTTTATTTCATATAAACTATAACCATACCATATATGAAATCAGGCACTGTCAGTGAAAAGTTTCAAGTGATAATTATATTGTGGAAAAATTGAGTTGAGCCACTATTCATGTTGCTTTTTTGAACCAGGCATATAGATGTAATATAAAGATAATTGAGAAAGCATGCCGGTTGGGTGAATCTTTCTTAATTCATTCATTCAATAATTCAAATGTGCCAAATATTTTATACTGAATAGATTTAACACTACCACACAAAACATTATGTGTGTGTGTGGGTGGGGGTTGGGGGGGATCAGATCAAAAAGATATCGGAGTAAAATGCATAAAACCTAAAATGCAACATTAATCTTGATTTCAGTGTACCTACTGTGTTTGCTGTAATATAAGTGACATGCATGTGAATATTCTCTGTATCGTAATAGCCCATATAAAGGAGAGTAAAATTCAGAACAAAGTGATTCTAAAATTCCCAACATTTTGTGGGGTTTTGTCACGGATAAATAACCTCTCCATTGCTTTCTTTTAGCTTTCGTCATTTCTTTTCATTTCCAGACTGCATTCCATTGCATTGTCTTATTAAACATTTCATGTCAACGGTCTAGCAAAATACATCAACTGACATTAAAAATTGAAGTTGGGTTCATTTTGTTTATTTGGCATGTTTTCATTTCATGGGACTGTGGATCTGATGGGTAATTAATTTACTTGGTTAACAAGTGAGATGGGATTGTAAAGGTCAGAGGTGTCGATGGAGTTAAAGGTCACTCTCTCCATAGAGGGCAGTGGAGAAGGCAGTGTAGTCCAGGGCTCTGGGCAGGGCCCCGGGGCCAGAGTATGGGGGCATCCTGCTGATGCAGTACTCGGCCTGGTCTGGAGGGAGTTCTCTCCTCAACTCATCTGCCAGAATATACGGCTGTACAAGACACAATAAACAACAGATAATCCATATGGAAAGAATATGTGAGCCACAAAAGACTGTTCTGAGAAACTTTGAGGTTAAGTAAACAATAGAATCCACACACACCTTGTCTGCAGCAAGGATCCTGAAGGAAGCGATGACCTGTTCAGCCGTGTCTGTGTCTGCTGTCTCTCTGGTCATGAAGTCAATGAAGGACTGGAACGACACAACGCCTGAAGTGTTTGGATCAACCAGCATCATGATCCGAGCAAACTCCACCTCACCCTGAAAAACACACATACATATCATTCTAGCAGTTAAAAACTCCCCCAACATGGTATTCTGTTGAAATTCACTCACACACCATATGCCCAAGACTGATCAGACATGCTTTATATATATATGCTATATATATATATATATAAAACTGTATTTTTATAGACATTTTTACTGGAAAACAAGATAAAAAATACTGGTTAAGAAAATTGTTTATTTGTTCATAAGCAATGAACCTTATTTAAGGCCCTACCAGATCATAACCCATCGAGATCAGACAGGCCCTAAAGTCATCAGAATCCATCGCCCTATTCTTCTTCTGCATGGGAAAGGTTAAAGGGCAGAGGTCGAGGGTGCATGGGTGACACAGCGACATGGTAGGAATAATGAAGCAATGTATAGTAGGGAAAGAGACAGCACCTAACACAAAGACACACAGATGTACAAACAAAGAGACAGCACACAACCACAGACACAAGAAAAAACACAAGAGAGGTAGGCCTACATCAGAACTATATTCTGCATATATATACATCTATGCAAAGAACTACATTTTGGGGTAAAGAGTTAGAGGTCATGTTGGTTAATACCTGTTTGTCATTTCCTAAATGCCCAAGACTGAACAGACATGCTTTAAACTCATCAGGCCTGAGTTTACCCCTCTCTTCCTGAGAGCAGGATGTTAGTATAAATAAAGAAAAGTAAAAGGTGATTGATAAAAAGATAAAACGCCACAACATTTCTTCATAAGGTATAAAAGGCATTGCTTTTTTCAACAACAAAAAAAATGCTTAGCTAGTATGGAAGTAAAATAATGACAAATGTGTTTGAAACAAAAATGCTTGTTGAATTGCACTAGTTACTTGAAAAAATATGCATTGCATTAACCCCTTCTTGCTTTTTAATGCATTGTATTTTTAGGGCTTGCATTTTTATGGGCTGAAATTCAACATGGTGGTATATTTAAGCTGTGAATATTTCAATTCAAAACATTTCACACACGTTTTCATTATTAAAAATTCAATAATCCTTAACCACCTTTCAGATTTCACTTCTAAAATATTAATTCTGTTTAAAAATACAACCTATAATATTCGACAGGCAATTTTCGGTCCATTTTATTTCGCTTCCACAAATTCAGTGGTTCAAATTCGACAGAAATTCAACATTTGACATCTTGGAACGGCAGGAATATCAGTAGATTGCCGATTGATAAATTCCATAGCTGTATGGAAATGGAAAACAGAAATGGAAAAATACAATGCATTAAAATGCAAGCAGGGTTAATGCAATGCATATTTTGTTTCAAAAACATTTGTCATTATTTTACTTCCATAAATTTACATCTTGAAATCTGATTTTACTGCAAATGATCTCCCATTTCAAACTAAATTTGTTCCAGTTATTGAACAAGCTAAAGTGAATGGAAAGATAATTACCACTCTTGCCTTGTGAAGCCTCTGAAGAAGTGAATGTGTAAAATAAAGCAAATAGTTAAATCTCAGTTAAAATAAGAGAGATTTACAGATGCTAAATTTACAGATGCTGATATAATGCTCAGTCTAAGAGGTAAAGTGTTTAGTTTAGTTAGGATGGTTTAATAACCCTTAGTATAGCATCCATTCAACAAGACTGTACATAAAGGCCGAATACAGCACCCGATCAAAGTGGTTGAAAGAGGATCGGAATTCATTCATCTGCTCCTGGCTGATGCCTTTTGCATCACGTGTCAGAATTTGAGTCTCGATTTCATTAATAGTGCGAGCGATTGTAGTTAAAAGGAGTTCCCAGCCGACACGAATATGCTGCAGAGGAAAGAGAAATACTGCTGTAAAAACCAGGATCAAGTGACAAATCAAATGTGATGTGTCAGATATAGATCATTATTATATACAATACATTCAAAGATGTGTGGTTGGTAAGATATTTTAATATAAAGTCATTGTGCTCATCAAGACTGCATTTATTTAAACAAACATGCAGCAAAAACAAAACACTATTTCCATACATTTAAAATGTCATTTTTTTCCTGTGACGGCAAAGCTGTATTTTCAGCAGCCATTACTCCAGTCTTCAGTGTCACATGATTATTTAGAAATCATTCTAATATGCTGGTGCTTAATATGTAAAAAAAAAAATTCTGGAAACCGTGATACATTTTTCCAGAATTCTTTAATGAATAAAGGAACAGCATTTACTTGAAATAGAAATCCTTTGTAACTTTACTGTAATTTTTGATCAATTTAATGTGTCCTTGCTGAATAAAAAGTATTCATTTCTTTTGGGAAAAAAAAAATCTTACTGACCCTAAAAGTTTAAAGGTAGTGTTCAATACTATAGGTTTAAAAATATGTTTATGATTGTGAACAAGAATGTGTAATAGATGTGTGTATGAGTACCTCCATAGTGTAGTTTGTATGTTTGTTGTCAAAGATAAGTGACTCCTGGATAAGTTGGTGGTCTCCCTCCAATCTATCTATGTTTTGTTTGTAGCTGACAATCACATGCTCATACTGCTTCAGCTGGGTCATCTGATCCTCCAGAGTCCCCTCCATTGCCATAGAACAACGACCAATTTCCTGTCAGACAGACGATAGATAGATAGATAGATAGATAGATAGATAGATAGATAGATAGATAGATAGATAGATAGATAGATAGATAGATAGATAGATAGATAGATAGATAGATAGATAGATAGATAGATAGATAGATAGATAGATAGATAGATAGATATATAGATAGATAGATAGATAGATAGATAGATAGATAGATAGATAGATAGATAGATAGATAGATAGATAGATAGATAGATATATAGATAGATAGTAAATAGCATGTCTTATTTGTGGACATTGGCACAAGTATTAGCTCAGCCACACACCTCCATCCTGGTCTGTATCCATGGTCCAATGAGGTTGGCTTGGGCAGCAAACTGGCGTCTGAGCCTTTCGTTACCATGCTGTCTCGCTAACTCCTCCTGCAGTGCACTGTCACGCTGGGGAACCAGCTTCTTCACCTGAATGCACAAACACACATCATGATCATGGTGTGAAGATTACAGAAATGAGATTAGAATGGCTTAGATTTAGAATTAGATTTTAGAATTTTTTTTTTTTTTTTTTGTAATGGAACAGAACCAAGGTCTAAGGGGTGTGTGTGTTTAACCTTGTCCCACTTGATGGCAATCTCTTCTGTAGTTATGGTTCTGTAGGGGTTGGTAAGATCTCCATGGATGCCGTAACTCTGGGAGATCTTCAGGACTTCCTGCTGAATGCCAAGGATCGCCTGCCTCTCTGCATCCGCTTCAGGAAGCGTGGCCTTAAACTGCTCGTGGGCAGCTATCAGAGTCTACACACAATGGATTACAATGGATTTTTGTTTGTTTGTTTTATAAAAGTTTGGGGGAAGTAAGATTTTTGTGAAAGGAATTAATACTTTTATCCATTAAGGATGCATTCAATTTACCAAGTTTCACATTGTTACAAAAATATATATATTTCCAAATAAATGCTTTTGAACTTTATTATTCGTCAAAGAATCCTGCAAAAACAATGTATCAAGGTTACCGCAAAAATATTAAGCAACACAACTGTTTTCAACATTGATATTAATATGATATAAAAATGTTTCCTGAGCACCAAATCAGCATACTAGAATGATTTCTGAAGGATCACGTGACACCGAAGACAAATTTTGAAAATTTAAAAGAGATTAAAATAGAAAACAGTTATTATATTTGTAATTAAATTCCACAATATTACCATTTTTACTGTATTTTGTAGAAATAAATGTAGTCTTGGTGAGCATAAGTGACTTCTTTCAAAATGTTTGTGTACCTGGACCTCCTCAATGGTGTGCACTATGAACATATCCTGTAAGTCTTCCATGGCTCCTTCCATCCAGTTATTAAAGGGTGCGGATCTCTTTGCGTATTCTAGAAACAACTGCTCCACCGTCTCCAAAAGTTTCTCTGTCCTCTAAAGAAATGAAACACAGATTCAAACCTTTTTGCTTTTTTTAATATCTTGATTGATCTAAAATATTGTATTACAAAACAGGTTGGGACACAGAAAGCATACCTCCAAAGCCTCTCTGCGTTTCTGGGTGAGTGTGCCCAGTTGGTCCCAGAGGTCACAAATAATTTGACACCTTTGATTCACTGATGCAACATCATGATAGTCCAGCTCACTTTAAGATAAAAGAGATAGAGAGAGAAACTTTAGGCCATAATATTGCATTTGCTATTCGGTCTGTCCCCTACTAGTGGTTAACAGATGTAGTACTCACTAACTTTGGATTGATGTGGAATATTCTACACTTTAGTTATATTTTCTTTCCATGTAGACCGCTTGTTAGTTAAGGTTTCTTGCATTTTTTTATGACCATTCCACCCTCTCTCTAAATCTAGCTGTTTTTGGTACTGAACCTCTAAGATGTTGTGATTGGCTAATAATATTTCAAACAGTTTCTGTTTGCTTTTTGTGTCCAAATGAATGTTGGTATGCTAATCATTATAAGTATGCTCCATACTTTATCAGTAATATCACCCTGTACTAACTGAGACAGCATAAAGGTCAGATACTGTCAGTCACTTACTAAACACATGCACACACTCATATTTTAACCAGGCCTGCAGGGAGATAATGAATGCTAAAATAGAAAGCCGGTGATTCAGACATCAAAGTATGCTGAAAGCGTAGAGCGTCTATATGTGTGTCTAGCTATGGATAAGCAGTGTGAGAGACATGAAGCTTTCCAGACACTGTAAAGTGACGAGAAAATGAATGTGACAGGTGAGTTATAAGAACAAAGTACTTGTACACTACCTTTCAAAAGTTTGAGGTCGGTAAGATTTGTCTATTATGCTCAGCAAGGCTGCATTTATGTAATCAAAAGTACAGTAAAAACAGTAATATTGTGCTATTTAATAACAATTTAAAATTTTCTATTTTATTCTATTTTCAAATATGTTTCAAAAGTACTTTATTCATGTGATGCAAAGCTGAATTTTCAGCATCATTACTCCAGTCTTCAGTGTCACATGATCCTTCAGAAATCAGTCTAATATGCTGATTTGGTGCTCAAGAAACATTTCTTTTTATTATCAATATTTAAAACAGTTGTGCCACTTTTGTAAAAAGCATAATCCCTTTTGCTACGATTCTTTGATAAATAGAAAGTTCAAAAGAATAACATTTATATGAAATAATTTTTAATGTAAAAGTCTGTTCCTTTTGATCAATTTAATACAGCCTTGCTGAATCAAAGTATTAATTTCTTAAAAATAATACTGACCCCAAACCTATGAATGGTAGTGTACAGATTAAAGTATATACTAAAATGAACAGTTCAGCAAAAAAAAAAAAAAAAAGTATTTTTTGAAGAGGATAAAAGAATAAAAAGTCATACTTGAGTTCCTGAGCAATAGCAGCGATCTGCTCGACTCTGTCTTGGTGGGCGGAAAGGTCACTCTCAAATGCCTCATGTTTCCGCAGCAAAGCTCGAACTTCCATTAAAGATGCTGACTCGTAGTCCTTCCGGCTCAATATCTCCTCCTTACCTATTGCAAAACGCACATAAAACATATATCAAGCATCATTTAATGGACACTTTTTTATCCAAAGTGGTTTACAATACAGAATGATGATATTCCATTGATGACAGCACTTCATGTCTAGGACTCACCGGAAGCCCAGGTCTCATGGTTTGTAGCTTTCTGTCTGAATTTCTCTGCTAGATGATCCAATCTTTCCAGTCTCCTGATCTCAGTAAGCAACCATTCCTCATAGCCCTTCTCTGCCTGTTCCAGTCCCTGCCACGCACTCGCTATGTCCTACATAGACAAATACCCAGTTTTATATGTGTATGTGCTTGTATTATTGGCTTGAAAAAATGCCCCCCAAAGCTAGCTACTTAGATTTAAATATATATATATATATATATATATATATATATATATATATATATATATATATATATATATATATATAAAATACAATGAAAAATAACAAACATAAACATAAAATAAACATCAAATAAAATAATAAATAATTAAAGTAATACATATTGAAATAAATAAATAAATGTTAAAATATACAAAAATATATAACAGGCATGAACATAAAATAAATATAAAATACACATTACAATTGAAAAAGAAAAAGAAAATAAATCAATTAATATAAAAAATAAATACATATTCAAATAAATAAATATTCAAAGCTAGTAAACGTGTGTGTGTGTGGTCCAGGTATTTGCTACGCTGCGGAGACCAAGTTTTCCCCACAAGGAAAGTTATACCTGATATTTGTGACGTGGGGACAAAATTTCAGTCCCAATGAGGAAAAGAGCTTATAAACCATACTAAATAGTTTTTTTCTAATGTAAAAATGCAGAATGTTTTATGAAAGGGTTAGGTTTAGGATTAGGGGATAGAATGTAAAGTTTGTATGGTATAAAAAAATCATTATCTCTATGGAAAGTCACCATAAAACAAAAACCTTTGCGTGTGTGTGTGTGGTCAAACTCTCACCGACACCATCTTGCCCTCAGAGGGCATAAATGCAGGCCGGTTGCTGATGCGAAGTTTAGTCTGCAGGGTGTTGAAGCTGATCTCTAGCTGACACTTCTCCTGCACTTTAAGAGGTTTGTGCATCCTGCGGTAATCTCGGAAATCTTCCAGTTTCCGCTGCATCTCTACCATGGTCTTCTCCGCCACACGATTCTCCAGCCAGGGAATAGTTCGTCTGATCCACTCCAACAGCTGGAGAGTAGAGGAATATTGAGGAGAGGAGAGAAATGTGTGTCTGTGGGCAGTGTGGAGTGTATCAGATATGTCTCCTAACCTCACTAGCCAGTCTTTCATAGTCCTCCATCAACTTCTCATTTTCCTGATTCACTCCTAGGATCTTACAGATCCTGTTAGCAGCAGTTTCAGCCTGAGGGAGAGAAGCACAGTAAGAACGGAGGGCGAGATGGATTAAAAGAAACCTGATTCTCTCATTCTAGCACACACAAAACTCAATACCTGTTCAGCTCCAGCAAACGCATGGTAGAAACAGGACACATATGTCATAATAGCTCTCTCATCAGGCTTAGGGGTGCTCAGGATGTCTGCAGGGAGAGGAGAGGAGCTAAGGAACAACTACATGAAGTGATGGTGGCAATAGTGTGCGACAGAGGAAAATTTAAATACTACAAGGAAACACAAGTCGTGTTTATCTGCTAAAAATTAGGATAGACCTATATGGACTAAAGGGACCATACACTCAGGTGTAACTAATATTTCTAGAATAAGCTCAAGGATCAGATGTACCTTCTGAGCCTCTGCAAACGTGTGATAGTAACTGGAGATATACGTCATGACTGTCCTCTCATCTGGCCTGTCACTGCTAACTAGGACTGTAGAGCAAAAGCCAAATTTTGTAATATTTTAAAGTTAGAAGTAGGCAAATTGTTGCTTGTTGCTTATTTAGAATTTGCACCCAAGGTTTCCTACCAAAATACATTTGAGTTTTTCCTTGCCACAGTCAACTGTGACGAATAGACCTTATTCAGAATACATGCCATATATTTATATAGTGTTTCATAGTATTTAGGTAGTGTCAAATGTCTTATGTCACAATTTTTTGACAGCATAACATTCTTGTGGAAGATATTTTTAATGTTCACAGGCTGAAAGCTCTACACTGAGCTGGAATGGTATGGAGTAGAGCTGCACGATTGTGGATAAATTGAGAATCATGATTTATTTATTTTTTTTGCTTCAAACAGAGATCACGATTCTCCCACGATTCCGAACAGACAACTAAACAAAATAACATAATTTACTAGAGGTTCTGACAAAATGTTATTTGCTGCAGTCTATTTAAAATGTTTCATGTCTGAATTAATTATTTTAAAAAAAGTTTGAATTAATTATTCAATGACTCACTGATTAAATAAATAATTCACATTACGGGATGAGTCAAAACAAATTTTGGAACAAATATCTTTAATGAACGATTCAATGACAAATAAATGTATCACTTGTCGCCAACAGGTGGCGTTACTTTCAAAAGTGATTTGCTCTACTTTGATCGCTTCTGTAGAAATCAGTGTTTATATCCAAACAATAAACTTGTATCCCAGTACTTCTGTGATGAATGAAACTGTGTGGTTGAAAAGACTGTTTGTAAAGCTGTTTCATACCTATTCATGACAACTACTCTCTCTGTGTCAGCGACAGCGCCGATGCAGATCTGAATGTTCCAGTGTGATTTTGTCAAAGGTTTAATAAACACAGTCGAGTCGTTGTCAATTAGGAATGTGATCACGTGGGCGTTTGAATCGATTTCGCGATCTTTTAACGATCAATCGTGCAGCTCTAATATGGAGTACTGATGAATATTCGTTTACCCTCTGCATCCAGCATTTTGGGGATGTCCAGATGTTTTTCAGCAATGTCAAATGCCAGATTCAGATTACCAAGTGGATCATCCTACAGAAAGACAAAAGGAGAGAAAGGGCATAATTCGTGCCCAAAAAACATAAGAAATAAGACATCACTTAAAAACTAAATCAAGTCAACATAAATCAAAATCCTTTTCCATGCAAAAGTAAGGGTCAGTATTCAAGTGCCACCAGAGGAGATGGAAAACATTCAAAATATTTCAAATGATAAATTAGTTCAAATGTATCTGAAAAGGAATTAAGCAAAAAATAGACAATATAATACTGGTTTACTTTTAAATATACAAATGCCTTTAAATTACAATAGCTACACTATAATTCAAACATTTGGAGTCAGTAAGAAAAAATCATACTTGTATTTGGCAAGGATACATTTAATTGATCAAAAGTGACAGTAAAAACATTTATGTTACAAAAGACTCACATTTCAAATAAATGCTGTTCTTTTGAACTTTTTTATTCTTTAAAGAATCTGATTTCTAAAGGATCATGTGGCACTAACAATCAGAGTAATGGCTGCTTAAAATTCAGCTTTGCCATCGCAAGAATTTATTACATAATAAAAAATATTGAAATAGAAAACAATACCATTTAAAATGGTAACAATATTTCACAATATTGCTGTTTTTACTGTATTTTTGAACAAATAAATGCAGTCTTGGTGAACATATGAAACTTCTTTCAAAAACAAAAGCATCAGTGCAAAAGGAAAGGGTCAGAATTTCTGAGCAATGCAATGCTGTCCTGCACTAGGGGTCTGGAGATCAAGCTTTTGTTCTCTGTGTCAATAAAAAGCTGCATTGCATGGACATCAGCAGCTGCAGGGGATCCAGAGAGTCCTGGACTCTCCCGATGCTCGTGTCCAAACTGGGACCATGGGGTCCATGCTAAACACTGGATTACCCCATTCAAGCTCACCTGGAGCCGTCAGTGACAGCTGAAAGGGATAGGCATGTCTGTGTGTGTGAGGGGACTTTTAGTCACTCGCTGTTGAACTGACTGGCCTTGACAAGCTAAATAAATCCTTAATCTTCAGTGGTCCGATCCAACTAATTAAAACCATAGTACACATCCACTCATTCACAGACTTAGAAAATGTCTGAAAAAATGTCCCATATCCTGCTTTCATCCTGTTCTATAAGCTGGTAGTGAAGAAATCAAACCTGTAATAAAAAAATACTGTACTAACATGCTACTAGAACTGCAGTTCTGGTGCTAGTGGTATGTAGATTACTTTCCCGCAAGTGCTATTCTGGGTCAGAATTATTGTAAATCCAAACAGGCCTCTGAGAAAAAAAGTTACGGAATGGCTTTATCCAATTGCCTCTTGAGTACCAAACAAGTATGCACACTACCATTCAAAAGTTTGAGCTCAGTAAGATTTTTTTTAAAGAAATTAATTATCTTATTCAGCAAGGGTGAATCAAAGAAACTTAGGGGAAAAATGTATCACGGTTTTACTAAATATTAAGCAGCACAACTGTTTTCATCATTAATAATAAGAAGAAATATTTCTTGAGCACCAAATCAGCATATTAGAATGATTTCTGAAGGATGTGACACTGAATATTAGAGTAATAGCAGCTGAAAGTTCAGCTTTGCCATCACAGGAATACATTACATTTTAAAATTTATTGACAGTTTAACAGTTTAAACAGTTATTTAAAAATTGTATAATATTTCACAGTATTACTGTTTTTGATCTAACAAATGCAGCCTTGATGAAACTTCTTTCAAAAAAATCAATCTTACAGACCCCAAACTTTTGAACGGTATGTTAAGTAAACTAACACAAGCTACTTGCTAATTACAGTTAAAAAAAATAATAATAACTACACAAATTTGCTCTTACTATCAACAAAACATCTCCATGTTTCAATCTCAGAATCTCAGTACTGATCCTTCAACATTTCTGCAGTTTAACTTCAACCAAAAAACACACCTGAACCAGCTAATCAAAAACTGTCCAAATAATTATAACCATCTGAAGGAAATAGAAAAACATTCTAGATAGACAGCAACTTTTAAAGAATCACACAAAGTACACAGATGGCACTCTGTATGTGAAGTGCTAAACTATCACAGTTCCCTTTCGTTGTCACTCCGAGTTCCGTCGGAGGACGACGAATGGGGTTTTCGCATAGAAAGCCTGTCAACTTCGACTATTACAAAACGAGCCAATGGCAAAGAAATGCTATGGGTCTGCGGAATTTGCTTAGCGTAACTCCGCCCCACCTCGTGGGTATAAAGCGGAAGACGCCGCAACATGCAGATATGTTTTCGCTTCGGAGCCAAGGCAATCCCTTCGCTCCACAAGCCATCTCTGAACTCTCAGCTGTTACAAGACGAGATTCTCCGGTGTAGGTGTGACGGCGATCTCCCAGCGAGTGCACACTTCCTGCTTATCTGTGCAGTGGTTTGCCAGTGAGTGTGTTTCTGCCTGGGCGCTTCAATACCGAGGTTTCCTCTCTGAAAGAGCTTGCACGCGGCACGTCTTTTTAAAGATGCCTCGCCCGTGCACTTCTGGTTGCGGTGGTTTCGTGTCTGACTCTGATGGGTACGAGTGCTGTCTCGTGGATGACTCATGTTCTCTCTGTGGGAACATGACCATCGCGTCACTACGGTCGAGACTCAGTGATCTCGCAAGAGTGAGATTCCCCTCATCCACACCCCGATCTACTGACTCTAGTAGAGCTAGTACTTCGGCTGGTGGGCAGGGTGACCTGAGGGTGACGGTGTGGAACAAAGCGCCGACTATCAGTCCGTGCTCTGCACCTGCCCCTCTCGTGATGGTGCCCATTAGTGTCCAGGGGATTCACGCGGGTCCATCTTCGGATGCACCGCGTGTTTCCTTTGGCGCTACAGAGGATGATGCGATGTCCATCGCAGCATCACAAGGTGGGCAGGATTCATCGGATGATGACTCGACAGCGCTGCCTCCTTCGGGTGTGCAGTCATTTGTCGAGTCGGACCCCGAGATGACTGCCATGCTTACCCGGGCGGCCGCGAGCATCGGGTTGGAGTGGACTCCCCATGTCCCAGGCAGGCCTCTTTGGCGGTGCAGTTGAGGACTTTGCCCAACAGTTCTCGACTGCTCAGAAACAGACTGAGGCTATTAAGCACATCCTGCCCCGCCGATCCGCTGCTGCCTCCACGCAGTCGGCCGGGCAGGTCACTCAGTCTGTTCACCGCCGAGGACGCCCTACTGTGGCTCCCGCCCCTCTCCAGCCCCGCCCCCCGCTAAACGCCGGGCCAAGCGGCGCTCCTGAGACGGGCTGCTCAGGGATGTCGACTGTTACTTCTCAGGAGGTGGTAGCAGGACCACTCCTTCCCTCGGTGGAGGGCCGGGGGAGAATCTTTTGTTCTCCACTCCCTGCTGCTCACCCACGGGTGGGCAGCACCCCAATGTGGTTAAAGAAAGAAGTATCATGTCCATCCCTGAGCACACAGAGTTCTCGGACGACACGGAGCGCCGCCCCCTGGCCGTGCTCCCCTCGTCCTCCTCTGTCCCAGAGCCGGATGACAGTGCGCACCGTCCCCGGACCGTGCCGCTCTCATCCCCCTCTGTCGCCAGCCCCCTGGCAGAGCAGACCCCCGTGGAACGTTCGTCCTTCCCTGGTCTGCTCTGTCAGGGTGCGGTCAATGACTGTGCCCCCACATCGGGCCGCTATACCGTCCACGTCTGGGCCAGTCATTCAGCCTCACTGCACCATCGGTGGGAAGTCTGTGGTTCGAATGACCCCGCTGGTACAGTCGTTGGGAGCTTAGCAAAAGCTTCCCAACCTGTCCGGCTGGGTCGCTCGGACGATCAGGCTCGGCTACGCGATTCAGTTCGCGCGGTCTCCTCCCTGCTTCAGGCGTATCCGCTCCACTATCCACTATGGTCGGTGGCAATGCCTTGGTCATGAGAGCGGAGATTGCTACCCTGCTGGCGAAGGGTGCGATTGAGACTGTCCCTCCAGCCGAAATGAGGTCCGGCATCTACAGCCCGTACTTCATTGTCCCCAAGAAAACCGGTGGGTTACGGCCAATCCTGGATCTGCGCGTTCTGAACCGCTCCCTTCACAGGCTGCCGTTCAAGATGCTCCCCGCCAAACGCGTTTTCGAATGTGTGCGACACCAGGATTGGTTTGCAGCGATCAACCTGAAGGACGCCTACTTTCATGTCTCCATCCTCCCTCGACACAGACCGTTCCTACTGTTTGCTTTCGAGGGGCAGGCATATCAGTACGCAGTTCTCCCTTTCGGGCTAGCCCTGTCTCCTCGCGTCTTCACGAAGGTCGTCGAGGCAGCCCTTGTTCCCCTCCGGGAACACGGGATTCGCATCCTGAACTATCTCGACGACTGGCTGATTCTAGCTCACTCTCGAGATCAGCTCTGCGAACACAGGGACTTGGTGCTCCGCCACGTAGCCCGTCTGGGCCTTCGGGTCAACTGGGAGAAGAGCAAACTTTGCCCCGTGCAGAGGATCTCTTTTCTCGGTATGGAGATCGACTCGGTCGCCATGTCCGCGCGGCTTACGAGCGAGCGCGCGCAGTCACTGCTGACTTGCCTGAGACAGTTCGAGGGCAAGAGTGCGGCTCCACTGAAACTTTTTCAGAGGCTCCTGGGGCATATGGCATCTGCAGTTGCGGCAACGCCGCTCGGATTGCTTCATATGAGTCCGCTTCAGCTTTGGCTTTGCGATCGAGTCCCGAGGTGGGCATGGCAGCACGGCACTCTCCGAGTACCAGTTACTCCGACTTGCCGTCAAACCTTCACCCCGTGGTCAAACCTCAGTTTTCTACGGGCCGGAGTGCCTCTGGAACGAGCTTCGCGGCATGTTGTTGTAACGACAGATGCCTCCAACACGGGCTGGGGAGCCATGTGCAATGGACGTGCTGCCGCGGGTTCCTGGATAGGACCCCAGCGCCTATGGCACGTCAATTGCCTCGAGTTACTGGCTGTACAGCTCGCCCTGCGCCGCTTCTGAGCCGTGCTCAGGGGCCAGTATGTACTAGTCCGATCAGACAATACCGCGACTGTAGCGTACATCAACCCTCAAGGTGGTCTGCGCTCCCGCCGTATGTCGCAACTCGCCCGCCACCTCCTCTTATGGAGTCAGAAGCATCTGAGGTCGCTTCGTGCCATTTATATTCCTGGAGTCCTGAACTGTGCAGACGAGCTCTCACGACTGGCGACTCCATCCCCAGTCGGTTCAGCTGATTTGGGACCAGTTCGGGGACGCACAGATAAATCTGTTTGCCTCTCACGACTCGACCCATTGCGCCCAGTTTTATTCCCTGACCGAGGGCACGCTCGGCACGGATGCACTGGCGCACAGCTGGCTGCGGGGCCGCAAATATGCGTTCCCCCCAGTGAGCCTTCTTGCGCAGACCCTGCGCAAGGTCAGGGAGGAAGAGGAGCAGGTCTTGCTGGTTGCGCCGTATTGGCCCACCCGAACCTGGTTCTCCGAACTCATTCTCCTCGTGACAGCACCTCCCTGGCCCATACCTCTGAGGAAGGACCTACTTTCTCAGGGACGGGGCACCCTGTGGCACCCTCGTCCCGATCTCTGGAGCCTCAACGTGTGGCTCCTGGATGGGACGAGGCAGGTTTGAGTACCCTACCACCAGCGGTGGTGGCTACCATCACTTCCGCTAGAGCGTCGTCCACGAGACACGTCCACGCGTTGAAGTGGAACCTCTTCGTCAACTGGTGCTCTTCTCACCGAGTAGACCCCCGGAGATGTTCGATCAGCGTCGTGCTTTCCTTCCTTCAAGAGGGGTTGGAGCGAAGGCTGTCTCCCTCCACCCTCAAGGTCTATGTCGCCGCTATTGCCGCACAGCATGATCTTATAGAAGGTAAGTCGTGGGGAAGCACGACCTGATTGTCAGGTTCCTGAGAGGAGCGAGGTTCCTTGCCCTCCTCTCGTGCCCTCTTGGTACCTCGCAGTGGTTCTATCTGCCCTGCGGAGTTCTCCCTTTGAGCCTTTGCAGTCAGTCGAGCTTAACTTCCTGTCTATGAAGACAGCGCTTCTGACTGCATTGGCCTCCATCAAGAGGGTAGGGGACCTGCACGCATTCTCCGTTGACGAAGCGTGCCTGGAATTCGGGCCGGCTTACTCTCACGTGATCCTGAGACCCCGGCCTGGATATGTGCCCAAGGTTCCTACCACTCCCTTCCGGGACCAGGTGGTGAACCTGCAAACGCTGCCCCCGGAGGAGGCAGACCCAGCCTTGGCACTGCTCTGTCCAGTACGTGCTCTCCGCATCTATGTAGACAGAACGCAGTGTTTCAGGACCTCAGACCAGCTCTTTGTCTGTTATGGTGGGAAGCTGAAGGGAAAGGCTCTCTCCAAGCAAAGGTTGTCTCACTGGATAGTGGACACCATTGCTTTGGCATACCAGCAGCAAGGTCGACCGTGCCCCCTTGGTGTGACTGCCCACTCCACCCGGAGTGTGGCGTCCTCTTGGGCTCTAGCGCATGGCGCCTCGCAAACAGACATCTCCAGAGCTGCAGGCTGGGCGACACCCAACACATTCGCCAGATTCTACAATCTCCGAGTGGAGCCAGTGTCCTCTCATGTACTCGCTTCAACCAGCTAGTACCGGACCCGCTCAGGTGTCTTCGCTTGCTCGCCATTCTACTCCATGGACTGGATACGTGCGATATTCTCCTCAGGTGAGCTTCCCCGAAAGCCCTGAGTTCCTCCAGCACTCCTGATGTCGGCGCCAGTGTCTATTGCCTGTGTGTCGGCTAGGTGCCTCCCGTGTGCATGGTACCTCGTCTGAGCTACCCCCACATGTGTATTTCCACTGTAAGCCTCTCTGAGCTTGGGTCTTTCCCTTGGCAAGCCACCTTGCCAGCCCTGGGGTTGAAATATTCCACCTGCGGCTGGACACCCCAGTGATTCCCCATATGCATCCCTCGGGTCATATGTGTATTCTCTAAGTCCCCCCCTCTGGGTTGGCAGTAATTGCATATTCCCCTTAAAACCTTGGGATATGCTCCCCAGTGTACCTTGGTATTCCTGTGCTAAATCGGAGTCCTTTGTCCGTGCCAGCCCACGACAGGGATCTCAGATTTACACAGGGCACTGGAAGACAGCTGGGAAGGTGGCGTGATTAGACTGGTATCCCCATTAGTTGTCCTCCGACGGAACTCGGAGTGACAACGAAAGGGAACGTCTCGGTTACGGATGCAACACTCGTTCCCTGAGTAGGGAACGGAGACGTTCCGTCTTCTTGCCACCTCCGCTGTACCGCGGGGATCGCCTGAGCTCAGTCTTGGCTCCTCAGCGATTAAACATATCTGCATGTTGCGGCGTCTTCCGCTTTATACCCACGAGGTGGGGCGGAGTTACGCTATGCAAATTCCGCAGACCCATGGCATTTCTTTGCCATTGGCTCGTTTTGTAATAGTCGAAGTTGATAGGCTTTCTTTGCGAAAACCCCATTCGTCGTCCTCCGACGGAACGCCTCCGTACCCAACTCAGGGACCAAGACGATTCTAATAGAGTTAGCATGTAGTTAAGCTAACAAATCTAACAAGCACAAAAAGAAGCCAGTATATCACACACAAATGGAAAATTAGGATACTAGGAGAAACCATTTTTAGGCTATCAATGTTTCTCTCAACTTTCTATAGAATGCTTTTCTAGAGCAACCAGAGCAACTGCCACTGAAATTAATAGGAATGCTAACATACAGCTTTGTCCAGGTACATTACAGCTCCTTGGTTAGAACTAAACTGCAGGAATTTAGATGTCCAGCAGGACTGAGTATGTCTAATCTATTAAATTCATAATGTTACAGAAAACCACATCCAACAATACTATAAACCACGTATGATACCTTCAAGTTCTGAAAGTCAATCAGTTCTGGTCTGTGCCTGTGAATAAGGGCACAGAAGGCCAGTCCATCTTTCCAGCTATTGAAGCCACAAAAGCAAAAGAAACAGTGGATTTCTGATCATGCATGCCATAAATTAGGTGTGAATGAAGAACAGGCAAAAGTCATCACGCACACTCATCCTCCAAAAAACATGTTAGACAGATCTGTGCAGTAATATCATTGGAACATTAGGATATTGTGGCAGACATGTTATTTTACAACTGTGATTGGACTGTTAGACTAAATGTCCCAGAAGGTCAAATGTTAATCTGGGGACACACTTGAGACCTTGTTGAGCTTGGCGTAGTCAATGAGATCAGGCCTGTGCCTGTGGATGAGAGCGCACAGCGCCAATCCATCCTTCCAGCTTCACCAGAGAGAGAATCAGGGTCAAGTTGGAATTAACATACAAACTGAAAACATATAACTGAACATAATAGTGTCTGTTTTTTCCATCTAATAGAACAAATCAGATACACATATTAAAATACAAAACATTGATATGGCCTAACAACATTTTTGCACCCAAAAAAGTGCCTCACCTGACATGAAAGTTTTGAACATTGACATTCCTGTAGGGGGCAGTCTTCCTCTGACACCAAAGTAGAAGTCCTTCTTTGGCCGAGGTTTCTAAAAGATTATTAGGGAATCATTATATTATAAACAAATGACTAACATCTGATTTGCTAATTACATTTTTAAACTAAATACAGTTAATAAATTCACTATAGCACAAAAATACTATGTTTTCTTTACCTTCAACAGATATATCCTGAATGGCGAAGCGAAGGATGATAGTCCAAATCATACCAAGAGTCATTTTCACATTCCCATCCACAATTTCTGCAATAATGTGACAGAAAAATCACCGCTTTAAATATATAAAGGGCTGAGTAAGTTAAAATTACATAAAATTTTGTATAAAAATATAGGACATATGTATTTGACGTTCAGAATTAATAACCCGCATCTCCTAATAACTTTATTACAAAAATATCAGCAATCAAGTTAAAAAATAAAGCATACCTTCTGCTCCAATGGAGACCAGTTTCACACCTTTACTGGTGATGAATTCAAGGGCTTTGTTAACATTGGCTATCTTGTGAAAACGCATCTTTCCTCTGTCAGGCTTGGGTAACCTTTCACCTGACAAAATACAGCTTGGTATAAATGGGAATTTTTTTTGGTATAAACATTTTTTATATATATATAGTGGATATAACTATTTGGTTCAGCATATTTACTTTGGTTCGATATATATATACAAAACTGTCAAATATTATATTGTAATCATTACAGTCACATGCAGTAATCATTGTCTAACATGTTCATTGTGTCTGTCTGCTTAACCAATTTCATTACTTTGATACACCCATCTCTGATTAATAGCATTTTCTGTGAAGCTGCTTTGAAACAATATGTAAAAACGCTATAAAAATGACCTTGAATTAAATTATGTTTACCTGAGATGACTTCAAGAAGCAGCATTAGTTTGAGGCCATTCCTGAAGTCTTCCTCTATGTTCTCGATCTGTGTCCCAGCTTTTCTCAGGTGAGAGTTGCACCAGGCCGTGAACGTCTAGGAAACAAGTACAATGTAATTTAACATACAATCCTTCAAATTAACAAAGAAACTCTTACCAGACAAACATGCAGACTCGCACACACATTCTCTCAATTTTTGGCAAAGCATATGTATTCTACACTCAACATGTATGCATTTAAATGCTACCTTTAACAGAATCCTTGCACAAAACCACACTGTGAATAGTGTCACTAAGCCAAATGTGTCAGAAAACCTGATTTGATCATAAGACTGTTAAGTCTTACCAGGTTTGTTGTGATACAATGAAAGCCTTTGACACCACTTTCAGGTCAAAACCTCACTGCATGGGTGACTACAAAGGACAGCCCCAATGAAACTACTCGTCTATCCCAAGAGATGAGGTAGGAGGTAGTTCAACTAGTTCTCAAACTCTATATAAAAATATGTGAGGGAAACGAAAACAAAATGTGACTGTCAATAGCAGAGATTCTGTTATTCCATTATTTAATCAATAATCTTTGAAAGGCATTAATTATGAACAGGAAGTGTTCAGACCAATCAACGAGATAACAGAACAACATTGGCATTATAAAATTCCCCAACACACACTTGCACTGTATCTACACTTGAGTTGTACTGATGAAATCATCCTCCAGAAATAACCAGCACTTAACTACATGTACAATAAGCTACATAGCTAAAAACTGCCAGCTGCTATCATCCTCTGTATCATGCTTTCCAGAACCACTTTTAAAGGATTTGGACGCTTATAATTCAGGACATCACATCAGCACCTCAATTCCAGAGTGAATAACACTTTGTCTCTCAGGTTAATGCTTTTGGAATATTTTGGGACCAACAGACCCTTATAAGTATCATTTAAGGTACTTTAATATCTGCTTCAGGTCTTTTACTACTATACCCCGGTTTCACAGACCAATCTTAAACCTAGTCCCAGACTAAAATGCAGGTTTGAGCTGTTTTAACTGAAAGCCACTTGCACTGATATATCTTAAAATATGTCACTGCCATTGTTTTGTCTCAAGATGCACACCAGTAATGTTTTTTTTTTCTAAAACATGTCATGTCTATAAAATCTACTTAAATGTCTTAATTGAACTAAGGCCTAATCCTGGCTTAATCTGAGCCCTTTCTGTGAAACCAGGCCTATATGTGTAGTGCCACAGATAAAGATGCACATTATAACTATACTCAACCCTATTCTGCCAGGGTCCAAAATGAGCACTCATCAAGCCCCAAATGAGTGTTAAAATAGGGAAATAAAAGACAAAAATATGAGGAACACTTTTAAAATGGGTCTTTACATATTTGTGACAGGTGTAGTTTCATAAAGAGATGGAGTCTGGTTAATCTCATGTTACACAATGAGCTGTGATGCTTGACAAATATATAAATATGTAGCTATAATAATCCCGCACTGTCATAGGGATGAAATATAAATCAACTTTTTCTCATTTCAAATTAACAAAAAGTTCATTTTTGATCCTGCATACTGCATTTGAATTATGGGCATATGCAAATCTAAATGACAAATGTTGTGACACTCAATGCTATTATGCAAATATAATATATATATATATATATATATATATATATATATATATATATATATATATATATATATTTATATATATATATATAAAACAAAATGTGGCTGAACTGCTGCCCACTCCCAAATCAACTGCTACCCTTTGGCCATTTTTTGGAATCAAAAGGCGTATTTTTAATCCCTGAAAGCATGCTTGGTCATTGCCGGGCCAATGAAAGCTTTACTGGACTCCAGAGTGCATTCCTGCGAGGTAATAGTGTAAATTTAGCTCTCTACAGAGACCATTTCTGATAAGGGACCTGATGAAGTAGCTCACACTGAGATGAGAGATACGAGTGAGAATGCGTTGCATATAACACATTCGTTTATCGCATTGCTGCTTCATCTAATCGGAGAGGAAAGAATTTCACTCATTCTGTAAAACTGTAGGGTGTGTCCACAGTAACATGCCTCTGGAAGAATAAGAAAGAGTGACTACTCAGTCTCCATCTAACATTTAAGCTTCAGAATTAATAAATTTCTAAGTTGATTTGACAAGAAAGGATCTGCTAAGTGAACGAGGGTCAATTTAGGGCCTAACTGAATTTTATTATCATCCAACTATGCCTGGACAAGCATCCACATTTTATTAAACCAGCCAAGTTAAACTGAGGATTTAAATGTAGATTGAGACTTCCTTCCTTCCTATTTATTAACTGAATGGGCTACATTGTGTGCATAATATATATAAAAAAAGACCACTGAGGCACTGTTATATTTTTGCTACACTAAAATTGTCATAAATACTGTATATCTGGGTGTGTGATATTTTGTTGAATTTAATCATTTTTCAATCACCAGACATGTTTGGAACTTCAAAATAAAAAAAAACATTACAGATTAAACACTTATAAACTGACTAAATGTATTCAGAAAGTGTTCAGCCATGACAATCAATAAATTTTTTTTCTTTACATCAAGAGAATGAATGAATAATTCATCTGGCAAGTCCACATGTGGATCTAGTCTATAAAAGGATTAAAACTGTGGATTGGTCAGATAAAGCAGAGGGTTTAAGACACAGAGACCCTAAAAAACTAAAACCCACATAAGGAATATGTTTACAACCCTGACCATCAATACTGTCAAAATAAGCTCATATATAAAATGATATGAAATCTATTAGGCCTATACCTGTCAAAAAGAAGCCTATCTGTCCATGTCAGTTCAGGATATAGGCTACATCTGAAAAACACTTTTATAGACTACAAAATGGAAAAGGTGCTGTTTATAGGCCTATACAGAAGAATTCCCCTCCAAGGACACCGGATTAGGCTACTATAATGCCTTTTGCTCGTGGAGTTAAAATTAGCCCCTGCATCCATTCTAATCCCAAGGACGTCATCCTGTGTTGGAAGCATCTGTTGACAGTCCGCATTCCAATAGTATCAGCAACAGACACACAGGGCCGCTATTGTTAGGCTACCCGCTGCATCCATCCTGACGAGCAGACCCCTCAGTGACACAGACCACAGAGCCCATAGCGAGACGGCATTCCTTTGCAGACAACTGTTAACTCGTCGTTTTAAATGATAAATAATAAATACATAAAATATATTAACTAAATTATGAACAATAATATGCTAATCTCAAAATTGAAAACATCACTTCGAAAACACCACTTTCATTTTGATGTTTGAAAGCTTCAATGTAGAATTTGTTTAAAAGTTTGGTGATTTAACTAATTATCGGTAAAGCATAATAATAATAGGAAAGTGCAAATGCTTTTATTGTGTCTGTGGTGTTTTGGGACCAAACTTTCTCTTACCTTTCGTTGCTGTTTTTCCCATGCTGGGTCTAGCAGTAAATCCCGGTCCCATTCATCCTCCTGCAACATGTAGTCCTCCGGTTCATATCCATTATCATATGGCACTGAAAGCTCCATCTGATTCATCATTTAACCGTTCTCTTATTTGATGGGTAACTTGATATTTGGCTTCTGAGCGTAAGTTTTTGGTGTAACTGGACTCTTCAGTATCTCGGGTCTCTCTCTCTCTCTCTCTCTCTCTCTCTCTCTCTCTCTCTCTCTCTCTCTCTCTCTCTCTCTCTCTCTTTCGTTCGTGTTGGTTTCCAGTCTCGCGGCCGCAGTGCTCGAGCAGTGACAGCAATGAGAGGAGCGACTGTCAATTAGTACTGGTGATGGATCACATGACCTGTTGCCCCTCCACCCGCAGTAAACTCAACCTTCACAAACGTTAATTTAACGTGCAAACAACCGTTTCCATTTCGTTAAACAAATGTAGGCTAAAGCTACCTAAACTCACAATATAGCTACGGGTCTATTTAATTCACAGATCGAATTATGTTATATAATGTAGGCTACATTAGGTTATATTATAATTACCCTTGGCCTTTATTTCAATGGTCCACTTTAGACATTCATTCTTTAAGAAACTTTGCAACATGTCAACTAACTCTCATTAGAGTAGTCATAGACGATAGGTAAGGGTTGGAGTTAGGGTTCGGGTTAGTAAAATAAGTTGACGTAGCTGCAAAGATATGATTTTAAGCAGACAGTCTACTGATAGCCTACTCCAATGACTGGTACAGGGCTCCCAACTCTCACACATTTCAGCGTCCGAAATCGCATACTCTCTTCAGAGAAAGTAGGCCTACTTATTTTGAACTAAAAAAGTATGTTCTATAGTATGAGTGCATTCTGTACGTGTACTACTATATATTCGCCATGCTGTCATTATCATAATTTGTTACATTTATATAGCACTTTTCTGGGTACTCAAAGCGCTCTTTATGGAAGGGGGAATCTCCTCAACCACCACCAATGTGCAGCAACCACCTGGATGATGCGACGACAGCCATACTGCGCCAGAACCCCCAACACACACCAGGTTTTTGGTGGAGAGGAGACAGAGAAGAGTGATGAAGCCAATCATTATATGGGCAGAGGTGGACAAAGTACACAACTTCCTTACTGGTCAAATATTACTCTGTTACAAGTAAAAGTTGTAAAGACATTTTTAATTAAGTAAAAGTACAGAAGTTTTTAAAAGTACTTAAGTATCAAAAGTAAAAAGTAAATGTCAATGCATTGTTTTATTATTGGTGCAATGTTGTATGTAATACTTACTTATGCCTCTGAATCTGCCTATAGAACACAGTTCCAGTAGTGGGATTGAATGTGAGATTGAATAAGTGCACTCAATAACGTCCACATTGGTTTCGGACACCCAAATGGCTGTTCCCTCAAATAGTGCCCTTAAAGTTTTTTGGCTTTTAGCATGAATATGTTAGCCTTACTGTTATCAATGAGCTAGTGTGCTCCAAAACAATGACAAAATTTGCATTTAGAAGACCAAACCCAACGTTGAAAATGAAAATCAAGTTGATGTCTGAATCCAACGTCAGATTGACGTTAATCTCCAACTTTGGACAGACGGGTTGACGTCAGAAACCAACTTCAGTTGGTTCTAACGTCAATCTGACGTCGGGTTCTGACGTCAACCCGACTTTCATTTCCAACCAAAAAGCAAACCCTGCAACCAAAATCATCCCCTGACTGACTACTCAAGGACCTTGACAGAAATGTAGTGGAGTAAAAAGTACGATATTTGTCTTTCAAATGTAGTGAAGTTAAAGTAAAAAGTTTCCAGAAAAAAATACACTCAAGTAAAGTAGATTCTTAAAAAGTGTAGCTACTTGTAAATGTAGGCTACTTTGTTACTCTCCATCTCATATGGGGATGATTAGGAAGCCATGATGGACAGAGGCCAATGGGCACATTTTATTACAATTATTCAAACAATAAATACAGTTTTGCGCTTTTTAATGTGGCCTGACAGTTCACTATAGCGCCTCAGTTTAAGCGGCAGTTGAACTGATCATCTATTCCTCTTTACTATTAGTTATATTATGAAATACACATGGGTAGGGTATGATAGGGTATGTTGAAAGATACAGTACAACTTACTGAAATTAG
This sequence comes from Tiaroga cobitis, assembly GCA_030578255.1. Classification (NCBI taxonomy): domain Eukaryota; kingdom Metazoa; phylum Chordata; class Actinopteri; order Cypriniformes; family Leuciscidae; genus Tiaroga; species Tiaroga cobitis. Next base: position 23,311,958 of record CM060607.1, on the reverse strand, counting down.
TCTCATGTAATTGCTAAATCAGTGTTTCAACTGCTAAAAGACGTACAAAAAACTTGTAAACAATGTACACATAATGTTACATTTACCTCAGGAAAGCCATTCAGTGACCAGCTTGTTATAATGAGCTCTAGAGAGGAGCATTTTGCTAAATATATGCACTAAAGGTATATTACATATTCATTATATTTTTAATCTTATATCAATAAAAATAGTATATTATACTGTATATTATTAAAACCTCATTATATAAATTGTATTTTAATTGTATACAAAGCAGTTAATTTTAACCTTTAATGGTATAGTTTTCACAAACCGGTTGATTAGAACACACGGCAAAGATGATTATTCAGATGATTCAAAAGACTTTAATAAATAATCCACACAATTTAACTCAGAAGATAGCAGGCAACGTAACAACAGTGATACCCTGAAAGGACTGTACATCAATTCATGTTAATTTTTTTTATTCAACTTTTCACTCAAATTGTTATACTGATAATATAAATAACAGAAGATGAATTGTTCAATTAGACATTTTTGTTATGCTTCTCAACGGGTTAGTTCACCCAAAAATGAAAATTCAGTCATTAATTACACACACTCATGTTGATCTAAACCCGTAAGACCTTTGTTCATCTTCGGAACACAATTGAAGATCCTTTTGATGAAATCTGAGAGTAGATAGACAGCCACGTAACTGAAACGTTGACATTCCAAAAAGTTCATAAAAAGATCTTAAAATAATCCATATGAATTGAGCTTTTAATGATTAACAGATTGAATTTAGGCTTTTATTCTTATATATAATCATTGATCAGTGAATATAAACAGAAGCTCAACAGAACCTCATTGTTTCTCGCACGTGTTAGATTTTGGTGTATTTGGCCGAGCAGTGGTTTGGGTGGCTCGCCAATGTATTAGATTTCTCCAATACATAAAATAAGTAAGCTTGACCAGTTCTTGTGGGGAGGAGAATTTATTGAAGGTTTGTAGTGTAGCAGTCCTTCAGCAGCGATGTTAGCATGTCGCCCTTCAACAATCTTAACCCAAAGTTGTGTCTGTGAAACATAACTTTATACATGAAGACAAAGCCTATGGGAAACCTGTTAGGACCTTACACAGGAGATCAATCTAACTTGCTATTCCACTCTGAGCAATGCTGATTCTTTGTCATTCACAGCAATCAGTTTCTATGGGCCACACATCTGAATGGGCCATATGGCACATACCTTTGCAGACACACACAGAGTGGATTACATCTGATACACAGTCACAATGTAAATGAATCTGATCACTGAAAATACAAAATCTATCAATCCCTCCTTTGATCATATTTGATCACATAAAAAATAAAGAACATAAAACGTCTCGGTTACTGATGTAACCCTCGTTCCCCGAAGGAGGGAACGGGAGACGTGACGTCGATGTGACGACGTTAGGGGATCACTTCAGGGAGCCCTATCAACTTTAAGTATCTAAGAAGAAGCCAATGAACGTTGGCGTGCGTGAACGCGTCACGCGCCCCCGCTCCGCAGCGCGGGTATAAAACAGGAAGCGGGCGCAAACACCCACCGTTTTTCACTGAGGAGCCGAGTTTAATGACGGCCGTACAGCGATGGTCAGCAACTGTGGCGGCGGGACGTCACGTCTCCCGTTCCCTCCTTCGGGGAACGAGGGTTACATCAGTAACCGAGACGTTCCCCTTCAGTCGCTCACGTTCGACGTGACGACGTTAGGGGATCCCATGGAAAACGCCAACGGTTGCTGCCACATCCAGTGCCCTACGCAAGACTCTCAGACCCCCCATGCTGGGGCGGAAGACCTGCGTAGAGGGAGAACCTGCTGTTCCACATACCCACGCAGTCAACTCTTGAATAACACTGGGAAGCGTGCCTCTCCAGGGGAGAGGGACGCTGCGGAGCCACATCCTGCCCGAAGGGAGGTACCATGTGGAGAATACACATATGGACTGGCCGGTTGGGGCAGTGCAACATATGGAATGTCACTGGGGTGGCTCCACCTAAGGAGGGGGAGGCTACACCAGACAGTGACAGCAGAGCGAGCTCTGCCAAGGGAAAGACTAGGGCTCACCGCAGGGAGCTGATCGTGGAAAATACTCATACGGGATCGCCGCAGGGATCACACATACGGGACCCAGCCTAGTACAAGTTACACAAGCATACGAGCACTAGGCCTGGCGTCGGACGCTCCGCAACGTCCAACTGCCGAAGGGGTGTGGAGGAACTCACAGGGTTCGCCTGGGGGGGAACTCGACTGGAGCAAAAGAGCGCACGTATCCGCTCCGTAGAGGGGAGTGGTGCAGCAAGCCGACACTAGAGCGGGAACTTCGGTGTTACCGGCTGGTTGAAGCGAGCACACAGGAAGAAACCAGCTCAACACGTAGGCTATAGAACCTAGCGAACGTGTTAGGTGTCGCCCAGCCCGCAGCTCTACAGATATCTGTCAGCGAGGCGCCGTGTGCCAGCGCCCAAGACGAAGCGACACTCCTAGTGGAGTGGGCTCTCAACCCAGGCTGGCAAGGCACGCCTTGGGCTTCGTAAGCCAAGGCGATAGCATCCACTATCCAGTGGGCCATACTCTGCTTAGAGACAGCCTTTCCCTTCTGCTGGCCTCCATAACAGACGAAGAGCTGGTCTGAGGTCCTGAGGATTTGCGTTCTGTCCACGTACAAACGCAGAGCGCGGACAGGACAGAGAAAAGCCAGGGCTGGGTCTGCCTCCTCCAAAGGCAGCGCTTGCAGGTTCACCACCTGGTCCCGGAAGGGAGTGGTAGGAACCTTGGGCACGTATCCAGGCCGGGGTCTCAGGATCACGTGAGAGTTATCCAGGCCGAATTCCAGGCACGATTCGTCGACCGAAAATGCATGTAGGTCCCCTACCCTCTTGATAGAGGCCAATGCAACCAGGAGAACTGTCTTACAGGACAAGATTTTTAACTCAGCCGATTGCAGAGGCTCAAAGGGTGGTCTCTGAAGTGCCGAAAGGACCAGAGACAAATCCCAAGAGGGTATAGAGAGCGGGCGAGGAGGATTCAGTCTCCTCGCTCCCCTCAGGAACCTAACGATCAGGTCGTGCTTCCCCAAGGACTTACCATCAACAGCATCGTGATGTGCGGCAATAGCGGCAGCATACACTTTAAGGGTGGAGGGAGACAGCCTTCGCTCCAACCCATCTTGCAGGAAGGAAAGCACGGCTCTGATCGAGCATGATCGGGGGTTCTCTTCGTGAGAAGAACACCACTCAACGAATAGGTTCCACTTCAACGCATAGAGGCGCCTCGTAGAGGGGGCTCTAGCGGAAGTGATGGTGTCAACTACCACTGGGGGTAGGTCACCTAGAACCTCCGCGTCCCGTCCAGGGACCAGACATGGAGCTTCCAGAGGTCTGGACGCGGGTGCAACAGGGTGCCCCGTCTCTGAGAGAGCAGGTCCTCTCTCAGAGGGATGGGCCAGGGAGGAGCTGTCACGAGGAGCACTAGTTCCGGGAACCAGGTCCGGTTGGGCCAATACGGCGCAACTAACAAGACCTGCTCCTCGTCCTCCCTGACTTTGCACAAGGTCTGTGCCAGAAGGCTCACTGGGGGAAACGCATACTTGCGAAGACCCCGGGGCCAGCTGTGTGCCAGAGTATCCGTGCCGAGGGTCCCCTCGGTCAGGGAATAGAACAACTGTCAGTGAGACGTGTCCGGGGCGGCAAACAGATCTATCTGTGCGGTCCCAAAGCGCCTGAAAATCAGCTGGACCACCTGGGGATGGAGTCGCCATTCTCCCGGTAGCACCTGCTGCCGTGAAAGCTCGTCGGCTGCACGGTTGAGCAGGCCCGGAATGTAAACTGCACGAAGCGACCTCAGATGCTTCTGACTCCAAAGGAGGAGATGGCGGGCGAGTTGTGACATGCGGCGGGAGCGTAGACCACCCTGACGGTTGATGTACGCAACGGTCGCAGTGTTGTCCGTACGGACCAGTACATGCTTGCCTTGAGGCGACGTTTTGAAGCGGCCCAGCACAAGATGTACTGCTAACAACTCGAGGCAGTTGATGTGCCAATGCAGTTGAGGCCCCGTCCACAGACCTGATGCTGCATGCCCGTTGTACGCGGCCCCCCAGCTGGTGATAGAGGCATCCGTGGAGACCACAGAGTGCCTGGACACTTGTTCTAGGGGAACACCTGCCCGCAGGAACGAAGGGTCCGACCACAAGCTGAGAGTTTGGCGACAGTGCGGGGTCACTGGAACCCGGCACGAGCCGCTCTGCCACGCCCATCTCGGGACTCGATCGTGAAGCCAGTGTTGGAGCGGTCTCATATGAAGCAATCCGAGCGGCGTTACCGCGGCTGCAGATGCCATATGCCCCAGGAGCCTCTGAAATAGTTTCAGTGGTGCTGCTGTTCTGCGTCTGAGCGTACTCACGCAGTTCAACACTGACTGGACGCGGGCCTCGGTGAGACGCGCTGTCATGTTGATCGAGTCCAACTCCACACCGAGAAAAGAGATCCTCTGCCCGGGGGTGAGTTTGCTCTTCTCCCAGTTGACCCGAAGCCCTAGGTGGCTGAGGTGACTGAGCACCATATCCCTGTGTTCGCACAACTGCTCTCTCGACTGGGCGAGAATAAGCCAGTCGTCGAGATAGTTGAGAATGCGAACACCACGCTCGCACATAGGAGCAATGGCCGCCTCCGCAACTTTCGTGAAGACGCGGGGCGACAGGGCCAGCCCAAAGGGTAAGACTCTGTACTGATATTCCCGTCCCTCGAACGCAAAGCGAAGAAACGGTCTGTGTCGAGGGAGAATCGAGACATGAAAGTATGCGTCCTTCAGGTCGATGGCTGCAAACCAATCTTGGGGACGGATGCATTTGAAAATGCGTTTCTGCGTAAGCATCTTGAATGGCAGCCTGTGAAGGGACCGATTCAGGACGCACAGGTCCAAGATTGGCCGTAACCCACCTCCTTTCTTGGGTAAAATGAAGTACGGGCTGTAGAAGCCGGTCTTCATATCGGCTGGAGGGACCGGCTCGATTGCGTCCTTCGCCAGTAGGACTGCAATCTCCGCTCTGAGAACAGGGGCACTGTCCGCCAGAACACGGGTGAACAGGATGCCCCTGAAAACAGGGGGGCGCCGGGCGAACTGAATCGCATAGCTGAGTCTGACAGTACGGATGAGCCAGCGAGACGGACTGGGAAGCGTTAGCCAAGCTCCCAGAGACCGAGCAAGCGGGACCAACGGCACCACAGACGTACCCGGAGTGGGGCAGCGTGACGGAATGCAGGGACCCGACTTGGGCGGCATAGCGGCCCGGAGAGGGGTCTGAACGTGTGGTACAAGACGTACCTGCTTCCGCCGGAGGGCAGAGTGAGTGTGTGGAGGCGACAGTGCGTCCAGGACACAGCCACTGCTGCCCGCTGGCGATGGAAGAGGGGCTCGGGAGTGACAAGGCATAGCGTCGTCGACTGCCAAGCGCGCCCTCTTGGGGCCCAGAGGTTTCAGAAATTGCTCTTTCTTTGAAAAGGTGGGTACCACCCGTGGGTCAGTGGTGGAACAAAAAGAAAAGGAAACAAAGGATTCTCCACCCGGCCCTCCACCGGGGGAAGGAGTGACACGTCCGCCATCTCCTGAAGAGCAACTTGATCCACCTCTGGGCCGCCCGTCTCAGGGATGTTTGCACCGGCGCTTGCCTCCTGGCTTGGCAGCGGCCTGGACGGGCGGGGTCGACTTCCTGCCTTGCTGCCCGCTGAGGCCTGGATGATGGCTGCTGCTGGGGCTTAGCGGGAGCGGAGGATGCCGCAGGAGGCCGACCTCGGCGACGAGTAGACGGAGGAGCTGCGGCCGGCGGGCGGGAGGGAGCAGCAGCGGTCCGCCGGGGCAGGATGTGTAGGATGGCCTCCGTCTGCTTCTGTGCGGCCGAGAACTGCTGGGCAAAGCTCTCGACCGCGTCGCCGAACAACCCAACCCAACGAAGGAAACCGCACGTTCAGTCGGTCAGGCGATGTCCACCTTGGTGGTCCAGGAGCGCCACCTTTGGCTCAACCTGGCAGACATGAGGGACACCGATAAGTACCGGTTCCTGGATGCCCCTCATGTCTGCCAGGTTGAGCCAAAGGTGGCGCTCCTGGACCACCAAGGTGGACATCGCCTGACCGACTGAACGTGCGGTTTCCTTCGTTGCCCGAAGGGCGAGGTCGGTTGCCACACGGAGCTCCCGGCGGAGCCCTGGGTCAGAACCACCCTCGTTCATGTCCATGAGCGCCTGGGCCTGGTGGACCTGCAAGAGCGCCATGGCATGAAGAGCGGAAGCAGCCTGCCCACAGGTCTTGTAAGCCCTCGCCGTTAGACCGGACGAGAACTTACAGGCCTTGGACGGGAGGCGTGGGTCACCCCGCCAGGAGGAGGCGGACGCCGGACACAACTGCATCGCGACAGCCCGCTCCACTGGGGGGATCCCCACATACCCCTTAGCTGCCCCGCCGTCGAGGGTGGCGAGGGGAGAGGAGCCACTAGGACGGCTTCGGGCACTATACAGTGCCTTCCACGTCCTAGAAAGCTCCTCATGCACCTCCGGAAAAAAAGGTACCGAGGCGGCGCACTGAGAACCAGCACGGCCCGCCCCGAGAAACCAATCGTCCAGCCGAGAAGGTTCGGGACGTGGTGGAGGATTCCACGCAAGCCCGACCTTCTCGGCGGCCCGGGAAAGCATAGCGGCCCATTCTGGATCCGGCTCGGACAACGCTACACACCCCGAAGGGGGCAACGCAGCCGAGTCGTCATCTCCAGATGACCGCTCCCCCTCCGATGCTGCGATCGACATCTGATCGTCAGCTGGTGCCCCAAAGGAAACGACTGGTCGTTCCGGAGAAGGACCGAGCCGTTCTCAAAGGGGCGCCGATGGCAACAGCACATGAGAGGCGTGAGGGGCCCGCGGAGATTGCCTCGCGGGGAAGCCCTCACGGTAATCCTCAGATCACCCTGGTCATGCGCCGAAGTAGGCCTATTCTGCGGGGCAGAATAAGTACTAGATCGGGGCATAGGCGAGGGGACTGCACCTCCCTTGAGGTAAGCGAGTCTCGATCTAAGTGCTGTGATAGTCATATTCCCGCAATGGGAACATGAACTATCCACAAAAGCTGCTTCAGCGTGCCGAATGCCCAAACACGAGATGCAGCTATTGTGGCCATCTGCTGGCGCCAGGGAACGACGGCATCCAGAAACGCACAAGCGGAATGACATCTTGAAAAAGACGCAGGGTCCGCTTGTGTTGCTCTTTTAGTAAAATAAAAAAAGGAAATTACTCTCACAGTGCTGAGGCGCCCAGGGGTAGCCACTGTGTGGACACACACACACACACACACACACACACACACACACACAAACAATAGTGCTGTGAGAACAGCAGTTGAGAGCTGCACTGCTCGCGGCCACCGCTGATCGCCCCGTCACACCAACACTGGAACAGAGAGATCTTCCTTGAAGTCTTCAAAGGCGTTGAATCTTTAGACATCAGTCACAGAAAACTCGCGCTCCGAAATGAAAGACGGTCGGTGCTCGTTCACGCACGCCAACGTTCATTGGCTTGTTCTTAGATACTCGAAGTTGATAGGGCTCCCTGAAGTGATCCCCTAACGTCGTCACGTCAAACGTGAGCGACTGAAGGGGAACAAATAGATATCATGTACACATGCTGTATACAGGTTCCTTCTTAAAATTACAGTATACAAGTTCATGGTGAAACTGCATCCTCTTGAATGCTTGAGTCCTCTGGAAGCTTTTATTTTGGAGTTGTGATCTTTTGGAAATGGCAGATAGTGTTGTGTTCTGTGTATATTCATGAGTTTTCATCTAGGTGGCCAGTGCAGTCTAAACGTTGGATGTCTTTCATCCTCTGGAACGCTGGAACTCCTGCAATCACACAAAAGAGAAACGGGGAACGTATCTTTGCCAAGGAAAATATTTTAAACACGTAGTTCATAACTGCCTGAAAAACTGTCCCTATTTAATATTGGTAGGACACCACTGTGTTTATCAGTGGCTGTGTGTTTATGTCTTCGTCCTCAGGCGAAAAGCTAGAGCCTACAAACCCTAGTCCCGCCATATCTGGACTCTGATAAACACAACTGCCGTCTATCCCTCATCTCTAGGCAGATGTTTCAAATCCCAATGGCTCACGTCGGTCCACTCATCTTTTCTCTGCACCTTAACTGCTTCATCAGGACAGTTACCATGAGATCCTGAAGGCTATCCCTCCTGGATTCTAATGGTGAAAATTGATTCTTGACATTGTGTTCTACCAGGCTGAGTCTTTCATCAGTTTGGGCAAGGTTGTCAGATGTTAGATTTTCATTGGACATGGGCCGGCCTGTGACATCCCTTACGAAAAAGAAGTTTATTCAAGTGTGCTATTAGTATAGTTCTTTTAAACTAAAAAAATAATAAAGTATACTTTCAGTCTACTTTTTATGTACTTCTCGGAAATATTTATGTACTTCTCAGAAATATACTTCAAATTGCACTTAAAGGGTTAGTTCACCCAAAAATGAGAATTAAGTCATTAATTACTCACCCCCATGCTGTACCAACCCCGTAAGGCCTTCGTTCGTCTTCGGAACACAAATGAACATATTTATGATTAAATCTGAGAGGTTGATCACTCCTCCATAGGCTGCCTAAGGGAATGAAACTTGACGGCCCAGAAAGTCATAAAAGAAAATGTTTAAATATTCCATGTCGCAACAGTGGCTCAACTATAAGTTTATCAAGCGACGAGAATACTTTTTGTGCGAAAAAACAAACAAAAATAACGACTTTATTCGACTATTCCTTTTCTTCCTCGTAGGCCTGAAACGAGACTTCAAGAGATTTCCACGACGCATGCGCGAGAATTGCGATCTCCTTCAAGTACTTCAGTTAAATTCTCGCGCGTGCGCGTCGTGGAAATCTCCCACAGGAGATCAATCTAACTTGCTAATCCACTCTGAGCAATGCTGATTCTTTGTCATTCACAGCAATCAGTTTCTATGGGCCATCCATCTGTATGGGCCTTTTGGGACATACCTTTGCAGACACAGACTGAGTGGATTACATCTGATACACAGTCACAATGTAAATAATCTGATGACTGAAAATACTAAATCTATCACACGTCAAGCAAACATGTTTGAGCTTCCATTTACCACAACTGATGTCTGAGTTGATGAATGCTTATCAATCAACATCTGAATGACCTCAAAAGTCACCAGCCAATAGAATTTTAAATGATCCAGTATGCAAGAGTGTAAGAGTTGTGGCACATACATTTCTGACACATCTCACTATTTTATAAAACGAGGCAAAAAAAAAAAAAGACAACTGAAAATTATGTCATAGATTTTATTTCTGTAAAAAAAACTATCACACTTAAAAATATTTCCATACGCACATAAAAAAACAAAATACAAAACAAAGACAAACATTGTTTGCATTGGCCCCAGGAATTAAAAAAAAAAATACTCTTTGGTACTTCAGGGGTTCATAAAAACAATTTTGTAACACATTATTTTCCCTTTCCTTTTATTTTCTGGTCTAAAAAGTTGGGCTTGCACTGTGCCGTGTTTTCTTTAACAATTATATTAAGGTTTATGGAGTGTTCAGTGGTTTAAAAGAAAGACTTCTAAAAAAATAGAGGTCTGTTGGAGTTTAAGACATGTCAGGGAGAGCAAATGAAACCTATGGAGTTCAAATTTAAATCTAAATAAATAACTAAAATAAAATATTTGATTGGATCTATGCATATTCATAGTTTCTACAGTCAGGGAATATCCTGCCCAGAAACCTCACATCATCTCTGGGTCTATTATTTGAATAAAAGGGAACAATAAAAGAAATGCATAGATTGATGCATAGTCATTCACTCCTTGTACAAACACACATCATATTGACTAAAACTGACACTGAACAGGAAATAAGAAAAGAAAAGAAGTGATCATTCCATCTCGGACACTGCACAGGGTCGTCTGAATTCTTGACCTCGTTCATGTATCCATTTGTTTGATACTGGAGGAAAAGAGAGTAGAAAAAAATAAAACAAGTGAGAATACACACACTCATACATATTATATATATATATACACACACACACACACACACACACACACACACACACACACACACACACACGTACATATACTCACCCCATTTGTTTCCTACTAATACTGGACAGGCAGCATGTCTTGTGCTGTAATCTCCTTCTCCACTAGCAAAAAGGTTATACCAGAATACTGCTGTACCCTGAAAGGTAAGAGAGAGTGAATATTAAAATGAATTAACTAGTTTACACATGAAGAAAATTATTTATTTCTAGTGGTATTTCACCTTTTTAGGCCACACTGCTGCGCCTACATCAGGGAAGACTGTAGCGCCCCCTGCTGACACGTCACTCATCTGCAACAGGTAATATAATGTCATGATAATACATATCTATAATGCAGGGGCGGAGCTGCGGGTGGGCCTGGACCAGATTGACAACTTGTTCACCCTGTCAGATCAATTGAACTAAATCCTAAAATTATACAAGGCTGCCAACTTTCAAGCATTCAGTGTGACTCGTACAACTGACACTGTTGATTGTCGATATAGATATTGCGATTTCTCTTAGTGATACATTACAGTGATTTTGATATGTTCTTTTTTCACGTGATCGCACTCCGCAATCAGAGCGGTCACTCTGTCTTCATCAATCAATAGTTTTCACTCTTTGTCACCTGGACACCCCTTTAGGCTCAGCCCTGTTGGTGGATCTGGACTTGGTGATTGTTTTTCAATAAAGCATTGTTGATTTGAATAAGCTTTTAGGTCTTTAGTTGCGGAACCTTAAGGTGCTAAAGTCATGGGAGATTACAGTGCGTATTGCCCGTCAATTCTTTCTCCCAAGTTGATAAACAAGGAGTGATGCGAGTTATTCCAGCCCACCCACACTTTTTAGAGTGTGACTTTTTGCATCAGCCACTGCTATAATGTTATATTACTTTACATTTTATTGCAAGCATTTTAACAAGCATATTTACAAGCAAACAAGCTAATCAGATATGTGATAAATCATGTTAAAGACCATAAAATGTTGATAGTTATGATTGACATTAATATATGTGTTGGTCTGCACGTCAAAGTCAGTTTACTCACATAAAAGAGCCAAGTTGCAATTCTGTTTCCTGTTCCCAGTTCTTTAAAGGCATCTGGTTCATCTTTCTGTTTGTAAGAAACAGTGTAAAAAAACAACGAAAAAAACTCAAGACACAAGCTTACCCCACTGTTCAAAATTCTGTGGTCTGTAAGATTGGTTTAATGTTTTTGAAAAAAGATGCTCACCAAGGCTGTATTTATTTTTATCGAAAATACAGTAAAAATAATAATATTGTGAATATAATTGCAATTTAAAATAACGTATCTATTTCAATATAGTTTAAAATCGAATGTTTTTTTGCCATATTCCTGTGAAGGCAACGCTGAATTTTCAGCATCATTACTCCAGTCTTCAGTGTCACATGACCCTTTAGAAATAATTCTAATATGCTGATTTGGAGCTCAAGAAACATTTCTTATTATTACCAAATAATATTATTTTTGTAGAAACTGTGATACATGGTTTTTTCAGGGTTTTTGATGAACAGAAAGTTCAAAAGAAAAGCATTTATTTGAAATATAAAACTTTTGTAAAGTTATAAATATCTTTAGTCTGTCACTATTGATCAATTTAATGAAGACATGCTGAAAAAGCATGCTTTTAACTTTTTAAAATCGTACGCCAAACTTTTTTGTACTGTATATAAACAATTTAATAATCCTACGCTGATTTGCTGATATGTGTGACTTTTTATCGGTGAAAGAAAGACAGGAACTCACCCTTCCAAAGTCAAAATGAGGTTCGTACTGACCACCAACTCCATAATTTGCAACCTGAGATGAAAAACATTTCTTATGACAACCTTTTTACCAGTGTGATTTTACAACAGGTGGATTCTTGTTCCACAAATGAGTCATCTGACTAAAAGCATCTGATTGGCTGGTTGTGTAAAAGTTCCTCTTACCTGCAGCTCTTCTGCTGTGTCCATTTCCAGGCCTGTTACATCCTCGATACGCTGGTTAATCCTTTCAATTGTAGAATGCTCATATCCAGACAGCCAAGCACTAGAATGAGGGGAGAAAAAGACTAGAAACTGAAGTAAAGTGAAACAACTATATACAAAAAAAGCAACTAATATTCCATTATACATGATAAACAAACCTCATGCCACATCATGCACATTAATGATTTTCAGACATTTTCACATCCTGTTTTCAGTGAAAAGATTTCTAAAGTTGAAAATATTTTATTTTGTTATAAATGTGAAAAAGTCTGATTGTGATAAAGACAAACTGGCAGGTGAAGCGATAAATGGTGGAAAGAGAAATTAAAAAGAAAGAGGGGGCAGCAATCAGCAAAATGAGTTCACATTCCTCACTGAGAATATCAGAGTAAAGGAATTCAGCAACACTGATCTCATTCAGGATTATGAGTGAGTGAGTCTCTGTGTGTGTGTGTGTGTGTGTGTGTGTGTGAGAGAGAGAGAGAGAGAGAGAGAGAGAGAGAGAGAGAGAGAGAGAGGCCTCTCAGTTTCTGCAAATCATTGATTTAAAAACAGTACTGTTCAAAAGTTTGGGTTCAGTAAGATTATATGAACGGTTTTGAACAAAGTCTCATGTTCAGTTATTTTGATAAAAAAATACAGTAAAAAACAATACTATTGTGAAAAATTACAATTTTGAAAAAAAAAAATTCTATTTTCATATCTTTAAAAAAAATGTATTCTTGTGATGGCAACGCTGAATTATCAGCAGATATTTGTTCAGTCTTTAGAGTCACATGATCCCTGATAAGCTGATTTGTTTCAGAAACATTTTAAAATCTGCAGTGCTGCTCAATATTTATGTAGAAACCACAACTTTTTTTCAGGTTCTTTAATGAATATCACAGATGAATGATTGTTCAAAAGAACCGCATTTGAAATATAAATCATTTGTAATATTATAAATGTCTTTACTGTCACTTTTGATCAATTGAATGTTTCTGCAGAATAAAAGTATAAATTTTTTTAAAAAATGTTACTGACCCAAACTTCTGAATGGTAGTGTATATACCATTTACTTTTATATATTTATCTTCTCAACATAATGTTTGAAGTCTTAAACTCACAAACTGAAACATTCACAGCTTTTGGTGTGAAAGGAGCCCTCAAGTGTTCCAGCAACTCCACCCAGTCTGCCTGTGCTAGGACGTGCGTTCTCAAACATACACACCCATAATAACTAGGATAAGTTAAACCACTCTGGTGTGGGTGGAAATATGAGGGAGACGCTATGTATAGCGGAATAGCGCTATTAAAAAAAATTATTTTAGTTCACAGACTCAAACGGCTGCTCATTCAGAGACTTTGACTTAGGCGCAATGCTGTATGTGTGCACAATTGTTCATTTATCGATTCTCAAACATTTAAGATAGTCTTAACATTAAGAGGACTGTAGAAGAAGAAAGACTCTAACATTTGCTGCCTGTGAAAGTGGGTCACAAAACTTCTATGGCCAAGTGAAGGTTGGATTTTTGAATTTTGGCACACATTACGAATCTCGATTTGAATGACGGTTTTTGATTGGATGTTTTGACCTTTGACTTTTGATCCCTTACCTCTTGGAGACTCTGTACTGGGCAGTGGTGAGTTTTCCCGTATTGGGATCGTGCACAGTGGCTCGCTTTAGCTATTCACCATTACACAAATCAAAGAGGAGAAAGAGAGAGGAAAAGTTTAAAGAGGAGCAAGAACACACAAAAGGACATGGACAGGATAAGAGCAGATAAAAGAGAGGGAAAAAGGGGAGAAAGAGAAGTCAATTTAGTGTCATTTTCTGAACTGAAGCCATGTAAAGAACAGGGACAGAACTGTACACCAGCAGCAGTGATGCACATTTTTTTTTTAAATTTCAACTCCTCAAGTCAAAGTTGTTAACATAAATCCATGAATTACAAAATCCTAAACATTCAAATTATAATTTTGAATCATTCTGTCCCTGTTCAAGCCCTCCACACAGAGCACATGACAACTACAGCAAGAAAAAGTAACAAAGTAGAGCATTGCTTACGCTATCTTTTTACCCTTTTATCCATCACAATGACAAAAAGACGGCAAGATGGAAAACTCCTCAGCATTAAACCAATATCTATATATGTTTACAAAGTTACAAGTCACAGGTAGTGCCTGTGAACATGCAATGAAATATTTTAAATTCTAGATTTCAAATTTTTTGCTCTAAAATAATGTTTTAAAAAAATATATACACTCCCCAGCCACTTTATTAGGTTCAACTCGCAAGTACAGATTAGGACCCCCTTTTGCCTCCAGAACTGCCTTAATTCTTTGTGGTATAGATTCAACAAAGTGCTGAAACAATTACTCAGATATTTTGGTCCATATTGACATGATAGCATCAAGCAGTCACAAAGGTGTTCTATTGGATTGAGATCGTGTGACTGTGGAGGCCATTTGAGTAAAGTGAACACATTGTCATGTTCAAGAAACCAGTTTGAGATGATTTGAGCTGTGGCATCGCACGTTATTCTGCTGGGAGTAGCCATCAGAAGATGGGTCCACTGTGGTCATAAAGCAATGGCCATGGTCAGCAACAATACCGGCGTGGCTTTTAAACAATCCTCAATTAGTATTAAGGGGATAAAAGTGTGGCAAGAAAATATCCCTTACACCATCAGCAGCAGCCTGAACCGTTGATACAAGGCAGGATGGATCCATGCTTTCATGTTGTTTATGGCAAATTCTGATCCCATCATCTGAATGTCGCAACAGAAATCGAGACTCATCAGACCAGGCCATGTTTTTCCAATCTTCTATTGTTCAATTTTGGTGAGCCTGTATGAATTGTAGCCTCAGATTCCTGTTCTTAGCTGACAGGAGTGGCACCCAGTGTGTTCTTCTGCTGCTGTAGCCCGTCTGCTTCAAGGTTCGACATGTTGTGTGTTCAGACTAGAGATGCTCTTCTACAAACCTTGGTTGTAACGAATGGTTATTTGAGTTACTGTTGCCTTTTTCTATCAGCTCGAACCAGTCTGGCCATTCTCATCTGACCTCTGGCATTAACAAGGCATTTTCGCCCTCAGAACTGACGCTCACTGGATATTTCCTCTTTTTTTAGACCATTCTATGTAAACCCTAGAGATGGTTGTGCGTGAAAATACCAGCAGTTTCTGAATTACTCAGACCAACCCGTCTGGCACCAACAATCATGCCACATTCAAAGTCACTTAAATCACCTTTCTTTCCCACTCTGATGCTCAGTTTGAACTTCAGCATATTGTCTTGTCTATGTCTACATGCCTAAATGCATTGAGTTGTTGCTATGTGATTGGCTAATAAGATATTTGCGTAAGTGAGCAGTTGAACAGGTGTACCTAATAAAGTGGCTGGTGAGTTTTTATTCTCTGTTTTAGTTATTTAAAATATACACTGAACAAAATTATAAACGCAACACTTTTGTTTTTGCCCCCATTTTTCATCAGCTGAACTCAAAGATCTAAGACTTTTTCTATGTACACAAAATGCCTATATCTCTCATATATTGTTCACAAATCTGTCTAAATTTGTGTTAGTGAGCACTTCTCTTTTGCCAAGATAATCCATCCACCTCATGAAATATCTTATGAAATATCTTATCACCTAATGAAAGGACACTCTTTTATTGTACGGCCCCATTGTGCAAGGATCTGTAATTCCTGGAAGCTGAAAACATCCTAGTTCTTGCATGGCCAGCATACTCACCGGACATGTCACCCATTGAGCATGTTTGGGATGCTCTGGACAGCGTGCTCCAGGTCCTGCCAATATCCAGCAACTTCGACAGCCAATGAAGAGGAGTGGACCAACATTCCACAGGCCACAATCAACAACCTTTTTTTCTTTTTGGGGGGGGGCAAAAAAGAGTGGCCAGCCTAAGGCACACCTGTGCAATAATAATACTGTCTAATTAGCATCTTGATATGCCACACCAGTGAGGTGGATGGATTATCTCGGCAAAGGAGAAGTGCTCACTAACACAGATTTAGACAGATTTGTGAACAATATTTGAGAGAAATAGGCCTTTTGCATACATAGTTCAGCTCATGAAAAATGGGGGCAAAAACAAAAGTGTTGCATTTATAATTTTGTTCAGTGTATATTCAAATTTTTTAAAGCAATTAATTTAACAATTGTGATTTATGATTTGCAGTGTTTTGCATTGTTTCTGCTAAGGAGTTCTCAGATTCTTTGGTTCGGTTAAGGCATGGCGGTTCGTCTTTTTGGCGGTGTTCTAGATTCCCACACTTATGCCCTTACCTCTTACTGATCCTGTAGGGGGCGGTCTCGAGCACGCCCGTGATGGGATTGGATATAGTAGCCCTACGGAGCTGAGGAGCCAGATATGGATTACACACAGGCTCCTGTAAAGCACTTTCAACCCCTCACTCATAAATACTATATTTATAAGTTACTCAAACTCAAAAACGACTTAAACTTAAAATGAATAGACTACTTCTATATTCTTGATTTCTGTTAGCATTTGACAACTATTCTTATCATTTTTTCAAGCTTCTAAACTTGACTTTTGAGCTTCAAAAAGACTTTTTTCTGATTCAACAGTCACATAAGCTTTCTCCAAAAATTTAAATGACAGCTAATATCAGAAAAAAAAAAAGAAAAAAAAAAAACTAAAAAGGTGTTGTACACAGTAACGGTCCACATATACAAGTCACTGTTTAGAAGATTTATAAAAAAAAAAAAAAAAAAATATATATATATATATATATATATATATATATATATATATATATATATATATATATATATATATATATATATACACATAAATTATTTATCATTTAAAATGTATAATAAAAAAATCAATAAAATAAATAAATAAACAAAACTATTAAAAGAATAACCAAATCACAAGTTCAAACTGCAAACCACAGCATAACTTTAGTAAGTCCAACTCACTCTGGGTTTTGCCATCTCCTTCACTGTCTCGATCTCACTGTCAGAGATGATGTCATGAAAACGGACAATACGTGGGCGATCCCACTCATCTTCCTGCTTCACTGGAGCCAAAAGCAACAGTGGATTATGGTTGTTATCATAGTAACGGCAAAACAGACGGCTTTGTCTGCGTGGGGTCTAGTAAAGTAAGCAAAAGAAAGAATTTGAGAAAACATTTTAAACATTTAAAAACTAGGGGGGAAAAAACTATCGTTCTACTCACCAGTTTTACTCCCTCTCCCCTGCACAGCATTTCATATTTCTTTCTCTCTGGCAGAGGGTCTTTGGACCGTTTCCTCTCAGTGTCATGTTTGTCCAGCACTTTCTTCTCTCTTTTTTTATCTTCCACTTCCTTATTCTCAGCCTCTGCCTTTCTCTGCTTCTCCAGCTGGAACTCAAAGTACTTTAGGTTCCCATTGGCCCTGTGGTGATCTGGGTCTGAGATTCACACACAAAGGCAATTTTAAGTTTGGAAAAATATCATAGTTTAGTGTCATCAGTAATATTTTTTTTGTAAGTTCATTGTCTCCACCATGGTCCTTCCTTACAAAGCCATACAAGTTATTCCATTCATTCATTCATTGCCGTGACATGTGCCGTATATTACAAATGTACTGTGGGTATAAGATAGGGTTTGGTGAAAAAACAAACCGAAATTTAATGTACTATTTAATTAAATTCTTGACCTTGGCCGTTGGTCTTCTCTGCACGGCTGCATGATGTGTGCATTCATGAGACTCTATTTGCGCCAGAGTTCACTCTTTCTCACCCAGAAAAAGCACACACGTTGTAAGAAATCAAGAAAGAAATCAAGATTGTTTTTCATTAAACTTTATCGTATACCCACAGAACACTTGGGATATATGGCACGGGTCGGATGGGATCATTCTGTGATACTTGTGCGTACGGCAATTAAGAGCATGCAGCAATAGAACAACACCAGGGTGAGTAGATTTTGACTTAACTTTCATTTTAGTGTGAACTATCCCTTTAAAAATATAAAAATAAAAGCTAATTCAAAATCGTAATAAATACTATATAATATATAAACAACACTAAAATAACACTGCATTTAATCATGTTATTAAATGATTAGTTTGAGATTTTTTTTTTACCCAGCTTCAGCATCCTCTTGGTGAGCTCGAGGGCTCGCTCTAGTTCACCCTGCTTGTAGATGGCATAACTGAGGTAGTCCAAAACTGTGACCTTGTCTATGGTGGATTGCTCGCCTTCATCCAGCTGTGTGAGGGCCTGAGCCATCCAGAGCTCTGTGTGATAGTAATCTGCCTCAGAGTATGCAATCTTCCCCAGCTCATAGCAGTCTGCCACCGTCATCCTGCTCTTGTGCACAACACCTGAGGTCACACCAGTAAAGGGACGCACAAAAACAAATGGTCTCTTAATTGGATGTCATACACTCAGTAGCGTTGTTCTAACTATCATGATACTAATATGATTTTGATGTTGTTGTTTTTTATATATTTATTTTGTTGCTTATCCAAAGGACAGCCTTCTCACCTTTCAATCAACCATTCGACTACAACAAGGAAGGGTTCACTTTCTAAATAGCCATCTGCGGTTAAGTAGTTACAGGAGACATTTGAAACACACATCACCTCCAGGTGTAAACAACTAGTCGGTGGTGTTTACATTTTTTTAAAATGGCACAGACATTATCACTCTATCCCATAGGAACATTTGAAAGAATTTCCAAAGAAATATAAAAACAACTTATCACAGACACAACATGATGCTTCTCAAAGAGTTCATGCAGTCCGTGGTAACGCAATGTGCTTGATAAATATTTCCAAGCGGTATGGAATGCATAAACACATAGACATGCACAGTCGCTCACCAGGTAGGTCTCCGTTAGAGATGGTGTTGGCAGACAGCTGGTATGTGTCCTGTAATCTAAGCAAAGCTTTGGCTGCTCCTGTCTGGTCCTCGTCTGTTGGGAAAAACTGTCTCTGGACAGTCAGATTAGAGATAAACCCTACAAAAGAGAACAGAGAGGAGAGGCTTGATCTTGAGGAATACAACAGCTTAAGAAGTGTACAGCACATATAGAGACATTTATGCAAATAATGCTATTACTACTGTATGACAAAAATCATACATAACGGTAACAGTACAGTACTGTTCTAAGGTTTGGGGCCAGTAAAACATTTTTTTTAAAGTAATTAATATTTTAATTCAGCAAGGATGTAATAAATTGAGCAAAAGTGACAGGAAAAACATTTGATGTTATGAAAGATTTCTATTTGAAATAAATGCTGCTCTTTTGAACTTTCTATTTCTATTTAAGTATACAGACAAAAAATTATCACGGTTTCCACAAAAACATGAAGCAGCACAACTGTTTTCAACATTGATAATAATGAGAAATGTTTCTTTAGCACCAAATCAGAAATTATTATTATCAGTAGGATTTCTGAAGGATCATGTGACACTGAAGACTGCAGTAACAATGCTGAAAATTCAGCTTTGCCATCACAAGAATAAATCATTTTTTAAAGCGTATTAAAATAGAAAACTATTATTTTAAATTGTTTTATTTACCGTTATTTTAAATTTCACAATATTACAGTTTTTTACTGTATTTTTGATCAAATAAATGCAGCCCCGGTGAACGTAAGACTAAAAAATCATAACAACACCAAACTTTTAAATGGTAGTGTATGTCATACAAACTGTTATTTATGCTAAAAATTCAACCTGAAAATGTTTTGAAAATTGTTTCCGAACCATGCAGAAAGTAGGACTTGATTGGTAAATACAAATCAGTCATTCTTTGCAAATGAATAATAATTCAGATATCAGTTCAAAAACAGCTTCACATTACGCAACACTTGAGACAGTAAAAAACAGTAACTATATAAATATATCTTTTATGTATAGATAAATAATGTCATTCCGCCCATCCCTAATTACTATGTCAGACTTTGAAGGTCACTAACCATTGGTGGTGTCTTTCAGCACCAGGCTCTCCAGGTCGGCCCACTCACTGTTGAGTCTTTTCATCAGTTTGAATGCATTGACTGGGTGCCCCAGGAATCCCTCTGGGTCCTGCGTGGCTGTGTTCGTCAGTGAGTCCAGTTTGTCTGCCCACCTGATGCAGGTAAAGAAACAAAATATTCACCAGCTATCAATGAGCTGTCAAATGACTACCAAAAATGACTGTGTGTGTGTGTGTGTGTGTGTGTGTCTCCAGGTAAACCCCACATTATGGGTACAAAATATCCCCACAAAGATGGCAATATCCAAAATATTTGTCCTTCAAGGGACATTTTTTGGTCCACATGAGGAAAACAGCTTATAAATCAGACTAAGTGATGTTTTTTGAAAATGTAAAAATGCAGAAAGCTTTCTGTGATGGGTAGGTTTAGAGGTAGGGTTAGTCTAAGGTGATAGAATATCCAGTTTGTACAGAATAAAAATCATTATGTCTATGGATAGTCCCCATATAACACAACGTGTGTGTGTGTGTTTACTCACTCTTTGACCTGCTCTAGTCTGTTTTCCTCTTGTCTAATGTATTCTTTTAGTGATTTTACCAGGTCCTTCTCTGTGTACAGTAGGTCTGTCATCTGGCCTACAAATCAAAAAGTCACACGTCAGATCTGAAACAGAAGACTAAATATTACACAAAGCTTCAATGACAATTTTGTTATAACACCCTTTCAGGTGCTAGCACAATATTCCAGATATTTACTGAAATTGCCATGTATAGATAACAGCATCAAACTAAAAATGTTCATGGGTTGGAATTACTTGTTCATGGGTTGGAATTACCGCGATTTTTGAAATGGTTTCTCCTAAAGGCCACAATGCATTAAAGGAGTCCAGTTCAGTTGTGTAAAAGAACTACTTTTTTTTTTTTGCTAGTATATCCATTTTGTTCATTGATTGGCATACAAATTTTTCTTATGAAATTCCCTCAGATTCAACAATTGTCAATAGATAGATAGATAGATAGATAGATAGATAGATAGATAGATAGATAGATAGATAGATAGATAGATAGATAGATAGATAGATAGATAGATAGATAGATAGATAGATAGATAGATAGTCACAAGCACTTCCAGCATGTTTCATATGTTTGGCAAGATGTATAGCCTAATCAGAAATGGATACAAGGCAGAACAACACAATGGAAGATCATCTTACCTATAGAAGTGAAGAAATCATTGTGGGCGTACATGGAATGGAAGAGGAAACTCAACAGGAACCAAGACAATGCCATCCTGAGAGAAACAGACAGTGTCATATGTGATACATCTAACAATGCATTGCATAACATCTTCCTGACAATATCGGAAGAATTTATTATTTCTGTCTTTTGAGGTGTTCACACAAACAGATACTACAACCTTTAGGGCAAGGGAAATGCATTACTGAAGCCTTCAACATACACAGGCTGCTTAAAATGCAAACAAATACATTGGAAATTGAGGTTTTGGTTGCCATAAACCCCAGTGCACTCCCATTTGGATACATGGAATACAGTTGGCTGAATTTGGCCACTGCTGGCTCAGAATTTTGGCACAAATGTGGTGTCCAGAGAGCAAACAAAGAGCATCCCGCTGGGCCTATGGGAAGATCCCTTTTGTGTGTTTAAGCCAGTGTCAGCATGTATAAACAAGATGTCACGTTTGTTTGTTGAAAAGGACAAATACGGCAACCAGGGGTAAGCCTTAGAGCAAAGAGAAAGCCTCACTGGACAAATGCCCTGTCAAACTCCACACAATGAGATCCTCACAAGTGTACCACACATTATCATAAGCACTTTTTGCTTTATTAGTTAACTATTGCATCATGGCCTGTTAACTATAGGGACACTTGGTGCATTTTTTTTAATGCCTTTTTCCCCTATAACATATTTTAAGAATCAACATAAATAAATAAAAAAGTATCATTCTAAAGCTTAAACACTCAAAATTCATCCTGTGTACACCGTTTTGAAATTGGACATTATGTTACAAGGAAAGCGGTACTTTAAACCCCTTTTCACTTCTGCAATATTCTGCTGAGTGCCTTCTTTGAATATACCAACCTTTGGTCTATATTCCAAAGCATTCATGAATTACAACTAACTACAGTAGGGGGGTGGGTGACAGTTAGAATGTAAAATGTAAATCTGAGTTTAATATGTTGCAAATGTGCAAAAGGCACCTGACACATGAGATATGCAACAAAAAAAAAAGGCCCTCAAGGCACCAAACTAATGGGACCTGGTAACGCTGTTTGCTCATGTGCTCTGCAGGAACTTCTCAACCACCATGTGAACGACAGAAGGCTTCTTGGCTAATGTTAATGACACATCATGTACTATAACATAATAAGTATTAGCAATTAATTGGAGTAATTGTCATAATCATAATAGTTATAATCATTTCAAAATGAGTACACACTCTCATTTAAGGTAAATATTGTCATTAAATTAGCAATGACTATATAGCTTTAGGTACCATCCTTTTTAGACACCCAGTCATGTTTTTTCCCCCATATTTGTCTTATATATGCGGAAAGAAATTATTACTTAGAGTACATTACTTAGATTGTAAAAAGTTCAAAAGGTACTGCATAATTACAGGAAAGACCATAGAGTGGTGTTCGTGAGCTCGTGAGGGTCCAGCATGGAAGCCAAAAGCAGTTCATTCGGTGCAGTCTGCACGAGTCTGCACTGCCACGTCTTCGCCCCGCCCCCTCGAGAGCACGAGATGAGTAAGCCGACTGCAACCTCTTCAAAAAGTTCACAGATAACAGATGCCAAAAAAAAAAGAGTTTTAAAAATCGGCGCAATAGGGCGGGTGGGACTTAAAAAAAACACGGAATACTGCAGCATGTGTGCCAGTCAACGAGACGCACGCTGCGACGTTACGCGTGCTTGACGCAGAGAAACACAACATTTTTGCAACGTTATTACAGTGCTGCGAAATATGTAACGTGCTTTTGACTTGTCCACATTGATTTCCGCTTTAGAACAAAAACATTTTCCTCGTAATAGCGAAAACAAAAACTTATATCTACGGAGACTTTGTCATATCTCAAATTAGATCCGAAGACTGACTTTAGGTCGCGCTTAATGAGCTTGAAACTGAAGTAGCCTATTCAATCAATGCACATTTAGCTAGTTGTGACTATATTATTGTGTACATTAAAGATTGAGTGCAAGATAACCTCGTGCACGTCCGGGCAGTACTTTTTCTCAGCCAGAAGAAATTCCTGCCCGATACTTTTTTTTACGCATCAGGGGTTTTTAATATCAAAGAGTTTTCCATGTAGATATAATGCATCATATTACATTTACTATGTCGATTTAAAAAGTCATTGCAACAACAAATCACTTGATTAAAAAACCCAAATAAAACAAATCAAACTTGGAAAGCAAATAACCTCGTACCTTTCAGGCTGTCACAGGCGCAGAGAAACAGTGAATCGATCCAGAAGTTGCTCTAGTGGTGCTGATGAGGAGCTCAGTGTGGATGAAGGACTCTACTGAGTTTACGATGCTTCTGGTGTGCAGCTGGGCTTTATCTCCTCGACATCTGGCGGAGGGGATTCCGCTGAGCTACGTGCAGAGTCTCACACACTCTCCCAAACTCATGGAACCCGATGGAACCAGGTGGAATTTCGAACTGCGCATGCGCATTTCCTATATCTCATGTTACTTTCTTCTTCATTGGAATTCTGGCGTATTTTCCATGTTACTTGATTTGATACATATAGTACAGTTTATACTGACACAGTGGCTAATAACAGCAAATTTTATCCATAAGATTTTGTTTCTTAAAACTTTTGTTGAACCCACCAGCACGGGTAATAAACTTGCGATTATTATTTCAATGCCATTACGTGTCAGTCAAGGCTCACTTCAAGTATAGATTACTTTTTATAGGCTATTACCCTTTTTATTTTATGGCTGTGGTCCATAATGAATATGCACTGAATTTATTTTTTTCTGTGTAAAAAGAAGTGGCAGTTTCTATCTCTTCCCTCTCTCCACTCTGTCTTTCTCTGTTGCGTCCTCTCTTTTTGATTTATAAGAACCTTATGAGACATTCTGGGTTAAGACTTTGCTGGTTTAATTTCTGAATGCAAACTTTGCTTTCCAAATTAACACTTGGCTATAAACGAGGTAACCGTTTTTCACATAGTCTGAAGAATGTTTCTGTTTGTTTGTGAAACTGTAACACACAATAGAGACACAACAGCAGGCATTTGTCATAAATACAGTTTATTGCACTGTGTGTATAGCTGATGTTGAGCATTTCAAAGTTTTAATGAAAATTTTCTGTATTAGGCCTTTTTGAAATGCTCAATTACAAAAAAAAAGGTTTTATTATTATTTTGCTAGCACAATCTTTTGAGAGTTGCCTTGAGTATTTATTTTCTATTATTGTTTTTAATAAATTATTTGTAATGATTTCTTGTAATACTGCTGCTTCTCAACAGCTAAATATAACTTGACTCATACTAAAATGATAATGGAGTGCTCCTGCGAGACTGATTCCAATCTTATTTCTGTATCCTCAGTGTAAATCATTAAGGTCAAACACTGCTTTAGATCTTTAGATCTCTCAAGAAGGTGAAAAACAAAACCGAAACTAGACACAAATACATTTTGTCACCTTTAGCCACCACATCCTAAAAGAAAAAATAGAAATCAAAGATTAAAAAAAGGAATAAAAAATATTGGACTTAGCATTTAGGCCTAGCATTTAGAAAGTATTAAAAAAAATTGCATTTGTATGATGAAATTTTCATGTTTCTTTGGCTTATGATAGAACGTCTTTAATATTCCCTAGTACATTCTCTTTCCTCTTTTTTTCCTTCTTAGTCTGCAATAAAGCCATTTACAGACTTCCATTTGTGATTAATAGAGGTTTGTGTTTGATTTGTCATATAACAAGGCTTGAGTCTGTGATATTCCTGTTAATCAAGATCATTAAAGGGTTAGTTCACCCAAAAATGAAAATTAAGTCATTAATTACTCACCCCCATGCTGTACCAACCCCGTTAGGCCTTCGTTCGTCTTCGGAACACAAATGAAGATATTTATGATTAAATCTGAGAGGTTGATCACTCCTCCATAGGCTGCCTAAGGGAATGAAACTTGACAGCCCAGAAAGTCATTAAAGAAAATGTTTAAATATTTCATGTCACAACAGTGGCTCAACTAGAAGTTTATCAAGCGACGAGAATACTTTTTGTGCGAAAAAACAAACAAAAATAACGACTTTATTCGACTATTCCTTTTCTTCCTTGTAGGCCTGAAACGAGACTTCAAAAGATTTCCACGACGCATGCGCGATTGAAGTAGTTGAAGGAGCGTTGTGGAAATCTCTTGAAGTCTCGTTTCAGGTCTACAAGGAAGAAAAGGAATAGTCGAATAAAGTCGTTATTTTTGTTTGTTTTTTCGCACAAAAAGTATTCTCGTCGCTTGATAAACTTATAGTTGAGCCACTGTTGCGACATGGAATATTTAAACATTTTCTTTAATGACTTTCTGGGCCGTCAAGTTTCATTCCCTTAGGGAGCCTATGGAGGAGTGATCCATCTCTCAGATTTAATCATAAATATCTTCATTTGTGTTCCGAAGACGAACGAAGGCCTTACGGGGTTGGTACAGCATGGGGGTGAGTAATTAATGACTTAATTTTCATTTTTGGGTGAACTAACCCTTTAACACAACCATCTATAAGTCTGTGAAGAGGATTCCTTCTTCTTGTGTAACTATATTATCTCTCAGAGACGGATGTCATCCAGTGAGGTGAGCCGTTGGCCAAACAGCAGTTCCTCATAGTCAGAGAGTTGTCGAAGAAAGCCAGCGTTTGAGGCACCGCAAGCTCGTCTTTCCTTCAGCCAACGAAAAGCATGTAGACCAAGGGTGAGGCTGCAGTGCACCACCATCCGGCCGCCTGGTGACCCCTCGCAAAGAAAAAAAAGAATTCAGGGCATATTCAATTGCAGACAGTTAATGTAAAATGATTATTTAGCTTATAAATATTATTGCTAATGTTTAAAAAAAAAAACACAAAATTATTATTGTTATTATTAATAAAATGTCAATAACTGTATTAATTTACCAATGTAAATTATATTTATAAATAATACTTTTATATGAAGGTATACATAATTTATAAAATGTATTATTTAGCAATTATTATTTTAATCAGAGAGTTTTATTTTATTCACATATGAGAATGTTATAGCTGGACTTTGGCCTTCTTCAGCGCATAGCAGTATTATGGAGAACTCCTGCAGTTGAACACAGCTTATCAAACAGCCCAGTTCTGGATGCATCACCATCACACTGGCACGGGCAGTCACCAGTGACTCTGCTTATATCTGCACATGTACAGTATACGCACGCTATTACCATTACACTTATCTTGACCTCAGACAGAAGCACTCAGTTCTTTCCCTGAATGTTAATATGTGAGTATGTGTTACCTATGTTACTTCTCTGCAGAGGAGCAGTTCAGTATAAGCATATAATAAGGTTCATGCTGTGAAGATTGTCCCGCTTCTGCATTCAGGAAGTTGTATGGCTGCTGTGGGGTCACATAACCTCTTTCTATTTGCCTTTTCTGGAAGTGCAGGAATCACAAGCTCTTTCGCACAAAAACAAACAAATAATTACAGACAATCAGTGTAATGTTATGTGTGTGTGTCCAGGTAAACCCTACGTAATGAGGACAAAATGTCCCCACAAAGATGGCAATATCCGAAATCCTTCTGTGTGGGGGCATTTTTTGGTCCTCGTGAGTAAAACAGCTTATAAATCAGACTAAATTATGTTTTTTTTAATGTAAAAATGCAGAAAGTTTTCTGGTTAGGATTAGGGATAGAATATATATTTAAAAAATAATTGTCTAAGAAAAGTCCCCATTAACATGAAAACAGCATGTGTGAATAAGTGTATGTTTGGGTTCAATTAAATTTTTATTTTTTAAATGTAAAATTGTTATTATTGATACTTTAATATTTTTGTTCAACAATGTAGCTGATACACACTAGCTGTGATTTCTTTAGTTATAGCTTCTTTATTTTTAGTTACTTACCGGTATATTGATATAGCCTACCTATGAAGGTAAAATGATGTCATAATGAATTGCATGCGCAGGGTAAGATTTTGTTGTGGCAAAAATTCTCAAACAAACATCACTGCGTAAGAGACACTCAGAGTCAAATTATATAAAATAGAAGTATTTATTCTTGCAAGAATAGGAGCAGTCTAATACACAGTTGTTACCCTGTGCAGAAGAGTGACACACCCCCAGACAGACTGAACTAGCTTTTATCTTAGTTTCAAGGCCTTCTTCCCCCCAGAGCCTTCCTCCCAGTAGTTTTCCATAGACGTCACTAGTTGGCCCACTAAGCTCCCCTGCACCAAATGGCCTTCTGACATCTAGGTCAGAGGTCCTTGTTCGTCTGTTCTCTGGAGTGTCTCCCTCTTCTGCCTCCCCAGGTACATAAACAGAATCCTCTCACTACAAGTGAGAGACACACATGTGACATTCTTTGAATCATCTATATTTAACTAAAGATCAATGAATATCATTAAAATTGCCACTACAACTCCTCACTTTTTATCATTCTGATTACCCATAATCACAATAATAAACAATAAGACAAATTTTAAGTCATATCATCACACTTATACATCTCTGATTTTTGCATAAATGATCACTCTCCTTGAACCTGTGAAGAAAAGTTTAGAATGAAGAAGCATAAGGCTGTTTTTGTGGGGGAAAGGCCCCGTAATATTTTAGCAAGCAAGTAAACATAGTAAGGAAACAAAAAAAAAAATATATATATAAAGTATAATAAAAATCACTCAGTTTCATACCCTATCTTTGTACGCCATCTCGTAACACGGATGACTGCTGCTTTTAACCCTCTTTAAATCTTTTGCCCTTAATCTTTCTCAGAAAATAAACAAATAGAAGAAAAACAAACAGAACATTAAGCCTTTTCCATTAATCTACGCCCATCTCCATATTTCACCTCGGTTTTCCTAACCATATTGTTCACTTCTAATTCAATTTAGTAAGCTCTATTTAATGCCATATTTAACAAAATCTAACCAGAGAAGTCTTATAATTTTTCCCATTCCTCTAACCAATGCAGTTGTTCAATATTAACTCTAATATTTCCATTACGGACAATCAATATATTTTCTACATTTACAATCAAATCAATACTTTTAATTCAAACATGCTGTGGTTCTACTTAATAAGCTTCAACAATTATCCCTATAATTTACATTAATTAATAGATCTCTTCCCAAAAACATTTTCCTTAAATATTTCCTAATAAGTAACCAATCAAATCTTTTGATCGACTGTATATCAATACTAAGCCCTATTTTGATTTAATCAAATCAAATCCTCAAAATAATCACAAAACCCCATTCTTCTGTTAAACTTAAACCATCAGTTGGCAGTTGGTTCCTCCTCCAGGCGTGTTGATAATCTCGTTCGCCCCATGGACTATGGGATGGTTGTGGCCTGTTGGTGTTGTCTAAGGTGAGAGGGTTGGACCCAGGTGTCACACTCCAACCATTTTCTGATCCTTATAAGGTTTTCCCTTATATCACGACCGCACCCCCACTGGAGTGAACTGTCACCTGTGAATGGAGACCTTAAGTATTTTGTTAGTGACCGCTTGTCTAGCCGCTCGTCCCCTTTGGTGTGACCTGTGGAATCAACCTGAAACATTCATCCATAGCCATCATTTTATAGGGGACATTCTCCCCTGTATCCAAAAGTCTGCATGCTCTGTAAAGAAAAACAAATGTCGAGGTTATTTTCAGATAGTAAAATACGTAGTTTCTTTTGTCTGCTGTGCTGCCACGGCCTTCGCTGCTGCATCTGCCCTAGCGTTTCCTGTTGAAACAGTCCTGCAAATACATGTACAGACAGCAAATTTTGTTTGGGACCCAAGTAAACCATATTTGGCAATTGTTATACCATCTCCCTCTTGATGCACGACACAACTCGAGCATCAATTTAACATAACATTTAACATAGTGTTTTTAATAAAGTTTGCCATCAACACTAACCCAAACGGCGTCCTTCAGCCAAATTTTGCCCAGACATCCTTCTCTGCCTCTGAAACAAAATATTACATTCTCCACTTAAAGCCACAATCTCATCTTCTTCTCGCAGTATTTGAAAGGCAACGTCCCTGAGTCTCACAGCGAATCTTGCTTTTCAGGCCTGTTGTTTGGTCTCAAGTCAGCCATCACAAACATTTCTAAAGTCATCAATTTTCAGGTCAGGTCGTGCTGTACAGACTTGGTCAATGTCAGTCAATCATTTCTCCCCCTTTGTTCACAATTATCATAAATGTTAAGGGCTCTCTTGATACTTCGAAATTGACTTAGCCAATATGTCATTTTGTTGTTGCCATCAAATCTACAACATTTTCATTTATCTCAGCCCATGCCAGATGGTGATCTACAACTACACAATTCCAATTTACACAAATACTTAAACTGATCCAGAACATAATTCAAATCGACATCCTGCATGACAAAAGTATTACTACCAGACAGAGCTTGATGTCCAATCAACTTAAAGCTCGTCCCATGTTCTGTATTGTCTTTTCAACCGATCCCCTCAGAATTATCGGCTTCTTTAAAATGTGTCATTTGCCTTAACCCATCTGTAATGATAAAACTGTTCTGTTCTAATTTCAATACTGTTCTAATATTAGTACCCCAAACTAATACATACAAGACACAAAGTGCTGTCACCATCACACACACACTCATACTAGACACACATATGTTAACTGCTCATTCTCAATGTTTGCCCTTTCCTTATATCATCGTTAAAAGGATTTAAATTTTAAATAAGATTTTAAACTTCACATTTTCCTGTAGCTTCTATCTAATTTTACATGGTCTCCTAACCACTTTCAAAGCATGTCTTGTTCATTATTCATTAGATTTTTTTTTTAGACAAGTCAGCTGGGTTGTTTTGGATTCATTATCATTATTTTCTTCAGCTTGCTCTAGCAGGCCGATAACAGAAAGACAGACACAGTTACCATTCCTTCCTCCAGCTCAAGCAGTCTCTCTCACTATAAATCCATTTCTTATACAAAATGTAATATTAAATTCATTACAATAACCTTTGACCATCCACCTTTGTTATCCAGACTTAAATCTACAAAGCTGTCTTCATCTTTAGTCACCACCATGTCTAACGACCTTCAGGAGTTAGAACTATGTTATAAACTTCTATACATTTTCCTTGCCCATAAGGCAACCGACATCAAAAAGTTTTATTACTGTCTCCACAACAATTAATAATGGCAATCCCCCTTACGGTCTCAGCTGGCTCTTGAAAGCCCATTGCCATTAGCTCTTTGTCTATAATTTTCTTCTCAGGGTGTTGTCCCCCTGGTATAGTTGCAGACACTTGTCACAATGAAAAACAAGCCATACAACTAATGCGGTTTCTTCTGGTGAGTGGTATAGAGGAGCTTTGCATCATGGGGAAGACTGGCGTGACTCGTCATAGCTTCATCTCCCCCTAACGGTATAAGGACGCTGCTGGCCTCACAGCTCCTGCTCAACTCTCATACCTGTCTCACATAAAACACCCCCATTCAGGAAATGCCCAGTGACTTTACGTGAGCCCTCTGGCTTGGGTTGCCCCCTGTCTGGCCAAAGAAGGTCTTACCCGTCATCGAGGTGGTCACTCGTGCCCACTGGTAACCGCTTTTTTCCCATCACACAATCGGTTTTCTTCAACAGAACTCAGCTGCTTTCTGGAGCTTAGGAAAGGCACGTTCAAGAGTCACCAGAGCCATTCTCATTGCCTAATAGTGTTCACACAGGGAGACAGGTCAATAACAACAGTATTTAATCACTTAAATCCATTATTTTATCTTAAAAGCAGAAACCCTAGCTGCTTAGACTATACTCAGCGAATTTGGATCATCCGTACGTTCAGTGAACTTTACCTGTAGACGGAGCCATCAGTCCTGAATGGTGGAGACTAAATGAGACAAAGAAGTTACTGGTCCTAAAATAAAATAAAATGTCTTCTTTAAAGTCATTCAGTTTTACATTTACAAATACAAATTGCCCTTTATGGCAATTGTTTCTTTAAACATCTCTGTGTCTATGATTCTTCAACTGAAACTGTGCTTTACTACAAATAGCTTATCACAGATAACAGCTTTGAGCTGACATTGAATGAGAGAGACTCTGAGGCATTCAGGACTGGCACACTGCACTCTCATAAACTTCTAACATCAAACTTTTATCTACCCTCCTATAGCTCTATCCCAGCTTAAGGCATATTTGCCAGAAATTACATGTGTTTCCAAATAAACATAATTTTTATAGTTGTCTTTATTTAGACATTACAAATTTCCACTCAGATTGAGTCTCTGTTGCACTGGCAGTTTCAGCCACAGCACACATCAGATTTAGATAAGCAAACTGTTTCATTACAGCCCATAATAAACTTATCTTTTGAAAGCAAAACATCAGCTTCTAGTTCTTTCATGGTCAACTTTTCAAGCTGTTTGTTTAATCAGCATTCAGCAACTGTTAATCCAGTATTGCTTCTGCTTACTTGATCTTAAATAATTATTTTAGTTCTAAATAATGTTTCACATTTCTCAATCTTGATTTTAGTGTCAAGTTCTCAATTACGTTAACTTTGACAAGGCTAGCACTCTCTGCTTGATACCTCTTTTGCAATTATTATAAATCATTCGTGAGATTAGTCTCTCTCCTTAATCTAAACCCTTTCTAAAATGTTTAATTAAAACACAATCATCCTGTTAGTTACTTTGATATATTTTCCAGCTCACATTTGTTGGAGTCATTAATTTTACATCAACCTGTATTCATCAATTCACTTTTAAAAATTACTATTATAGATCTTTTCTTTCTTATAGGATTCACTTTAAGACTTCAATCCTTTTGACCTTGTTTTTATCTCTTATTTCTCAGACGAAAAATGTTACTGTCGTCATTTAAACACTGATCTACTTTCAAACCCCACATTATTATCAGAAATGTGTCACTATCACATTTTCAAACACCTTGGTGGGCATTTAGTTACCTATTAAATTGTCCTGATGACCACCATTAAAACACTCTCTGTCATCTAGTGAATTTGTTTCAGCCTCAACTTCAGCATCAGACACCTGTCCTTGACTATAGTTTGATCACTGTGAGCTTGCAAACGGCTCCAACTTACTGCACACTCTTGAAGCAGTGTGTGTCCCATTTCAGGAATGTAAACAGAGCCACTGATAAGCAGTCCCCTGTATTCCTTTACAGTCCACCATTCGCGGATTTAATCACAATAGCCAAATCATAATCTTCATCATTTTATTGGCGGAACATAATTTCATGAGCAGCACAGAAAATGCTCAAAATATTCGAATTTGTTTTCTGTCTTTACACATTTCTCCCAGCTTATCTTTTACAAAACATCATCTGCAAATCTCTTCAAAGTCAGATCTTCTGAGCAGAGCTGTTTACAGCATTTGCTCTCTTCTGTCTCACTATTTATTTATTTATTTTCCCGGACTGTTCCGTTACTCTTCATAAAGTGTAACAATTTGTACATCATTATTTTCATTACAACTGGTTTGAAGCCTTTTCCCTTCCATCACATTGTTAGTCTATTTAACTTAATATTATCATTATTGTCTTATCTCTACTGTTTCTCCAAAACAGATTATATTACTCAGTCCGTAAATTACACAGACAACCATTATAGCTACTTGCTTCAATACCCTTATTTTCTTAACATTAATAAAATAAAGCAGATATATCATCATTTCAATCCTTATTTTATCAAAATCTAGAATTGTTCCCCATTCTGCTTAAAACATTCTTCATATCATGTTAATCCCTGTCAATCATACAATGCCTTATTTTATTCTAAAACTGACTTTCCATTTCAACATCTAAACAGTTAATTTGACTTCCATAAATTCTGTCAGACCATGTCTATTTTCATCACATATAGTTTTCTACTATATTTCTCCTTTCTTTTCCCTACATGCCAGTTCCCTCATTATCCTCTCCTTTCTTTTCTCAAACATGCCAGTTCCTTCATTATCTAACCAGTACATGATTGTTTGAACAATCCCCACACACACATATCTCACACACCAACCTTTTGTTTTTTCACTTCCCTCTTCCACCAAGTCTCACTTACAGTTCCCTCTATTTCACACAGACAGCCTTATTGCTTCTTGCTACAATCCTTGTCATATAAATTTAGACATCTAATGTCATGCATCCATTTACTGGATGAAGAAGTAAAAAAAACATTATTTCTCCTGGCAGTTCGACATTTTATCTTCAAGCCAACAATCCATTATCTGTTCACATTTTTTACACACATGTTGAACGCAGACACAACCTTTGTTTCTCACTGCTCTGTTCAACTGATTCCCGCACCATCTTTAATGTTGTGGCGCTCAATACCTCATTTGACAAAACACCGGTGTACCAAATTTCATAATTTCGCTCTGAGACTTCCCCATACTGGCTGCTTTTCTGTTCTCTGTGGATTTCTCACCGCGCGTTCTCTTGATCTGTCAGGCGTCCCCACACAGACCCGATTTTTCTTTTAACCCAAATCGGTCGGGTTGCACTTGTTAGTGCCCTCCTAATTAAGGTTTACCAAAAAATCTTTTCTGGCTCCCCCTAATTAGCCTCAGCACCTAAAAACAATTTGCTCCGTGGTGGAACAACTGATTTTCAGGTTACCTATCTGTTTGAAACTTCTTGATCCGCTACAAATCTCAGTTAATCTCAGATAATTTCCTCTCGTATCTGTTTGAAACTTCTTGATCTATATATAGATCTCAATTAATCTCAGATTACGCACCACAGAAACAGCCCTCAGCCAATATGGTTCAATTTCACTCTTTCCCCTCTATTAAACTGAATTTAAATGACCCTTACCAGAGACGTTGTTTCGTGCCACTTGCGGGTTCTTTAGATTCCAGTGGTCGATTCTCCCGGCCCTGATATCGGTCGGCCCCTCTCTCTCAAGTTTACGAGGTAGAGCTGGAACTTACTTAGTCCAGGTGGCCAAGCACCGTCCGATCTCAGGTCCAGGGAACACGTTCAAGGAATATCACTTTCTGACACCAAAACTGTTGTGGCAAAAATTCTCAAACAAACATCACTGCGTAAGAGACACTCAGAGTCAAATTATATAAAATAGAAGTATTTATTCTTGCAAGAATAGGAGCAGTCTAATACACAGTTGTTACCCTGTGCAGAAGAGTGACACACCCCCAGACAGACTGAACTAGCTTTTATCTTAGTTTCAAGGCCTTCTTCCCCCCAGAGCCTTCCTCCCAGTAGTTTTCCATAGACGTCACTAGTTGGCCCACTAAGCTCCCCTGCACCAAATGGCCTTCTGACATCTAGGTCAGAGGTCCTTGTTCGTCTGTTCTCTGGAGTGTCTCCCTCTTCTGCCTCCCCAGGTACATAAACAGAATCCTCTCACTACAAGTGAGAGACACACATGTGACATTCTTTGAATCATCTATATTTAACTAAAGATCAATGAATATCATTAAAATTGCCACTACAATTTGTAAAAGTGTAAATAAGATTGCAAGCGTAAATTAAATTTGCGTGTGCAAGAGAAGATTTGTAAGCGTGTAAATCGCATATCAAGTGTAAGAAAAAAATATTTGCAGCATTTTACTGTTATTGGTAAGTGTAATACATGTATTGTGAAACTGCAACTTCATGCTAACGCAAAATAAATAGGATCTGTATTCTTCTGACTTCCATTTTTCCGCGCTTACACTTTTGGCACGGTGTTTGCGCACAAATGCGGCCAAAAGCATTGCAAGCCTGTGAACAGCTATTTGCAACCGAAAACAACAGAGTCAGGGACTGCAAAACAGATTGATCGCGTAAAATCAAACTTTGTGTAAATAAATCAACTGTTGCAAATGTCTAAATGACTTATTGTGTACATGCGGCAAAAAAGTTCCCGAAATAACCCGATTTGTACAGTTGCGTCTTTCTTTTACCCGCGCTTCCAATTTTGGCACGATTCTCTCACTGAATGAGTTTTGCAAGCGCGAAGAGGAGGGCGGGTCCACCTTCATCATGCAGCCAATCAGATGAGCTTCTCGCTGACACTCGATTTACTCTTATCTGATTGGTTCAATAAACACGTCAGTCTTCAGAACGCATATTTATCTTCATTTGGCTCATTCTCGTTACTTTTAATGCAAACATACATGTTAAATAAATACATAAATCAAGATTGTTTAATAAGCTGTGCACCATTAGGTGGATTATTTGAGTAAATACTGAATTTAGAGCTGGTGTGTTAAGAAAGAAAATTTCTGTATATTCAGTGCATGTATCCTGCTCATAGACTGTGATCCTGCTCATCATCCTCCTCCAGCAGGCCAGATTTGTTTGTAATGTTGATGTTGCTGAATGTAGGCCTTTTTGTACTGCATGCATCATTTCACCTGTCAATTAATCGTGGGCGATTCCAGAATTATTATTATTATTTTACTAAAATTAGTTATAATAATATATTTTTCCCTTTAACATGTATTTTTAAGGTCATCTCTAAATTATGCACCATTTATCACCTGCAATGCCATCGTGTAACCACTAGATTGCTGTATAGCCCTATATATAAACACATATGCTGTGTATTCCCTGGCTGCTGGGTTTTTATTCAGACATAATTAGTTGCTTTGCATTTGATTTTGCATGTGGGTATATATATATATATATTATTATTAAAGACTACTTTTTGACTAAAGTTGAATTTATCAGTTTCAGATTTATCAGAAATTAATCAGTTTTTCATTAGCTACAGTCAAATCTGGACACAGAGAAAGCATTTCATTATACTAGCAACATAATAGCTTGATCAGTCACACGAAAGTAATCAGAATTGTGACAAAGACAATATTTAAAAATATATGTTAAATACCATGAACAGAGACATGATGTGTAAAACACTGCATCAGAATGGTATTATTCGGTATTAAAAAATGGGTATTCAATGTTTTCTTTTTGTTTGTTTGTTTGTTTGTTGTAAAGTTTAACATCAGCTCAGTGGTGTAACAGATAGGCTTATAATATATAAAATTTAAATCCAATAACACCGCTCGGAATTCAGTATTTACTCAAATAATCCACCTAATGGTGCACAGGTTATTAAACAATCATGATTTATGTATTTATTTAACATGTATGTTTGCATTAAAAGTAACGAGAATGAGCCAAATGAAGATAAATATGCGTTCTGAAGACTGACGTGTTTATTGAACCAATCAGATAAGAGTAAATCGAGTGTCAGCGAGAAGCTCATCTGATTGGCTGCATGATGAAGGTGGACCCGCCCTCCTCTTCGCGCTTGCAAAACTCATTCAGTGAGAGAATTATGAAGGTAAAATTATGTCATAATGAATTGCATGCGCAGGGTAAGATTTGTAAAAATGTACATAAGATTGCAAGCGTAAATTAAATTTGCGTGTGCAAGAGAAGATTTGTAAGCGTGTAGGCCTAAATCGCATATCAAGTGTAAGAAAAAAATATTTGCAGCATTTTACTGTTATTGGTAAGTGTAATACATGTATTGTGAAACTGCAGCTTCATGCTAACGCAAAATAAATAGGATCTGTATTCTTCTGACTTCCATTTTTCCGCGCTTACACTTTTGGCACGGTTTTTGCGCACAAATGCGGCCAAAAGCATTGCAAGCCTGTGAACAGCTATTTGCAACCGAAAACAACAGTCAGGGACTGCAAAACAGATTGATCGCGTAAAATCAAACTTTGTGTAAATAAATCAACTGTTGCAAATGTCTAAATGACTTATTGTGTACATGCGGCAAAAAAGTTCCCGAAATAACCCGATTTGTACAGTTGCGTCTTTCTTTTACCCGCGCTTCCAATTTTGGCACGATTCTCTCACTGAATGAGTTTTGCAAGCGCGAAGAGGAGGGCGGGTCCACCTTCATGATGCAGCCAATCAGATGAGCTTCTCGCTGACACTCAATTTACTCTTATCTGATTGGTTCAATAAACACGTCAGTCTTCAGAACGCATATTTATCTTCATTTGGCTCATTCTCGTTACTTTTAATGCAAACATACATGTTAAATAAATACATAAATCAAGATTGTTTAATAACCTGTGCACCATTAGGTGGATTATTTGAGTAAATACTGAATTTAGAGCTGGTGTGTTAAGACAGAAAATTTCTGTATATTCAGTGCATGTATCCTGCTCATAGACTGTGATCCTGCTCATCATCATCCTCCTCAGCAGGCCAGATTTGTTTGTAATGTTGATGTTGCTGAATGTAGGCCTTTTTGTACTGCATGCATCATTTCACCTGTCAATTAATCGTGGGCGATTCCAGAATTATTATTATTATTTTACTAAAATTAGTTATAATAATATATTTTTCCCTTTAACATGTATTTTAAGGTCATCTCTAAATTATGCACCATTTATCACCTGCAATGCCATCGTGTAACCACTAGATTGCTGTATAGCCCTATATATAAACACATATGCTGTGTATTCCCTGGCTGCTGGGTTTTTATTCAGACATAATTAGTTGCTTTGCATTTGATTTTGCATGTGGGTATATATATATATATATATGTATATATGTGTATATGTGTATATATATATAATTATTAAAGACTACTTTTTGTTAAAGTTGAATTTATCAGTTTCAGATTTATCAGGTATTCAATGTTTTCTTTTTGTTTGTTTGTTTGTTTGTTGTAAAGTTTAACATCAGCTCAGTGGTGTAACAGATAGGCTTATAATATATAAAATTTAAATCCAATAACACCGCTCGGAATTCAGTATTTACTCAAATAATCCACCTAATGGTGCACAGGTTATTAAACAATCATGATTTATGTATTTATTTAACATGTATGTTTGCATTAAAAGTAACGAGAATGAGCCAAATGAAGATAAATATGCGTTCTGAAGACTGACGTGTTTATTGAACCAATCAGATAAGAGTAAATTGAGTGTCAGCGAGAAGCTCATCTGATTGGCTGCATCATGAAGGTGGACCCGCCCTCCTCTTCGCGCTTGCAAAACTCATTCAGTGAGAGAATCGTGCCAAAATTGGAAGCGCGGGTAAAAGAAAGACGCAACTGTACAAATCGGGTTATTTCGGGAACTTTTTTGCCGCATGTACACAATAAGTCATTTAGACATTTGCAACAGTTGATTTATTCACACAAAGTTTGATTTTACGCGATGAATCTGTTTTGCAGTCCCTGACTCTGTTGTTTTCGGTTGCAAATAGCTGTTCACAGGCTTGCAATGCTTTTGGCCGCATTTGTGCGCAAAAACCGTGCCAAAAGTGTAAGCGCGGAAAAATGGAAGTCAGAAGAATACAGATCCTATTTATTTTGCGTTAGCATGAAGCTGCAGTTTCTTAATACATGTATTACACTTACCAATAACAGTAAAATGCTGCAAATATTTTTTTCTTACACTTGATATGCGATTTACACGCTTACAAATCTTCTCTTGCACACGCAAATTTAATTTACGCTTGCAATCTTATGTACACTTTTACAAATCTTACCCTGCGCATGCAATTCATTATGACATCATTTTACCTTCATAGAGAATCGTGCCAAAATTGGAAGCGCGGGTAAAAGAAAGACGCAACTGTACAAATCGGGTTATTTCGGGAACTTTTTTGCCGCATGTACACAATAAGTCATTTAGACATTTGCAACAGTTGATTTATTTACACAAAGTTTGATTTTACGCGATCAATCTGTTTTGCAGTCCCTGACTCTGTTGTTTTCGGTTGCAAATAGCTGTTCACAGGCTTGCAATGCTTTTGGCCGCATTTGTGCGCAAAAACTGTGCCAAAAGTGTAAGCGCGGAAAAATGGAAGTCAGATGAATACAGATCCTATTTATTTTGCGTTAGCATGAAGCTGCAGTTTCACAATACATGTATTACACTTACCAATAACAGTAAAATGCTGCAAATATTTTTTTCTTACACTTGATATGCGATTTACACGCTTACAAATCTTCTCTTGCACACGCAAATTTAATTTACGCTTGCAATCTTATGTACACTTTTACAAATCTTACCCTGCGCATGCAATTCATTGTGACATCATTTTACCTTCATGTTGTTCTGAGACGATTCAAAGACATTCATTTGAGAGAGTTTGACTGTTCCACTCATCTCCCTACAGGAGGTGCTGTTCTGAACCTGCAGAGAACCCCGCAAACCAGTGGATCGAACCTGCAGAGAACCCCGCAAACCAGTGGATCGAACCAAACGAATATTGGAGAGGAGAGGAGAGGAGAGGAGAGGAGAGGAGAGGAGAGGAGAGGAGAGGGGAAAGAATTCTACCATTGGATGTGTATTCTATATAATATTCTAGCTAATGCAATCAAGTTTCACACAAGTTCATGAACCACCAGAAGACAAGTGATCGATGCACTTTACACCCACATGATGTGAAGTTTGCATTTATTTTGAGATATTTTTCACAATTCTGTATCATTGTCTGCTTTGTTGACATTTTGTTAACAAATATTAATATCAGAGAGTAAATTTGTAAAATAATTTTGAATAATATTATGAGAAGTAGGCTACTCACCTGGACACAATGCCCATGCCCCCCCATATATACATCAATCTGTGTATATATTCACATATGCTATTCGAACTTCCCGGATCAATATCTTGAGCTAAACGTTGTTGAAACTCAAACGACACCTAACAATCACAGTAACCTAGACAACGAGCTAACCTAATCCTCCTCAAAATGAGCTTCAGCCTATAATATAAATTTGTCTTAACCAGCCGATTGAGAGACAAGTCCGAATAAGGGGCCGTCTGCAAAGTCCAAATCCCAAAACCCTTCTGCACATTTTATATTATTAAACATAATAATAATAATATAATAAATAATTTTTTATAATAATATAATAAATAATGTTTATTTTTTATAGCGCCTTTCAAGAACCCAAGGTCGCTTCACAAAAAAAAAAATACAAATAGTAGACAGACAAAAGATACAGGCTGTCAGCTTATTAGGCTATAACAAGCGAACAAGCAGAGAAGCAGATGGATACAAGCAAACACTAAAGACAATGAACATAAGTCAAAGATGACAAACATATAAACCTTTTTTGCAAAATATAAATTTCGACAAAAGATGCAAAATAAAAATAGAGGTGAGAGAGTAGAGGCGAGAGAGAATAGAATTGAAGATTATTTATTGAGCATGGTAAAGATATGAGTTTTAAGTTTTGATTTGAAGATTTAGGTTGTCGATGGCACGAAGATTGGGGGGCAGCTTATTCCATAGCTTAGGCCCTACAATACTAAAAGCCCTACCACCCACAGTAGATAGTTTAAACCTGGGGACGACAAGCAAGTTGTCGTTGCAAGATCTAAGAGGCCGTGCAGGAAGATATGGTTGCACTAACTCAGTGAGGTATTGAGGTGCGGGACCGTGACGAGCTTTATAAACTAAGACTGATATTTTAAACTGGATGCGATGAAGGATAGGGGTAATATGTGCAGATTTTTTGTTATATGTAAGTGCTCGAGCAGCAGAGTTTTGTACCATTTGAAGGTGATGTATTGCTTTGGTGGGTAGGCCGCTGTATAATACGGTGGCCGAGAGAGCTCAACGCTCTGCAAATAAAAAAAATCACATGCAAATAGAAAAAAACACCTGCAAATGAATAAAAAACATCATCATCAGTTCCACAACACGTGTGCTCCAAACACAGAAACACGCTGCAAAAGTTCACAACACAACCAAATACAGAAACGCGCTGCAAATAACACAGACCACAACGGAAATGTTTCCAGGGGAACCAAATAAGTGACGAACCCGGCTGGGACGTGCTTATTGCTCGTGAGCTTCCCTTTGCCTACTCCCTTCGAAGGGCAGATGGCAGAGCCCTTAAAGTGGGCCTTTGGAGTGAGCAGAGCTAGTGTGCCATTATGTAGCCGTGTGGAACGCACTTGATGAAGGAGCAACGAAAGACAACGTAATTCCTCATTATTTTCACCTGGGATGTCCCCATGACAACACAGCACGGGGTGTCCATCAGCTGAAGAGCTGTTCTTCCCACAGAAATATAATGCTGTTAACATAACGGTTGGAAATCAATTTTAATTTACAAAAAAGCTTTTAAAATATGCGTGTATATATCTGTGTGTCTCAACTTTAAAATTTTGGACCCTACATTACCTTACATTTCTTATGAAACTTTTCTTTATGAAAATTTAAACATAACATGAAACAATTTGTACAGTGTAACAAGAAAGATAAATATTTTTCCTTCATGTTCTTCTCTCTTTTTTATTTATATATTTTAGTTTTTAGCTCATTGTTCTTTTCTCGTTTGTAATCTGATGACATTGAACATATTGTTAATACATTTGTTAATAAATTGTGTATATTGTTATACAAGTTGTATGTCATAAAAATGTAATCTCTGTATGTTTTGCAAAATAAATAAATAAATAAAATAGAATTTTAAGCTGTAAGCACCAGCACGTCCCAGCCGGGTTCGTCACTTATTTGATTCCCCTGGAAACATTTCCGTTGTGGTCTGTGTTATTTGCATCGCGTTTCTGTATTTGTGTTGTGAGCTTTTGCAGCGCGTTTCTGTATTTGGGTGGTGTTGTGAGTATTTGGAGCTCACGTGTGTTGTGAAACTGATGAAGATGTTTTCTTAATTTGCCGGTGTTTTTTCTATTTGCATGCGTTTTCTTTTATCTGCATGTGTTTTCTTTTATCTGCAGCGAGTTGAGCTTTCTCGGCCACCGTAGTATAAGGAATTACAGTAGTCCAATTAAAGCTACAGAAGTTACAGTAGGGTAGACTGGGTACAGTTGAGACATAGGTACAGTTGAGACACCTTAAATAACTTGCGTGCGCAGCAAGCACAAATTGTGATTTTTGCTGTGCACATGCGTATTAGTGTGCTCTTTGATCGTGGGAAATTTGAACAATGGACGCATCTCCGATCCGAAGATATCGGCAAAAGTTTTTTTTCTAAGGTAAGACGTTCACTTCACCATGCACACTCCACAATGAATAGCTTATTATCCTTATGTGACTGTTAAACGTAACTGGTATCATCACAAACGTTATTCTGTGCCCTAAAAACGGGCATATTTCATGGTATTGTGTCATGCATGGTCATTGCAAAATCTAGAGAAATGCGCGAGGTGGCCATCAGGGTACAGTTGAGACACACTGTCTCAACTATACCCGCGATAGAGTTCTATTACGTCACACGCTGTTTAGTTGTTCAGTGTTATGATAACAGGTTAAATGTCATAATTAGCCAGCATAGGACACAAATGAAAATAAAATTGTACATTTGTGATATTTAACATGTGTATTATTAATGAAAATATTTTCTAACATGAATGTTATAAGGATAACCTAGCATGTTGTCAAATAGGCAAGGTGGTAAAACGGGTACAGTTGATACACCATTTTTAAGATGTGTGCAGCAGTCACATAGTTAATTTAAAGAAAGAGAGTGTGTGTGTGTGGGGGGGGGGGTTGTGTGGTTGTGTGTGTGTGTGTTTTGCTGTTAATGTTGTGTACATAGCCTGTATGAGGACTTTTTTGTTTATGTTTATGTTACACCTGTTGCAGGATGCCCCACAACAGAGCTAGGACAACGAATAGGGGAGTGCCAGGATCCCTATTAGAGAGGGCCTCAAAAGAGGTAGAGGAGGGCAGATCAATTAGGAAGGTAGCTGAGAATTTACAGATTCCTGTTGCTTCACTGGCCCGATATGTGAAGAAAAGGCGAGAGCTTGCTGATGAGGGCCCAGGCCTGCTGCCCTCAGTAGGGTACAAGAGCTGCAATGCAGTTCTAACTTATGACCAGGAGCTCAGCCTGGTGTCTTATATCAGGACAGCGGCAGCCTTATATTATGGGCTACCCCCTAAAGAGGTAGGAATGCACTAAAAACCAACAATAGGGAGAGACCAGGGGCTCGTTCTTCGTACGTCGCTAACTCAGTTAGCTGGATTTGATTGTTGACGATTTGGCATGATCTTGGATCGTTTGGTTCTTCGAAGCTCATCCTAGACTTGCTGTCATAGCAACAGGTGCGCTAGCTTGAACCTGCTCGTGAGCAGGCTTATTTCATGTAAACAGGATTAGATCGCGTCTTTATAAGCGGAGGTGATACGGGAAGTCTGTCGTAGCCATGTCTTGTCCATTTTTACGACAGCAACCTGTTGCGGAAGGTG
Organism: Tiaroga cobitis; assembly: GCA_030578255.1. NCBI lineage: Eukaryota > Metazoa > Chordata > Actinopteri > Cypriniformes > Leuciscidae > Tiaroga > Tiaroga cobitis. Next base: position 23,268,551 of record CM060607.1, on the reverse strand, counting down.
CGAGGATAATTCGCAGAGCTTTTCGAATTAATCGCGTATTGCAGGATAGACAGGATCCTTTAGCGCAGCGCGACAGTGTAATTTTTGAGAGATATCGTTTTTCTCGTGAGGGTGTTATTTACATCATTAATTTGCTGGAACCACACATTAAATGTTCAACACGGAGGAGTCGGGCTTTGACAACTGCACAGACTGTGTGCATTGCCCTGAGATTCTTTGCGAGTGGCACGTTCCTTTACACTATTGGAGATGCAGAGAACTTAGTGAAAAGTGCTGTCTGTCGTGCCATTCGCAAAGTTTACTTGGCACTCAAGCAGTTTTTATGGGGTTTTGTGGTATTTCCAAGCCACTTAAGACCCCAGGTTGTAAAGCAGAATTTTTTTGCTATTGCAGGTACATTTATACTTGTTAATGACATGCAATCATGACCATGCCAAAAAGTATGACTAACAGTATGTGTCCTTCAGGCTTCCCTAACGTGATTGGTGCCATAGACTGCACACACGTCCCCATCAAGGCCCCACCAGGGCCCAATGAAGGGGATTTTGTGAACCGAAAGGGGGTTCACAGTGTAAATGTGCAGGCAAGTTACTATTACAATTTATAATATTCCAAATTAGTAATATATTACATAAAAAAATGAATGTAATCAAAAAGTATGCAGTTGACTGACTAAAATCTCTTAGATGGTGTGTGACTCTATGTTCCATATAACAAATGTGGAAGCAAAATGGCCAGGATCAGTGCATGACTCAAGAATTTTCAGAGAGTCACATTTATGCACATTATTTGAACGTGGTAAGGGAACTTATAAATGTCAAGCTCACAGTATTACACACACTTATGCTGAGCCTAACAAAACTGCATTTTTCCATTATACAGGGAATTTTGACGGGGTCCTGCTTGGTGACCGGGGCTATGCCTGCAGGCAGTACTTCATGACGCCATTCCCTGACCCAAACCCTGGACCACAAACCCGTTACAATGCAGCTCTAGCCAGGACAAGGGCACGCATTGAAATGACCTTTGGGCAACTAAAGGAAAGATTTCAGTGTCTGAAGGGTCTGAGGGTTGCACCTGACAGGGCCTGTGACATAATTGTTGCATGTGCCATATTGCATAACATTGCCACTATCAGAAAGGAGAGGACCCCTGTGGTGGGGGTGCAGCCTGATGATGACCTCCAGCCAGTGCACTTGGACCAACCTAGTGGCAGAGCTGCACGGGACAGAATTGTGGAACACCATTTTTGAATGTGTAATAAAAGACAAGACAAAAATGCTTAGTTCCTGGAGTTTTATTTAACAATTCTTTATAAAGAAAAGCCAGCAAGTCATCCTTTGCCTGCAATAAGAGATAGTTATGTAAAGTCAGCAATACTACTATGTGTCAAATGATGTATTAGCACTTACTCTGAAGGTCCTTTTGAAGCAACTCTATCTCTAGTGCAATTTTTCTCTTTTTCAAGTTGTCAAGTTCAATTTCTCCTCTTAATTTGTGTTTTTTCAGGTCAAAATACTCGATTTTTTGTTGAAGATGCCGTTTATATAGGGAACGGATGTCACCCTGTGTCATTTTGTGAAAGAAAAAGGGTCAAAACATGCCTCATGCAACAAAAGTAAAAAGTAAAAGTACAACACTGTCCACCTCTGTATCAGTTCTTTGTGCAGACTCTTCTGTAGGCCTTTCTGTAGGTGTGGACTCCTGCAACTCATATTGCAGACAGAAAGAATAGGTACACAAGTATATACAAATTAGTGTAAAGTTATTTATGCACTTACAGGTTCTTCCTCCAAAGGACAGTCATCTGAGAGGGTTTCTTCACTGTCCTGTGCAATGGAAATAAATGGGTATTACAAAGTGTTGCACTTTCTTCCCTTTATGCAAGTTAGAAAAAGTACACAACTTACTGCATATGCTTCAGCCACCACTTGCTTGGGAACAGGTAAAAGTGTTGGTGTATTATGTAAAACTGCACAAAAGAGGGGAACAAAAAAAATTGTCATTACAATTAACTACACTGTAAAAAATATAATGTGATCAATAACTCATGGCAATATATTTTATATTAACTAAAAGTTTAGAAGTTTTCACTTTCACAAACGGTTTAAATTACTGTACAAGCCATTTGGATTATACTTCATTTAATGCAGCAACAAATAATTTTACAGTGTACTAAGAGAATTGAAAACTCATTTAGCCTACCAGTAATAAAGGTGTTGCTGCTACTGGTCCCTGGCTTTGGGTCTGAGGAAGAGCTGCCCCCAGGGATGCCCTCCACAATGGGTCGGTTTTCATTCAACCCAAGGGCCAGCTCCTCTGCTGGGGTATATTGTGGTGGTGCAGGACCACCACCTGTTTTTTTTTTTCAGCCTTTTTCTTGGTGGCTGTTATAAACAGACAAACACATTATTTAACAGTGGCTTTTAAAAAGAGGAAAAAATTGGCTTTTTAAAATAAAGACAGTATAAGAATTAAAGGCTACCATTTTGTAGAATATTCTTGTACTTCACTTTTACTTGTCCCCATGTTCTAGTGGGTCCCGCGGAGGCTCTGACATAAAAGAACAAAATAAATATGAAATTATTAAAATGCAAAAATACATACTGTAGAAAGTGATAGAAACATCTACCATGGACAGCACTTACGCATTTAATTTGTCTGCTACTTTTTGCCAGCCCTCTCTCCTGGATTTTGCAGACTTCGAGGTGTTCCCTGTCGTTTTAATTAAAGATTCAAATTCGGCATAACCTTCCATTAAAAGCTCTTGTTCTCCTTGGGAGAAAAACTGGGCGCGTTCTTTGGCCATGCTGAACAGCCAATAGCAGCGTTGCTGATCATTGTTTCTACTATCGATACATATCCCCTTTTAACCCAGCGCATGAACGCGCAATTATCTCAGATAACTCAATCCAGCGATACTAATCATAAACAACAGGTGTGTTCGAAGAACCCAATTAGCCGGATCATGATTAGCACGATGATATCATCTTAGATGTCTCATTTGATCTCGGATGTTTTAAGCAACGTACGAAGAACGAGCCCCAGGTTAGGCACAATGACAAATAAGCCAGTATTACAAATCCATAACAATTGTTTTGCTGCACATACATTTTCTGTAGGCTGAATGTGTTTAACAGCCTTTAACTTTAAATAATTAAATGATACATGGGATATCTTATAAAAGTACAACTTATATTTGCAATGAACGGTTAGTTACCTTTACTTCATTAAAAATGGGTGTCTCAACTGTACCATTTCTCAACTGTACCACATATGGGTACAGTTGAGACAAAAAGCACCTTATTTTTATGAGCTAATTGTGGAAAATATAAACTAATTATGGGTAATATTGATTGATAATATCTTAGTCTACAAGCTAATGAAATGTCATGTGGCATGTCATGTGGAAATTCACTTCTTTTCAGTATCTATTTTTGTGTGAAAATCAAAACGCAAAAACTGTCTCAACTGTACCCAGTCTACCCTACAGAAGTTAATGAAAGCATGAATAACAGTTTCAGCATCTCCAAAGTTAAAGGGATACTCCACCAGTTTTTCTTATTAAACTATGTTATTCCCTTAACTAAGACGAGTTGATACATACCTCTCTCGTCTCAGTGCGTGCACTATATCGCTCTGTATTGCCGCAAAACTATGTTAGCACTTAGCTTAGCCCATGCATTAAATATGGGCCAAGCAGAGAAGCGACCAAACACTTCCACGTTTTCCCTATGTAAACACAGTTACTCGAGTAGTGTAACTTGACCTGGGCTGGTGACACAAAATAAACCGTTGCGCTTTTCTAAGCGTTTAAAATTGATGACTATATTGTATGGCGGAATACCATAACAAGTGCTTTTGAGCACTTCGACTTGGCGCAATAATATCTTCACTCGTGAAAAGTCCTCTTACCGGCTCCCGCTTCTCCTCCCCTTCCCTCTGACATTTCCGTCAATACAACCAACGTGACATGCGCCGGTAGTAGTAGTTCGAGCGGAGTTGACGAATTAACAGGTTGTTGGAAGCTAGTTTGTGTACAATAATGGTTAAAGCGTGCATCGTAAAGGGTTGTGAAAATAAGGAGAATGTACATAGTGCTGTCATTTTTCACCGAATTCCAACACACCACATACAGCGGAGAGCTTGGTTAGCTGCTTTGAACAAGAATCCCAAAACACCATTGATGACTCTGAAGAAGTGGCGTGTTTGCTCCGAACATTTCACAAAGGAGGACTATACCTGCACAGGAACATGACTAAAGGATGAGGCTACACCAACAATATTCAGATCACTTACACAAGAAAGAGGATCATCACCCAACGCTGTAAGTGTACTTTTGCATGGTATTTAGTTGTCCTGGAAGTGTCAGTAACCTTAGCTGAATAACATATCTGTGCAATCAGTGCGCTTCTGAGACAGGAAATAAAAAGTTACTGTTTTATTTAGATAAGGACTGAGCTCAGAAAGAAACATGTAGTATAAGCCTTAAACCGTATAACTCCTTAGTATAACGTTATAGTGAGTGACAACATATCTGATTCTCTGTATCTTGAGACTGCAAGGATTCTTGTTCAAAGCAGCTAACCAAGCTCTCCGCTGTATGTGGTGTGTTGGAATTCGGTGAAAAATGACAGCACTATGTACATTCTCCTTATTTTCACAACCCTTTACGATGCACGCTTTAACCAATGGCAGTGAAGGGTTGGTCAAAATCCCTTGCCTCTTCAAATACATCTATAATCATAAATCCTTTTGGATGCTTATATACTTCCTTTATAAAAATCAATAATCAAATATATTCATTATCACATACTCATTTTTATATTCTTTGTGCTTGTGAAATTATATTTTCTTAAATGCATGTGATGGAAGTAACCAGTTTCTTTTAGGTGCATTCCAATCTTACTTTGAGATTGCACGTAGTACACGCAGGACACGAAGGCCATGTAACCCACAAGGCCGTTTGTCTCTTTCTCTGGGATCAGTAGAAAGGTTGATATAGGGTCCTAAAGGCAGCGTGGACACAGATGATCCTTCGCTGGACAGATGGTCAAGCTATATTGAGCGTTACTATTGAACTTTAATTGTTGTATTAAAGTGTATTCTTTCCAGTATATTTCCTTCCTTGGGAGTAAATGCCAGTTATCTGTTTTTCTCCCAAACGAGTGAATGTTTTAGCATTATGTTTTGGTATACTTAACTGATAATAAGGAGCTCAGACTCTCTTCAGCCTTGATGGGAGCTGTTATTTGCTAGTGTCTGTTATTTGTGTGTGTGCGTATGACATTCTATGTAGGTTCTGGACGTTCGGACCAGACAACCCGGCGCCCTGCTCTAACCTGCGAGGCCACCACAGACCTAAATCTATTGAGTGGACGACAACTATCTTTACTAATGGCGATAGGCACCCCTATCTCCTCACATGTGTTAAATTGTTTAGGCTCTTAATGTTTCTTAGCCAATGAGAATCATTCAACCTGTAAGCAATGACGTAGCTTAGACCTTGGAAATGGTATAACTGCTGTGATCTTTGTAACTGTAACGAGGCGGCCTACGAACTCCTGTGTGAGTCTTGAAGCTGACTTCTGCTGATGAAACTGCAAACTATCTTCAGTAAAACTTTTCTTTAATTTTTTATAATTCTGACTCCGGGTCTTCATTCTTCATATCTGGTTCTGGGTCTTTAACTGTATACCCCTTACAGCAGCAAATAAATGAGTAACAGAAGGGGACCAAGTACAGAGCCTTGAGGTACACCATGAGATATAGTCACAGTGCGGGATCGATTCTCACCTATCCTGACAAATTGCTGTCTATCCGATAGATATGAAGTCAACCACCGAAGAGCCGCACCAGTGATACCTATTGAAGACAGTCGAGAAAGAAGAGTAGAGTGGCACACAGTGTCAAATGCTGCACTGAGGTCAAGAAGAACCAGAATAATGTGCACCAGAATCAGAAGCCAGAAGGAGATCATTTAGCACTTTCAAAGAGCTGTTTCTGTGCTGTGCTTTGGACAGAAACCAGATTGTAGTGGTTCAAGTAGATTATGTCTCACTAAGTGTGACTGCAGTTGTGCCACAACTACCTTCTCAAGTAGCTTGCCAACGAAAGCGAGGTTCGATATTGGTCTATAGTTGTTCTGAATGGCGTTGTCGAGGCTGGACTTCTTAAGAGTTGGAGTGATGGGCGCTACTTTCAGATTAAGCGGGACATAGGCAGTGGCAAGAGATCTGTTAATAATGTGAGTAATAGGATGAATAAGTGAAGGCAGAATTTTTTTTAGAAGATTTGTAGGGATAGGATCGAGTGTACAGGAGGTAGAATTAGATTTGATAATCAGTTTTACAACCGCAGATGTATTTGTGAGTAAAAAAGTGACTAGTGGACAACCTATCAAATAAGTAGTTGAATGGGGAGTGGCAGCAGAAAAAGATTGATAAATGTTATCAATTTTTTGTAAGAAAGACTGAAAGCTTTCACAGAGATCAGTAGACCCAGCAATAGCTACAGAGGATGGTTTGACTAGTTTGTTTATCTCAGAGAAAAGAGTTTTAGGTTTGCACTTAGCTTTATTGATAACAGCATGCAATGCTTCTTTAAATTTCCCTACCGAATCAGAAAAGGACATGGCATGGACAAGAAGGGAAGATTTTTTGTGGAGTCTTTCAAGACGCCTACATTTTGTTTTGAGAACTCTAAGCTCAGTAGTGAACCAAGGAGAAGAATGGGTAGACGGAACAGTTCTAGTTATTAATGGAGCAAGATCATCCAAGACATTACCAATAGATGTATCATAGGTTGAAACTATCTCATCAGGACTCAGGAGATTGAGTGCAGAAGGAAGAGCAGAGACAGCAATAGCAGCAAAGAAGTTGTCAGCAGTTATAGATCTCAGGTTCCGATAAGATATGGTAGTTTTAGTTTTTTGTTTTACAAGGGGGAGTGAGAAGTCAAAGACAATTAGTTTATGGAGTAGATAAACATCGATATAACAGAATATAAACATATTCAATAACTTTACTGTGATACTGTCACCAAATTCAATTCACACATCACTGCTCTCCTGCTGATTATACTACAATACTTAGTTTGATTAAAAAAATGCATATTTTTTATGATTATTTATTATGAAATAAAATCAATAACTTATATATAAATATCTTATATATATATTATATAACAAAATATTCAAAAACGTCACACTGTTATACAGTGTAATGCCATCAAATTCAGTAAGCAAATATAATGCAAAAGCTATGGTTGTAACTATTAGGCCTATGTTAGGCGTATGGAACCAATATAATTTGTGTAAAGATAGACCTACTTATTTTTTATGTGCAATTACTTCCCAGACTAAGTGTTGTATAACCAGCAACATTAGCGCAGTGATGTGTGAACTAAATTTGGTGTGTTACAGTGAAGTTATAGAATATTTTTCATAATATAAAATGTGCAAAAGGAGTGTAGTATGACCAGTGGGTCACCATTGATGTGTAAACTGAATTGGGTGGCACTACAGTTTGTAATATTGAAGTTAATGACTATTTTTATATTTTTGACTATGATGCTGTACATAGTCGTTTTTTTGGGGTTATATTGCACTTTGCAGATGGTCCCTTCGGACTTGTCTCTCAGCCGCCTGCACATAGAGATCCATTTAGCCTATAGGCTAAAGCTCGTTTTGAGGAGAATTGGGTTGTAGTAGGTAACTGAGATTGTAAATAGAGGGTATGCGCGTGACGTCACTGCCAGCTGGAGTGATTGCGGTCACGCCAACTGAGTGGCAAAACTGAGCGGCTCCCTTTGATCCCTTATTTTGATCAATTAGCCTAAATATTGCAATACTTTGCGCTACAGTATTGATATAATTGCATGCGCAAAATCATGGTGCAAAATATCTCGATACTGAACAGAATCGATTTTTTCCCCCACCACGTCATGTCATCGCACTTTTTTCCCCCTGTAAACTCATTTTAAAAATTATTACAGGTAGTTACTATAATTTGGTGATAAAAATACATTGACCAACCTTTGCGGTGATTATTGAAAATAATTTTCTTTTAATGAAACTCCGGTGTATGGGAAGTAAACAAGGTAGCTGTAATGTCACCGAACTCAATGTCAGGAAGTTTTTCTACACATTTAATGCCTGTAAAAAGAACTTGTGGTGCTTCATATGATTCATTCCTTTATCTTCCTCTTGTATATTTATTTTTGTGATGCTAAAAATAAGTGCGATGACATGACGTGGTGGGGGAAAAAATCGATTCTGTTCAGTATCGAGATATTTTGCACCATGATTTGGCGCATGCAATTATATCAATACTGTAGCGCAAAGTATTGCAATATTTAGGCAAATTATACTAATAATTATATTATTAGTATAAAAATATACTAATATATTATTAGTATAATATACTAATAATATATATTACCCAATGAGTAGCAATGAGTAGCCGACGGATGTATTCCGTCAAAATGGCTGACACGCGGCTAGGGGTCACGTGACTGGGAGATCCCTATGTGTCGTTTGTGTTTTAACAACGTTGAGCTCAAGAATATTGATCCGGGAAGTTCGAATAGCCTATGTGAATATATTGCCAACTGCACTGAAGAACTCACTCCTTGAATTAAGCACTAACCGCATTTCATTATATTTGAGCAAGTTCAAACACTATGAAACGCTCCATTAACGTACGGAGCTCTGAAACACTGCCAGCAGGACGTTACACAGGAAGTGTCTGTCCTACTCCGAGCTCCCAACAGGTTTTGCGTGGGAACGCAAATATCTTTGCGAGGGAACGCAAAGTTTCTTGGGGGAACGCAAACATTTTGCGATGGAACGGAAAAAAATTGGGGGAAAAATTCTCCCATCCTATTTTTCTTTGCAGAAAAATAGGACCACCACGTGGTCCACCACGTCCCAGGGGCTCCCTGTCTATGGGGGCTCCGTATCTCCCTCACTCATTGTCAGGCCCTTATTTTTGTGTATTGCCAATGTAATGCAGCTCAGTGAGAGTGTCACACACTTGTGAATGAGAGTGAAATAAACAATGTTTTTGAAATAAGTCTCTTATGCGTACAATTAGGCTGCATTTTTTTAAATAGGCCTACAGTAAAAACTCTAATATTGTGAAATATTAAATAAAGAACTGCTGTTTTCTATTTTAATATTTAAATGCAATGTATTCCCGTGACGCAAATCAGAATTTTCAGCACCTGTGTTGCATATGGTTTAAAATAATACCGTTTATTTATCCGTGCACATGCACTCATCAGTCAGGCCTGTATCCTGTTTTTAAAAATATATATTTGTTATATTTTTGAAAGAGTTTCTGAAGAGGTTCTGCTCTATTATAATTTGATGAATATACAGTATAAAAAAACAGTTATATTGTGAAATATTATTACAATTTAAAATATAATTGTTTTCTTTTTTCTATTCTATATTTGAATTCAGCAGCCATAGTCTTCAGTGTCACTTTCAAAAATAATTCGAAAATGCAGATTTGGTGCTCAAGAAACTTTATTATCAATGTTGAGAACAGTTTTTGTTGCTTAATATTTTTGTTGAAACCGTCCGATACACTCCTGTTTGGGATAAGTACGATTTTTTTTTTTTTTAAATGCTGTTTTTCTATATGAATAAATTCTATTATTTAAAGTATGTATCACTGGTTCCACAAAACTTTTAAGCAGCGGAAACAGTTTTCAACATTGATAATAATAAGAATCATCATATTTGAGCACCAATAATATTTGATATAGGCCTAATTGATATAGTAATTTAGCACCAAATCAGCATTAGATGTCACGGTTCATGAATTCGCTGTCTCCTTCTCGTCTCATGTTGTGCGTGGGCGGCGTCGCTGATCACCGCAGTTGATTGTTCCAGCTGCGCTCTATCTGCGCGTCAGCTGTGGCTGATCAGTGAGCCCTATTTAGTCCCTTTGTTTTCTCCCTGTCTTTGTCAGATCGTTGTTGGATGTTCCAGTGTTACCCACCTGTCTCTTGTTCGCTGTGTTCCTGCCTGTTCGGTTCGTCGGTGTTTTGGCACTTCTGTTGGTCTCCTCGGATTACTTTCACCTGCACGTCTGGATTGTTCTTCCTCCTGCACTCTCGGACTGTTCATCGCTGCACATCCTGCGAGACCCCAGAGCGTCCCTGTGCTGCCATACGGCCGTCCCACGGACTTTTGTGCATCCTTCAGTGTGCAACAATAAAGACCCAGCTTTTACTTGCAATTGAATCTTCTGTCTATTATTCCTGACAATCATGTGATATGGCTGCTAAAAAATCAGCGTTCCCAATTAATTACACTTAGATATTCAAATAGAAAACATTCCTCGGTTCTGTATATTTATTAATTTAATATTTCACAATATTACAGTTTTTAATGTATTTTGATCAAATAAATGTAGCCTCTTTCATACAGCCCAAATGTAGTACCTTTTCTGTGAATTCTTTTTTTTTTTAAGAATATTTGGAATGACATAAGAGTCAGTAAATAATGACTTAAGGAAATGTCCTTTCGTTCATTGACCCATCACTGGCATTCATCAGTACTATGATGTCACCATATTGGTATGTTTTTACTGCTTTTTTTTGACCTGATAAGTACTGGGTTGTAATGGTGATATTGCATTGACTGTCTGTTCTATTCACACCCACCTGTCATGGATATATTGTGCTTGTTTACCCTCAGTACATTTCTCCATTTATTCTGTGGATCCAGCTGCTAGCCACAAAAAAATACCTGATGAGCACACATATTCAGACTGAAATGTTTGTTTTGTTATTAGTGATGTAACTTTGGGCTTAATGGATGTTTTGTTTACCCTGTCTGTGTTATATGCCTACATTTTATTGTAGGGCCAATTGGAAGCCATATTAACTCTCAAGCATAATATAAAATGATCTGTATAGGCCTACTGACGTGAGTCACATGTTTAGTCACTCTTATAGGCCTATACTCCTTGCTGAAATATGGAGATAGGAATGCATATTCAAATATGTCACGTGACACGTCCTGTCTGCTGAGATCCCTTTTTCGACCTTTGTGAAATCAGAAAACATCCTTAGGAAGGGCCTTCCTATGCAAACGCTGCTATGAAGTCAAGTCGTGTCTTTGAAACGGCCAGTGTGCTCAATTACTTTACCTACACAGCAAAAACTCCAGAGTTAAATTAACTCTCCTGGGAGTTTATATGGCTCCAGACTCAGTGTTAAAATATGAGTGTTAAATTAACACTCAAGAGTGTTAAAGTTAATGAGCTCATTAAGTGATTAATTGAGTGATGATTGACCATTATTGAAGACACCTGATGTTAACAAGCAGAATCACCAAAGGAGAAAATCGATTTTTTTAAGACACCATTATGGTGATCAGTGTTCACTTTAGTTGGGCTCTTGACCCTTAAACTGTTAACTTTAAAATTTGTTTCTCTGTTGTATCTGAGCTAAAACTGCCAGATGAACAAAGAAAATGTTTATCAGGTGGTGTTGGTTATGTTTTGACATAATCATAATTTGATCTGAATCACTGAACTCATTTAGAGTCAAATGTATATTGTTGCTTACGGCGTCAATATGATTCTACAGCAAAAGATCCAGAATTTTCTAAATAATCTAAAGGATTTCTTAAGAGTTGTTCTGATAAAACAAAATCTTTCTTTTAGGCACACACAAGCTGCGTTTCCATTACCCTTCAAATTGCGCAAATTGAAATTGCGAATTAAAAATACGCTCAATGGAAACACGTCAATTTCGCAAAAACTCCTATTTATCGCAAAAAAGTTTTTACGCTCGCATGAGGTGGTTTTTCAGGCAATTCGAAAAAGGAATATTTCGTAAAACTGCAATGGAAACAGTTTTTGCGCAATTACAGTCACCTGACTTAGAAGGCGCGTGTGTTTGGGGTCCGTGTAGGCTAATTGCGTCCATTCCTTTTTCCTTTAACTCGTATGAAAAACGAAAAACATACTTTCTTCTTTATTAGCTTTTAGACTGGTGAAAAAATATTCACATACAAACTTATTTTCCTTATATAGCCTATTGCTTATTTAATTGAAAATCAAATAGGCCTAATTGACATAGGCCTACAACTTTGCGAAATTTGATTTCTGCATTTCATTTTGACCCGGAACATTTAGATAATATGGAGCGTCTGTGAAAAAATAAAATAGCCTAAATGAAAAAAAATCTGTGGCGACGGTTTTGCAATTCGTTCCCTCAAGTTTATAACCCGTAGGCCACTCACGGTTGAGTACAAACTGTTCCCTCGATCGGTTTAACAAATCGTGCCCACTGATTAATAAACTGTAGGCCTATACCCACGATATCCTAATCCGCGCTCTCAGATTTGTAAATAGGCCTATCAGTTCTTTGTAATTTCTTGAATTTTCTAAAAAACGACATTTAGCCCGGGACTTGTATCTTTACAAAAGAGAAAAAAGCTCAGTAGGTTATAATAGAATAGCAAAAAAAGACTTCTCATAGGCCTATAAAGAAATATAAAACAAACTAATTTTCCAAAACTATAAAAGGTTATATAAAAATAATACATCCATCAATGGGTTGGATAAACATATTACTGTCTTAAGTGAAGTCATTTATAGTTATAAACGCAAATAATAATAATAATAATAATAATTATAGCCTATTACATTTATTAGGCTACATATTTAGAAGGCGCTTTTATCCAAAAAAGGAAGAAAGCAATTCGTCAAATGTCATTCATAATACAGGGCTAAGATTATCACAAATAAACACAAGATTTTGACGTATATCCAGGGTTTGTGCGAAGTGTGGAGCGCGCACTGCATGACGGAGGCGCGGACGCGAACACTTGCATTTTCCTGTCAACAGTGGAAACAACTTAAAATACTCTATCATTTATGGTCATACAGAAAATAATAATACATAATCCGCAACTACTTTTATTTGTGTAAACTCACAATAACAAGAAAACGTTCTTCTTTTGCAAAATAAAAGAAAACAATCAGGCGCGCTTTCATGATCTCCGTGAACTGGAACATGTCTCAGAAATGAACTGAAACAAAATATAGCCTATGTAGGCTAAAGCTTGAAGTGTCCACTTTTAAACGAACAAATCGAAAGCAAATACCTTCTGATTATGTAATCCATATGAAAGGTGCATTTCTCTCTAAAGGCGCATCCGCTTTACAGTGGAGATGAAAATATGTTTGCAGTCGGCACTAACACTAGTTTATTAATAAACAATTAAAATGCCTCGTTATTTTTTCAGACACATTTCTTATCATTAGCCTATAATCACCTATAAATCACCTCTCTGTAGGCTATGGTTCCAGAGACATATGTGGGCAATTGATGTTGAAAAGACATCAAATTGATGTCAAAATCAACGTCAAGGAACAGGTCAAATATGCAAATCAAATTGACGTCAAAACCAATCCTTGACATTGATTTGATGTAAACTGAATGTCAAACATATTGACCTGCATATACATAAACCAATTTCAGTGTGGGTATTAACTTTCTCTTTTCATCTAATTAGCACTGGAAGACATTTTCTTTTCAAACTGACCTTAAAATGATATACAATATTTTGATCAAGTCTTGACCAACTTTTGACGTCAAATTGATACCATGGTGCCCGCTGATATGGCTCTTCTTATTCAGCACTGCGGGAAAAATATCATCGGGTTCTAATTTGGCCTTAGAAAACCAGTAAAATCAATAAAATCAACATTTTTTTCATATTAATTTGTGAATATTTTAAATGTTTAATAAAGGGGCAAAAAGTCATAAAAAAAAATCTGAAAATTCGTCTATATTTATTTTTTGCGCATCATTTGGTGTTTCGTAGGCTACAGTTCAAATTGAAAATTTGTTGTTCAACTTTGCGCTTCAAAAATACAACAACCGTTCATTTTTCGTTTTACAATTAGGCTACGGGTTAAAAAAGGAAAAATAGGCCTAAATGGACGCAAAAGTACACGGACCGTTTGGACAGAATACGAGACAAAGTTCTTTGTTAAATTCATAAAAGAAAAAAGAAATGCAGGAATACTGGATTCTAAACCTCAAAGAAATGCCACAATCAAGACCTTGGAGCAGAAATGAGGGAGAAACACACAGAAACACCTCATGTGCCGTTCAGTAGTAGGGTCTTTCCTTACCATTAATGCTTGGATAACACACCACGTCTCCTTCCATTAATAATAATAATGTCTTGTGCGGTGGCTGCACGTCTATTCATATGTGCTATAAACCTACAAACGTCCAAAGTCGCATAACATCGGTTAATGGAAACGCCGTCATTTCGCAATAGTTTTTTATCGATATTTAGAAAAAATCGCAAAAGTTTTGCGCAAATCTGCAATGGAAACGCGGCTACAGACATCAAGAATCAGTGTATGAATCTTAACAATGGTGACAGAATATTCAATTAGGGAAAGGAAATTACTAAAACAATTCAGATCATAATTTATTCATACCGCAATGCATGATGGGAGCCATGAATGTGTTTTGATTGGTGGCACCCTGAATGCACTGCAACATGCTTTATTATTGTCACCATTGTTGAGAATCACAGGCTGATTCTTGATGTCAGTGTGTCTAATTACAGTAAACTCCCAAGTCTTTTTATCAGAGCAATTTTTAAGAAATATTTTGGATTATTTTGATAATACTGAAAAACATTTGCTGTAGAATCACAGGTCTTATGTAATCAACAAAGTAGACATAACTCTTTAATAGAGATTTGATATTCAGGTCAAATTATGATTATGTCAAAACATAACAAACAACACCTGGTCAACTTTTCTCTTTGTTCATCTGGCAGTTATAATTCAGGTTAAACAGCCAAACAAAAACTGAATTTAATGATTTAAGGGCCATGAGCCCAACTAAAGCAAACTTTTTCTCCTTTGGTGATTCTGCTTGTTAACATCAGGTGTCTTCAATATTAGTCAATCATCACACAATTAATCACTTAATGAGCTCATTAACTTTAACACTCTTGAGTGTTAATTTAACACTCATATTTTAACACTGAGTCTGGAGCCATATAAACTCCCAGGAGAGTTAATTTAACACTGGAGTTTTTGCTGTGTACTACCTTTAGCTTTTCTTCCTAATTTCTTGACTATTAACTTACATTAATCTTATTAACAAGTTACTTTCATGTAGCTATAGCTAACATTCAAAATGACATGATTATAGTTGTAGACTACATTGTGTAGACCAATTATTATGCTTTGACATTACAAATGTTTGCAGCCAGTAGTTTATGTCGAGGGAAGGGATTGGCATGGCATTAGATAGAAAGGTTTGGCAAACAAATGTTCCCTTATCTGTCTGTTTTACATTTATAACCACACATTATCTGCCCAATAAAGAAATTAGGCAATCGTCTTAAGATAACTATTTTGTTTTTATTTTACAAAGCAATAAAGCATAACACGAATAAATTGTTAGTCACCTGCTTGGTTAATTATTTGTGCAAAGTGTAGCACACAACAACAACTCTGCGTCGGCGTCAGGAGACTGTTTACCGAGCTTACCGAAGCGCGTTCACGCTGCGAGGTGACGTTTTTAATCATTAACTCCGCTTGTCCTCTGCTTTGAGCCTATCGCAAGTAAAGTCACTTTATGTTCTCAATGCACTCAAACGAGTCACGAGATGGGGCCAATCAACGGAAATAACTAAATCCAGGATGAAACACTGATCTTAGCGGCGGAAAGAAAATCTCTCATCGAGGGAAGTTACATTTATTTGTATTTTAACTCTCAGAGTGACAGCTCAAAGTACACCCGTGCTTGTTTCGTGACCTTAAACTAAACAAGTTTCAATCAATCCGTGGTGGAAATACATAACGGATTTTCTCATGAAGCAATGTGAGTTGGTCTATAACGTCAATAATCTTTTCTGTATAATATAATTTTAATTCGCTAATTTTTTTTCATTATATTTTATATTCTAATTGATTTTACTTTACTTTTTATTTTTATTTTGATTAATTTGAATGAAATGGCTTTAATTTTAAATTAATTTGAATAAAAGAGTTAAGCGTTTTAAAAATGACATTTTACAGGACAAAACATGACAAGTTATGTAACATGGATGTTTTTTTTGTTTAAATTGCTTAAATGATTATTGGCTGAAATAATGGTCTGTGTAGGCTATTTATAATTTTTACCTTTTTATATATATATATATATATATATATATATATATATATATATATATATATATATATATATATATATTAATATTAATGTATTACTTATTTTTGATTACTTGTCTTTTGTGTATAGGTAGTTTTACATCCATCCTCCAACCCCTCATGCTTTAAAGTGGTCAAAATCTAAACCCGTATTCCACTCCACCAGTCCCAGGGGTGGACCACTAGTATGGACCCATGGCAAAATCTGGTGTCCAGATGGTGAGATCAAATTTTTAAATGTGAATACTTGCTTGCAAATAGTGGCCATAAAATCATCTTTATCATCAATGCTTAAGACTAATCAGTATCTCGAATGTGATATTCTTAGGTGCAAAAATGACAATAATATTAAGCCATATTTATTTTACTGTCTGTCCATTTGTGCTTTAGTTCGGCGTGGTGGCAGATGCATACGCCGCATGCTCTCAGAGCTTGTGTGTATGAAGTGTGTAAACCCCTGGTGCCACTCCTGCTGTGCATCGCGGCCCTGGTGGCTGTGATTGTGTACTCTCTAGCGGATAGTCTACACAGTTTTGTAAGCAGGATCTTCATTCCCCAGTATCACTATCCTTATGCGGTACCACTTGCATTCATACAGGTACTTTGCACACACAGCTACATCTTTATCAGTTCATCTTTATCAGTTCTACATCTAATTTATGATCTTGATCATGCATATTTTATACTTGCCTTATGTAAGTAATGATCAGATGATTTTACAGGCTTTCTAGTCATGCATTTGGGGTCAGTGCAGAAAGTTGTGGCCAGTTTTGAAGAACCTGAGTGGATTGAATAGAGTAAATTTTAAAGCTTAAAAGGAGACCAAAACAAGATATTTTGCCGTATGTCTAAGCTGCTTTTTTTTACACAATTAATATTAACGGGGAGCTCAGTAAACAAGGATATGTTAAATGGACCATCACTATTTAAAGTCATGAGAAATGGGCATATATACTGTATCATCATCAATGTTAGGAATATATCTGAATGTGTGTATTGTGTAAAGCACAAGACTGGGCAGCTCTTATGTGTGCTACACGTGATCATTGGACTAGTGGTATAAACTCCTTTATAAGAGTCCTTTTAGTGTTTGTGTGTTTGCATATTATGGCTGGCTATAAATTTAGGATGCAGATGGGATGTCGGCAATCGACAAATTGAAGATTTTAGGTTAAAATGTATATCTACAGTGGGTTCAGAGTCTGAGACTACTGGTAAAAATGCTTGCTTTTCACATTTTTATAATGTAGTACTCTTTTTGTTATTTTTTTTATTTTGTTAATTAAATCAGTATCACAATTTGAGTAAAACATTGAATTTAAAAAAATGTATATGAAAATCAGAATGTCTTTGCATTTGGTTTTTCCCTCTTTTGCATGCACTCCACGGCTGTGTGCAAAATCACATACTCTCTTGACCGTGGGAAAGGTACATTCTATATCCACCTTATTCCTGCGCCCCATGACGCTTTGCGCGAATTATGGGTGTAACTTCCGTTAAGATGTAAACAATCAGTGAAAGGCTCGCTCTATGATCGCAATACGTTAAAAAAGTGTCACAATGAGATGACATAATCGACTCACCCTTCAATCATCGAACATTAAAATGAAATTTAAAAGAATCAACAGACCAAAAATAGCCCCAAAAGCGCGAGTCTTTGGTTAAATATCACTGTAGTAGGCAAATATATATCTGTATTGTATAAAGCCTTAATCAAAAATGTGCATTAACTTCAGCATTACGTGACGCTACATCAAAGTGATTTCCGTCATTTTGACAGATTATAGATTGCATTTACCTGTGAAAACAAACCTGGAAAGAGACGTGAGGATTTGAGGAGAATAACGAGAGATTCTTCGTGCATTCCAGTGAATTATTAATGGAATATCGTAAATTAAATTCGGGAGAACAGACCACAAATGTGCCGTACATGTTGTCCTTTTTCATACTTTTACAGCGGATTGCAAAGGAAAAAATAAAAATCATCATGAGGAAAAGAAAGCAGCGACTGAAAAGAGCTCTTGCCGTAGATATTCTTGTTATAACATGTCACGCTAAAATACCAAGTATAACGTTATTCTCATGATGTCTGAAAATAAATCATGAAGGAAAATTGACAGCTCATCCAGTCAAACTGACGGATAAGCTTTATTTGTAGGGCAACCTTATGATTGGAAATTAATTGTTTCAGCCTTTTTGAATGGAAGTTCCCCAAACCGGAAGTGCCGCCCATAATTAAAAACGCAGTAAGCTCGTCAGGAATACTGTCTATGGGAATAAGGTGGATAGATTGAATATGAAATTTGTATGTAATTCGGACGTACTACATTTGACATGTTGTTATTATCATGTGACTTACCAGCGTCACTTTACGGCCATTTCCGTGACCTCATGGGATTAGATGGTGAACGTGATTTCACCAAGTACCACATGTTCCTGGATCAACATCTTTGTTGATCCTGGATCAACTTTCCAATCAACCAATCAGATTTGAGGGACAAGTTTACAGTTTATGTCAAGTTTAGGCTTAGAACCAGGGTGAAGTACTTAAACATCAGTGTTATTCACCTATCATTACCCTATGATTTTAGGGAAAAGTTATGGGTAGGGTTAGGTTTAGGGGTAGGGATTGGGTAAGGACTGCATTTTGGGACAGGAATGTTGATCCAGGATCAACAAAATATGTTGATCCTGGACCATGTCTTACTTGGCAAAATCACGGTGACCGGATTGGATCCATTAGATGTGCACTGGTAGAAGTAATCTGCCGGTAGAAGTCATTTCTTTTCGCCTAATGTTTAATGAATACTATAAATTTAAACATACTACTCTTTTCACATACTGTTTTTTCCTACTCTATATAGTAGGGTAGTATGCAATTTCAGATGCAACCCACAAGAGTGTTTCAAACCTGGGGCCTGTTCTTCGTACGTCGCTAACTCAGTTAGCTGGATTTGATTGTTGGCGATTTGGTATGATCTTGGATTGTTTGGTTCTTCGAAGCTCATCCTAGACTTGCTGTCATAGCAACAGGTGCGCAAGCTTGAACCTGCTCGCGAGCAGGCTTATTTCATGTAAACAGGATTAGATCGCGGCTTTATAAGCGGAGGTGATACGAGAAGTCTTTTAACGCAGCGCGATAGTGTACTTTTTGAGAGATATAATTTTTCTCATGACTCGTGAGGATGTCGTTTACATCAATTATTTTTTGGAAACGCACATTAAATGTTCGACTCGTCGGAGTAGGCCTTTAATAACAGCACAAACTGTGTGCATTGTCCTGATATTATTTGCGAGTGGCTCTTTCCTTTAAACTATGGGGATGCGGAGAACTTGATAAGTGCTGTCATTCACAAAGTTTACCCTGGCGCTCAAGCAGTTTTTAGGGTGTTTTTTGTGGCATTTCCAAGCCAGTTTAGACCCAAGGTTGTAGGATATAGCAGGGGTTTTTTTTACCAACGCAGGTATATTATACATTTTAATGAAGATCATGCAATCATGAACATGCCGATTAATATGACACAGAAATGTCCCCCAGGCTTCACTTAATGTGATTGGTCAATAGACTGCACACATGTACCCATCAAGCCCTCCATGAGGGGGATTTTGTGAACAGAAAGGGGGACCACAATGTAAATGTGCAGCCAAGTTACTATTACAATTCTTAATATTCCAGATTAGTAATATTAGGCCTATATCAAATTTAAAAAAAGGCAGTTGACAGACTAAAATCTCTAGATGGTGTGTGACTGTTCCATATCACAAATGTGGAAGCACAGAGATTCACATTTATGCACATTACTTGAAAATGGTAAGGAAACATATAAATATCAAGCTCACTGTATTACATACACAGTTACAATGCAGCTCTAGCTAGGACAAGGTCACACAATGAAATGAACTTTGGCCAACTAAAGGGAAGATTTCAGTGTCTGAAAAGCCTGAGGGTTGCACTTCACAGGGCCTGTGACATTACATGTGCCATATTACACAACATTTCCACCATCAGCAAAAACATGAAACATTTCAATAAATGTTTAATAAAAGACAAGACAAATATGCTTAGTTCTTTGATTTTTTATTTAAATTGTTCTTTGTAAAGAAAAGCCAGTGATCAAGTCATATTTTACCTGCAATAAGAGATACTATGCAAGGTCAGCAATAGTACCCTGTGTGAAATAATATATTAGCACTTACTCTGAAGTTCCTTTGAAGCAACTCTATCTCTAACTCTATAGTGCCAGTTTTTTTTCTTTAAGTTGTCCCCCCCAAAATACTCTATTTTCTAGGGTCAGGGGGGCTTGGGTTAAACCTGTCAACACAAGCCTTATGCAACAAAAAATAAAAGGAAAATTATACACTGCCCACCTCTGTATAACTGCTTTGTGCAGACTCTTCTGTAGGCCTTTCTGTAGATGTGGACTCCTGCAACACATATTGCATTCAGAAATAATAGGTACTCAAGTGTAAATTAAGTAAAGTTATTTAAAGATACTTTTTTCAAAAGACAGTCATCTGAGAGAGTTTCTTCACTGTCCTGTGCATTGGGGGGAGGGATGGGCATTAGAAAGTGTTGTACTTTCTTCCCTTTTGATGTAAAGTTTGGAAAAGTCCACTTACTGCACATGCTTCAGCCACTTGCTTGGGAACAGATAAAAGTGTTGGTGTTTAAAACTGCAAAAAAGAGGAAAACACAATTTCATTACAATGAAGTACACTGGGGGAAAATGTGATCAATAACTCATGGCAACAGATTTTTTTTTACATTAACTAGGCTACATGTAGTTTCACGCATGCACACTTTCACAAGTAAGCAATTCATCACTAGGCCTACTCAAGACTGGACCAGCCATTGGGATTATAGGCCTATAGTGCAGCAAAAAATTATTTTACAGTGTAAGATCATTTAAAGTTCATTTGCCAGTAATGAAGGAGTTGCTGCTACTGGTCCCTGCTGTGTGTCTGAGGAAGAGCTGAACCCAGGACGGGTCGGTTCACATTTAACCCAAGGGCCAGCTCTTCTGCCGGGGTATAATGTGGGGGTGCAGGACCACCACCTGTTTGTTTTTCTTTTCTTTTTTTTTTCTCAGCCTTTTTCTTGGTTGCTTTTATAAACAACCAACTATTTATTAACAGTGCCTTTTTAAAAGAGATTATAGTAGGCCTAGCCTATAGTACAAATTGCCATTATGTAGAATATTCTAGTACTTCAATTTTACTTGTTCCCATGTTCTAGTAGTGGGTGGTGACTGACATTACAATGAACAAAGTTATTAATTATTTAGAAATGATTAAAATAAAAATATATATATTGTAATGAGTGATAAAAACATCTAAATGGTCACTACAAACTTAATTAGCTACTTGTTGCCAGCCCTCTCTCCTGGCTTTTGCACATTTTAGGTGAAAACTTGTAATTAACTTTTCAAATTCAGCATGTCCTTCAAGCAATAGCTCTTGCTCTGCTGCAGAGTAAAACTGAGCGCGCTCTTTGGACACGGTGAGCAGCCAATAGCAGCGTTGCTGATCAATGTTTCTACTATCGATACATATCCCCTTTTAAACCAGCGCATGCACGCGCAATTATCTCAGATAACTCAATCCAGCTATACTAATCATAAACAACAGGAGTGTTCGAAGAACCTAATTAGCCGGATCATGATTAGCACGATGATATCATCTTGGATGTCTCATTTGATCTCGGATATTTTAAGCAACGTACGAAGAACGAGCCCCTGATGATCATTTTCTTTAGCATGATTTGAGATCGAGCATTTTGAGCTTCTGACCATCTCTACAAAGAGTCACATGATCAATGTCACAAATTATTTGATTAGTGACCTAGAAATAGTGCAGAATTCTAAATAGTTCTTATTCAACTTACGTGTTTTTGTTTAATTTTTGTTTCCAAAAACATTGTGTATTTCTGGGATTTTCTATGTAATCTCTGACTTTTGGACCCCATACTGTAGGAAAGTGTAGATTTGTGTGCTGTAACTGGTCAAAGTTCTTATAAATTAACCATAGACTTGTGGTGTGTAAAATGACATAAACTTTTTAAAACTACACCAAATATTCAGTGTTAAATGTGGTCATAAAACGGCATGTATAATAATTTAAAACATGTTAAAAATGTTCTTTAAAATAGTTTGATACAGCAGCTGTTACTGCTTTTCATGTAACATTATCTTTTTTCTGTAATTTTTTTCATTTCCGTTTCGAGAAAAAAGTCAGAAAGCAGGCCTTCAATAATTTCGTAAATTAAAGACACTTGTAAGTACACGCAATTACATATATACCAAAACAGTATTATTAATAATCATAATAAAAAAAATAAAAAAAAAAATAAAAACAGTCAATACAGTGTATATTCTCTCAGGTCTGGAAAAAAAAATCCATGTTACATTATCATCTGTTAGGTTTATAATTTCCTCTAAAATTGCCTTCAGTGTTTTTAGGTACACAATGAAAAGTTTGAAGTATATGACTCTCCTGGCATTTATGGCACCGTGTGTTTCATGATTGAATCTCTGATGTGTTGTTTTTAGGTGCATTGAACTCCCTCTTATTCATGCTTTGTTCCCTCCAGGTACTTCTGAATCTCATGGCACTGCTAGCTTTGCATGGTGTGGGTCTGATCCACTTGAAACCTTTTTCACTGAGGCTAGCCGAGCGTTTGTTTGTGCCGGCAGTTTGCGGGAGCGTCCAGTGTGTTCTGGCTGTATGGGCTGAAGCCTGTTCCCACTCTGGCCTGTATCCTCTAATCACTCGCTTCCTCCCAATGGTCAGTGTGAGCTTGGGTCACCTGTTTGCACTGAATATGCCAGGCTCCATCCATGTCTCCTGCCTTCTGACAGTTCTCACCATCGCCTCCGTCAGCGTCACAGGTATGATGGCTTCAAATATGGGACGTTTCACTGGGACACATTTCTCTTTTACAAAAATTAACAAATCACAAAACAAATCATTAACAAATCACATTTCTCTCAAACAAAAATTAAACACATTTCACATTTCTCAAAATGCAATATGTTACATGGTCCATGTTTACATAACAGTACAAAATTATTCCTAAGTTGTCTTTTGTAGGGATGCACCGAAATGAAAATTCTTGGCCGAAACCGAAAACCGAAAAAGAGGAAACCAAGGCCGAAAACCGAAACACCGAAAGAAATTATGCCAATTATTAGTACCATTGCATTTATGGCTATGACTGTGTACAAACTTTACTAAAATCAAGGCAATGCAATTGCATAAATTAATATAAAATTTTCAAAGAATAAATCAATTACAAATTATGCAAATATTTATTTATTTAGCACAATGCACAGTATAAAATAAAATTCAAACTTAAATGTTTAACTTGACCCCACTCATGTGTACATTAAATAATAATCTGCTGGCCTGCAGAAAGGTTTTAAAATGAAATGTTCTCTAAAACAAAGCCGAGCACGAACTTCTCATCACACCAGCACCCAGTTTGCACGTCTAAATTAGTTGCTTACATTTTAAAAAATGAGCATAGGCCTACAATAGCATAAAAAGCATTTTTAATGAACAAAGGTCCATGTTTAATACAAATGTACACGAAACTTAATGAAATATGTTTAGTGAAATTAGAAAACTTCACCTGCTGTTAGCATCCCACATTCATTTTGGGGTCACTTTTACAGCAAATAACTTTCCATCTGAGGCGTCCAAAGGCTTAATTTGTCGATTATTTATTTCTAAAGAAACACGACAATGTATAAAATGCTCCATTACTTTGTATCTTACGTTACGACCCCGTAGAAGCCGGCTGCGTCCGAAACCGCATAGCTACTCAATGAGTAGGTACTTAATTTCAATAAGTACTTACTTAACGAGCGCTAAAACAGTAGGTACTTTATAGCCAGATCTCGTTGAGTATGAATGCGAACCGGACATCTGGCATGTTGACGTTATCAGGTGATCTACGACGTTATCACAAGCGCAATAGCTTAAAAATTATGAGCGACAGGTGTACCAACACCTGATTCATCAGTACCTCGACAACCATACCCATTACGGTTTTCTTCAACACCAGAAAAATGTTTCCAATGTCTGTACAAAGGAGACGTCGGGCAGCTGCTCGAAGATCTCGCCTTAGGAGAAGACTATTGATTGCATACTCTAAATATGTAAGTACGAATTCGTAAAAAATAACATTAACCCAGAATGACTTGCCATGCTAGCTCACCCCAACACTTATAATGATAAATGCTGACCAATACTCAATTATATGACATATTTTCCTACTGAGAATGATTTGTTGTAGTAAAACATGCTTATTTAGGCTACTGTTATTGTCATAACATACTATGAATGAAAAGTGGACAAATGCAGCCAATGAATGTGAATACATCCATTTCAGTCAAGAAATGAATGTATTAATTAATGAAAGAATTATATTTCATTGACTACAATAGGAAACATGAACAACGAGTAAACAAATGGATAAAACTAAAACTAACCATGATAAACAAATGTAAGTCAACAACACATGAAACAAAGATTTATTCAAATTTCTCATTTTAACAAACTATCATGTATTTACAGGCGGTGAACCCCACATCCTACTGCCATCTCAACAGAGCTGTTCCCATTCTGCGGCTTTATTTTGATGAAGCAGCCGACCACCGTGCCCACCTTCGCCTGTCTCTGCCGTCCATCAGGTCCCTGATTGCTGCAGTCAGACTGGGATCTGACCATGGATGGGAAAGGGACATCGAGGTGCTTGTGTTCCTCTACTAGCTGGCCCATGCAGCATCCTACAGGGTGGTGTCACGGACCTTTGATATCCCCAAGTCCTCTGTGCATGACATTGTGCACAGAGTAAGCAAGGCCATCATGGGAATTTTGAGAAGGGTGATCTGCTTTCCGATCGGAGATGACCTGGAGGCAGTGGGAGCAGGATTTGCACAGCTGTCTGGGTCACCAGCTTTCAGCAGAGTAGTTGGTGCAATAGACGGCTGTCATATCCGCATCAAACCTCCAGGAAATAACTCCCACTGCTACTTCAACAGGAAGCTGTTTCACTCCATCCAACTCCAGGCCATCTCTGATCACCGGGGGAAATTCCTTGATGTGTTTGTGGGATATCCTGGGTCTGTGCACGATGCCAGGGTGCTGAGGAACAGTCCAGTGTATGCTGGCAACCTTTACCCACCTGCAGGCAAGTGCATCCTCGGGGATGGAGGCTATCCTTGCCTGAGTGCACCCATCTGCCTCATCACCCCGTACAGAGAGCCGGTGCAGAACCCTGTGCAGGCGCGTTTCAACAGCAAGCACTCCCGTGCCCGCAACATCGTGGAGAGAGCGTTTGGGATGCTGAAGACACGCTGGCGCTGCATCTTCTTCAAGGCCTTGGAGGTGAACCCTGCCTTCGTGCCTGAGGTTGTTGCGTGCTGCGCTGTGCTTCACAATCTCGCTCTAGCCAATGGGGACATCATTGAGCCAGAGGATGAGGAAGACCATGATGACGGCCCCCCTGATCCCCAACACCTTGCAGCAAGAGTGGGAGAACATGTGCGGGACAATCTGGCTGCTGCGGTGTCTGCTCCAAACATCCCTGTGCCTGCTCTCCATGAGCATGATTACCTTTTAAAACATTAAAAAAAGATTACAATGTTTTACAATTCATGTTGTCAGCATTCCTTTTCTTTCCAAATTATCATTTTATAGGTTTACAATTACATGCATTTTGTTTTTATAGCTTTATTACTTTTGTTGTGTAATGGGCTAAACCACTGAACTGGTAAGCAGAAGATTCCTGGTCGATCTCCACAGCTGACGCCACGAGTGTGTCCTTGAGCAAGGCTCTTTACTCCAGGTTGATCTAGGGTCATTGTCCCTGTAATAAATGTCACAGAGTCACTTGGATAAAAAACATCTACCAAATTTAAAATGTTTTATGAATTGTCTCAGGCATAAACGTTCAAAGTTGCTAATTTCTTAGCTTATTTCTTTTAGGTACTACTATAAAAAAAAAATGCATATATATATTTACTACCATTTCTTCCTGGTGTGTTGAAGGGTTTATTCACCTAAAACATATGAATTTAGCCATTATTTACTTTCTTTATATTCTTTACATTATTTACAATTTTACTTGCTTTCATGTTATCAGATCCCTCAATTACTATTTTTTTTTTTAACCACAAAATGTGATTTTTGTAAATAAAAAAAAATCTGCAGGTTTCGGTTCATACAATATCGATCAATGGAGCCCAACTTTCAGAAGCTTCCTGGCATTATTTATTGCTTTTCAAGCTTCTGAAATTCCATTGACTGATATTGTATTAAACCATCAGACCAAACTTGACCAAAATCACCTTTTCTGTTCAGAGGAGAGAGAAAAATAACACACACAGAGGAATAAAACAACATGAAAGTAAATACTGATTATATTTATGTCTTTGGGTGCACTAACCCTTCAGTCACTATTTCACTGGGTTTAGGTAATTTGTGTGAAGAGTCCAACTTAGGTCATGGAGGGCCATTGTCCTGCAGAGTTTTTCCTACCCTAATTATACACACCTGAATCTATTTAAACCAATTAATAACTGACTACTAGAAAATTACAGACAGGTGTGTTGGAACTGAACCCTGCATGACCTGCCTTGAATATCCCTGCATGAGCTCTGTTTGTATTTATAAGTCACATAATACACTACAATAAAATGATTGTTTTATTGTTGTTATAATGTATGGTTGATGCCTAGAAATGGTTTGTTTTATAAACAAAGTATTGTGCAAAAGTCTTAGGCCACCATTTGATGTTGTTGTAGTAATGGTATCATTTTTATTCTTACTGACACTTTATTCTCACTGATGTTTGCCTAAAGAAGCCATTTTGTACATATTTGTTTTTATTTTAAGTTTATATCTCCTTTATTTTCTGTTTTTATCTTAATAATGATAGAAAAATATGGATGGTCATTAAAGCATAGCTAAAACAACAAAGTTGTTGGTGGCCTACTATTTTTGCACAGCAGTCTGCGTGTGTGTGTGTATATATATACACACACACATCTAAATTGATTTATATATATATATATATATATATATATATATATATATATATATATATATATATGTATATATAAATCAATTTAGATGTGTGTGTGTGTATATATATATATATATATATATATATATGAATGTATGTATGTATATTCAATTTAAATGTGTTTTAAAATGTTTGCTCTTTACATAAAACCAGATGTGTAAATGATCAGAAAACACTTTTTAGTTTTACTTTAATTTATTTTTTGGCAAGAATCTCAAGAACTGAAAGAAATCTCTCGTCTCTTTCCTTTGTCTCCCGCTCTCTCTTTTCCTCTTTTTCACTTGCCTCCCGGCGCCATCGCTCTTCACTTTCCCTTGCTTCTCTTGCTTGCCTCTCCTCCCTCGCTTGTCTCTCTCGTTCTCTTCTGTCCTCCTTCTCCTCCATTTCTCTCCAGTCTCTCCTCCCTCTCAGCTGCTTTCCGCTCTCTCTCCTCTTCTCTCTCCTCCATCTCCCGGATCAGGTCCTCTATATCGGAAGGCCTTTTCCGGGCTCTCGCTGGCTCTGGCCTCACTGAGGATGAAGAGGCCACAGCAACATCCGGCCCACATGAGGCAACGAGGGCAGGAGGAGTGAGGGAGGGTTTGCTCCCAATTGCCTCATCCATGGCGGAATACCACTTCCAGGACGCTGCTGTGGGCTCTCCATCCTCAGTGCTCACCCCCGTCTGCGGACATTTCAGATCCTGCAAAAAGCACAAATACACAAGCATAATACAAAAGCAATAATTGTAATATCACAATGTAATTTGATTTTATCAAAATTATCTTACTTTATATTTTTGTTTTAGGTTTTCCCTTTTTTTTTTTATAAATCCTGCCGTTACCCTGCCTTGCAGGTCCTGCTCCACCACAAAAGCTCTGCAGTAAATTCACAGAAATCAAGAATCAAAAAGTGTTTTGAAAGTACAAGAATTAAATAAACTACATTAACATTCAAATTATTTGTATTCATTCCCGTAGTATACTCACTCAAAGCCTTTGATGGCAGCATTCCGCTTTCCAGTGAAGAGGGCTTCATGAGCCACTCTCCACTGGATGAGCAGACGAGTGTGGTCATCTGTCCCTGTAACATCCAGACAAGATTCACATTACCTCTGTCGTTTGTGCTCAATACTACCTTACATGTTGATGTATTTTCTGAAGTGTTAAGTATTGACACTTTACTTAACTTTATTTACTTTATTAACACATATTATTAAGCTTTTTATCCAACTCAAATGTTCCTCAATTTTTTCAAAAGTTCTAATGGACAAATAAAATATAGTATTTATATTTAGTTACTTTATGTACATTTATTTACATTACTTACATTCATGTATTGCAAACTACACAATAGCACACATACACATACTCAGATATACTTCATTTCTATTTGATGTACTCATCTGCAATTCTTATCAAAGATTTTCCCGGCAGATTTTAAATAGACATAATTTAGTAATCGTATCTAACAGATAGCTATATGGTTTAAGATGAGTGTAACGTTAAATCTATGTTGGAGACGAGCGTGTGCTCACTAAGCTGTCCATAATAAAACTATACTATTTTCGCGTTACACCTTAAAAAATTAAACAGTTCAGTATTTGAGCAAATGTGAATTAAAACAAGGAACCTTGTTTTTGGTTTGTAATACTCACATTTGAAAACACCCGCAGCCGCGTCACCGTTCTCCGTCATGTCTGATAATGACGTATCATTGACGTATCCTCTTCTTCTTCGTTTTTTTTTATTACGTATCCTCTCCTGTGGCCTGCTGGGATAGAAAAGTGTTCATCTTCGAGCTCTTCAAAATCTGGGCAGAAGCAGTAAGCCATCCGGGAACTTCTCGCCTACTCTTTTATGAGTACTGAGGTTTCGGCCTTTCAAATAAGAGGCTTGTTTGAGATGAGCAAAATCTGCGCAGAACCGATCACCGGTGATCAGCGCGAGATGCATGCCGGTTAGAAATGTGTCCGAGTGCGGTCCGCCTTGCTCTGATGTCATGCCGACGTATGTCAAAAAACTCTCGCGACCGCAAGGCGCACGTGTCGGATTCTGCAGTCGCGCGCAGTTGCTCACTATGGCGCTTATTCCGTGCCATAATCAAACATTCGACCGATCGAACGTCTATCCGAACGTCTTGTTCTTTTGAGCGTCTTACCGAGCGGGTGACCCACGTGACGACCTGACGTGACGTCAACGTCTTGAAATTAGCAGTTTTTTAACCATGCAAGTATCCAAGCTAATGTGTAAAGACTATAAATGGACATTAAAGGCAATACATATAAATATTGTACCCCTAAAACAACACTAAAACATTTCTCCTGAATCCTGTGCATGTGAGGCTATGTGTTTTACGTTCAAAGAGCAGAAATACTGTAGGCTAGCCGACAGTCATTCAATAGTCTTAATTTGACCAATATAATCATTTTAACTACTTTTTATTGTTCATTTTATTGCCCAATGTACAATGTTCTCACAGTCCATAAAAGAAAACACTCCAAATTAATCAATGTAGCCTTTCATTTAAAAAAAAAAAACAGATCCAGAAGGTATTCATAAATATATATTATATTTATATATTTGGAAATATAGGTAGACCTATATAGACCTAAATAGAATATCCATTTATACACACACACACACACACATTTATATTTTAAACTTTTGTGACCTGTGAATCTAGAGTTTAAAATATTTGCAGAACTTAAAAAAAGCTAAGTACAATTTATTGTAATAATATTGTTACTGAAAGTTTTATATAGCATAATTAAAATAATTTACTTTTCCAACAAATGTTACAAGTCCATACTGTCATGGTGCTCTTCGGTCACTTTTGACCAAACAATTTTCTGTTTTGAATTTTAAAATTCACAATTATACGCAAATGAACTGGTAGGGCTATTACCACACAGCATAATTGAGTCAGAAGACTGAAATAAGAGGTTGAAATGAGATCAGATCCAGATGGATTAAGCTGTGATAAAAGATTTGCTGTTTATTTTTTATTTATTGAGTTTTACTGTTATGTGTAACAACATGCTTTCTCTGTATTCAGGTTTGACTGTAGTAATAATAATGCAAATATATTTTTTATTGACTCGTTTGTGCATGATCTGAAAGCACTGTTTGATTTTGAGCACAGATAAAATGGTTTTGAGTCTTCTTTTTTTTTTAAAGAAGAGTCAGATGTTCTCTGAATGTAGTTTGAAAATTTGGTTTTGTGTTTAAGGTTTTAAAAAATTAATGATGTTTCCAAGAATCACACAGATAACAAACTAATAAAAAGTTAATCTAATCAAGCATAATCTCAGTCTTAATAAAATTACTAAATTATCATAATCTTTCACAAATAGACATCATAAATGTTAAAGTGGAAAGGTTTATTTAAAAAAATTGTATAAGAGTTCTAATATTACATTTAGACATAATCAGCTGAATATACTTCACTTTGTAATTAAGGTTCATTGATTTTCATGTCTGCCACATATAAACAATGAGCCAAAACGAAATTAGTGATCATTTTCATAAAATCATATGTAACACGTTCCTACGTGTGCTGACGTGTTGTTAACGCGTTCCCATGGCGACCGGTCGGAAGCTCGAGTAACCGATCGTCATCCCAACGTGTTGTTAACGTGTGAAGACACGTTGTAACACGTTTGTGTTTTTCTTACCTTAGTTTAACTTCTTATGCTTCTATTGTGTCCTCTAACTAGTCCACATTTGATTATTGGCTGATTTAGAAAGTTATGTGCTGTGTAGGCCCTATTATTAAAGTTAAATATAGCAGAGCCTAGGCTATTAACAAACCGGGCATTGAATCAAATGCAGCGAAAACTGCAGCCCTATCTGCTTTTTTATGCATAATACAAATCAAATAGACTAGCCATGAATTAAAAAGCCCATAGTCTATAAAATATACTGACAATTTATCAGAGAAATGGAATTTCAAATGTAACAATTGTGGTCTCAGATAAATATAAAAAGGTTTATTCCTACTCTATAGAGGTTAAGATATGTCTGAATCTCAGGAGGATATCTTTGATCAAGTAGATACAGTATCTCTGTAAATGCAAATAAAATTGATGTTCTTTATTTTATTCAAGACCTTACACCAAAATCAGCTTGGCTTCTATGGAAACTGAACATGTGTTTATACTTCAATTAAAACATCCAGAGCTGACTATGAAAAATCAGATTCTAGCGGTTGAGAACATATAGGCCTATTGAAAGTCTTTAAGTAAGGTCCACTGTAAAGGTTGAATTGTAATGTTAAACATCAAAGTATTAACTAAAATAGGTTTATGTTGAACTATTTTAATATTGAACAAACTAATAAATACATATTTTCAGCAATGACAACTCCCAATATTGATATTTTTGGCAGCCAGCTTTTAAAAAAAATATATATATATTTATGCAATAATTATGGTTCATTTTTACCATTAAAAATAATACCAAAAATTGTTTTCTATTTTTTTTTTAAATATTATTTCAATTAATGCAGTATTTCAGATTAATATAGAAACTAGGCCTTTTAAATTATTATTTTTTTAATCAGATTAGTGCCATCTGTTGAGAGAAAATGAAATAAAACGTGTAATTTCATGGTGTTACCACTAGACGCCCGTATTGCTCTCTGGAGAGGCTCGTGAATTCTCTAGTAGTTTTTGGACAAAATTACTTAATTTTAAGGTGTGGATTTGAATGTATTTTTTTTTTAAATTCTCAAATAATACTTTTTGTCGAAGTTGATAAAAAATAAATACATTTTGATTAGAAGTGTAGACGTTTTTACATTATTATTACTACAGTCAAACCTGAATACAGAGAAAGCATTTTGTTACACATAACAGTAAAACTCAATAAATAAAAATTAAACAGCAAATCTTTTATCACAGCTTAATCCATCTGGATCTGATCTCATTTCAACCTCTTATTTCAGTCTTCTGACTCAATTATGCTGTGTGGTAATAGCCCTACCAGTTCATTTGCGTATAATTGTGAATTTTAAAATTCAAAACAGAAAATTGTTTGGTCAAAAGTGACCGAAGAGCACCATGACAGTATGGACTTGTAACATTTGTTGGAAAAGTAAATTATTTTAATTATGCTATATAAAACTTTCAGTAACAATATTATTACAATAAATTGTACTTAGCTTTTTTTAAGTTCTGCAAATATTTTAAACTGTACATTCACAGGTCACAAAAGTTTAAAATATAAATGTGTGTGTGTGTGTGTGTGTGTGTGTGTGTGTGTGTGTGTGTGTGTGTGTGTGTGTGTATAAATGGATATTCTATTTAGGCTAGGTCTACCTATATTTCCAAATATATAAATATAATATATATTTATGAAAACTTTCTGGATCTGTTTTTTGGGGTTTTTTTTTAAATGAAAGGCTACATTGATTAATTTGGAGTGTTTTCTTTTATGGACTGTGAGAACATTGTACATTGGGCAATAAAATGAACAATAAAAACTAGTTAAAATGATTATATTGGTCAAATTAAGACTATTGAATGACTGTAGGCTAGCCTACAGTATTTCTGCTCTTTGAACGTAAAACACATAGCCTCACATGCACAGGATTCAGGAGAAATGTTTTAGTGTTGTTTTAGGGGTACAATATTTATATGTATTGCCTTTAATGTTCATTTATAGTCTTTACACATTAGCTTGGATACTTGCATGGTTAAAAAACTGCTAATTTCAAGACGTTGACGTCACGTCAGGTCGTCACTTGGGTCACCCGCTCGGTAAGACGCTCAAAAGAACAAGACGTTCGGATAGACGTTCGGAGAGACGTTCGATCGGTCGGCTCGGTCGGTCGAATGTTTGATTTTGGCACGGAATAAGCGCCATACTCTCCACCGACTGCGCTGATCAAAAGCATGATGGGAAACGACAAGACGGCACAGCTTAATGCTCATTGGTTTAAACAACCGTGATGTATTGTTCTCTTTTAAAATGTTTGATTTTAAAACTCTGATATCATGTTTTATGTGTATAAATTATGTGTGGATATCCCCAAACTCTGACAGTGCAATCTATGTGATGTAATTTTTTTTTTTAATTTAAAATAAAAACACATCTGTATTAAAGAAAAAATGATTCATAAACATGTAGGCCTATTTAAAATGGAATTAAATAAGTACTTTGGGTGTCTTGTTCATTATATTTATTTTCATATTCAAGCAACAAAACTTAAATTACATCCAGTTTATTAGCAACACCGTGCACGAGTGTGAATCCCGTGAATCCCGCGATATCCGCATTTGATCTCACAGGTGTCAGATCCACTGCGAGAAGAGAGATCTGTCCGTCTTGCCTGCGCTTTTTTCACTCCTCCTCTCACTGCAGCCGCCTACTCTCGACTACATTTCAGGCGAGGCAAGGCGCATCTCAAACAAGCCTACTGTTTTCCCCTACTATATAGTATGAAAGTAGGAATATTCGGACGTACTATAAGTATACGTACGGTACGCCCGAATCTCGCGATAATTAATACGTCACTCTGGTAATTCTCGCCTACTCTTTTATGGATACTAAGGATTCGGACATACTTAACCGCTCGCCTACTGCTTTTTCCCTACTATATAGTAGGGAAGTATGCGGTTTCGGACGCAGCCGCCGTTTTTGTAAAAATAGGCTAAAGATTGCGTCATAACCACGGGACTTTCTGTCGCACAATAGAGACATTACCGTATAGACAGGAGGAGAAGCTCGCAACAATCTTTTACTGTCTATGAGGCAATAGGGGGGACATGAAGGCACAAAGTCAAGGGAGAAGCCCATAAAATAGAGAGTCCATAAAAGCAACGGGACAAAATATTTCAACAACGTTTTTGAGGAATTAGGTGATTCAGATTTGCAGTTTGAGCCTGCGCACTCTCTCAGACATCAGACAGGAAGTGCAATAATCGGGCTTCAAGTCTTCTCCGTTGAAATCAATGGGGTCGCTGTGTCCATTTCTTTTACTGTCTATGGTATAAACGCCTCGACCGTTTGGAGAGGTGGGCGCGCTGTCTGTGGAGACTCAGGCGAAAGTATAAACAAGGCTTCCTCGCGGGTTCAGATACAGACAAGCACGTGCAGGTCGCGGTTTCTGTTTGCGTCATCACAACATTTCGGCCGTATTGTTTCGGTGGCCGAATATTCGGTGCATCCCTAGTCTTTTGTATAATGAAAAGACTCGTTCAGCACAAGAATGATAACTATAAAGATACAGTAACTAATAGAAACTATATTAGCATCCACACCAACACAAGATAACATTCTGTTTATTATAAGTACGCGCTGCAAATATGTCATCTGTTGCTTTAAATGCTCGAGCTCTTTAAAGTCTGTTGGATTCTGATTGGCTGTCAATGTTTTTTTTTCATTCATCAGAAAAAAAAATATTTGTGAAAGTGAATCCAACAATATCGTTCCTCTGTGCCGTTATCGTTATAGTTGTGGTGTGGACTCTGCTATTCTTTTACATTTGGAAAGATTTTTAAAACAATATCTTTATCGTTATAGCTATCGTCGTGGGTGTGAACGGGCCTTAACATCTTAACATCAAATTGTTTTGATAATTTAATTTTTTAGATTTGGAAAATATTTTAATACGGTGTTAAAAAAAATGATATCTTATCATTTAATGTATTTTGTGCCAAATCAATGATAGTCATGGCCAAAACTTTTGGCAGTGACATAAAGTTTGCTGCTTTAGTTGTTGTGGTTTGGATTCACATTGTTCTTAGTTTATTGTGCAGAGTGATCAGATGCATGCAAGAGTGATAATTAAGTGGCATGGCGATCATTACATTGAAATTTTGGATTCGCGGCCAAGCAAATCCCCGGATTTGAATCCTATAGAGAACCTGTGGTCAATCCTTAAAAGGCGAGTTACCTTTAAGAAGTCCACAAATTGTGATTAACTCTGAGTACTATAAGGCAAGAATGGATCGCTATCAGTCAGGATTTTGCCCAGAAGCTGATATCCAGCATGCTGGAGTGAATTGCAGAGGTTATGAAGAAGAAGGGGCAACACTGTAGATATTGACTGAGCATACATTTAATGTTTTTGCCAATAAAAGCCTTTAAGCATTTCATAAGGTTTATTGTTTTCCGGTATACCATAGAAACATAAGACTAAAAAATAATCTACAAAATAAGCAGCAAACTTTGCGAAATACAAAATTGAGGTCACTGCCAATACTTTTGGCCATGACTGTAAATGATCCGCAGTGTTGTGCTCACTGTGTGAAGAGTTTTGATGCAAGGATTGAGAAATGGGTCTTTGCGATTGTTAATACAGTAATTCCGATTTTTAATCGCATTTTTCTCTTTCCAGCCTGTGAAGGACTGCATGTGATGGAACCGCTGGAGTACGTCTACTCTCCTCTCAGCCTGGTCGTCCACAGCTTGTCTCTTGCCTGGCTGGCTAAAGTCTCCCAAACGGAGCGAAGCCATGCCTCAACCTTTGACCTCTACTACAATCTGACAGTGTCACGTACCCTCTTATTAGGGTTCCTGTGTGTTTTGCACCCTGACGGCCCAAAGGCACTGATTCTTGGCAACTGGCACAGTCTGCTGTTTCTGGGATACATGCTCGGGATGTTGCTGCTGGGTGCTGTGCAGCTTCTTTTTGTGGATGTAACAGCGCTGTATTTATCTGCTCTCCCAGCAGCCGTGCTGCATGCGACCAGAGGGCTCGTACTGCCCTTGTTCAGTTTGCTATAGGACATAAGGACCAATCAGAGCGTAGATCATTCTGAGGAGCAAAAGTCTATGTAGAATAACCAATCTGTTACGACCCCCCTTAGTCTAGGGTTAGGAACGCCGATAACAAAAACAATGGAAAATATCCCCTCTCCTGTCCCAGATCACACACAAAATACCACAACACAATATAGTGTCAAAAGATAAGCTTTTTTATTTACACAGAAATAGAAAAGCTGAAAGCATGACTCTTCAGGAGGGGTTCACGCCAAAATAACAAACCAAAAAGAATTCTACCTAACAAGGAATTAAATATAACTTACCTAACAAATGAAAACCCCAAAGAAAATACAACAATCTTCCCTTACTCCCTAGCTAGCCAGTAACCAAGAGAAAACTGTTTAATCAAAAAAAAGGATGGCAACCTCGCTCCCTTCGGCTTTCAAATAAACATTCAAACATATTGCACTTAACTCAGCAAAAGAATAAACGGGGTTAAATAAACTAAATCAATAAACAAAAGACAATAAACAAAAGACAATAAACTTACAACATTTAGACAAAAGAAAAACGTGTCTTCATGATCACACCGTGAGAATTTCCACACAAGGAAACCCCACTAAAAGATCAGCACACCAACGCGGCTGATCTAAACAACTGGTCTGGGGCAGGAGACAACGGACCGCGGAGCTCTACGACGCGCGTGCAAACAGAGCTCCCCACACTGCAGTGTATCGCAGTAGTTAACCGCTCCGCGCCTCCTCATAATCAACCACAGCTGCGCCCAATCAAGCCCTGCACAGAGTGAGAGGGAGAGAGAGAGAAGACAAACTACACACAACATCAAATCACAACAATAAAAGAAATAACAAAAATAAACATAACACATTGTCCTAGGACGTAACAAATCAAATACCTGATCAATCATATACACGATTGATGATAACAGTATTAAAACTGAATTTATAGGCGTGACAACTTCTGTAAAGATAATTCGAATTAATTATTTTATATGGTTACACTACCAGCAAGCACTGATGTGCGACTTCTTTGCTTGCACTGAAACTAAGACTTGGGTGTTTTCATGAAGGAACTAGTAAGTTCTGGAATTCTATTGTAAAGACAAAATACAGGTTCCCTTTCGAACGGTCACTTCGTATTGCGTAGCTATACGCAGTGGGGAAACTCCCTTTCCTCGATTTACTGAAGCTTATATGTAAAACGCATTTGCAGCTGCACAGCCAGCCCCCTGAGCGTTTGACCCGCTCATAGGCTGTGCTGCAGCATCTGCATATCCAATGGCGCGGGCGCATCTGACGCACAACCAATAAGCTAGCCCAACGTCAGAGCCCGTCTAGGGGGCGTGCTCCGCCTATATAGACCCCCGAATTCGCCATTATAGCAGATTTTACTCCTTCAGCGACAGTATACATGTCCCTGAGCTTTTTACTGTAGCTTCGCCGTCGAACAAGCCTTTCAGCCTGAGCGTGCTTCTATTCAGCAGACTTCGCCTGCACGTCGATTTCTCCTGACGCCGTCTCACCTGTGGCTATCCGGCGACATTATATCCTTTATTCTTTACTGATAACATTCTTTTCAGCATGCCTCGTCCATCCTGCGCCACGTGCGGAGGCCGTCTGCACGAGGCAGACCAACACACGAGCTGCATTTCCTGCCTGGGGATCGACCACGCGGAGAATGCTCTCTCTGCCGGCGGATGTGAGGCCTGTGACTGCATGCCTATATCCGCGCTGCGCAATCGGCTAGCTCTCTCCCGGGACGGCGAGGCCGCTTCATCCGTGCTTTCTGTTTAACGGAGTTTGGTCGTGCTCGAGCGCCACCTGTGGCTTAACCTCACCGAGATCAAGGAGGCCGACAAAACGAGGTTTCTCGACGCTCTGGTGTCCAGCTCTGGTCTCTTCGGCCCGGCGGTGAAGGGATTTTCGGAGAGGTACACGGAGGCACAGAAAGCGTCCCAGGCCATGCGACACTTCTTGCCGAAGCATTCGGGTTTTGAGACAAACACTCAGTATGTGCACAAATCACATTATAAGGGTATCAGGTCCCCCTATGTTAGGCGGTCCCCCCCATTCAGTGTGTCAAGCCCTAGCCACACGAGTGATGGCCTGGCAAGCCATCCCTGGTGTGTCGAGTTGGGTCATAAACACTATAAAGCGAGGCTACTCGCTCCAATTCGCTCGCAGACCCCCGAAATTCCAGGCGGTTATCGAGACATCGGTGAGAAGTGGCGTGAATCACGTGCTTCGCACCGAAGTGCAAGAATTATTAGCAAAAGGAGCGATAGAGTTAGTCCCTCCCGCGCTAATGTATTCGGGGTTTTACAGCCGTTATTTCCTAATTCCAAAGAAAGACGGCGGGCTCAGACCCATTCTAGATCTGAGGCGTTTGAACAGGGCTCTCATGAGACGGCCTTTAAAATGTTAACACTCAAACAGATTCTCGCGCAGGTTCGCCCGGGGGACTGGTTTGTTTCAATGGATCTGAAAGATGCTTACTTTCATATTCAGATCGACCCTCGTCACAGGCCATTTTTGAGATTCGCCTTCGAGGGGAGGGCATATCAATACACCGTTCTGCCGTTCGGTCTGGCTCTGGCGCCCCGTACATTCACGAAATGTATAGATGCGGCGCTCTCCCCGCTGAAAAGCCAGGGAGTGCGTGTGCTGAATTATCTCGACGACTGGCTGGTACTGGCGCAGTCGAGAGACGAACTAATAGCGCACAGGGATTTGATTCTCAGCCATCTAAAATGCTTGGGTCTCACAATCAATGTTGCCAAAAGCGAACTGATTCCCAGCCAGACGGTGGTCTTTCTGGGCACGGTTTTGGACTCGGTGACAATGAAAGCGCGGCTCACTCGAGAGCGCGCGCTCTCGGTGCAGACGCTGGTAGCCGCATTCAGGGCGCGCGAACGCGCGCCGCTGAAGAGGTTTCAGAGACTGCTTGGTCTAATGGCAGCTGCATCATCAGTACTCCACATGGGATTACTGCGCATGCGGCCGCTGCAGCACTGGCTGAAACTGCGTGTGCCAACCCAGGCATGGCAGTCAGGCAGCCTGCGCATTATGGTGAATCAAGGGTGTTTGAGAACACTGGTTCCCTGGCGGGCTCAGGACTGGTACTGCAAGGGGGTGACCATGGGGATAGTTTCCAGGAGGAAAGTGGTTTTTACAGACGCGTCCAACATGGGTTGGGGAGCGCTGCACGAGGGCATGCCTGCCTCCGGCCTCTGGTCGAGCACGGAGCAGAGCTTACATATCAACTGTCTGGAAATGAAAGCGGTTGGTTTGGCCCTAAAAGTTTTTCTGTCAAACCTCAGGGGTCAACACGTCTTGATCCGTACAGACAACATGTCTGTGGTGGCCTACATAAATCGCCAGGGTGGCATCAGGTCAGGCAACCTGTATGTGATGGCGAGGGACCTCCTCATGTGGGCACAAGCCAATCTGAGCTCTCTGAGGGCAGCGCATGTTCCGGGCGTCCAGAATGTGGGCGCGGATATGCTCTCAAGGGGCAACACTCCCCTAGGCGAGTGGTCCCTGAACCCTCAGACGGTCAGACTAATATGGGAGAGGTTCGGCGAGGCCGAAGTAGACCTTTTCGCCTCGAGAGCCAACACCCACTGCAGGGTGTTCTTCTCGAAAAACAGGGATGCGCTGGCTCATCTCTGGCCCAGGCGCCCCCTGTACGCGTTTCCCCCCCGTCTCGATGATTCCACAGGTTATCGAGCGGGTCAGGGAGAGTGGATGCCCAGTCCTACTGGTGGCTCCTCTCTGGAAATCCAGACCATGGTTTCCGGAACTGGTTCAGTTGTCGGACACGACCCCCTGGCCTGTTCCGATGAGGAAGGATCTCCTCACTCAGGCCAACGGAACGATGTGGCATCCCCGACCCGATTTATGGGCCCTCCATGTGTGGCCCCTAAACGGGTATCCGGGGACCTGCCTGACAGGGTCTTAAGCACTATCTCTGAAGCAAGGGCCCCGTCTACTCGGCGCCTTTATGCTTTGAAGTGGTCAGGTTTTTCCAGCTGGTGCTCGAAAAGTCGTATTGACCCAGAGTCATGTGAGGTTTCAGTGGTGCTCGCCTTCCTGCAGGAGCTACTGGACGCGGGTCGCACCCCGTCCACGCTCAAAGTGTATGTGGCAGCCATCGCAGCGCACCATGCGCTGGTGGCTGGCCAATCACTGGGAAGGAATGACCTGGTGGTAAAGTTTCTGAAGGGTGCTAGGAGGATTAACCCCTCCAGGCCCCCTTCGGTGCCGCCTTGGGACCTCTCCACGGTCCTCAGGGCCCTGAGAGGTCCACCTTTTGAGCCGCTCCAGTCGGTTGATCTGAAACCACTTTCGCTAAAGGCTGCTCTTCTGTTGGCATTGGCATCTATCAAGCGAGTGGGAGATCTGCAGGCCCTCTCAGTGAGTCCTGCATGTTTGGAGTTTGGATTGGATGACTCCAGAGTCATTCTCAAACCCAGGCATGGTTATGTGCCCAAGGTGCTCTCAACGCCGTTTAGAGCACAAGTGATTACGCTATTAGCCCTTCCCCCTTCTGCTGAGGATGGGGAGGTTAATCTTCTCTGCCCTGTCAGGGCGTTGAGAATCTATTTGGAGCGTTCTGCGTCTTTTAGACAATCAGAACAGCTGTTTGTCTGTTTTGGGGGCCGATCTAAGGGTGATCCAGTCACTAAACAAAGACTGTCTAGATGGATAGTGGATGCCATCTCTTTGGCTTACACCGCAGTGGGTCAGGTTTGCCCCATAGGTGTCAGGGCCCACTCGACCAGAGGTATGGCCTCCTCGTGGGCTTGGTCTTCTGGTGTTCCCATTCAAGATATTTGTGATGCGGCCGGCTGGTCCTCGCCTTCCACATTTATGAAGTTCTATAATATGGAGGTACCTTCCCTGCAGGCGAAGGTACTTTCGGTATGATTGAGACCTGACAGGGGCTGGTCTTGTCTACAAAAATTACTGTGCATAATCACATATATATATATATATATATATAAACCCGCTTCGGCCGGTAATAAAGTTATACTAATAATCCCGACGGGGTCTGGTCTTGTTAGTATATTCTGTTAGTGGTGACTAACTTATTATGTATATTATTCAGGCCCGACTGTGTCTGGTCTGTTATATATACATGTATATACATATGTTTGGGTTTTGGCTGGTTCTGTTAGCTCAGGGGTCCTGAGTGGCGGGACAACCAGTTACTCAGGGCGCGGCGTTTTGCATGGTGTCCCCACTGCGTATAGCTACGCAATACGAAGTGACCGTTCGAAAGGGAACTACT
Source organism: Tiaroga cobitis (assembly GCA_030578255.1). Lineage (NCBI taxonomy): Eukaryota > Metazoa > Chordata > Actinopteri > Cypriniformes > Leuciscidae > Tiaroga > Tiaroga cobitis. The sequence continues at coordinate 23,227,242 of CM060607.1, read as the reverse complement.
CGGTTACTATCGTAACCTCAGTTCCCTGAGATAGGGAACGAGTATTGCGTAGCCGGCCGCGTTATGGTAACTGGTGAAGTTGTCGCTTCAGTCGTATAACCTGCTATAATGGCGAATTCGGGGGTCTATATAGGCGGAGCACGCCCCCTCGACGGGCTCTGACGTTGGGCTAGCTTATTGGTTGTGCGTCAGATGCGCCCGCGCCATTGGATGTGCAGTTGCTGCAGCACAGCCTATGAGCGGGTCAGACGCTCAGGGGGCTGGCTGTGCAGCTGCAAATGCGTTTTACATATAAGCTTCAGTAAATCGAGGAAAGGGAGTTTCCCCACTGCGTATAGCTACGCAATACTCGTTCCCTATCTCAGGGAACTGAGGTTACGATAGTAACCGAGTAGTTTCTCAGACATCTCAAACCAGCTTTTTTTTGTACAGACTATATTATTCTGAGTTAGAATTACCCATTATTTTCTATTTGTCAGCTGAAAGCTCTGAGAATGAAAATAACTAATTATATTTTGCATAAAGAAAATTAAGCCCTTTTGGGAGTTATTGCATTGTAATGTAATTTTGATGATAGTTTCACCACAATTCCACCATTTCACAGTAAAAAAAAAATAATTCCCATTACCTCAATGAGAAAATTAAGTTATTGTTGTATTGGTATTAATTTATGCCTTTATTTTGTGCTTTTATTTTTTAAAAGTCAGACAGGAAGATTTTCTTTACTGTATTAGCAATGAAAATGACAAACTAGCATCTAAATGCATTACGGTAATGGGAATGGAGAATGTGCTTGACTTGGGCCTTAATGGTCTTAAAAATAAGCCTTATTTTTTAATGCAAATTATATTATATTTATATTTTGAAGGTGAAGAATGATCTAAGCATGTTCTTGACATGCTTTGTGAGATTCACCCAAGTATATTATACTACATTAAGAGCTTAATCTTACAGTAACCGTACACTCACAACAGAGCCTTTCACATTGGTAAAAATGCATGGTTTGTAGAAATCACTGCCATAGCAAATCAACAATTTAAGACTCTTACAATAGTAATATATATTATTTAAATAGAAAACCTGTGACTCATGTATTTCTTTAGCTCCTAATTTACAGTGCAGACTACAGTATTATTGTTAAAGTATGGAGCAAATAAAACATATTGAGGTTTTCTCATACAAACTAAATTCCCAAGTGTTTCAGCTTCTTTCTTGTCATTTCCTGTGTAAATCTTATGTATTACTTTTCCTGCATATTTTCTTAATGACGGAAACAGTACGTAATGCACAAATTTAGACTACCAGAAATCCTATATCTTGTTAGTGTTGTTACCTGCATAGGCCAAAGTCTTTCCAAGCGAGAATCAAGAGGTTTAAAAAGTTAACCATCGGAGCTGTGTGGCTTTGCTTCTAATCAGGCATGATTGATTTATATCTGTATAGATTTGGTTAATGTTACACCAGCATGCGATTTGTTTAGTTTATCAGCGTAGATAAGCACAGGGAAAGATTCCCCTTCCTTTTCTCTGACAGATAGCTGAGCTGTAGCTGATATTTCTGTTGTAGAGCATAACAATAGGTTTTTATAAATCTCCAACAAAATGACACTAACTGTAATTAGAAACATCTCAGAAAATATTATCTTTATTCAAAAAGAGGGAGTAAAATACATTTTAATTATGAACAACATGATAAACAACTTTTTGATAAACAACAAGATTTTGTGCAGGAAGAAATTCCTAGTCAATTTTAATGGAAGTGCTCTGTTTTGGAGAAAGTATCAATGTTTGGAGGTAATAATTCACAATTCAGTACTAGGTGTGGAACAGAACATCATAAATTCAAATATAGTCAGCTGAAGTTTACTAGGTGAAGGAACGCTCTGCCGGCGGATGTGAGGCCTGTGACTGCATGCCTATATCCGCGCTGCGCAATCGGCTAGCTCTCTCCCGGGACGGCGAGGCCGCTTCATCCGCGCTTTCTGTTCCAAGGAAGAAGAAGCGTCGCAGCCAACGGCAACCGGAGGGTATGGAGATTGGTGAACGCACGCCGGCCGCGCCCCCGTGTGCTTCACTTTCTCCAACTCAGACGCCATCACCGGTCCTGTTCGCAGGAGACCAGCGCCCCCCCCCCCCCCCCCCCCCCCCCCCCCGTGGCGGGCCTCGTCTCCTTCGGAGGATCGCTCAAGCGCGACGACAGCCTATCCATCGCCGCTTCTGAAGACGAGTGGCCGGGCTCTCTCGACCCCGTCACCGCTTCTCAATCGGTGGCCAGCGGATCAGTGACCAGGACTAACTCCGACGCCGAGATGCTTCGGATCCTGACGAAGGCCGTCGCGGACCTCGACCTCGAGTGGGCCTCGCCCGAGGAGCCGCCTCGTAGTCGGCTGGATGGATGGTTTCTGGAGGGGCGCCAGCAGGCCCCGCGTCACAAACCGGCGCCATTTTTCCCCGAGGTCCACGAGGAGCTAACCAAGGCCTGGCGCGCTCCTTATTCAGCACGTGTGGGATCCGCAGTTTCCGCGACGCTCTCCTCCGTGGATGGCGCAGCGGAAAAAGGTTATGAGTCTTTGCCGCCCCTCGAAGAGGCCGTGGCAGCTCATCTTTGCCCGAGCTCTGCAGCTAGCTGGCGAGCTAGAGCCGCTCATCCCAATAAACCCTGCCGTAACACTTCAGCCCTCGCTGGACGCGCGTACGCCGCCTCCGGCCAGGCTGCATCGGCCCTGCACACGATGGCCGTGTTGCAGGTCTACCAGGCCAAACTCCTCCGGTCCATGGACGAGGCTGGCCCGGACCCGGAGACGTTTCGGGACTTGAGGAGTGCTACGGACTTAGCGCTGCGTGCTACTAAATCTACAGCACAAGCCATCGGCAGGAACATGGCTAGTTTGGTCGTGCTCAAGCGCCACCTGTGGCTTAACCTCACCGAGATCAAGGAGGCCGACAAAACGAGGTTTCTCGACGCTCCGGTGTCCAGCTCTGGTCTCTTCGGCCCGGCGGTGAAGGGATTTTCGGAGAGGTACACGGAGGCACAGAAAGCGTCCCAGGCCATGCGACACTTCTTGCCGAAGCGTTCGGGTTTTGAGACAAACACTCAGTATGTGCACAAATCACATTATAAGGGTATCAGGTCCCCCTATGTTAGGCGGTCCCCCCCATTCAGTGTGTCACGCCCTAGCCACACGAGTGATGGCCTGGCAAGCCATCCCTGGTGTGTCGAGTTGGGTCATAAACACTATAAAGCGAGGCTACTCGCTCCAATTCGCTCGCAGACCCCCGAGACATCGGTGACAAGTGGCGTGAATCACGTGCTTCGCACCGAAGTGCAAGAATTATTAGCAAAAGGAGCGATAGAGTTAGTCCCTCCCGCGCTAATGTATTCGGGGTTTTACAGCCGTTATTTCCTAATTCCAAAGAAAGACGGCGGGCTCAGACCCATTCTAGATCTGAGGCGTTTGAACAGGGCTCTCATGAGACGGCCTTTCAAAATGTTAACACTCAAACAGATTCTCGCGCAGGTTCGCCCGGGGGACTGGTTTGTTTCAATGGATCTGAAAGATGCTTACTTTCATATTCAGATCGACCCTCGTCACAGGCCATTTTTGAGATTCGCCTTCGAGGGGAGGGCATATCAACACACCGTTCTGCCGTTCGGTCTGGCTCTGGCGCCCCGTACATTCACGAAATGTATAGATGCGATGCTCTCCCCGCTGAAAAGCCAGGGAGTGCGTGTGCTGAATTATCTCGACGACTGGCTGGTACTGGCGCAGTCGAGAGACGAACTAATAGCGCACAGGGATTTGATTCTCAGCCATCTAAAATGCTTGGGTCTCACAATCAATGTTGCCGAAAGCGAACTGATTCCCAGCCAGACGGTGGTCTTTCTGGGCACGGTTTTGGACTCGGTGACAATGAAAGCGCGGCTCACTCGAGAGCGCGCGCTCTCGGTGCAGACGCTGGTAGCCGCATTCAGGGCGCGCGAACGCGCGCCGCTGAAGAGGTTTCAGAGACTGCTTGGTCTAATGGCAGCTGCATCATCAGTACTCCACATGGGATTACTGCGCATGCGGCCGCTGCAGCACTGGCTGAAACTGCGTGTGCCAACCCAGGCATGGCAGTCAGGCAGCCTGCGCATTATGGTGAATCAAGGGTGTTTGAGAACACTGGTTCCCTGGCGGGCTCAGGACTGGTACTGCAAGGGGGTGACCATGGGGATAGTTTCCAGGAGGAAAGTGGTTTTTACAGACGCGTCCAACATGGGTTGGGGAGCGCTGCACGAGGGCATGCCTGCCTCCGGCCTCTGGTCGAGCACGGAGCAGAGCTTACATATCAACTGTCTGGAAATGAAAGCGGTTGGTTTGGCCCTAAAAGTTTTTCTGTCAAACCTCAGGGGTCAAAACGTCTTGATCCGTACAGACAACATGTCTGTGGTGGCCTACATAAATCGCCAGGGTGGCATCAGGTCAGGCAACCTGTATGTGATGGCGAGGGACCTCCTCATGTGGGCACAAGCCAATCTGAGCTCTCTGAGGGCAGCGCATGTTCCGGGCGTCCAGAATGTGGGCGCGGATATGCTCTCAAGGGGCAACACTCCCCTAGGCGAGTGGTCCCTGAACCCTCAGACGGTCAGACTAATATGGGAGAGGTTCGGCGAGGCCGAAGTAGACCTTTTCGCCTCGAGAGCCAACACCCACTGCAGGGTGTTCTTCTCGAAAAACAGGGATGCGCTGGCTCATCTCTGGCCCAGGCGCCCCCTGTACGCGTTTCCCCCCGTCTCGATGATTCCACAGGTTATCGAGCGGGTCAGGGAGAGTGGATGCCCAGTCCTACTGGTGGCTCCTCTCTGGAAATCCAGACCATGGTTTCCGGAACTGGTTCAGTTGTCGGACACGACCCCCTGGCCTGTTCCGATGAGGAAGGATCTCCTCACTCAGGCCAACGGAACGATGTGGCATCCCCGACCCGATTTATGGGCCCTCCATGTGTGGCCCCTAAACGGGTATCCGGGGACCTGCCTGACAGGGTCTTAAGCACTATCTCTGAAGCAAGGGCCCCGTCTACTCGGCGCCTTTATGCTTTGAAGTGGTCAGGTTTTTCCAGCTGGTGCTCGAAAAGTCGTATTGACCCAGAGTCATGTGAGGTTTCAGTGGTGCTCGCCTTCCTGCAGGAGCTACTGGACGCGGGTCGCACCCCGTCCACGCTCAAAGTGTATGTGGCAGCCATCGCAGCGCACCATGCGCTAGTGGCTGGCCAATCACTGGGAAGGAATGACCTGGTGGTAAAGTTTCTGAAGGGTGCTAGGAGGATTAACCCCTCCAGGCCCCCTTCGGTGCCGCCTTGGGACCTCTCCACGGTCCTCAGGGCCCTGAGAGGTCCACCTTTTGAGCCGCTCCAGTCGGTTGATCTGAAACCACTTTCGCTAAAGGCTGCTCTCCTGTTGGCATTGGCATCTATCAAGCGAGTGGGAGATCTGCAGGCCCTCTCAGTGAGTCCTGCATGTTTGGAGTTTGGATTGGATGACTCCAGAGTCATTCTCAAACCCAGGCATGGTTATGTGCCCAAGGTGCTCTCAACGCCGTTTAGAGCACAAGTGATTACGCTATTAGCCCTTCCCCCTTCTGCTGAGGATGGGGAGGTTAATCTTCTCTGCCCTGTCAGGGCGTTGAGAATCTATTTGGAGCGTTCTGCGTCTTTTAGACAATCAGAACAGCTGTTTGTCTGTTTTGGGGGCCGATCTAAGGGTGATCCAGTCACTAAACAAAGACTGTCTAGATGGATAGTGGATGCCATCTCTTTGGCTTACACCGCAGTGGGTCAGGTTTGCCCCATAGGTGTCAGGGCCCACTCGACCAGAGGTATGGCCTCCTCGTGGGCTTGGTCTTCTGGTGTTCCCATTCAAGATATTTGTGATGCGGCCGGCTGGTCCTCGCCTTCCACATTTATGAAGTTCTATAATATGGAGGTACCTTCCCTGCAGGCGAAGGTACTTTCGGTATGATTGAGACCTGACAGGGGCTGGTCTTGTCTACAAAAATTACTGTGCATAATCACATATATATATATATATATATATATATATATATATATATATATAAACCCGCTTCGGCCGGTAATAAAGTTATACTAATAATCCCGACGGGGTCTGGTCTTGTTAGTATATTCTGTTAGTGGTGACTAACTTATTATGTATATTATTCAGGCCCGACTGTGTCTGGTCTGTTATATATACATGTATATACATATGTTTGGGTTTTGGCTGGTTCTGTTAGCTCAGGGGTCCTGAGTGGCGGGACAACCAGTTAATCAGGACGCGGCGTTTTGCATGGTGTCCCCACTGCGTATAGCTACGCAATACGAAGTGACCGTTCGAAAGGGAACTACTCGGTTACTATCGTAACCTCAGTTCCCTGAGATAGGGAACGAGTATTGCGTAGCCGGCCGCGTTATGGTAACTGGTGAAGTTGTCGCTTCAGTCGTATAACCTGCTATAATGGCGAATTCGGGGGTCTATATAGGCGGAGCACGCCCCCTCGACGGGCTCTGACGTTGGGCTAGCTTATTGGTTGTGCGTCAGATGCGCCCGCGCCATTGGATGTGCAGTTGCTGCAGCACAGCCTATGAGCGGGTCAGACGCTCAGGGGGCTGGCTGTGCAGCTGCAAATGCGTTTTACATATAAGCTTCAGTAAATCGAGGAAAGGGAGTTTCCCCACTGCGTATAGCTACGCAATACTCGTTCCCTATCTCAGGGAACTGAGGTTACGATAGTAACCGAGTAGTTTCTCAGACATCTCAAACCAGCTTTTTTTTGTACAGACTATATTATTCTGAGTTAGAATTACCCATTATTTTCTATTTGTCAGCTGAAAGCTCTGAGAATGAAAATAACTAATTATATTTTGCATAAAGAAAATTAAGCCCTTTTGGGAGTTATTGCGTTGTAATGTAATTTTGATGATAGTTTCACCACAATTCCACCATTTCACAGTAAAAAAAAAATAATTCCCATTACCTCAATGAGAAAATTAAGTTATTGTTGTATTGGTATTAATTTATGCCTTTATTTTGTGCTTTTATTTTTTAAAAGTCAGACAGGAAGATTTTCTTTACTGTATTAGCAATGAAAATGACAAACTAGCATCTAAATGCATTACGGTAATGGGAATGGAGAATGTGCTTGACTTGGGCCTTAATGGTCTTAAAAATAAGCCTTATTTTTTAATGCAAAATATATTATATTTATATTTTGAAGGTGAAGAATGATCTAAGCATGTTCTTGACATGCTTTGTGAGATTCACCCAAGTATATTATACTACATTAAGAGCTTAATCTTACAGTAACCGTACACTCACAACAGAGCCTTTCACATTGGTAAAAATGCATGGTTTGTAGAAATCACTGCCATAGCAAATCAACAATTTAAGACTCTTACAATAGTAATATATATTATTTAAATAGAAAACCTGTGACTCATGTATTTCTTTAGCTCCTAATTTACAGTGCAGACTACAGTATTATTGTTAAAGTATGGAGCAAATAAAACATATTGAGGTTTTCTCATACAAACTAAATTCCCAAGTGTTTCAGCTTCTTTCTTGTCATTTCCTGTGTAAATCTTATGTATTACTTTTCCTGCATATTTTCTTAATGACGGAAACAGTACGTAATGCACAAATTTAGACTACCAGAAATCCTATATCTTGTTAGTGTTGTTACCTGCATAGGCCAAAGTCTTTCCAAGCGAGAATCAAGAGGTTTAAAAAGTTAACCATCGGAGCTGTGTGGCTTTGCTTCTAATCAGGCATGATTGATTTATATCTGTATAGATTTGGTTAATGTTACACCAGCATGCGATTTGTTTAGTTTATCAGCGTAGATAAGCACAGGGAAAGATTCCCCTTCCTTTTCTCTGACAGATAGCTGAGCTGTAGCTGATATTTCTGTTGTAGAGCATAACAATAGGTTTTTATAAATCTCCAACAAAATGACACTAACTGTAATTAGAAACATCTCAGAAAATATTATCTTTATTCAAAAAGAGGGAGTAAAATACATTTTAATTATGAACAACATGATAAACAACTTTTTGATAAACAACAAGATTTTGTGCAGGAAGAAATTCCTAGTCAATTTTAATGGAAGTGCTCTGTTTTGGAGAAAGTATCAATGTTTGGAGGTAATAATTCACAATTCAGTACTAGGTGTGGAACAGAACATCATAAATTCAAATATAGTCAGCTGAAGTTTACTAGGTGAAGGAACGCTCTGCCGGCGGATGTGAGGCCTGTGACTGCATGCCTATATCCGCGCTGCGCAATCGGCTAGCTCTCTCCCGGGACGGCGAGGCCGCTTCATCCGCGCTTTCTGTTCCAAGGAAGAAGAAGCGTCGCAGCCAACGGCAACCGGAGGGTATGGAGATTGGTGAACGCACGCCGGCCGCGTCCCCGTGTGCTTCACTTTCTCCAACTCAGACGCCATCACCGGTCCTGTTCGCAGGAGACCAGCGCCCCCCCCCCCCCCCATACCCCCCCCCCCCCCCACCACGTGGCGGGCCTCGTCTCCTTCGGAGGATCGCTCAAGCGCGACGACAGCCTATCCATCGCCGCTTCTGAGGACGAGTGGCCGGGCTCTCTCGACCCCGTCACCGCTTCTCAATCGGTGGCCAGCGGATCAGCGACCAGGACTAACTCCGACGCCGAGATGCTTCGGATCCTGACGAAGGCCGTCGCGGACCTCGACCTCGAGTGGGCCTCGCCCGAGGAGCCGCCTCGTAGTCGGCTGGATGGATGGTTTCTGGAGGGGCGCCAGCAGGCCCCGCGTCACAAACCGGCGCCATTTTTCCCCGAGGTCCACGAGGAGCTAACCAAGGCCTGGCGCGCTCCTTATTCAGCACGTGTGGGATCCGCAGTTTCCGCGACGCTCTCCTCCGTGGATGGCGCAGCGGAAAAAGGTTATGAGTCTTTGCCGCCCCTCGAAGAGGCCGTGGCAGCTCATCTTTGCCCGAGCTCTGCAGCTAGCTGGCGAGCTAGAGCCGCTCATCCCAATAAACCCTGCCGTAACACTTCAGCCCTCACTGGACGCGCGTACGCCGCCTCCGGCCAGGCTGCATCGGCCCTGCACACGATGGCCGTGTTGCAGGTCTACCAGGCCAAACTCCTCCGGTCCATGGACGAGGCTGGCCCGGACCCGGAGACGTTTCGGGACTTGAGGAGTGCAACGGACTTAGCGCTGCGTGCTACTAAATCTACAGCACAAGCCATCGGCAGGAACATGGCTAGTTTGGTCGTGCTCGAGCGCCACCTGTGGCTTAACCTCACCGAGATCAAGGAGGCCGACAAAACGAGGTTTCTCGACGCTCCGGTGTCCAGCTCTGGTCTCTTCGGCCCGGCGGTGAAGGGATTTTCGGAGAGGTACACGGAGGCACAGAAAGCGTCCCAGGCCATGCGACACTTCTTGCCGAAGCGTTCGGGTTTTGAGACAAACACTCAGTATGTGCACAAATCACATTATAAGGGTATCAGGTCCCCCTATGTTAGGCGGTCCCCCCCATTCAGTGTGTCACGCCCTAGCCACACGAGTGATGGCCTGGCAAGCCATCCCTGGTGTGTCGAGTTGGGTCATAAACACTATAAAGCGAGGCTACTCGCTCCAATTCGCTCGCAGACCCCCGAAATTCCAGGCGGTTATCGAGACATCGGTGAGAAGTGGCGTGAATCACGTGCTTCGCACCGAAGTGCAAGAATTATTAGCAAAAGGAGCGATAGAGTTAGTCCCTCCCGCGCTAATGTATTCGGGGTTTTACAGCCGTTATTTCCTAATTCCAAAGAAAGACGGCGGGCTCAGACCCATTCTAGATCTGAGGCGTTTGAACAGGGCTCTCATGAGACGGCCTTTCAAAATGTTAACACTCAAACAGATTCTCGCGCAGGTTCGCCCGGGGGACTGGTTTGTTTCAATGGATCTGAAAGATGCTTACTTTCATATTCAGATCGACCCTCGTCACAGGCCATTTTTGAGATTCGCCTTCGAGGGGAGGGCATATCAATACACCGTTCTGCCGTTCGGTCTGGCTCTGGCGCCCCGTACATTCATGAAATGTATAGATGCGGCGCTCTCCCCGCTGAAAAGCCAGGGAGTGCGTGTGCTGAATTATCTCGACGACTGGCTGGTACTGGCGCAGTCGAGAGACGAACTAATAGCGCACAGGGATTTGATTCTCAGCCATCTAAAATGCTTGAACTTTTCGCCTCGAGAGCCAACACCCACTGCAGGGTGTTCTTCTCGAAAAACAGGGATGCGCTGGCTCATCTCTGGCCCAGGCGCCCCCTGTACGCGTTTCCCCCCGTCTCGATGATTCCACAGGTTATCGAGCGGGTCAGGGAGAGTGGATGCCCAGTCCTACTGGTGGCTCCTCTCTGGAAATCCAGACCATGGTTTCCGGAACTGGTTCAGTTGTCGGACACGACCCCCTGGCCTGTTCCGATGAGGAAGGATCTCCTCACTCAGGCCAACGGAACGATGTGGCATCCCCGACCCGATTTATGGGCCCTCCATGTGTGGCCCCTAAACGGGTATCCGGGGACCTGCCTGACAGGGTCTTAAGCACTATCTCTGAAGCAAGGGCCCCGTCTACTCGGCGCCTTTATGCTTTGAAGTGGTCAGGTTTTTCCAGCTGGTGCTCGAAAAGTCGTATTGACCCAGAGTCATGTGAGGTTTCAGTGGTGCTCGCCTTCCTGCAGGAGCTACTGGACGCGGGTCGCACCCCGTCCACGCTCAAAGTGTATGTGGCAGCCATCGCAGCGCACCATGCGCTAGTGGCTGGCCAATCACTGGGAAGGAATGACCTGGTGGTAAAGTTTCTGAAGGGTGCTAGGAGGATTAACCCCTCCAGGCCCCCTTCGGTGCCGCCTTGGGACCTCTCCACGGTCCTCAGGGCCCTGAGAGGTCCACCTTTTGAGCCGCTCCAGTCGGTTGATCTGAAACCACTTTCGCTAAAGGCTGCTCTCCTGTTGGCATTGGCATCTATCAAGCGAGTGGGAGATCTGCAGGCCCTCTCAGTGAGTCCTGCATGTTTGGAGTTTGGATTGGATGACTCCAGAGTCATTCTCAAACCCAGGCATGGTTATGTGCCCAAGGTGCTCTCAACGCCGTTTAGAGCACAAGTGATTACGCTATTAGCCCTTCCCCCTTCTGCTGAGGATGGGGAGGTTAATCTTCTCTGCCCTGTCAGGGCGTTGAGAATCTATTTGGAGCGTTCTGCGTCTTTTAGACAATCAGAACAGCTGTTTGTCTGTTTTGGGGGCCGATCTAAGGGTGATCCAGTCACTAAACAAAGACTGTCTAGATGGATAGTGGATGCCATCTCTTTGGCTTACACCGCAGTGGGTCAGGTTTGCCCCATAGGTGTCAGGGCCCACTCGACCAGAGGTATGGCCTCCTCGTGGGCTTGGTCTTCTGGTGTTCCCATTCAAGATATTTGTGATGCGGCCGGCTGGTCCTCGCCTTCCACATTTATGAAGTTCTATAATATGGAGGTACCTTCCCTGCAGGCGAAGGTACTTTCGGTATGATTGAGACCTGACAGGGGCTGGTCTTGTCTACAAAAATTACTGTGCATAATCACATATATATATATATATATATATAAACCCGCTTCGGCCGGTAATAAAGTTATACTAATAATCCCGACGGGGTCTGGTCTTGTTAGTATATTCTGTTAGTGGTGACTAACTTATTATGTATATTATTCAGGCCCGACTGTGTCTGGTCTGTTATATATACATGTATATACATATGTTTGGGTTTTGGCTGGTTCTGTTAGCTCAGGGGTCCTGAGTGGCGGGACAACCAGTTACTCAGGGCGCGGCGTTTTGCATGGTGTCCCCACTGCGTATAGCTACGCAATACGAAGTGACCGTTCGAAAGGGAACTACTCGGTTACTATCGTAACCTCAGTTCCCTGAGATAGGGAACGAGTATTGCGTAGCCGGCCGCGTTATGGTAACTGGTGAAGTTGTCGCTTCAGTCGTATAACCTGCTATAATGGCGAATTCGGGGGTCTATATAGGCGGAGCACGCCCCCTCGACGGGCTCTGACGTTGGGCTAGCTTATTGGTTGTGCGTCAGATGCGCCCGCGCCATTGGATGTGCAGTTGCTGCAGCACAGCCTATGAGCGGGTCAGACGCTCAGGGGGCTGGCTGTGCAGCTGCAAATGCGTTTTACATATAAGCTTCAGTAAATCGAGGAAAGGGAGTTTCCCCACTGCGTATAGCTACGCAATACTCGTTCCCTATCTCAGGGAACTGAGGTTACGATAGTAACCGAGTAGTTTCTCAGACATCTCAAACCAGCTTTTTTTTGTACAGACTATATTATTCTGAGTTAGAATTACCCATTATTTTCTATTTGTCAGCTGAAAGCTCTGAGAATGAAAATAACTAATTATATTTTGCATAAAGAAAATTAAGCCCTTTTGGGAGTTATTGCGTTGTAATGTAATTTTGATGATAGTTCCACCACAATTCCACCATTTCACAGTAAAAAAAAAATAATTCCCATTACCTCAATGAGAAAATTAAGTTATTGTTGTATTGGTATTAATTTATGCCTTTATTTTGTGCTTTTATTTTTTAAAAGTCAGACAGGAAGATTTTCTTTACTGTATTAGCAATGAAAATGACAAACTAGCATCTAAATGCATTACGGTAATGGGAATGGAGAATGTGCTTGACTTGGGCCTTAATGGTCTTAAAAATAAGCCTTATTTTTTAATGCAAATTATATTATATTTATATTTTGAAGGTGAAGAATGATCTAAGCATGTTCTTGACATGCTTTGTGAGATTCACCCAAGTATATTATACTACATTAAGAGCTTAATCTTACAGTAACCGTACACTCACAACAGAGCCTTTCACATTGGTAAAAATGCATGGTTTGTAGAAATCACTGCCATAGCAAATCAACAATTTAAGACTCTTACAATAGTAATATATATTATTTAAATAGAAAACCTGTGACTCATGTATTTCTTTAGCTCCTAATTTACAGTGCAGACTACAGTATTATTGTTAAAGTATGGAGCAAATAAAACATATTGAGGTTTTCTCATACAAACTAAATTCCCAAGTGTTTCAGCTTCTTTCTTGTCATTTCCTGTGTAAATCTTATGTATTACTTTTCCTGCATATTTTCTTAATGACGGAAACAGTACGTAATGCACAAATTTAGACTACCAGAAATCCTATATCTTGTTAGTGTTGTTACCTGCATAGGCCAAAGTCTTTCCAAGCGAGAATCAAGAGGTTTAAAAAGTTAACCATCGGAGCTGTGTGGCTTTGCTTCTAATCAGGCATGATTGATTTATATCTGTATAGATTTGGTTAATGTTACACCAGCATGCGATTTGTTTAGTTTATCAGCGTAGATAAGCACAGGGAAAGATTCCCCTTCCTTTTCTCTGACAGATAGCTGAGCTGTAGCTGATATTTCTGTTGTAGAGCATAACAATAGGTTTTTATAAATCTCCAACAAAATGACACTAACTGTAATTAGAAACATCTCAGAAAATATTATCTTTATTCAAAAAGAGGGAGTAAAATACATTTTAATTATGAACAACATGATAAACAACTTTTTGATAAACAACAAGATTTTGTGCAGGAAGAAATTCCTAGTCAATTTTAATGGAAGTGCTCTGTTTTGGAGAAAGTATCAATGTTTGGAGGTAATAATTCACAATTCAGTACTAGGTGTGGAACAGAACATCATAAATTCAAATATAGTCAGCTGAAGTTTACTAGGTGAAGGAACGCTCTGCCGTGAGGCCTGTGACTGCATGCCTATATCCGCGCTGCACAATCGGCTAGCTCTCTCCCGGGGCGGCGAGGCCGCTTCATCCGCGCTTTCTGTTCCAAGGAAGAAGAAGCGTCGCAACCAACGGCAACCGGAGGGTATGGAGATTGGTGAACGCACGCCGGCCGCGTCCCCGTGTGCTTCACTTTCTCCAACTCAGACGCCATCACCGGTCCTGTTCGCAGGAGACCAGCGCCCCCCCCCCCCCCCCCCCCACGTGGCGGGCCTCGTCTCCTTCGGAGGATCGCTCAAGCGCGACGACAGCCTATCCATCGCCGCTTCTGAGGACGAGTGGCCGGGCTCTCTCGACCCCGTCACCGCTTCTCAATCGGTGGCCAGCGGATCAGTGACCAGGACTAACTCCGACGCCGAGATGCTTCGGATCCTGACGAAGGCCGTCGCGGACCTCGACCTCGAGTGGGCCTCGCCCGAGGAGCCGCCTCGTAGTCGGCTGGATGGATGGTTTCTGGAGGGGCGCCAGCAGGCCCCGCGTCACAAACCGGCGCCATTTTTCCCCGAGGTCCACGAGGAGCTAACCAAGGCCTGGCGCGCTCCTTATTCAGCACGTGTGGGATCCGCAGTTTCCGCGACGCTCTCCTCCGTGGATGGCGCAGCGGAAAAAGGTTATGAGTCTTTGCCGCCCCTCGAAGAGGCCGTGGCAGCTCATCTTTGCCCGAGCTCTGCAGCTAGCTGGCGAGCTAGAGCCGCTCATCCCAATAAACCCTGCCGTAACACTTCAGCCCTCGCTGGACGCGCGTACGCCGCCTCCGGCCAGGCTGCATCGGCCCTGCACACGATGGCCGTGTTGCAGGTCTACCAGGCCAAACTCCTCCGGTCCATGGACGAGGCTGGCCCGGACCCGGAGACGTTTCGGGACTTGAGGAGTGCTACGGACTTAGCACTGCGTGCTACTAAATCTACAGCACAAGCCATCGGCAGGAACATGGCTAGTTTGGTCGTGCTCAAGCGCCACCTGTGGCTTAACCTCACCGAGATCAAGGAGGCCGACAAAACGAGGTTTCTCGACGCTCCGGTGTCCAGCTCTGGTCTCTTCGGCCCGGCGGTGAAGGGATTTTCGGAGAGGTACACGGAGGCACAGAAAGCGTCCCAGGCCATGCGACACTTCTTGCCGAAGCGTTCGGGTTTTGAGACAAACACTCAGTATGTGCACAAATCACATTATAAGGGTATCAGGTCCCCCTATGTTAGGCGGTCCCCCCCATTCAGTGTGTCACGCCCTAGCCACACGAGTGATGGCCTGGCAAGCCATCCCTGGTGTGTCGAGTTGGGTCATAAACACTATAAAGCGAGGCTACTCGCTCCAATTCGCTCGCAGACCCCCGAAATTCCAGGCGGTTATCGAGACATCGGTGACAAGTGGCGTGAATCACGTGCTTCGCACCGAAGTGCAAGAATTATTAGCAAAAGGAGCGATAGAGTTAGTCCCTCCCGCGCTAATGTATTCGGGGTTTTACAGCCGTTATTTCCTAATTCCAAAGAAAGACGGCGGGCTCAGACCCATTCTAGATCTGAGGCGTTTGAACAGGGCTCTCATGAGACGGCCTTTCAAAATGTTAACACTCAAACAGATTCTCGCGCAGGTTCGCCCGGGGGACTGGTTTGTTTCAATGGATCTGAAAGATGCTTACTTTCATATTCAGATCGACCCTCGTCACAGGCCATTTTTGAGATTCGCCTTCGAGGGGAGGGCATATCAACACACCGTTCTGCCGTTCGGTCTGGCTCTGGCGCCCCGTACATTCACGAAATGTATAGATGCGACGCTCTCCCCGCTGAAAAGCCAGGGAGTGCGTGTGCTGAATTATCTCGACGACTGGCTGGTACTGGCGCAGTCGAGAGACGAACTAATAGCGCACAGGGATTTGATTCTCAGCCATCTAAAATGCTTGGGTCTCACAATCAATGTTGCCGAAAGCGAACTGATTCCCAGCCAGACGGTGGTCTTTCTAGGCACGGTTTTGGACTCGGTGACAATGAAAGCGCGGCTCACTCGAGAGCGCGCGCTCTCGGTGCAGACGCTGGTAGCCGCATTCAGGGCGCGCGAACGCGCGCCGCTGAAGAGGTTTCAGAGACTGCTTGGTCTAATGGCAGCTGCATCATCAGTACTCCACATGGGATTACTGCGCATGCGGCCGCTGCAGCACTGGCTGAAACTGCGTGTGCCAACCCAGGCATGGCAGTCAGGCAGCCTGCGCATTATGGTGAATCAAGGGTGTTTGAGAACACTGGTTCCCTGGCGGGCTCAGGACTGGTACTGCAAGGGGGTGACCATGGGGATAGTTTCCAGGAGGAAAGTGGTTTTTACAGACGCGTCCAACATGGGTTGGGGAGCGCTGCACGAGGGCATGCCTGCCTCCGGCCTCTGGTCGAGCACGGAGCAGAGCTTACATATCAACTGTCTGGAAATGAAAGCGGTTGGTTTGGCCCTAAAAGTTTTTCTGTCAAACCTCAGGGGTCAACACGTCTTGATCCGTACAGACAACATGTCTGTGGTGGCCTACATAAATCGCCAGGGTGGCATCAGGTCAGGCAACCTGTATGTGATGGCGAGGGACCTCCTCATGTGGGCACAAGCCAATCTGAGCTCTCTGAGGGCAGCGCATGTTCCGGGCGTCCAGAATGTGGGCGCGGATATGCTCTCAAGGGGCAACACTCCCCTAGGCGAGTGGTCCCTGAACCCTCAGACGGTCAGACTAATATGGGAGAGGTTCGGCGAGGCCGAAGTAGACCTTTTCGCCTCGAGAGCCAACACCCACTGCAGGGTGTTCTTCTCGAAAAACAGGGATGCGCTGGCTCATCTCTGGCCCAGGCGCCCCCTGTACGCGTTTCCCCCCGTCTCGATGATTCCACAGGTTATCGAGCGGGTCAGGGAGAGTGGATGCCCAGTCCTACTGGTGGCTCCTCTCTGGAAATCCAGACCATGGTTTCCGGAACTGGTTCAGTTGTCGGACACGACCCCCTGGCCTGTTCCGATGAGGAAGGATCTCCTCACTCAGGCCAACGGAACGATGTGGCATCCCCGACCCGATTTATGGGCCCTCCATGTGTGGCCCCTAAACGGGTATCCGGGGACCTGCCTGACAGGGTCTTAAGCACTATCTCTGAAGCAAGGGCCCCGTCTACTCGGCGCCTTTATGCTTTGAAGTGGTCAGGTTTTTCCAGCTGGTGCTCGAAAAGTCGTATTGACCCAGAGTCATGTGAGGTTTCAGTGGTGCTCGCCTTCCTGCAGGAGCTACTGGACGCGGGTCGCACCCCGTCCACGCTCAAAGTGTATGTGGCAGCCATCGCAGCGCACCATGCGCTGGTGGCTGGCCAATCACTGGGAAGGAATGACCTGGTGGTAAAGTTTCTGAAGGGTGCTAGGAGGATTAACCCCTCCAGGCCCCCTTCGGTGCCGCCTTGGGACCTCTCCACGGTCCTCAGGGCCCTGAGAGGTCCACCTTTTGAGCCGCTCCAGTCGGTTGATCTGAAACCACTTTCGCTAAAGGCTGCTCTTCTGTTGGCATTGGCATCTATCAAGCGAGTGGGAGATCTGCAGGCCCTCTCAGTGAGTCCTGCATGTTTGGAGTTTGGATTGGATGACTCCAGAGTCATTCTCAAACCCAGGCATGGTTATGTGCCCAAGGTGCTCTCAACGCCGTTTAGAGCACAAGTGATTACGCTATTAGCCCTTCCCCCTTCTGCTGAGGATGGGGAGGTTAATCTTCTCTGCCCTGTCAGGGCGTTGAGAATCTATTTGGAGCGTTCTGCGTCTTTTAGACAATCAGAACAGCTGTTTGTCTGTTTTGGGGGCCGATCTAAGGGTGATCCAGTCACTAAACAAAGACTGTCTAGATGGATAGTGGATGCCATCTCTTTGGCTTACACCGCAGTGGGTCAGGTTTGCCCCATAGGTGTCAGGGCCCACTCGACCAGAGGTATGGCCTCCTCGTGGGCTTGGTCTTCTGGTGTTCCCATTCAAGATATTTGTGATGCGGCCGGCTGGTCCTCGCCTTCCACATTTATGAAGTTCTATAATATGGAGGTACCTTCCCTGCAGGCGAAGGTACTTTCGGTATGATTGAGACCTGACAGGGGCTGGTCTTGTCTACAAAAATTACTGTGCATAATCACATATATATATATATATATATATATAAACCCGCTTCGGCCGGTAATAAAGTTATACTAATAATCCCGACGGGGTCTGGTCTTGTTAGTATATTCTGTTAGTGGTGACTAACTTATTATGTATATTATTCAGGCCCGACTGTGTCTGGTCTGTTATATATACATGTATATACATATGTTTGGGTTTTGGCTGGTTCTGTTAGCTCAGGGGTCCTGAGTGGCGGGACAACCAGTTACTCAGGGCGCGGCGTTTTGCATGGTGTCCCCACTGCGTATAGCTACGCAATACGAAGTGACCGTTCGAAAGGGAACTACTCGGTTACTATCGTAACCTCAGTTCCCTGAGATAGGGAACGAGTATTGCGTAGCCGGCCGCGTTATGGTAACTGGTGAAGTTGTCGCTTCAGTCGTATAACCTGCTATAATGGCGAATTCGGGGGTCTATATAGGCGGAGCACGCCCCCTCGACGGGCTCTGACGTTGGGCTAGCTTATTGGTTGTGCGTCAGATGCGCCCGCGCCATTGGATGTGCAGTTGCTGCAGCACAGCCTATGAGCGGGTCAGACGCTCAGGGGGCTGGCTGTGCAGCTGCAAATGTGTTTTACATATAAGCTTCAGTAAATCGAGGAAAGGGAGTTTCCCCACTGCGTATAGCTACGCAATACTCGTTCCCTATCTCAGGGAACTGAGGTTACGATAGTAACCGAGTAGTTTCTCAGACATCTCAAACCAGCTTTTTTTTGTACAGACTATATTATTCTGAGTTAGAATTACCCATTATTTTCTATTTGTCAGCTGGAAGCTCTGAGAATGAAAATAACTAATTATATTTTGCATAAAGAAAATTAAGCCCTTTTGGGAGTTATTGCGTTGTAATGTAATTTTGATGATAGTTTCACCACAATTCCACCATTTCACAGTAAAAAAAAATAATTCCCATTACCTCAATGAGAAAATTAAGTTATTGTTGTATTGGTATTAATTTATGCCTTTATTTTGTGCTTTTATTTTTTAAAAGTCAGACAGGAAGATTTTCTTTACTGTATTAGCAATGAAAATGACAAACTAGCATCTAAATGCATTACGGTAATGGGAATGGAGAATGTGCTTGACTTGGGCCTTAATGGTCTTAAAAATAAGCCTTATTTTTTAATGCAAATTATATTATATTTATATTTTGAAGGTGAAGAATGATCTAAGCATGTTCTTGACATGCTTTGTGAGATTCACCCAAGTATATTATACTACATTAAGAGCTTAATCTTACAGTAACCGTACACTCACAACAGAGCCTTTCACATTGGTAAAAATGGATGGTTTGTAGAAATCACTGCCATAGCAAATCAACAATTTAAGACTCTTACAATAGTAATATATATTATTTAAATAGAAAACCTGTGACTCATGTATTTCTTTAGCTCCTAATTTACAGTGCAGACTACAGTATTATTGTTAAAGTATGGAGCAAATAAAACATATTGAGGTTTTCTCATACAAACTAAATTCCCAAGTGTTTCAGCTTCTTTCTTGTCATTTCCTGTGTAAATCTTATGTATTACTTTTCCTGCATATTTTCTTAATGACGGAAACAGTACGTAATGCACAAATTTAGACTACCAGAAATCCTATATCTTGTTAGTGTTGTTACCTGCATAGGCCAAAGTCTTTCCAAGCGAGAATCAAGAGGTTTAAAAAGTTAACCATCGGAGCTGTGTGGCTTTGCTTCTAATCAGGCATGATTGATTTATATCTGTATAGATTTGGTTAATGTTACACCAGCATGCGATTTGTTTAGTTTATCAGCGTAGATAAGCACAGGGAAAGATTCCCCTTCCTTTTCTCTGACAGATAGCTGAGCTGTAGCTGATATTTCTGTTGTAGAGCATAACAATAGGTTTTTATAAATCTCCAACAAAATGACACTAACTGTAATTAGAAACATCTCAGAAAATATTATCTTTATTCAAAAAGAGGGAGTAAAATACATTTTAATTATGAACAACATGATAAACAACTTTTTGATAAACAACAAGATTTTGTGCAGGAAGAAATTCCTAGTCAATTTTAATGGAAGTGCTCTGTTTTGGAGAAAGTATCAATGTTTGGAGGTAATAATTCACAATTCAGTACTAGGTGTGGAACAGAACATCATAAATTCAAATATAGTCAGCTGAAGTTTACTAGGTGAAGGAACGCTGAGTGCGTGATAAGAATCTGTGAGTTGATTCTTCTATTTCTTATCAGGGCTGATCTGCGTCAGGTGGGATGTGGATGCCTAGACTCTGCAGTAGATTAGACGCAGGCCCAGCTAGGCCCGCCTGAGAAGCGAGAGATTCAAGTAAATTTGTAACCAGGTTGAGATCCACATCAAGCGGCTGGATTTCTTCCTCAACAAGCTCTGAGCCCGAGGTGGCTGATGAGCTTTTAGATGCATCTGCTTTATTACTGGCCTATAAAGAAGCAGAAAAATAAAAATAAATCGAAAGCTTTTACAAAGTTATGGGCACAGGATAAACAACATCTGTGCATACTTACTCTGTTATTTTGTGTAAAGCTTTGGCCAATATTTGTGCTTTGCAGTTCCTGGTCCATTTCATCCATGTACTTCTTCAGGTTCTCCAGCTCCTCTGAACCTGCCTGCTCCTGAAAGCCACCATTCTGCACTTCTTCATTCTCATCGCCATCATTGCCGTCCTCGTCATCATCATCATCATCATCATCATCATCAAAGTCGTCAGAGTCTAACTCCTCATCCTTAGTTCCTGTAAAACAGGAAGTGCTAATTATAAGTGCTTTTCTGTAGTATAGATTATTCAATATAAAATATAATAAAAGATATAAAGATTAGTGGTCGATCGATATTGACGATATTTTTGATGGCCGATATAATACTGATATATATATATATATATATTAGTGCTGGGCAACGATTAAAAATTTTAATCGCGATTAAATTGTATGAATTTATTGCGATTAATCGCGATTAAGCGCATTGTTACGCGCAAGAGTGAATATTGAATTCTAAAGTAGTGTATTGCGCATCTTTGATTTAAATGTACTGCTATATACACAAAAGTGCAATAACATGTGGTTTGCCAAAACTTTAAACAAATAAGGTGCTTTATACCAACAGTATTCCCTTTACACAGTAGCAATAAAATATTTATTGTACAAATATTTTTGTCTCTCAACTTAAACATTAATGTAATCAAATCAAATATTAAAACAAAGCTATGCCACTGCCAGGGCATTACCTTTTATCTAGCTTGTTAAAACGAGTCCAGTTTTCTTGTTTTTTTTTTCTGAACAGGTATCAACAGGTATCTTTTATCAGGGAGCAGCAGAAACAGTCTATGTAGTCAGAGGTCATGACCACTACTACAGATATAAGTCGACCAACGTTACTTCTCTGATAGCAGCTTAGGTTTGGTCATGACATGGTTTCCCACGTACACTAGATTACATTAAACAGATGTCAAGCCCAATCAGGGCCGGCCCGAGCTATAAGCGAACTAAGCGGCTGCTTGGGGCCCCTTGGCCACCAGGGGGCCCCCCAATCGAGTCGAAAAATATATTTTTAGATAACTTAAACAAGTGACATAAATGAATTAATGAATATGAATGAATGAATAATTAAAGACAATAAAATAAAATTCCAATTTCATGATCAATATACCTCCCTACAACTGCTGCTGTGTCTGCCAGCATTTAAGTCATGCGAATAATCTAGACAATTATGTGCATAGAAACGCGTGCATAGACAAATCGTGCGCAACTGCGCATAGTCGCGGTCTCGCGGTAATGTTAAGCAATGTCACAAAAAAGGACGGATCCCTCTGGTGCCGAAAATAGAACGAAGAAAATGACAGAGGAGGAGAAAAAAAGAGTAAGATAAAAGTATGTTTGCATGATTACTTACGGTATGTTTTGTGCAGCAATTGAACCATTCCTATCTACGGCAACCCCAGAGGGGAAAAATACATTGCATACACACACATATACAACGAGCGCCAGTACATCATTACCGGTATTATAGTAATAGATTTTGTTGAATTCTGTCATGTACAATCTAACAAAGTCTGTTACAATAATACGAATAAAAATAGACTTTGTGGACAGTTACACTGTATTGAGACAGTTGAGAAATAATAATATTTTTACAGTTTTCAACAATAATTGTCATTGTTGAACCCTTGCTCTTATTATGTTTTTGATTTCTCAGTTGTCATTATTTTAGCAAATAATTTATTTGATATGTTTTGAGACAGTTTGTTTTAAGAAGTTTCAAAGAGTTAGTAAAAGAGTAAAGTAAAAGTAAAAAAAAAATATTTAAGAAGGCTATCTATTTTTTATTAAGTATTTATTTTGTATTTATACATAACCTCACTGTATTAATTTATAATGTATCATTGTTGCGTGATATTTGTGTCAATAATCGTCAAGCACAGGTGACTCCGCGTAGTGGGAGGGGCCCCCAAATCAAATTCTGCTTAGGGCCCCCAAAAGGCTCGGGCCGGCTCTGAGCCCAATTTATACTTCTGCGTCGAACTCACGGCGTAGCTACGTGCCTGCTGTGTGTAGCGCGCGTACCCTGACGTGCACCTCTCCAAAAATGTAACAATGCGTCTATTATACGCGTACCGCAAGTGCTATGATTGCTAAAACCGACAAGCTAGTGCGACAAGCGAGTGCGTTCCTGTGAAACTGTTGAGGTCATGTTCGCCTCACGCACGCGCCCTCCCGTTGCCGAAGTTGAATTGACGACGCGCAGCACAAATCATTGGAAGAGAGACTGATCCTCGGCTCGCTGTTTGTGAGTTTCCACAATCTAAATAGTTATCAGGGCGTCATCAACAGAAGGGAATTCACATGGCAGCGCATCCCCGCTAAACTAAACGCAGGCCTATCAGGTAAAGTTATGTATAATTTTAATTTAAGTTAAAAAGGCTATAGCTGCGTAGCGCACAGAAGCCGTTGCCACGGTTACTATCCATAGAGCGCCTGTCATTCACTCGCGGGGCGCTGTCTCCCTTTGTGTTCACCTGAGAGAACCTGTCAAAGCCTCTCCTCTGCTTGTTTGGGAGGGTTATTTGCTGGCTGACCAACATCCCACCCCTCCCCTCCTGTGATCATGGTTTGACTGTAGGCCTATGTGTATTCAGAGCCAGTAAGCAACGGACTTTCAAAAAAATAATAAATAAAACACTGCGTTAACGTGCGATAAGAAAATTGTTGGCACTAATTAAAAAATGCGTTAACGCGATAATAACGCGTCAACTTGCCCAGCCCTAATATATATATATATATATCTAGAGAGAGTAAAAATGCATGCTGAAATTAAATTAAAGCTAGGGTATACGATTTCAAAGATTGTTCATTATTAATATCCTCGTTTATATGCTGGTTATGGTTATATAGTACAATCCTAACAATATGAATAGAAAAAAGAATGAAAAAAATCCATTCAGTCTATTGGCTGTACAGCCGCAGAGAAGTTGACCAATGTAAGCTGTCCGGCCGGACAGCTTACATTGGTCAACTGCTCTCATCCAATTACCAGCTCCACTTGAAACTCCGCCTGGCGCTCGCGTCTCCAACCCAACCGCACCCGACCCCGCCCCCCTCCTTACGCGTGCAAGCAGCTGACAGACAGTCTATGGTCTAGAGCAGAAATAAATCAAATAAAAAATGTGGGGTCCACCATTGACCGTTGGAGGAAGCTTCAGGGAGATCTGGGACTGAAACCCGACGCTGACACGGCTGACTTTTTGTTGAGCAGGTAAACATTTATTTATACTTTTATGTTGTAACGTGTGCTACATAAATAGCCTTTTATCAGTTTGACACCTTGCTCATGCTGCGGTCGGCATTGGCAATGTTAGCAGTTTAGCATCGCCTATCACGGGTCAAAGTAATTATATTTCTTGAAGTGCTTGAATATATTTCAGTATGCCTAGCGGGTTTCTGTTCGAGCCGATCGGAATTTGAACAAGAGGGGCTTTGTGCTGCAATAACAATTACTCAAAACCTTAGCAGAACATTTCATGTGTTGCTAGTCTTGCGATGACGTGAACTCAAACGTGACATAGCTCAGGGATCAGGTAGCACAGAGGGGAGGGGTGTGTGTGTGGAGGGGCGGGATGAGTTTTTTAAAACTTCCCTACCGTCTCAGGCTTTCTCGAGCAATTTTTAACATCGTATACCATAGCTTTAAAACAAATTGCATAATATTTAATAAATTAGAAATACATAACTTGAAAATGAAATAAAAATAAACAGATTTATACTTTAAATGGCAACTTCTTGATTCTGTAACTTTCACAAATAAAGAAATGAAAAATATGAATAAAAAGAAAGTAAACACTGTACCCAACAGCGCACTCAGTAATCTGGTAAGTCTGTGTGGGAAAACATTTTTTTCAAAATGTGAAAAAAGTGGCCAAATATATACAAGTGCTGTCACGATAAAAGTCCTGGTCGCGAAACACTGGACAAACATAAAAACGTATTGATAATTGAAAAAATTACATGATTATCTCCAAAATATATATTGGTGATATATCGGTTGACCACTAATAAAGATTTTAGAGCATTAGGATTCATTAATATCACAGAAAGTCAAACTCACCTAGCAATCTATCAAGAGCACTGGTTACTGCATCTGGATCAAAACTGAAGGGCTCAACCAAGCAAGACCTGAAACACAATTTTAAGAAAAATAAAATCTAATTATCATGGCACTATAATAATAACTTAACTTGAAGTATTGACAATTATTCAGATGGAGTATCATTACCTGGGTATTTCAGCACCTTCATGAGAAGACATGGCATTGATGAAGTTCTTCATGCCTTGCGTTACAGCTATCAGACTGTAGCCAGCTTCTTCCTCCTGCACCTCCTCATCAGGCTGTGCCGTCTTACGAGTGCCATCACTCATCCTTCGACTTCCTTTCTCCTCAAGCAGCCTCTCCAGCTCCTGAGGTGAGATGTCCAACCACGCGTCACCTACAGGGGGAGATTAAGAGGACAATACTTGATTAAGACAAGACAGAAATAATATTTATGCTCAATTCACAGGCTAGATTCACTTTCAGGAAAAGCAGAGAAAAGACTTGATATGCGCAGGCCAAAGAGAAAACAATCCTCTTTTAAATAGGAGAAAAATTGGTACATACTGTCCTCTGGTGGTAGATGTGCCTCTTGGTTTTTGAGGTCTTCCAAACTGAAGGAGGCGCCCTCCAAGACTTTCAACGCCTCATCGCCAGGATTATGAATATCAGGGCTTGAGAAAGATTAAAATAATATATACACGCTATTATTTTAGAGTTTGGACTCAGTTAGATTTTCTAATGTTCACCAAGGATACATTTATTGAATCAAAATACAGTAAAAAAAATTGTTATTCTAACTTATATTAATGGCAAAAATATTGAAAAGATTCTTTGATGAAGAAAAAAGTTAAATGCAGAAGTCTTTATTGCTAATCTTGACCAATTTAATGTATTATTTCTGATAAATGATCAAACAAAATGTACTAGTATTTTCACCAACAAAAAATGGTTTAAAGCCAGTTATTTATATATTTTGCTGTAGTGTGCCAGTAGGAAATATCATTTTACATTTCCAAACATTCCTTTTGCAATTAATTGTAATAATCCAGTGAGATTTTTGTATACACAAGGAGTCTGACAACAGCCGGTATGATCTGATCTCACCATCATCGAGTCTGTGTGTGATTTGATGAAAAAAAAAAAACAGAGACAGACTAAATCCAGAAGAACTGCGGCAACATCTCCAAGATGCTTGAAGAAACCGACCTGCAAATCTACGTGAAAACTATGTGCAAGTGTACCTAAGGGTGGTCACACCAAACATTGATTTGATATATTTAATAAAAGTTCATTGATAAATAAAATCTACCTATGAGATAATTTTTTTAAAGAATCTTCACTTTACAGCATTTTTACACAAGTGCCTAAAATATTATTTCACAGTACTGTAGCTTTGCAGGTCGGTTTCTTAAAGCATCTTGGAGATGTTGCCTCAGTTCTTCTGGATTTAGTCTGTCTCAGTTATTTCTTTTTCTTCATGTAATCCCAGACAGGCTCGATGATGGTGAGATCAGATCATACCGGTTGTTGTCAGACTCCTTGTGTATACAAAAACTCACTGGATTATTACAATTAATGGCAAAAGGAATGCTTGGAAATGTAAACTACTTTGCCACACAGAAAGTAAAATGAACTCTATACTGTGACAGTAACCTATAAATAAAAAAGCCACTCTCACCGATGAGTGCTGGTTACCGACAGCCTGAAGAAACTTTCTGCTGATGTCAATAAGTCTTTATATCGAGCAGATCCTTCTAGTTCACTCTGGGTTCACACAAATAGTCAAACACATAAGTAAAAACTATATCCACACACAGATAAAATGATCTCTCAGGGAAAGGAATCTTTGCATCATCTGCTTCAAGTATTTTCAACACAGAAACTTGTTCCTACCTTAAAGTACCCATTCTTTTTAAGGCTATCTAAAAAGCCTCTCCATAATGGGTTACTGCTGACTGAAGCCTCTTGCTCTGATGAAGACTGTCCACTTTTGGAGCACATGATTTCAAAGCCATGGGCCTTAGGTATGAACACAAGGTAGAATACATTAGCACCATGTACTCTAGTTACAAAATGTATTACATGGCAAATCGTATTTCTGAGCATATGAAAAATTAATTCCAATGGTACAATCTTTGGAGAAAAACACAATCTCTATGAAATGAGATCTGCATTGTAATAGTCAGCTTTCTCTGTACACGACTCATGCCATGCACTCACTAGTTTCATTCCCAGCTCGTGAGCTCTGTACTGGGGATGAGAGCGGGCGGGAAAGGTGAAACCACTCCGCCGATCTGGAACAAAACTCTGTTGTTGCAGCTGTGCGTACAAGCATCGAGTAAACTTCACCTACAGGAAAGGGGGAAGGGAACAGATTTGTAGTAACTGGAGGAGTCCTCAATAAATATAACAAAGCTGTGGCAAAGCTGAATTTTCAGCATCATTACTCCAGTCTTCAGTGTCACATGATCCTTCAGAAATCGTTCTAGTATGCTAATTTGATGATAAAGAAACATTTCTTCTCATTGTCAATGTTGAAAACAGTTGTACTCCTTAACTTTTGTGGAAGCTGTGACATTTTATTTCAAGATTTTTTGATGAATACAGTTCAAAAGAACAGCATTAAATAAATAAATATATACATTTTATTACTTTAAATAAATATATATTTTTTACATCCTTGCTGAATAGAAGTATTAATTCATTTTTTATTTATATTCTAATTCAGACCCCCAACTTTTCACCGGTAGTGTATGTGACAGAATTCAGCAAGTATTTTCCTACATAAAGATAAATTCAGAACAAAATTTAGACTGCTTCTTACTGATGTCATAACTCTGGTGTCAGGAGGAAAGGTGCGGAAAGTTCGGCAAGCCTGGAGGTCAACAGGGTCACGCAGATAGAAAGTAGACACAGCCGGGGCTATAAGGTCAGGCCTCCTAGACAACACCACAGCGATACCCGCAGGCACGTAACAGTGGGTGCGGTGGAAATTCTGCTGGATTTTATCTGGATACCTGCACACATACACAAACAACTGTTTACTGTTTGTAAAAATAGGTTTAAAGCACTATAACAGAAACAACTGAATTGCTTATTTGAAAGTGCCCCTCTCATGCTATTTTAAAGGTCTGCAGCACCACCTCTTTTCTCACAGTATCTGAAACAGTGTGTATCAGAAATGTAACGCTCATTACCATAGAATTTCAGCTCCGGAGGCCTCCTCCTCCACACTTGTATACACAGTGATATAAACAGTAACAATGGAGTCGGTTTAACCGTATCAATCCAAGCACGAGTCCTCATCCTTTGGAAGTACATGCATGATGCAAAGTGGATTTGCTTTCCCAATTCCCAGCGCAGAAAACAACACGAACCAAACTCTTCCAGGCCTCAGCTACAACTACAGTGTTTGAGGACGGATTAAAGTCGACATTGTTCATGGGCAGCCAATGAAGACCATAGACTGGCATTATGCAAAAGTTACAAACCTACACAAGTTTGTGCAGAAAGTGAGGCTGAAATTACTAACGACTTGTTTCAGGCAGTTCTGAATCAGTTCTGTCTTTTGGGAGACAATTACTCCATTTATCGTGCACTTTGATCTCTGAAACTTTGCAGACCTTTTACATTCACCAACAGCTATATTTCACACTACATGAAGGTAATATCAGAAAAAGCATAATAGGGGCACTTTAAACAATGACATCACTCTCACCCATCCAGCCTCCTGGCCAGAGCGGAGCGTACGGGCTGTTTGGCTAAACAGCTCTCAGTGTGTGAGTGCAGCACCTCTAGAGCCTCACCCACAGCAGGCACTGAGTCTCTGGGCCAGCCAACCTCTCCAGAACGTGTACGGTTGGGTAATATGTGCAGCTCTCCCCGGTACAGGAACACCTGATAAACACAATTACAGAAATTACAAGTCATAAGCCAGCCAATAGGACTATATATACAACATTAACAAGAACAGCCTTACTCTAAAAGAGAGATTTGTATCATATTTTCTTCCTGCAAATGATAACCATCCATCACTGATTAATGCAAACTGTGGTGACAGTGCTGGAATCAAAAGTTAATATGTTAATGTTAAATGTGTAAGAGACACAGGTTAATTATTTATTTATATAGATGTGGAATTAATAATTGTGTAACATAATATTTCTGAAAACTTTGAAAATTAAGCACCAACAATATTGCTTAATGATGGTCATTCCCTGCATTTTGGGTAGCTTTTTTTGACAGTGTAATATTTTTGTTTCCAGTTAATAAACAAGTTACTGCAATATTGGATGTTATTCGAGTTCAACTCATCCTCATATATAACGGCAGTCCACAGGAATGCATCAAATCGTACAGATTGCTGCATCAAAATTGAAAAAAAAAAATACCATATTGATGCACATCAGTTGCATTTGCATGTACTTCAAAGAATACCATGGACCAAAAATCATGATAATAACATGGTACTAGTACTTAAAATGTCCAATACAAACCCTGTTTTCACTGCTGTCAGGGTCCAGCCACTTTGGCAGGTGTTCAGCTGCTTCAATCAGAATAAACTGTCCATCATTATCATAGACAACAACAGCTACATCACTAAAGGTGCGTGTGATCTCTTTTAGCAGGTAAACGATGAACCATTCATCCTCCACATTATCACCAAACTCAGTAACACCACCCAGGTGTGCAGGCACATCACCTATGGAGTGAAAATGTAAGAAAAAAAAGAAGTGACCTGTTTATAAAGGCCTCTTTGCAAACGCATGATAAAATAAGCAATTCTGTGGAGGGTATACATTCGTGACTACCACAAAGAGAAAGGCAGAAATTAAACTCACTCACTCACACACACACACACACACACACACACACACACACACATACACGTGTGTGTATTACTCTTACCTTTCTCAGGGTGGTATCTTATATTGAAGGGCTGATGTTGCCAGATGTACGGCACCAGAAGAGGGGCGATCTCAGCGAGGATGTTCTGCAGGATCTGTTTAAGTGATTTCTCATTGACTTCTGCGTCTGATGGTTGAGGGTGAGCCAGGAACAGCTGATACTGGACCGCGTCTTCGGGAATGGCAGGTCTTCTCAAAACATCCATGTTCATGTCTCATTATACGCTAAAAGCTGAGACGAGCAAAACAGATCACGTCACCGATTTGGTTCGAGGTTAATGTAACGTGCAGATGCCATGCATTTTTACGGTTTCAGCAGCATAAGATATTTGTTAATGTAGATACCAGTCTGGAAATTACCTGTGAGAGTTTATAACTTCTTCTTCTTGTTGATTTACGGCGGATAAATTATACTATAGCTTGATAAATAAACTGCTGAGAATGACGGTCATGTGGACATCTTCACTTGTTTTGAGTCTGAGCTCGCGGGATTTTCCTTACACGCCCCGGAAGTGTCGTAGTTTAGGATACAGGCCCTCAGTTCAAAATAAAGGTCGTTTTGAGCCATTTGACCTTTTGAGGTTAACAAAATATGAATGTGTAATAAATAAATGTGGTTGTATTTTACTTATTTGTTCCTCTTATTTAAGTGATAATTTACACAAAAATAAAATAACTAAAATACAATTTAGCAAAATCCATCTCTAGGGTTTGTTGTGGGAGGAAGGGGGAATAGGGAGCTGTTCCTTTAATGTTGTAAGGACGTGAAATTGTAGTCTGAGTAGAGGGAATTATGGGTAGTGTAGTCCGGAACACGCATGGTCGCGTGTGCAGCGCTGAATAGAGCGGAGGTGTATTTTTCTTTATTTTCTTGTTACATTCAGTGGAAATGAACCGAGTATTTATGTTCACTGCAACATTGAAAGTCATGTGGATGCATCATGCATGCCGAAGGGAGCAATAAAGCAGTATACTCAGGACTCTTCGTCTAACTCGTCATTTGCACGGACTTGGGTAACTGGTGAACTGTTACGCACACACATACGACTGCTGAGACGGTGAGCACAGAAGAGGAAAGGTAACCAATACATGCTAAATTAAATTATTAAGTAGTTATAATAGTTCTATTCAGCAAGGATGCATTAATTTGATCAAAAGTAACAGTGAAACATTCATAATGTTACAAAATATTTCTATTACAAATAAATGCTGTTCTTTTGAACTTTATGTACTGTTCTGTTCTGTTCTTTTCTTGAGCAGAAAATCATCATTACAATGATTTCTGAAGGATCATGTGACACTGAAGACTGGAGTAATGATCCTAAAAATTCAGCTTTGCCATCACAGGAATACATTTTATTTTCAAATATATTAAAATGTAAAAACAGTTATTTTAAATAGTAATAATATTTCACAATATTACTGTTTTTAGTGTATTTTTTATCAAATGCAGCCTTGGTGAACATAGCCTTCTTTCAAAAACATTAAAAAAAAAAACCTCTAACTCAAACTGAACCCAAATATTTTAATGATAGTGTGTACAAATAAAATTTAATTCATTGGTTGGTTGGTTACATCAAAGGAACACAAGCAAAGGTTTGTGAGCAAACAATTACCAAATGTAACAGGTGGTTAGTTAGTTAGTTAGTTACTTACTTAGTTACTTGGTTAGTTACTTAGTTAGTTATTTAGGAACATAATTTATAGATGTATTTAAAAACAATCCCAAGCAAATGCTTGATTGGCAGTCAGATGATTCAGTCAGTGTCTCTGACAGAGCCATACCTCTTTTGGCCTTTATATCTCATCTTTTCCCCTGTGTGTTGAACTGGCCATCAGAGTGTCTCTTTGGACCATTTAAACACATTATTTAATAAATCTTACACTTTAAACAGGTCCATTAACCAGGGCCCCTTGACAGTTCTTTATCATTTTTGGAAATCCAGCCCCAGGTGTGCATTAGAGTGTGCATTAGAGAGAAACCTGCACCTGCCCTGTGGTCACAAGACTCCCAATGACGAAAGAGCATTGCAGATCATTTTAAGAGGACTGTATAAAGGAGACCAAGAACAACACACTTCATCTTAAACAAAGACAGCAGGTAAGACTTTAAAATTCTGTATCACTGTAAAAAAAAATATTTTAATGATTTATCACATTTTGTCAAATTAATGTGGTTCAGATAACACAATATTTTTATTTATTAATCTCCATTGTATTAATTTACTTTTTTTATTTCAATGAACTCAAAACCAGGTAACTTTTTTAAGTTAAGTTTTTTTTTTAAGTTACAGCAACTTGTGTAATATTTAATTGCTGTATCTTGTACCCACTGCTTTCACCTCTTAAATAGACTTGAATTCCATTTATGGATATGTATATTGCTTAGAGAAAACAGGCCTATTGTATTTCTGTGCATGTTTTGAATGGTTATGTTGAGCTGTTGCGTAAATTGTTAGACACGGGTTGAATGTGATTACGTTGTACTTTGACAGTACATTTTTCACCTCAGACTCAATAAGTTTGAGCTGTACTCATATCAATATCAATAGTTTTATGTTAAAAAAGCTCCTACAGCTGAATTTTAATCCATGCATATTTTCTCTTGCACTTTTAATCTTATGTAATTCTTCCATGTTTCTTGTTTTTATTTTTACTTTCTTGTACAGCACTTTGGCCAACCCAGGTTGATTTTAAAATGTGCTTTATAAATAAAATCTTATTTTATTTGATCAATATTAGTATACTATGATCAATAATTTTGTTCCAATAGATTTATAAAACCAAATAATTGGATAAGATTGCTTTTTTTTTCATTGTAAGATTATTATTTTTTTGCTTTCAACAACTAAACAATTTTCCTATATTTTATATGAATGTTTACCTGAGAGTACGATTTTGCCTATTAAATGTCTTTGTTTCAGTTTTAGCATGGAGTGGAAAGGAAGGGTGCTGGTCCAGTTGTTAATGCTAGTGTGTGTGTTGGAGGTTAGTCTTTGCCAGCACTGGTCATACGGTTGGCTTCCTGGCGGAAAGAGAAGTGTTGGTGAAGTGGAGGCAACATTCAGGGTGAGATTATCCTCTTGTCCTCTTCTGTCTGCTGTCATTTAAACTCTGTTCATCCAACTGGTCTTTTTTTATTATTAAGTATGGGAGACCGGGAGTAACACAGGGTAGACATCAAAAACTAAGAATATTAAAAGTACTGAGATGTGTGACTAGAGTAAAAATCTGTCTCTGTCAGATGATGGATGCTGGTGACACATTGCTGTCTATTCCTGCGGACACTCCGATGGAGCAGCTTTCACCTATACACATTGTAAGAGCATGACTGTTCCTCTTTCTTATGGGAAAACATCAGCAGCTGTATTTGTGTGAAACTGTATTTGATCAGTGATGTCCCGTCTACTGTGATTACAGATGAATGAGGTGGATGCTGAAGGTTTGCCTCTGAAAGAACAGAGATTTCCCAACAGACGAGGAAGAATGTAAAAGCATAAAAGATGAAGATGAACCCTTGGAGCCAATGATAATACAATTTAGTTTTATTCCATGGGAACAACATGTTTTATTAAGTCCTGATGAAATATCCTCCTCATGGTTTTAATAAAAAGTCCAGCACTAGAGGTGCATATTTGTTCAAAATCAACCCTCGCTCATTTATCATTAGACATTAGGCTAAATGTGTTGAGAGCTGAAGCAAGAGTAACACTAATTATTCAAACAACCAAATGCCTTTCCCCCCCTCAAAATAGACAAACATTTAGCATAGGCTTTACATCCCAACTGTGCTTCCACGTAGTGGCGCTCTTGTATCCATGTTTATTACACAGTGATTTCATGGGTAAGATTTGTGACATTTATAATTTGTGTAGTCTACTCTGGAGATAATTCATTTATGCTGATATTTATAGCCTATTAAATGTGTTGTGGCCAATAAATATTAAGGGAGACCTGGGAGTGTTGTAACACGACATGAGTTTACAGACAGTTCTCTAGCTTTGCATTCATGCTAACTTCAAACCTACATGCAAAAACGTTAGCTAAATGATGCCAATGATGCCTGTTAAGACAAAATCACGTGAGTTTTTTTGTTGCGCAATGAGGGATTTATGAGGTAGGCCTAAATATGTTTCGGATAAAAACATTATCCACCAAATGAACTCATTCGATTTTTTTTTTGTTCACATTTTTAGAAATAATGTGCATCTCGGCAAATGTAGATTGTGTGGATCTTATTTCAGCAAACCTCTCATTTGTTACATCAATCCCCGCCTAGTGTTGGGGTTTAAAACTCTGTGTTTGACATTAACGCACAAAATCAGTGATTGTGTTGTACATGTCCAAGTGGGTTATATTTGTAGCAGACAAATGTAGCTACCATGTATCACATTTTGAGAGAGCATCCCCGCGGTCTCCCAGTCCCCACATAGACTACCAGTTATCTTGTTGCATTTGTTAACGGCTATGGACACCTGATCGATAGATTAAAACAGCATTTATATCAGATTGGTGGTTTGAATCATGCGTTACAAACTACGAAAACTGAATCAAGTATAATGCGAGAAACAAACACAGTCCGTCTGTTTAACTGACTTATGCATCAAGTTTAACTTTCAGTAAAGCAATTACCATGCTCAATAAAAGTGTCAACAATCTTTGACTCAGCAGCTGGCGGTAAATAAACATATAGGCTACCATATAGCGATTGAACATTTAGTCCTTCTCCAAAAGGTCTTCTAAATTTGGATTCTAATTGAGACAGCTTGACACCTTTGATAGCAGTGATGACTTTGCTCCACATAGTTCATAAAATGAAGGAGATTCATATGTGTGTGTCAGAGGTGAATGTGTGAGGTGAGATCTGGCATTGCCTCTGAACTGCACAATGGTGTGTGTGTGTGTGTGTGTGTCTGACATATGAATTAAATTTAAGTGCAATATCACCTGAGAGCGTAAAGAGTAATGAACACAGCATTATACGTTCACATTTGACAGAAACAAACTGAGAATCTCTGAGAATCAGGTGTCAAAGGTGAGGGTTAGTTGAGGTTGAGCAAAAAGCTGCTCATAAAGATTTAAAAAATAAAATAAAGTCTGAAGCATTTCTTTAAGTAAGTAACCCAAACGAATGATGTCCTGACACATTAAATGCTTTGAAGATTAAAACACCAGCATGGGACTAATGCACAGCACAGGGATCATATTGTATATCACATCATTCTGTCAATCAAAAGAGAATCTTTAGACTTTAACCAGAGTTTATTCTCATTCCGAACCATTAATCCAGTTTGATCACGTCTTACCCTGACAAATGACTTACAGCAGACTAATTACACGGATACTCCCCTATGGTTTCCCTTGTTCAAGTGTATCGTGGTAATATAGTGTTAAATCTAAATGTAAAATCTTATACCTTACATAGATTTAACCGTTTTAAATCAGTTGTTAGTATGTGGTCTTTTTTCCTCAGCAGATTAGCTTTCCATCTCTGCTGTCATGACATTTCAAAAAAGCATCACCCAATCGCTTCTTTTTTACACAATGTTTCTATAAGTTTCATGCAGTTTGAATGAGATCCGTCTCCCATAAGTTTGGTCTAAATGTTATTATACCATCAAAAAAGGTAAACATTTTTCTACAATTAACTGTTTAAAAACAAAGAAAGACAGACTTCGTTTTGTTTTTCATTTAAAATATTAATTTTCCCAAATTTAGTGTCCTGTTACAAGTTTTTATAGCATTAAAGGAACAAATTCAATATAAATATAAATTAAATATATACACACATTACCCAACCTTTTAAAAAATATAATTTTTTTATTATTATTTTCATGTTTATTGTACAAAATTACACATTACTCTGGGTTTTAACAACACAAACAAAACAAACAAAAAGTATATTATAATGAATAGAAAATAAAACAGTACATTTTTTTTCTGATCATGTACTGAAAAGAAGAAAATAAAAGAGTTTCAGACTCATGGAAAATGTCACAGGAAATTAATACAGATATAGATTAAGACACACCTCTCACTCAGAGTTATGATAACAGCTCCCACACTTCACTGAATGATTTGAAATTACAGGGAGGGTTTGTGTTCACTGAGCACGATCCAACTGTTTTTCTGTCAGGCACAAATTGCTGTTCTGTAAGGTGGCATGGTGCCGTAAGTGAAGACTTAGTGAGAGATCAGCACAGCTTCAGGCAGTGGATGCAGCTCATGTCACATATGATCAAACACAATATAATGCAGTATACACTACTGACTGTGGATATCTCACCAGGGACGCCCTTCTTTCATCCTCCCATTAAAGAGATCACAACTGTGTGTTTGACATCCAGAGGAACTATGAACTCTTTTGAAATACGTGAAGTGTTAGCATGGCATGCTAAACAGTGATTCTCGGACTGTTTGACCCTCGACCATATGCAGTATGCATTTGAAAAGTTTTGGACTGAAATGAAATGCTTTATGTGTAAAAAAAAAAAAAAAAAAACACTGGTAGAGGAAATCTTTGATATTTGTTCTTGAGAAAATAAATGATTTTTCATTATGACACATTATGGAGAAACACAAAATAAAACTCGCCACTGATACATGTATTTATCAGTACATTTATCAGTTTGACAAAATAGATTTTGCCATCACAGGAATAAATTACATTTTAAAATATATTCAAATAAACAGTTATTTTAAACTAACAATATTTCACAATATTACTGTTTTTTTTTTATCAAATAAATGCAGTCTTGGTGGCCCTAAGAGACTTTTTTTCAAAAACATTAAAACATATTAATTAAATATTTCACGCTTTTGACCGGTAGTGCAGATAATTGATCCACCATTAATAAACATTTAATTTGCTTTACAGAGCTGTTTATTCATAAAACTCTAGTTAGCATAACTTATATATGCATAACCTGCTACAAAAATGTCATATATGAATTTCAGGAATAAAAGATTACAAAATATGCAACAATAAAAAAAAAGATTTGGCAATTTCTTTAAAATAACTTTCTGTAATCCTTTGGATTAAACATCTTGTTTATAAAATTATTTTTCAAATCACATTTAACAATGTCAATGTAACACTGACAACCATAACAACAACTAATCAAACCACCTGCTCTCAAAAACACAATTCCAAACAGATTCCTCTAAAACTATAGACAATATATGGATTATAACAAAGAGTTTGTTCTCTCAATTGGAATATAATTTGTCCAAACAATCAAAAATCTGTCATAATGTTTTTCAAACTCAGACTTCCTAAAAAAAAAAAAAAAGTTTGTGAACAAACTTGAGAAGCAGCATGAAAATTGTGGGCTCCATCCGATGGATTATTCACTCTTTGAAGCATTGAGCTCCAATGCTTTTTTCTCATGAGTGAGCAACCAAACTTTAATGTCATCTCCCTTTCCTCCCATGTATGATCCACTGTCCCCTGAACTGCGCAGCACCCGGTGGCAAGGCACTATCAGTGGAATCTGAGAGAACAACAGAGAAAAAGATGCATCAGATGAGATAAATGATAAAATGATAAAATCTGTCATGATGATCATTCCAACAAAAGTCACAGGGTTTTTCTTCATGGCTGAGCCCACGGCTCGCACAGCATTTGGATTCCCAATCATTTCAGCAAGCTGCTTGTACGAGACCGTTTTCCCAAGCCCCACTTCCTTCAACAGAGTCCACAGCACATGCGCTTTAAAAGAATCTGCGAAATAGAGACAGGGAGGAAAGCAGTGAAAAACAGTGGCACCTAAAGTGGGCTGTGTTTCTCAAAAGCATCGTGAGCCAAGTTGATCATATGGTTGATGGCGATGGTTCTACGATCTACTTAGGATTAAGGTGTTTTTGAGTTCAATTAGGACAATTAAGTAGCTTTCATAAAAACATTACTGGTGTGCATCTTGAGAAAAAACAATGGCAAGTTGCTTTCAGTTAAAACAGCTCAAACATGCATTTCAGTCTGGGACTAGGCTTAAGCTTTGTCTGTGAAACCGAGCATAAATAAGTCACAGGTGATGTGTGTATATGACTAACCGCTCTGCATTTGTGGATGGTGTATGGGAGGCAGAGGAAAAGTGCTGATGGACTCGGGTTTCATGAAGTAGCACTGAAGCCAGTCAACACAGGACTGTAACTCAGGGCTCATTTCTGACTGGCCAACAGGGCGTACACTACAACAGGATAGGCTATACTTTACAGTCAGCATGAAACAGAAGTTACAATAGACATTTCTTCACTATTGTGATGTACATCTGAGTGAAAAGGCATCTCGAACAAGGAAAAATGTAGGGCAGGACTTGATTTTGACCATGGAGAAGAATTAATTGGGTCATTGGATCGTCGTTGTGGTTTGCTATTGCTTTGATCTCACATGAGTGACAGGTTGTCCTGCCCTCAAGCCAGTAAACATGTCATTAGAGAAGAG
Source organism: Tiaroga cobitis (assembly GCA_030578255.1). Lineage (NCBI taxonomy): Eukaryota > Metazoa > Chordata > Actinopteri > Cypriniformes > Leuciscidae > Tiaroga > Tiaroga cobitis. The sequence goes on along the minus strand of CM060607.1, from coordinate 23,189,295 downwards.
ATGTTGTTGGCAAAAATAGTGAAAGTTATTTTGATTAAAGATTGTTAGGGCACGCAACTTTAATAATAATAAGATACTAATAATGATGTGCATGGATAAATCATTTATATTAAATACTGCAAAATTCCATAAAACATAAGAATTGTCAATTTTGACTTCACTTGTGACTTTAAGCTTTCTGTGTTTATGTGAACACCTTTACAATTAAAAACAAGTAATTTAATTCACAAACCACATCCCCTAGGTTATTATTATAATACTTCCTCAATTGATAGAACCTGTGGCATGCAATTTATCACCACAGAATGTTAACCCATAAATCAGTTATTTTTCAGTTTTAAAAAACTGCTCAAAGGGAATTTAAGAAGTATATATGGCAAGGCAAGGGTTTAAAAACAGAAATGTACATCTTATAAATTGCTTGATTCGATTCAGTTTCGAATAACTTCATTGCTCCCATAACTGCACTTTAATTGTAGTTTACATATTGTATTGTACAATTTGTGTGCATGTTTGTGAGAGTTACCTCTCATCCTTATCTGTTCCCAGTTTGATATCAATGGTGTGGACTCCCTTCTCACAGCCGCTCAGCAGGATTTCCCCCACTGGCGAGCAGAGAGTCACATCACGCAGCACACAATGACCGCTGCCAGTCATCGCAAACTGCAAACAGCAAGCAATCTGTTGTCAAAACGCCGTCAAACACATGCAATATATACTAGTAAAGTACTGTTACTCATTCGTTACCGAAAATTTTCACTTCCTGCTTAGAAAATAAACAAATCAGGAGAACTGACCAATCGCAGCACAGCATGTTTGTGCTCAGTTCTGTGATTGGACAATATTGCTCTCAGCAAGCCTCACTGATGCAGACCGCCGAAAGGGGGCCAGTAGCGGCATGATAATATCCATAATTGACATATGTTGGTCTAGCAAGTCAATAACAGAAAAAAGGCTATAATCTTGAATCATACATCAACTCTTATTAGTCCAAATAAAGAGGACTACAATAGACATTTTATACTACTCATTTTGCACATAATTTCATAAAGGACAAGACAAATGTGTGTAATGTAAACAATTGACACTGGGTTGTAAAGGGTTTTGAACATCCACAACAGTGGATAATTGTGGTCATGACACAGTTATCACACAATTGTGTTCTTTGGTGTTTACGAGTGTGCAGCCTCCTCTCTAATGCACAGGGAGGACACACTCAGATTTATGAGACAAACTCCATATTCAGCATTTATTTCTGATGCCTCCTCCTCATAGTAAAACTTGATGGTTGATGGAGGGCTTATCTGAGAATTCAGTGAAGTATCTTACAGAAAACAAGCAGAGCTGCCTCCCATAACATGAGCAATTCTCAACAAATATGATAATTTAATGAGACATGAAGAATAGATTTGTCGAGAGAGGGGCCATGTGGAACCTGGGCTTCAATGAATCTTCATTAGAAAATAACTACTGGCATTGTCATGTTATCAGTTAGTCAAGTACGAATCTATTTCCAGTGTTTTGACCTTTTTCTTTCCCTTAAATAGTAGTATGTTTTTTAAAGACAAATGTTCTTATAAAATCTAGGTTTAAGTGTAAGAAATGGTCTTATATATTGGTATATATACAGAGTGATGGAAAAATATTTCCTCATACACTACCGTTCAAAGGTTTGTGCAACAAGGACAAAAAATGTACAAAATGTGACAGTAAAACACACCACTTGTTCCACAAAAATATTAAGCAACACAATAATTTTCAACACAGATAAAAATAAATGTTTTGAGCACCAAATCAGCATTTTAGAATGATTACTGAAGGATTCATGTGACACTGAAGACTGGAGTAATGATGCAGAAAATCACAGGAATAAAACAATTGCTTTATCACCAACCAACACGATTTAGTTTATTGTTTTTGTATTGCTTGCACTGAGAAAACATTCAACATTCAAAATAGATGTTGTTGTTCCCACACCACAAAGAGTCTGAGTTTTTGAGTCTGAGTTTGCTCAGACACAAAGAGTCTGAGCAAACTCCTTCACTTCTGAGTTTGCCCATGTGAGAGAGCGACTGGTGTCACTAGTCCATGCAAGGCTGTAAAAGACAAACAGAGAATAGACATGAATCTGTCAAATGTTCACACTCCACAAATTTATATGTGTGTATGCACTTCACACTCCCTAAGGCAGTGTGTGTGTGTGTGTGTGTGTGTGTGTGTGTGTGTGTGTGTGTGTGTGTGTGTGTGTGTGTGTGTATATATATATATATATATATATATATATATATAGCTGATATGCTGATATCACACTTTATGCAGTAAATAAAGGGACAATGTAGAGGTGGACAAGAAGAGCAGGAGAGAGGAGTTGTGTGTATATATGTGTATTGTGCTCTCACTGTGCAAATGGGAAGACTTGAACTTGCTGTTGAAGACTGCATCTTCAGAACTGGAGCAAATGCACTTTTTTGCTTCACTATAGAACCACAAGAAAGAGAAAGAAGACAAGGAAGGATTAAAAAAACATCTGAAACCACCAAAATATATATTTGTCTTCAGGAGTGTAAATAATTGCTTATGATCATTACATATGCAATTTGACCATGATTCAGTTTAATAATGTCATGAAAAGCAGAAGTAGAAAAGTAAGCAAAATTCAAAAAGCAACATTTGTTAAGATACATTTTGAATGTTGGCTTTTTGGGGAAAAAAGTCTTGAGGTTCGACAGTTGATAGAAGAGAAAGACGTGTTCTTACCGATGTAGTGTTGTGTGTCCTCTGTGGGACTATCTAAGAATGCTTGTGTGGCAGCCATGGAGAAGTTTGGCACAGAGGAAGTTTGGCGTCCGTGTGTTTGTGTGTGCCCAGCCATGGATGGGTGTGTGTTTGAGTGTGAGTGCCTTGGCATGTTGGAGTGAAGGTGCGAATGTGCGTGTGCGCATGTGTTGATATTAGTGAAATCAGGCTGTTGGGATGTGCTGCCTAAAACAAAGCCAGTGTTTGAACTCCGACTGAATCCCACTGAAAGAGACATTCATTTATTAAAACACTGTTGTGTGGCATATGTACAGTACCATACTCACATGCACACATATTGCATACCTCGTTCTACATCCTGTGAAACCTCTGTGTTCGCAGTTAACTGTCCATTAAAAGAGTTTACACCCATTATCCTGTGTGAATTTGTGTGGGATGGGTTTCGTGGGCTCCCATGGAGTGCCTCTGCTATGTCGGACGCACGCTTCAGAATCATCTCCTATTGTCAGGCACATATAGAAGTACAGAAATGACAACACTTCCCACTCTGGATTTCAGCACTCGCATCGATTTTTGTATTTTAAAAGCCTTTATTTGCCAGGCTACAAAAGCAGATATTAAAAATTTATGTTTTTAATATGCACCCAGACGCACTCTCTGACAATATTTTTTCTTATTACTAATCGATATTGTCTATTTGGGTAGCAAGCCTGAGTAAAAAAAATGTAAATGTTGATATAAAAAATGCTGTTCACCTGGTTGTTGTGAGGCATTCCATAAAATGTCTCTATGAGATCAGCTGCTCTCTTCAGTAAGACCTCCTGTCAATCAAAAATAAAATAAAATGATATAAAATAAAACAAATACAGCTATTTGTGTATTTCCAAAAGTCAAATAAAACGGTGAGCACAGAATAATTTCTTCATTTGGAAATATCAGTTGGTGATTAGACATGCTTTTTTATGACTTAAAGCTGCAGTAGGGAGTCTTGAGAAAACGTTGACTTAGCCTGAAAATTTGAACAAGCACAACTTCCAGGTCCCACCCCCTTGCTCTCTGCTGCGCTACAGCCCTCCCTCCACAGCTCGTCCTCCACAGCGGAGCCTGTCGTGAACGCGCATGCTAGTAAACAGGGCCACCGATGACGGCGGATAAAAAGTTATATGGCACATTCACTAATAGGGACTAAATGTCAATAATATGCTTTACATTGACTATGGCCTGCCCATACTTTGACTACAAACTTGGTCCTCAAATCATTATGTATTTTCCAATAGCCTACATGTAACTTTATAACGTTGCACTCTTTCTATAAGTTATAAATAGCTAGTAAGATAACGTTAATATAACGGTAACTAACGTTACAGCATGTAAGTAATTATTCTAGCGATATATAATGCTAGATAAGGTGTGCTAGTACATTATTTCAGCAACATGACAAGCCAGTGAATTAGCAGGTTTCAATTGTTGCTTAGCAGAGTGCGTGACATTTTATCTACATGTTATGCGGCTAGAGTTTTGACACCGAGTCAATGGGCTCTGCGTAATTCTTTCTTTTTCGGTTGTTTATCGTCATCAGTCTTTTTCATTTTACCTCTTTGTTTTATGAGCAGGTGTCACTCGAGAATTGGCAGTTTAGGTTGTTTCTCCGTCATAAGCACAGCTGCAGCACGCCGGCAATCTTGAGTTTGAACGACGGCTCGCGCTCCGGCGTTCGCGCTGTGCAAGAGAGGGGTGTGATCAGCGCGTACACGAGCGTGACTGACACTGCTAAGACATGCCTCCTGGCTCTCATTGGTTGTTTCTGACCGGGAGCGTGTATTTCTTGCAAATGGCAATAGGACCACTGGGAGGAGCCAGAGAAGCTTGATTTTTACACAGATTATCTGTCTCATATTCTACTGTCAGGACATAATGACAGTTTTAGCAAATACATGTTTTCAAAAGTTACCTACTGGAGCTTTAATAGTTCACCCAAAAATGAAAATTCTGATTGTCATCATTTACTCACCCTCAAGTTGTTCCAAACCTGTATACATTTCTTTGTTCTGCTGAACACAAAGATAGATATTTGAATAAATCTTTGAAACAAATCTCGGACCTCGTTGACAATCATAGTATTTTTTATAAAGTCGGCATGAAATCAAATCTGACAAATCTTCTTTTTATATGTAATATTATAGTGTTTATTATAAATGATTTATCCGTGCACTTCATTATTTTTTTTAAATTCATGTACCCTTGAAATCTTTAATCAAATACATTACCCTTCCCTCCCCCATCGAAACGACCTCTCTCTCTTTTGGTCACGTGGAATGGCAAAAGGGTGCGGCCAGATCCGATGAGGGTGCGGCTATCGGTGCACCGCCTCTCAGAGAATCGCATTCAAATTGTTTGCAACGCTCAACCTCCAACGATCCAATCAATTCCCGAAGGATGAAATCAAGCCCTGCCCTACATTTTTTTCTAATTTCAGAAGCCGTTTCACTTGGATATACGTCATGACAAGGAAAAAATGACAATCTCAACTTCCGTTTCACGCCGACTTTAAACCTACTAGTCAATGGGGCCAATCTACTGTTTTGGTTACCAACACTCTTCAAAATATCTTCCTTTTGTGTTCAGCAGAAAGAAAAAAAACAAAATATTTTTTTGAACAGGTTTGGGACAACTTGAGGGAAACTATCTCTTTCAATTTTAATTAAACACTTCAAGAAGAATCTAGAACAGCTAAAACAGAACACAGAATATGTGAAGAAATAAAATGAAAATTGAGAAATGGGAAGTCCACTTAGTATTTCTGGCTCACTTTTGGAAGTCTTTCCACATCACCAGGATGATGAGAAATGACCTTCTGCAGCCGCTGGAACCCGTAGTCAATGGTTGGCTCATTTAAAGCTTAAACAGAGGAACAAATTTCTCAGTTAAACTCAAATGCATTTGCCAGCAACAAAACAAATGAGAATCTCTAAAAGTCCAAAAAGGCATTATGTAACATAATACGGTTACACATATTCTTAAAAAATATTGTATAACTACGATTACAGTAAATTGCTAAGTTTTTTTATTTTTTTATATTCTCGCAAACTCATAATTCTCACCAGTGTAAACAAAACGTCCTGGAGGTCCCCTGCAGAACCGTTTGGATCTGTAGGACAGTGTAACTTCCACAACACCAGGGATGTGACGAGGTGGAGTCTGCACACGAATCGCATGTGGTGTGATGACCTGTCACAAAACAGAAAAAGTCATCAGGAAGTATAGAAATTCGATTTGTGGGAGATCTGTGGTGGCGGATGGATGGATTCGATTTGACCAAGAAAAAAAAAAAATGAACAACTGGAATGATGAGGCTAAAGATGAAACACAAAAATGTATTTATAGTAATTCTTTGATTGGCAACAGAGCTTGAGACTGTTACACACCTCACTCCAGACCAGCATTGTTCCGAAAACCACCTGTAGACCATCGAAGAACTGATCTCCAATAATAATCACTGAGGCTCCACCTGAAGTCCAACCTTCACTCGGACTGATGGCCTTGATGCAGGGGATCTCTGCTACATTCACACACACATATTAGCTCAATACACTGAATAACAGTATTGCACATTACAGATACAGAGTGTAAATAATTGCAATAAATCATTTTTTTTATGTAAAGGTGTATAAAAACAGACTTTTTAATGTTATTTTTTAGAGTCAGCATAAATGCAATCCAATAATTGGCCTTAACTATTTGAAACAATAGGCCTATATTAAACAACAAACACTAAACAAACCAAATATTTGGTAGCATTTCTTCTACTATAGAGAGCCTAAGTCCCTCCCCTCCGCTTTCGACTCATGGGACCTTATTTCGGAAAAAATATGTATGGTAGTCAATGGCGAGAGACAACTTATCTTTTTATTGCGTCTGAACTGTGCCCTGAATTACACATAATGATGTTTGTCAATTTAAAAGATAATTCTGAAAGTTAAGAAAGTCGCAGTTTGTCATAAAACAGAAGAGTAACATTTAGTTTTATGTGAAAATCGCTCAATGAACTACATCTCCTGGGAAGCGAAACAACGAGCAAGATCCGTTGCTCGTATGTGTGCAGTCTGGTACAAAACACTCAGGCATGACGGCGTAACATTACGATTATAACGTAAGACTATAGAAAAAATGACAGACGTTAGCTTCAGTAAAGTTAGCTTCATTCATTGAGAGAAAATGTGCGCCTTTTCTGTTTGTAGTCTTTGTAATTAAGTATTTTCACAGTCTTATGGTGCTATGGTACGTGCTATGGTAATTATTGTAAATACCAAAAGCCGACATGGAAAATGCACATGAACACCCCCACATGTGGTATTTTCCCATGGGCAACTCGTAGAACATTTTGATGCACGAGTTGCCGAGATGAGATAACCTTTGACTTTTTCAAAATGGCGGAGAGCAACGCGAGAGTCGTGAATGGTAAAAATATGTACTATTCATGATCTAGATTCTAGAAAATATACAGCATATTATTTACCGTTTGAGTTTTGATAAATCATTTTCTTGCTGTAGCAGATGACTTAAGCAATCTAAAATAGTTTTAGCTAAATAACAGGTCTGGATCTCCATCTTTTTACCACATTACGACAACAAAAGCACTTGAACGCAACACACTGGTAAATACCAGTTGTTCACAAGTGGAAAATATCATATTTTCCATAGCACGTGAACGCAGCATTATACCTCAACAGTTTTACATCATTCACTTTAAAATGTATCTTTTAAATTGACAAACATCATATGTGCAATTCAAACGAGATCAAAATATTTGTTGTCTCTCGCCATTGACTACCATACAATATTTTTCCGAAATAAGGTCCCATGGTGGTCGGCCGGAAGGGGAGGGACTTAGGCTCTCTATATATTTAACTATACATTGTCATATGAACAAACAGTCAGTAACTACACTGATTTGAATTGCATAGTTAGGTGTGGGTTTGATTCAGAACCGATTCATTAGAGTAGGTCATTTGTCTCTAATTCGGACTACACATGTTGTTCTATAAATGTTTTTGATTCACTAAAAGGAACGGACTCATCAGGGTCATTCATTATGTAATCAAAATACACTGGTCACTGTGTATGTTTCTGAACTGGTTCATAAGAGTCATTTTTTCGGGGATCAGACTACACTTGTCACACCTTATGTGTCGCGCTGTCGATTCAATAACGGTGTAGAGGTGCCGCTGAATAAGTTTTGCTATAATTAGAGTATTTTGGTACAATATAGTATGGAAGGCAAGTGCAGCAACTGTTAGCAAAACAAAACAAAAAACAGTTACATTACATGTTCTTAACTGTACTGATTAACTGTATTTCCACTTTCACACTCTCTCTCTCTCTCTCAATGATCCAGCACCAACACTGTTCTTTTGGTGTAATTTTGATAAATTATACAAAAAGTTGCAGATATCTTTGTGATTACTGTACCTTCAATTAACTCAAATCGTCTTCTGCCATGCTTAGAATTGTTATGGACAAATATGTTATCAGAAACGGCTAGAATGTGGCCCTTAACAGAGGCTGTGGTAGAGACCAGCACCTGCAATGCACAGTACATTTTAGTGTAGTGCAGGAAATGTAGCACACAAAAGAATATTTTGATGTTGGACAAGGATGGTTAAATACATTTCCTACATTTTTGAATTGATTAAATTAATGCAAGCTACATTTATATTTTTTACCATTGTGGTTTTAATCTAAAGTGTGATCCAGGACTATAAGGGACAGTCTATTTTTTTATTTTAAAAAACGAAAACATGTTAATTAAATTTATTGGTCACACTACTTTTAAGATGAAAACAATACTTTTCATCTATAATGTTAATCTCAGCAATTACTAATACATTTTTAAGATCAAAAGTATGTTAACATTAGTTAATGCACTGAACTAACATTTTTATTAGCTAACTACAGTAACAAAGGTTAATAAATGCATTAAAAATATATTGCACATTGTTAGTTCATGTTAGTATTATTGTAAAGTGTTACCAATCTATTATCAGACACATAAAGGACATCAGTAATATGATTATTGAACTTTTTGTGTGTACCTGGAAACGACGTGTGTCTCGTGGGTTCCCTGCGTTCCTCAGGCAATTTTGATTACATTTGAGAAAAAATTTCAAGAAGAACCTAAATATAAAATAAAAAGAAAAGGGCATAATTTGGATGGCAAGACTAACACCTTTCCTCTGCAAACATGTGAAGGTACAGTATGAGTGGATTAGGGAACGGAGAAAAAGAGAATGATGTAGAGTACAAACTGTCTGTCTGATTTTATCCGCAATGCTGATAAATCCTAGCTCATTAAACAATCAACTTTTTCTCTTACACATATTACACTATATACATTTCATACTCAATTAAAATGTTATAGAATGTAACTGATTGTCCTACCTGTCAATAATCACGGGGTCTGAAGGCGTTTCATTCCTGTTTCCACAACTTTTCTTATCACAACATCGGCTGTAATATTCACAGATAAAGACACACACAATTATCACTGCATCATTTTTTTTAAAGTAACCTGCATATTGCAATTAAAGCAAACAAACGCTAAATTGTAAAGAATATTTTATGAGTATACGTGTTTGTTTGCAGCATGCATGGGATTGTGTCTATTAGTGTGTAATAGTGCAGATTGACAAAAGTTACCTGCACATTGTCTCATGAGTGAGAAGAACACGACGCATTTCAGGGTTTTTATCATGACCTTCAAACATAATTGCCTGACATAGTAGAGGTAATGTAAGCAAATGGCAGGTTAATGTTATGCATAATAAAATATATATAAAACGTATCATGATAATATCTATGAGTATTTCAAATATCATCTTAGCTCTGTGAACAAAGCATGTTTTTTTTAAACATTTAATCTTGACTGAAGCGAACTTTCAATGCTAAGATGCATACCACATTCTTGCAAATAATATGAAAGTGCCGAAATTGTTTTACCTGTTTGGTCACAGAGTCTATCAAACGGATGTACAGATCTTGCTCAGTTCTGACACCTAAATGACAGGAGAATAATAGCACAACATCAGCACAAAAACGACATACAAATGACAGTTCAAAGTAAGTGTATTTCTATAGTAATAGTAGACTATTTGTAATGCAGGCATTACTCACCATTGTTGTACAGTAACTGGAGTTTATAATGGATTCCATTGTTTGTTTTTTCACTTACTGGCTCCTAAATCAAACAGAAAAAACAAACAAATATATGCTTTGTCTTACATGGCATCATAACTTCTAATCTAGTCAAACCCAATGTTTCATATATTCCACATTTTTCCTCAGGGACCCGTTGTAACATCCTACAAGGTAAAAAAAAAAAAGGATGACATCTAGTCGAGAAGACTAGTAATACTATTCACGTTAATCAGATATTGGTTGTGTTTGAAATCGCCCCTATACCCTCATATCAATATCATATTTATTTCTAGAACACAGTTCCAGTAGTGGGATTGAATGTAAGATTGAATAAGTGCACTCAATAACGTCCACAATGGTTTCAGACACCCAAATGGCTGTTCCCTCAAATAGTGCCCTATTTAAAGTCTCCATGAAAAGTGTTTTGGATTTTGGTATGAATATATTAGCCTTAGGCCTACTGTTATCTATAAGCTAGTGTGCTCCAAAACAATGACAAAATTCGCATTTAGAAGACCAAACCCAACGTTGAAAATGAAAATCAGGTTGATGTCAGAATCCAACGTCAGATTGACGTTAATCTCCAACGTTGGACAGTCGTTGTATTGTGCATCTGATTCTGACGTCAACCCGACTTTCATTTCCAACCATCGTCTCTCCGTCGGATTCTGGCGTCAACCCGATTTGCAACCAAAATGCAACCCCTGCAACCAAAATCTTCCCCTGACTGACGTTACTACTTTCTACTCAAGGACCTTGACAGAAATGTAGTGGAGAAAAAAGTACGATATTTGTCTTTAAAAAAATAATACTCAAGTAAAGAACAGACACTCAAAAAGTGTACTAAAGTAGCTACTCAAGTAAATGTACTTTGTTACTGTCCACCTCTGCTCCTCACCTTCTCCTTTTCAACAAAGTCCACAAATGCAGTGTGCTCAGTCTCCACAGACTGACCTTGACTGTCATATAAAGCCAACACGAAGTGAAAAAAGTTTGACTTGCGCAGGTTGGCGGGCGGCTGTTTCTCGAAGTACGCCCGGGCAAGACCAACACCTCTGTTGGAAAAAGAGCAACTAGTTATTTGCAGTTTAAAATTAAGTAGGCCTACTTGAGTGCTGCTGCCATTAAAGCAAATTATGTATAGCAAATGATGTATACTTTATATTAGGTGTCTTTACTGTGTACTTACATCAAAAAAATTGTTAGGTACATAGTGCTTATTGTGTTGAAAAACACTTTTGCTGCTATTGAGGATACGGGTTAGGGACAGTTTATGGGTAGGTTTAAGGGTGGCTTGTGGTAAAGCAAGGGTCAATAGTGTAATTATAGATGTCATTAATTAATTACTGCTGTAAATGACTTGCAGATTTTTTAAAATATAAATAATAATTTGATACAATTAACTTTTTTAAATATATATTTTTAGTAATTCCTGCATGTAATTACATTTGTAATTAATTGCAAGTAATTACATGCATACCATCTAAGTTAACCTACTCATACCAAGCTATCCCACCTCATTAGCAGCAAAAGAACATGAACACAATAAGCATATTATACCTAGCATTTTTTTTTTAACTTAAGGTCATAGGTAAAGACACCTAATATAAAGTGGGACCTAGTTTTTATAGAATGAAATAAATAAGTAGCTTAATTAAAATTTTCACATAAATTGCAAAATGGCATTAAAGTTGACTGGAATAAGAAATGGACAAGATAATGGGATGCACCTGCTTACCTCTGGGCAGAAAGGTTACCCTCTTCCAGCCCGAGGAGAGCTGAGCCCAGAGCAGACCTGACCTCCTGCTTCATCACTCCCAGTCCACAGGCATGCAAGAGAACAGCTGACAACGAAGTTCCTTCTCCCTCAGGACTGCCGTCTGTAGACAACCCAAACCGCATGAGAATGGGTTGGTTAGGTCAGGTCACTAATGTGCTGTATGGGCGTGGCCGTGACGCACAGAGACGTATAACAGTCACGCTGTAAAGCACTTTGCAAGTTGGAAACCGTGCAGCGCGCGCTGCTGCATCCAATGATTACGTGAATAACGTGAGTTATTTCATTCTTCACCTGCTGCTGCTGATGATCATGGATGATTTTTTTTAAATTATATACCATTTAAAAATGTTTTATATGCCATTAAAAATCATCCATGTAGCCAGGCTATACAACTGTAATTTTTTGTTTGCATTAAACACTAAATATAGGCTAATTAAACCATCCATAACTCAGATGGCCTATATTCAAAATGTAATTTTCCAAGTATTAATACAAATAAATCTTCAGAATGAATAAATAATCCAAATAGACTTTCGAACATCATGAGTTTGATAATAGTTTGATGCTGAAGAGTGACTAATTTTGTATGTGCGAAACAGCATAATTATTATTTTTTTTTTAATATTATTTTTAAAATATTATTTAAAAAAATAACTAAAGTTTTAAACTTTTAAATGTTCACACTTAAGAAAGGCATTAATGAAACCTCATGCTATTCATAATGTCAAATGATCAAGTCCTCAATTTCATTATTATTCTTTTTTTTCTCCCTCCAAAACAAAAAGGCAATCTTTGGTAAAATAAAAATAAATAAGTGAAAAGGAAAGCATTAAAAGAAAACAGCAAGAGATGCGTGTAATTAGAAACGGTTCTACATACTATTCCCAAATTAATTTAAATCAAAATAATTGAATCAAGGGTTGAAGTACTGTAGCTCTAAAAGGCGATTTCCAAGTCCATGCTGTCACACAATTACTTCTGTAGGCCATGTCATTTGATAATTAAAATAGCTGTGATGGTTTCTCGTTAAGCTGTTTCTTCATTAGTTACGTTTAGTTATATATTTCAGATTGCATTGTTATGCTGAATATGTACAGTTATCCATTTTTGGAGTACTTCAGTTACAAATATACTTCATTAACAAAACACGGGTTGCTTATAATTGAAACCTATGTTGCCAATAGTCATATAATTCATTAAGTCAGTCACTGATTGGTTGTTTGAAATAATTACGTTAGTTTGGTGCATTTTAGAGAAAGCTAGTTCCAAACTAGAATCAAGCAGGGTGAACGTCACAGAAAAAAACAGGATCATACCGCCACCCGCTGTCCCAGAAATGCCAGTACAAAATATAAGACGATTCTAGAGTTTGGCAGCAACTGAAACACTGTTAATGTTCTGTAAAAAATATATGTTTTTCGTGCTGTACCTAAAAATGTTTGCTTATACCACCAATGAGTAAAACATAAAAGCTCACTGAATATTGATGACAAATGAAGTATTTTTTATTTACCTGGTATGATTTCTCTCAAACATACATTTGCATTTTTAAAAAATAGTGATTCGGAATGCTGTAAAAAAGCAGGTCAGCTGAAGGACTACAATGTGACCTGGTAAGTAAAACAATATTCATGCTGATGCATTTAACAAATATTTTTAATTTCAAGCAAAAATCTGAAATCTATTAGGCATATTTCCTGATATCCATACACAACTGGATTCATCTTTATTAATTCTGTGCCAAAATCCTCGCAGGAGAACCAAAGAAAAAAACAATGCTGAGAGTTTTTGTCTCTCATCTTATTTTCACAGTGTCCTCTTACATAGTCCTGAATTTCTCCTGGAGGAAAACAAAAGTGTTCCAGCAAAAAGCTGTAGGGATCTTTCTAGAGACTATCCCAGAGTGACACTGACACACAACATACACACGCATTCATCTGCTATGACTCAGATAACAGAGCATTGAGTGGAGAGGCGCCGTCCAATACAGATCCTGCAGAGAGAGATTAAAAATAGTCAAACAGTGAACAAAAGAGCAGCAAGCAAAAAGTCAGACTTTGTAAGTTCATAAGTGTCTTACCCCAACCCAAGCATGAAGATGTGTGTCAAAACTAGAGAGGGTAACAGTAACTTCAGCAAGTTTGTGTTCATTTCTTTGTCGTTTTTGTCTGAGTTTCTGCTGCACAATCTGTTCCGCTTTGGCCGTTTAATAATCAGTGCTGGTGGTGGTACATTCTCTGGCCGGCTGGACCAGTCACAGATTCTTGCGACAGTCTCAACTTCCTGTTTGCTCTCTGGTACAACTTCCCCCTGGGGGTGAAAGAGCAGGTGAAAGATCTTTGGCAATTTCACTACCACTGATGTCTAGTCTAGTCATTTTAGCTTTGAAAGTCCGTAATGCAGTCAAAACATAGAATGTTTATAGTGGTGAAACAAGAATCAGCATACATATGGCGGTTAAATTAGATCTCCATATGCCCATTTTGCAGCGAGGTCTGGCTGTGAGACCTCTAAAAAACCTGCATGTATATATCATATTGGAATCTTATTAAAAAATAGAGGTTGCTCCAAGAACAAATTCATGATTTTACATGTATGGCAGGGGATGATAAGTAATTAATGCAAAATTTGTTCCACTTAAACCCACTGTTCCTGACTATAAGGTTTGTGATTTTTTTATATATCTTTTTAAATGCAAGCTTATGCAATAAAGTAATTTTTTACCTGTGCATTGGCTTGTGTTGAAGGAGGCTGTGTGTTGAAGGAGGCTGCACTGATGAGTGGAGGTGTCTGGACATGTCGAGGACTAGGAGCAAATAAATAACAGCCACTGTGGTTAGAATAATCATACAAGTCCTTGTCTTGCTTTACACCGATCTCTTGAAGTGGTTTGTACACACCTGCTGCAGTGAGAGCTTGTCCGTGAACTACTGCTGGATTCCCGCTGTGCTTCCAGAAGCATTTTCTCCAGGTCTGTGATATCAGACAGGGATGGTGTGTCCTCACTGTGTTCACTACATGAATCAAAGTGGAGCTCCACCCATGAGTCTGGTGGAGAAAAGTACATCAAAGTATTTAGAAATGATTACTGAAAGCAGTTTCTTCTTTTTAGAAGTGCTGAATGTTTGCTTTGGTCTTTCTCCTACATTTTACAAAAACCACTCATGTTTTACTACACTTGATCTAACAGAAACTGAAGCAAAACGGGTTCAAACTTCAAATATGTAACCATGAACATTTTTGGATGTTAGTAAATGAATACCAACATAATCAGTACAAAATTGGGTCATTGTAAATGCCTCTTGTCCGTTATCAAATATTTGTACTAACAAAAATAGAACAAATGTTTGTTTTAGCAAACAAGTAGTTGCTGACTTGGCAGTATGACCGGATTTGTACACAAATCTTTGTCTGCAATCTCTGCATTTTACAGATTTATAAAAGAAAAACATGATGAACATTGGTATTAAACCCAGGAATGTGAATAAATAATGTACTGTCACTACAATTTACTCTTACTATTAATAATCGTATTGTTTTCATAGCTGTCGATGTAGGTACGTTGTTTAATAGAGCGAGCCAAATTGTACAACTTACCGTGCAGACTTTCCTCCTGAGTTATACGTTTTTGCGTTGACATTGCTGTTCCTTGTAATTTTGCTTCTAAATGTCTGTGTCCTAAATTTTGTTTGTTTGTTTGTGGACCAAAATATAAAGGTTGCTCGCCCTTAGAACCATATGGGAAAACACTGACGAAAGCCCTCTTGGAAAACACTGACGAAATCTTTTGTTTACAGACAGACACCGCGCTCTGATTGGTCAGACGTTAGACCAATCATCTCAACCCTACGTGAGTCGAGCGATACAACTTTTGGCGCGAACACGCTACACCAATGTATTGAGTGTTATTAAAATACTGAAGAAAATATACGGATTTCTGTTTACTGTTATATTAAAAGTTTTCTTTTTGGTAACTGATGTAGGCTGTACACAAGGCAAGTCAAATTCACAGTAAAAAGAAAAGAAAAAGAAAAGCAGTAATCAGTGAAATGTTGTCTGTTAAGGTTGTAATACATAAGTTGACCAATTTGAGTCAGCACTCATTAATTCTGGAGTTGAAGTTAACTTGTACCTCTACTGAGTAGTCGTTAAACCAAACCAATTACACATCGATGTAATTAGTAATTTGCACATATTTTGTAGTGCATATGTTTCTTTTTATAAAGTCAATATCTAATAGGCTAGGTCGGTGCCTTGCCTTGAAGAGGTACGTCTCGAGCATAGACTAAAAAAGGAGCCTTGCAAACATACATTCACAATCACAGGCAGCAACTTTGACTTGCCTTTGTTGGACTTTAAATAAAATGTGGTTACTAATAAGTAATAAGACATATTATAAGGAAATATAGAGTGACAACTGATATTTACCTACATGCAAGTAGTCTGCTTTGCTGTTATAAAGATCTCATTTTTTATATATATATATTTTTTTATTAAACATTTACTTACGAGATACAGAAGTGAACAAAAAGGTTTCATTAATTTACATTACAAAATATCATAATTTCATAATAGGTTTTACAATTGCGGCGTTTTTCCTCCTAGGGTGCGGAACTACTTATTTTCCCCTGCCTATATGATCTATAAAAGCCTTAAGTATAAAATACGATTCAAAATCAAACTTGATTTCAAAAACGTAAAGTCTGTTTTAGTAGTGTCAGAGAATGTCTAATTGAAGAGAATTGGCACTCTCTGGTTACTTCCGGTTTCTGGACTGGCTGCAGTAACACGTCTCTGTCCATGCGGGGGCGCTCGCAGGCGAGTGCAGAATGAATGGGAGTCTATGGGGTTTCACCCCCAGAAATCCACTTTTCTCAGGATGTAATTTTTTGTCAAGTAATTTGAAAGTTGCATTCAAAAGAGAGGGCTAAGATAATACACTCAGCTGAAAATTGCATTTTTAAGTTCACTTATCTGTTCTAAAAATCCGTTCAAAAATGTGATGACGTCACATAATAGCAGAATGCTAGCGTGTTCCGGCCAACAACGGCCTAACCTGTAAGAAATCGAAAGGACATAAGTACTCGTTCATTCGACTTTTGGCCTATAATCTATATTGAACTTGCGGAATCAACAATACAATCTATGTTGATCAACGACAAGCAGGAGAAAGAGATACATTTAGCCGTTTAGCCCCATAGACTCCCATTCATTTTGCACTCGCCCGCGATCACCTCCAGTGGAATTCTAATGGAACTGCAACCAAGATGATACACAATGGGGCTAATAGGAAGTGCCAAGGCTCTCCGTTAGACGGGCTCTGGTAGTGTTCATTCATAGACATAAACACTAGATGTCGCCTTGTGGTTCTAAACATGCGTCAAAACCGCCGCCATCTTGAAACAGGGGTCTTGTCATAGGAAGTAGCTAGGTAACGCTGAATTCATGGATGATGCTGGACTTTTGTGCTGCGTATGGATGTTCACACGAACGAAATCTAAAAAACAGACATCAACGGATTACATTTTACAAGATTGTGAAATTTTGTACATTTTTAAAAATATTTCTGGACTCAATGATAAATACATGTGTAACCGTTGGAACGAACCAAAACAACTAGAAAATCGCATTCATGACGATTTATGGTGATTTTATTTCCGTTAGAGCATTTCCTACATTGACGCTGATGAGGGGTTCCCCTGTTTCAAGATGGCGGGTCTATTGACGCATTCGTTCCAATGAACTGCCGTGCGACATCTAGTGTTTATTTCTATGGTGTTCATTAAAGACCTTTCCTCTCTGCCCACAGGACATCGCGACAACAGTTTTATCACGCGAGACTGTGGCGTCACATCCGGGAAAAGGTCGAAAAAACGATACCACGAAGATATACAAACGTAGAAGGAACGGCCGTCTTTTGCACAAAAATACCATCGTACATGGGACACCTAACACATTAATTAAACACTTTTTCATATAATTGTTATATTGGGAATATTTAAAGGTAAGACGCATGGTAAAGGATGATTCGAGTATAATTTACTGTGTTTATAGTTGTAAACATGTCTTCTGCCGAGCGTGCGGCCTTGCGATCTATTTGTGACTCCCCACATCGCTTTTGTATTGTTTAACAGAATCTAAACAAGGCTTTGAGAGACATGTTGTGAATGAATGCTAATACTGTATTAAATATTTAAGCATTAATAATTAAAACGATCAAATTGATTTATATATTTGCATCCCTAAATGGGACATGTAAGTAGGAAAATTACTAAATATTTCACAAAATAAACATGCCAATATGTTGAAAAATATCATTATATTTGAGAAGTTAACATTGTTGTAAATTTAAGGGAGTAGTTAAAAAAATGGTTTTAGGTCGGATTCAGTCAACAAATATTTGGGATTCCTGTTCTAGAGAACATAAATTTGATGTTTATATATGTAAGGCAAGGGTGGGTGTGTTTTTCACTATTTTATTCATTTATTATTATTATTCATTTATCATTATTCATTTAATTTTTCAGATGTCTGAAGAGTTGGTAAAGCAGTTGAGCAATTATAAAGCTCAGCTGCAGCAGGTGGAGGCGGCACTCTCTACAGATCCAGACAATGAAGATCTGCGTAAACTCCAGAAGGATCTCCAGGTTTGGGGCACAATTATCTTGTTTTTTTTTTTTTTTAGTATGTATTTTCATTGATGAGACCAGAGTCTTTCAGCAGTCTGCCATGTCTTTTAGGGGTCCAGTCAGTCACTTAGGTTGATGCTTGATAGCCTCTGACAAGAAAGTGCCTTTTGTATGCAAGTATGTTCATCAAAACATTGCTGTTATGTGTCACTATAGGAGGTGATTGAGTTGACTAAAGACCTGTTGACATCACAGCCTGTGGAGGGTACGACCAGTACAAAAAGTTCAGAGACAGTCGTTCCCACTCACAGCTGGAGAGTCGGAGACCATTGCATGGCCACCTGGAGCCAGGACGGACAGTGAGTATCACACACCAACACAGTGCTGGGTGGTATATAGGGATTGTGTTCGGCTACATTTGGAAGAGGGATTCGTGTATATATCCGTACTCACCTGCTTACAGTGCTGTGTGATTGGCAGGTTGTATGAGGCAGAAATTGAAGAGATTGACAGTGAGAATGGCACGGCAGCCATCACCTTTGCTGGCTACGGCAACGCAGAGGTGATGCCACTTCATGTGCTTAAAGAAGTGGAGGAGGGCAGGAGCAGGGAAGAGAAGGACGGAAAGCCCAAATCCAAGTAAGTAGACATGCACATAAGTTTTAGATCTGTTTTAATATAGGGCCTGTTTACACCTGGTCACTTCATGTGTTTTTACTTTTCCGATTTGTTAATTTGTTACTATCTAATTTGTTCAGAGGTGTAAAGTCCAGGGGTGAGAAAGTAAAAGTCCTGCCACATGCTTATTCCACCGATGAACTCAGCCAGCTGATTTCATTAATTAGTTCTATCTCCTGGCTGAAAAACTAGCAAATCTAGGTGATTGGAACAAAATACTGAGGAGGACTTTTACTTTCTGAACCTGGACTTTACACCTCTGGATTTGTTAACACGTTTTCCATTTACACTTGGCCTCGTAAATCTGTCTCCGCAAAACGAATATAAATCTGATCTTATATTCCCGCTCTATATGCAAATTTAACGGAGATCACGTCAACAAAAGCAACATATATGAGCTGCATTTTATTTATCATCAGCTAATTTCAAGATCAGGCCGCAATAGGAGAGAGAGCGGCATCAGCACTGGTAAGATCATTTAGTCTCACTTTTAATGAAGATGATTGTGTGTTGAGCGTCTGCGACTTTTATATATGGCTATAAAATGTCATATAGCCTATAACACGCTCTCTCACGTTTATTTTTTTTATAATTTTGGGAGAAGTAAACTTTGCATATGTGGTTTCAATAACCAGGTGCATTTACACTTGTCCAGTTAGTTTAGAATGCGTCTCAAACCACCTCCTGAAGTGGTTTGAGTGATCGGATTTAAATCCGTCTCAAAAGCGTTTCGGAGGGCATTTACACCTGGTCTTTTCAGAGAAAATGCATAAAGTGACCAGGTGTAAACAGGCCCATAGTGTCTGAACAGAGCAACATATCTTTATAAGGTGTAATATGATTTAAAAGTTGTAAATGAGCACAGTTGTTAATACTACAATTAAAAATTTGTATATTTACAATATGTATTCCTATTAATTGAATTGTAAATCTAAATAATTTTTACCCACACGTGTGTGTGTGTGTATATACACACATTTGCTTTGTGTGTATATATATATATATATATATATATATATATATATATATATATATATATATATATATATATATATATATATATATATATATATATATATATATATATATAATGTGTGTATATTAAAAAGTGTATATGTATACTTTTTATATACAACTTTTCCATCAGTGACACAGGCAGTATACACTACAACAGTTTAGAATTTATTTTTGTATTTTTTTTACAAATCTTTCTTTTTGTGTTTTCTCTTAGGAAAGAGATGCTGGCAGAACAGAGGGAATATAAGAAGAAAAAAGCCCAGAAGAAGGTGCTGCGCATGAAGGAGCTGGAGCAAGAGAGAGAAGTTCAGAAGTCCAAATGGCAGCAGTTTAACAATAAAGCCTATTCAAAAAATAAGAAAGGACAGGTGTGTATATAAGAATAAAGCCTGATTAACTTTGCAATGTTCTCTTAAATGCTGTTGTTTTTTTAAAATCCTGTTACATTGTTGTATGATCTTCCTCTGCAGGTGAAGAGGAGTATATTTGCATCTCCAGAGAGTGTGAATGGAAAGGTTGGCGTCGGCACGTGTGGTATCGCAGATAAACCCATGACCCAGTACAATGACACTTCAAAGTATAATGTCAGGCACCTAATGCCCCAGTGATCTCCCTTGTGTCTGTGACCATCTGTAATCATCCACCATAAAAAATGAAACGAACTGAAACCCACTTAGAAGTCATAAACAAATTGGATTGGACATGATATGAATATAGTAACACATTTCCCCCTTGTTTTATTTGCAGTAATAGTGGGTATTTAGTCTGTGGATGTTGGAGCTGTTCTGTACTGAATGAGTATCTGGATGTTCAACAGTCCTCAGTGAAGGACAGCTCCTGGTTAGTTTTACTGGTTCTCCTCATGCGCTCAGGTCGAGTCTCTGCACGAGCTGCTGAGGATGGAAACTGCTCTATAGTTTTTATGATGTGTTGAACAAATGTATATGGAAAGCTCTGGCCGCCCTCATACACATTTGACTGGTGGTGTTGAACAGATTAACAGATTGTTTTGCTGTCTTCACCTCTGTGTCTAATAAGCATTCTACTGCAGTCCATTTGGTGTTACATTTGCTTTTCAGTTTTGTATATTTACATATTTGAGAGGAATAAACATTGATTTCTTGACATTCTTAAAATAATTTGTGGTTTATTTTAATTAATTTGACTTTTTTTCAAGTTTTCCAAATGATAGGTTAGATCTGTGTTATAAAGAAAATTCTTCATAGTAAATTGCAGCACACTTTTATTTCACAGCGGTTACATTACATTTACACATGTGACCATGAGACACTGCAAATTACAAAAGCAGTATTTGACCATGGAAGACAAATACCTTGTTGAGCACAAGAATACAACACTATTAACAAATACAGCATAAGATTTTGGTTAAAAACGGTGTATTTGATAGTATAGTGATAATAGCTTAATATAATCAACATATAGTGAGTACAACATAATCTGTATATAATCAGTCAATAAAACTAGAAGCAGAATAACAATGTTATCAACCACATCTCTCCATTTATAAAACCAGCAAATCAAAAAAGCTTCATATCACACTGAATGGCCAGCTTCCCATTTCTTTAAAATTCCTAATGTGCAGGAATCCAGATGCAGTCTTTCATACAATTCACTGTCACCTGAATATATCAGCACAAAACATCAATTCATCTACAAACAAAATGCAGAGCCATCAAAATGTTTCTGATACTTCTCAAATTCAGCATTTAGAGTTGCGGATCAGAACTAGAATTTCTATTTTGTGTATAAGTGTGCGTTTATGTACAGTTTATAAAAGTGTAGGTGGATATTCTTAGGCTATTTAGACTTTTTGCTCTAGTTATTAGTATGGCTTATGGCTGTAAGAAAAGTATTCTGAAATATTCTGTTTAATAACAATACATAAAAGTCATTGTTTTTACGCTAATATCCATATCCCTGCTAGTCATCACATTTATCATTGGACCCTTCTGAAACTGCATTACCCACTAGCCCCTGCACAGCATGTGTCTAACAGACTTGTTCACTCAGTCCTTTTTGCATTCCTTTTCTTCCTCTATCTCCTTTTCTTGCTCCTTTTCTTTCTCCTTCTCTTTCTCTTTGTCTTTTCCTTTCTCCTTTTCTCTTCTTTCTTTCTTTTTCGTCATTCGCAGGAAAGAAGGAGTACGAAATTTCTTTTTCTTCTTTTTTGGTGACTTTGGCTGACTATCAGAAGAGCTGGTGACTGAAATGTTGTTGGCGACAGTGGTAGTTATGGAGACCTGCATCTCTTTAGTGATGCTGAGCTCCGTGACCTGTAGAGTGAGGTCATCATCCTGTGTCAGGTCATCGCCGTCACTGCTCTGCAGTAGAGCTGAGAGACAGTCTGAGGATGAAAGGAAGAGACTTTTCAGCATGAGGTCATCCAGCTGGAAACCATAAAACAGCAACTAATTTGGTTATCAAATACCAGCGTGATAATATGCTTATACAATCCCAGCCAACAGTTTATACGAGACTACAAGAGATTATATGAGAAAATCTTGACCTCCTCTTCCAGGGCTCATGAGAGGTGAGATCGACAGGGACACTGTGGAGCCGTCATATGTGGTCATTTCTCCGTCCGTGAACTCCTCGTCGGCCTCTGACTGAAGAGCTTATGTCAAGAAAACACATTTTAACAAACAAGGTTAAGCGAAGCCTTACAATCTTGCTAAATAGAGATGGCTAATGTTGAAAACAGTCATGCTGTTTAATACTTTAGTGGAATCCTTTTTCAGGATTCGGTAATGAATAAAAAGTTCAAAAGAACAACATTTAAAAATAAATATTTTGTAAGATTATAAAAGCCTTTCCTGTAACTTCTAATCCATTTAATGGTTCCATACTGAATAAAAGTATTCATTTTTTGGTAACACTTTATTTTAAGGTGCTTGTAATAAGCAGTAATTAACAGTTAATAAGACACTTATAAGACCTTATAAGATGCATATAAGCATTAACTACTTCATATAAGGGTTAATTAAAGGTCCAGGCCCTGAAGAGATCAGGGAAACTACTGCCTCTTGGGAAGGTCAATTTTTAAGTGACTGGGAGTTTGTGTTACCATTTATGTTTGTTCTGCTGTTCTAAAAGTGCAATGTATTGATACTTGAGAAATGTATTATTTTATTTTATTTATTTACTATCATTAGTTAATGCTTATATGCATCTTATAAAGTCGTATAAGTGTCTTATTAACTGTTAATTACTGCTTATTACAAGCACCTGAAAATAAAGTGTTACCAATTTCTTTTGAAACTCTAACTGACCCCAAGCCTATGAATGGTAGTGTCATTCTGTGTCTTTGGGTGCTTCTCAATATCCCTCCTCGTCTCCTCGCTCCTCCATCCTATGACCCGGAAACCGATCGCGCTTATCCATCTTGAAGGACATTTCAATTCTCTAATTGCGCCGCGAGGTTTCGAGGAGTGAGGAGGCTTCCAGAGGAGCTATGAGCGAGGATACACAGGTGGATCCTTTGCGGAAGACTTTTACCGACTAAATGTGACACAAGTATAAATTCTCCTCCCCCTTCAAGTCGGTCACAATAAGTTTAATTTATGCTTTACCTTTGCAGTTTAAATAAACCACACATCTCACATATTTCAACAGGGTATCTTGCTTTATTATAATTTATTATGAATTTCTTAAATAACCAAACTTTAACTGATGACGCTGTGAAGTGACGCTCGAGTGATCAAGTATTCCAATGTATAAAAAAGCTTTCATTCGATTCCTCCGTCCTCCTTTTATTTTCTTTGCAGCCTTCCCTCGCATCCTACAGGGGGTGGAGCTGAGACGCGAGGAAAGGAAACGAGAATGCACAAATAAGAATTGAGAAGCACCCTCTGTATGCATAGTGTGCTTGTACCTGATTGGCTGCTCTTATTCTCCACAGTTTGTGTGTATTCCTGTAGCTCTGCCTCTGATTGGTTGAAAGGGTTGGGTGGTAGAACAGCTGCCTGTTCCTCATCCTCATAAATGAATGCCTGAAAATAATAATGGCAAAGGGATTGACTGACACTTGTGTGTATGTTATGTAATTTTTGTGTATGTTTTGCAAGGACACTGGTTTTGGACTTTATACTGACATCCATCTATGAAATCATGTTTCCACCTCAGAGAAAAATGAAAAGAAAGAAAGAAAGAAAGAAAGAAAGAAAGAAAGAAAGAAAGAAAGAAAGAAAGAAAGAAAGAAAGAAAGAAAGAAAGAAAGAAAGAAAGAAAGAAATTGTTGGTAAGGAAGGACGGAGGGACGGAAGGAAGGGAAGAAAGAAAGAAAGGAAGATTGTTGAAGACCTGAAGGAAGTAATGAAAGAAAGAAATATTTTTGGTATAGAAGGAAGGAATGAAGGAAGGTATTAAGGAAAGGGGAATTTGTTGGTATGCGTGAAGAACTAAAGAAAAAGGAAGGAGAAATGAAAAAATAAATGAGTAAATGGGAGGAAAGAAAGAAAGTAGTAAGGAACATTTTTGGTATACTGTAAGGAACGAAAGAAAAAATGTTGGAATAAAAGGAAGGGATCAAAAATATTAAGAAAGAAAAAATAAAGATTGTTGGTGTACTGGAAAGAAAAAAGGAAGAAAGGAAGGGAAAAAATAAAGATTGTTGGTATGCTGGAAGGAAGGAAGGAAGGAATGAAAGAAAAAAAAGATTATTTAGTGCCCTTTCAAAGGTTGTTTGTTTAGTATTTGTGTTAGTGTGGTTACGCACTGGTCCAGAAGGCTTGTCTATAACGATGTCTGCCAGCAGCTGAGACTTCGGTCCAGATGTCATCAGATCTACTCTGTTCTGCTCTCGAATCTAAACCACCACAAACAAATCAGTGCTTTAGTGTAGTGAACACAATCTGTGGACACAGTCTGTTCAGTCTGTATTTTCTCACTCACTCACTCACTCACTCACTCACTCACTCACTCACTCACTCACTCACTCACTCACTCACTCACTCACTCACTCACTCACTCACTCACTTTATTTCTTTTTTTCAGTACTTCACTGGGGTTAGTATTAAGTGGGACAAACTGGTTGGGGTCCTCAATCCTAATTGGAGTGTCCTTGCAGCTGCCTGAATCTTCTGACTTCATCCACTAAAAAGACAAAGAAATTAATGAATTTAAGAAAACAGTGAATATTAAGCGGCATATACATAAATATAATTTTTCTTTTAAAGTTTCTGATCTATGGAAGCTCATGTTCCCCTAGTGTAATAAAAGAAGAACAAATTAATTGCAAATTTGTAACTATTTCTTGTTATTACTTCTTACTTTAAAATTGATCTTACAATAGACCTTAGACCAGACACCATATTGAATTTGTGTGGATGAAAACAAGGCAGTGAGGGATAGATTACAGTCTTTACAATGGTATTTACTATATAAATGTATTAGATCACATGATTTTCAAAACTCACAACTTTCAAAGCTGTTGGCGTTTTTGTCTACTGAAAGATTATTTGGGAAGATGTTTTGTCAGCTGAACAATTGGCAAAGTTGTTAAACTACAGTACAAATCCATTAAACACACTTTACTTCTATCACTCACGGCCTCATTTTCATTCCGGTCAAAAATTAAATATGGCACCACCCTGACTAAGACCTGTTTATTTTTTATTCTTTGGTGGAAACATGCTTCCATACTGATCCATGATTAACCACACTGAAATATGACTCATTATGTTGCTGAAGTGAATTTATGAATAGTAATAATGCATAACTGTATAAAACCCTCAATATTAGCATGTTGTGTTTGGGCATGTTTGTAAATTAGCATACTATACAAAGATACCGTAGTTTTGGACCGGGGGCTGCAGGTCCCGTTGATGGACTCTTCGGGTACATTGACCTTTAAGTAGCTGTTCGGAGAGTTTAGCCATCGTATCCTCTCTCTGTCCCGCTTCTGTGCCAGGATGTGCAATGGACTCTGTGGAAAGACATCATTTTCCTCTAGTGCCACCCCTGTGACGGTTGCTGGGATCTCCACATCGTTATGATGTCGAGGTTTCTCTTTAACTATGGGATGGCGGTAAGTGTAACCGGTTCTATAACCCTGGAAATGCAGAAGGTGGCATGTTGGTAGGCACTATTGTTTTTTTTTTACTGTTAAATGTTTAATAAAACATGCTTCATGCCATCAAAAAGACAACATTTAAACATTGCAAACACATCTGGTATAGATTAGCTCACAGGCCACTCACTAAGTTATCTAACATCCTCATAAGCGACTCAAATTCTGCCTCTCCAACCCTCCATCTGATCTGTCCGTCTGGCATTTGTCCACTGGGATTTTTCATAGGAGCTGTTTTCAGACTTGCTCTGTCTAACACGCAAAGGTTATCAACGCCACCCGCACATAGCAGAGCGCTAACCTGAAGAGAAACAAAGGCAGAAAGACAGAGATGATGTTGAATGAAAGTCTAACCACTCCATTGGGCTGCATCCGAAATCGCATACTTCCCAACTACACAGTAGGTGAAAAACAAAGGTAGTATGTCCGAATTCACAGTACTCATAAAAGAGTAGGCAAAAAGCAGATGAGGCCACTGTTGAGGATTTGTGATTGACGCTGGTAGGTCACATGATAATGACAGCATGGCAAAATGTAGAAATAAGTACCTACTCAAGCGAGTGTGTGATTTCGGACGCAGCCTGTCTGTTGACATTAAAGGTTGTATCAGCGATTTCAGGCCCAAAAATAAATGATCACATTCATCTAATCTTTCCTAACGATCCGCTAGCTGCCCGCCCCATAAGCAGGCTGTCAAAAAAACACGTCTTTGTAGGCAGCCTAGGCTCTGAGATCTGCACACAAAAACATTGGGGTACAACCACCACTCAAAACCAAAATAAACAGTGTTCCAACCAATCACCGACAGGGGCGGGTTTTGCTCCGACTTCGCGTCCAGCCGGGCACGAGCGCAAAACCTCACAACACCCGCCCCTGTCGGTGATTGGTTGGAACACTGTTTATTTTGGTTTTGAGTGGTGGTTGTACCCATTTGTTTTTGTGTGCAGATCTCAGAGCCTAGGCTGCCTACAGAGACGCGTTTTTTTGACAGCCTGCTTATGGGGCGGGCAGCTAGCGGATCGTTAGGAAAGATTAGATGAATGTGATCATTTATTTTTGGGCCTGAAATTGCTGATACAACCTTTAAGGTACTGATAGTTAGAATTGAGTTGGAATTATCTGGGCCTTCGATTCAACAAAAAAAGAAGAAGAAGAAAAAAGATTGGCAGTTTGATTTGTCAATCCATTCCATTTGCTGTGTACTTCGATCCAGTACATATATTCCTTTTCCATTTAGTATTCACTTCTTCAAAGTTTATTTTCATATTTGTTTATTAATCCACATATATGCACATTTCCTTTTGATTGTGTGTGTGTGTGTGTGTGTGTGTGTGTGTGTGTGTACCTGTATCTCACAGGCTTGGTGGGTGTGATACAGATAGTGAAAAGCTTCCTCTGTCGTCTCTCCAAATGCCAGAAAACCTTGATTCCTCAGGACCAAAACCTAAAAACAAGCAGAATTGCATCAGTTTTGGAATCCAATGTATCGCATCCCAGTTATGCACAAAATAATATTATAAATATG
The DNA here is from genome assembly GCA_030578255.1 of Tiaroga cobitis. NCBI lineage: Eukaryota > Metazoa > Chordata > Actinopteri > Cypriniformes > Leuciscidae > Tiaroga > Tiaroga cobitis. The sequence continues at coordinate 23,161,627 of CM060607.1, read as the reverse complement.
ATACTATAAATATTATTTAACGGCTATAAATGCAACATTAGCATTGACTAAACAAAAATGAACAAATATTAAAAAAAGCATCTTTTAATGTGTCAATGATTATAACCTTCTATTTTTCCCTGCTTAAGCTTTTCCATGCTGTACTATAGTGAATTACTAAGGGTTGTCATGCCAGCGAATGGCAGAATTCACAGACAGTCACCTTGGCAGTGGGACCCAGAGCTTTCTGAAGTTCCATCCTCTCCTGCTCGTCAGCTAAATCACCATGGTAGCTAAAATAAGACACCTCTCCCAGCAGCAAAGCTGCATGGGAAATGGGTAAGATGCCACATTTCATAGAAGAGACCTACAGGACACACAGAAAGGACATGTAACAGGCAGAGTGAATATGTGTCTGTGCCAGTGGTTTTTAACCAAGGTGCCAGGACCCACAAGGGGAGAAGGGTCTGTCTGCGTCCTGCAGTACTACAAACCACGCCTCTACAACAAGTTACGCCTCCCGCGAAGAAACGGGCATGGATGTCATTAACTAAAACAATCTTTTGAAGTACATTTTTTTATGTTTTATGTATGAAATCTTATATTGCTTTAGAATCTTATGAAGTATGGAATAACAGCTAGTAAAACATAAATTAGACTAATACAGACTCATGGTAATAATAGCTAAAACCAAACCTATACCTTACCCTAAAGTTACCCTTTCCATAAAATAAAAATTTACTGTAGAGTTTCATAAAGCTTAAAAAGCGAGGAATGTGAAGTAGATGAGGAGCAGTAGTGACGACATCAGCAATTTCAGACAGAGGGGCTCTGATGACATCACGAATAGCTGTTTCATTGTAGGGGGCATAACTTGAGGTAGGGGGCGTAATTTGTGGTCATGGTTTGTAGTACTGTGGGACGCAGTCGGACACACTTGCACTAGGGTGCCTTTAATTAATATATTGCAATGCTTAAAGGACAACTCCGGTGCAAAATGAACCCTTGGTCTAATAACACATTGGTACCTAGTCAACCGTTCTCTGAGATGATAATCGAATGTAAAGAGTTTTATCTCTAAAAACTGTTTAGCGTATAACGCTAGTATATAGGGCATAGAGTAATGAAAAATAAAAATCGCTAACGTTAGTTAATACTACCACTAACAAGGCTCAAAATAGCCACACACTAACACGGTAGCATAATGAGGGTCCCTATATGCAAACCGAAGCATTGAGAACTTTGTAAGTGTACAGACAGTTTAATAAGAAGATATTTTGTAAAGACAGTCCACTTCGCGTATACAGGCGAAGCCAGGCGAGCCATCTATGGAAAACACTCTCGACCAGTCGTACCACGAACGCTGTGCTAAGTGAGCTGAACTGTGACTTGTAATCTGAAATGGTCAGTTGTTTCCGGAAGAAACTACTGAGCGCATAAGAGAAGCACTGAACGCAACAGAGAAAATAATAAAATAATAAATAAAGAAAATCATTTTAAAAAGAGACTTTTTATTTATTTAAAATAAATAAATAAAAATAATTTAAAAAAGAGACTTAAAATACACACTAAAGAGATGGCGGATTATTCAACCGACGAGCCGTTTATGTTTGATGGACGGTTTTATCTTTTCGAGCCGGAATATACCGACGAAGAGCTGCAGGAGCTCCGTGAAAGGGCTACGAGAGAGAGAGAGAGAGAGAGAGAGAGAGAGAGAGAGAGAGAGAGTGAGAGAGAGAGAGAGAGAGAGAGAGAGAGAGAGAGAGAGAGAGAGAGAGAGAGAGAGAGAGAGTAGCTTGTTTATTGAAGATGCAGGACAACCAGCTAATAAAGCATTACAGTAATCTAGTCTCGAGGTCATGAATGCATGAACTAACTTTTCTGCATCAGAGACTGATTGCATATTACGTAGCTTAGCAATGTTTCTAAGGTGGAAAAAGGCGGTTTTTGTAACATATGAAATATGCTTTTCAAAAGACAGGTTGCAGTCTAATGTAACACCCAGGTCTTTTACTGTAGCGGATAAAGTAACAGGGCATCCTACTATGTAAAAGTCGTGCTGTGAAAGGTTTTGTGGACGGTTTTTACAACCGATAAGTATTACCTCTGTCTTGTCTGGATTTAATAAAAGAAAATTGCGCGTCATCCAATCTTTTATATCTTTAACACAATCTGTCAATTTGGATAATTTAGCGTATTCATCTGGCCGTGATGAAATATATATTTGAGTGTCATCAGCATAACAATGGAAACTAATTCCATGTTTCCTTAGAATATTACCAAGTGGCAGCATATATATTCAGAATAATAAAGGGCCTAACACAGATCCCTGCGGCACTCCATAGTTTGCCGAAGTTATGATCGATTTTTCTCCAGTTAAGTAGACGAAATGGTAGCGGTCAGATAAGTATGACCTGAACCAGCTTAATGCTTGTCCTTGAACACCAGTGTAATTTTGTAGTCGATCTAAGAGTATTGTGTGATCTATAGTGTCGAACGCAGCACTAAGATCAAGTAAAACTAGTACTGAGATACAGCCTTGGTCCGAAGCTAAAAGTAAATCATTTGTGATTCTAACAAGCGCAGTTTCAGTGCTATGATGTGGCCTGAATCCAGACTGAAACTTTTCATAGATGTCGTTTTCTTGCAAGAAAGAGCCGAGTTGACTGGACACAACTTTTTCTAATATTTTTGACATAAATGGAAGATTCGAAATGGGTCTGTAATTTGCTAGGTTATTTGGATCTAAATGTGGTTTCTTACTAAGAGGTTTTATAACAACCAGCTTGAACGTTCTTGGAACATGACCTAAAGATAAAGATGAGTTAATAATATTGAGAAGAGGCTCTTCCACTATAGGTAACACTTCTTTCAGTAGTTCAGTTGGTATAGGATCTAATAAACACGTTGTTGTTTTAGATGAAGTGATAAGTTTATTTAACTCTTTTTGTTCTATGGTTGTAAAGCATTGTAATTGTTCTTGCGGGGTGATAATTGCGGCTGAATTATAAGGCGCGAGTAAAGATTGAACGTTTACGATTTTGATTCTGATGCTTTTAATTTTCTCGGTGAAGAAGTTCATGAAATCATTAATACTAAACTGTAGCGAGGTATTTTGTTCAGACGACGTCTGTTTATTTGTTAGTCTAGCCACAGTATTAAATAAAAACCTTGGATTATTTCGGTTGTTTTCTATTAACTTGCTGAGGTGCTCAGCCATGGCCGTTTTAAGGGCCTTTTTTATAACGTGACATACTGTCTTTCCACGCGATTCTTAAGACCTCGAAATTAGTTTTTTTCCATTTACGGAAATTTTAAATTCCATTTAAATTACGGGTTTCTCTCTTTAAAACATACGTAGTATTATTGTACCATGGTGCTATAATTTTTTCTCTGACCTTTTTTAATTTAATGGGTGCAACAATATCAAATGTTCTAGAGAGAATGGTGCTCATAGTGCTAGTTAGTTCATCTAGTTCATCTGTTTGTTTGGGTTCAGGCAGCAGCTGAGAGAGATCAGATAAGCTATTTGAGAAATGATCTATGGTGGATGGAAGAATTGTTCTACCTGGTCGATAACGTGGCGCAGCATGACATATTACAGCAGTACTTAATATGCAAGTTACCATGTAATGGTCAGTGACATCATCACTTTGTGGAATGTTATCTATATCGGTTGGATCGGATCCATATGATATAATTAAATCGAGTGTATGATTAAGACGATGAGTTGGTCCGGTGACGTTTTGCTTGACCCCGAAGGAGTTTAATAAATCTGTAAACGCAGCCCCTAACGCATCATTTAAATTATCTACGTGTATGTTAAAATCTCCAACAATAGAGGGTATGCGCATGACGTCACCGTCGGCCGGAGTAAATGCGGTCACGCCCACAAGTGGCAAAAAGACTGAGCGGCAGCATTTGTTTTCAGCGTGAATGCCGTTTAAAACACACAAAACACATCTAAAACGGGAAAGAGCTTTGCGATTGATTGTACAACTAGATTTGACCAGAAATCTGAGGTACTGTATATTTTTACAGACTGCAAAAAGCTACAGAACAGACTATATTCTGCATAATTGGATGTTTTTAAATAAACACTGACAAAAAACTATACAAGTTTTAGGGCTGGACGATATGATGATATACAGTATAACATTAATGTAAGTGATCACTCGGATTTAGACCTATCTATATTGTATTTATATAAAACGTTTACAGGCAAATTTTCTTAATTTATTTCCCCGGCGTCGAAATCAGGCACATATAAATGTCAGGAAACACGATTCCTGGCTGCATGTCAATATCCATGGATCACTGGATCTTTGATAAGTTGTAAGGAACACTATATCGAGTCCAACTTTTAGTTTAAACTGATAATAGTTTGTTTTACTCCTGTTTTCGCAGTTTCTCCTATTAACTCCAGCCACGCAGCAGCTCTTCTGCCACTCAGTCCGGCTGAGGGGGGCGTGTTCCGGCGGGAAAGTGACGTTAATGCATTCCCTCTATTAATGCTTTATCGACGTTGACCAAAAGATCTGATAGAAAGTCAGCAAACTCTTTTAGGAAATCGGCGTAAGGCCCTGGAGGTCTATATACGGTAGCCAATGCTAGAGATAATAGGGATTTTTTTCTTACATCTAAGAGAGTAACATTTAGCACAAGTACTTCAAACGAATTAAACCTATGACGAGTTTTCTGAGTAACATTAAGGATATCTCTGTAGATTGTTGCAACACCGCCGCCACGACCGATCAGACGGGGCTCATGCTTATAACAGTATCCTGGCGGAGTAGACTCATTTAGACCGAAATAATCATTTGGTTTAAGCCAGGTTTCAGTAAGGCACAGAACATCGAAATTATTATCTGTGACCATTTCATTTACAATAACCGCTTTAGGTGTGAGCGATCTAATGTTTAGAAGACCTAGCTTTAGAAATTGTTTTTGTTCACTAATAGCGAGATTTTTTGTTTTAATAACAATTAGATTTTTTCTAGATCCCGCAGTAGATTTATTATTTGATCTTAGTAAACGAGGAATAGACACAGTTTCTATGCAATGTTCTACACTAGTATTAATATCAATTAAATTGGTGCAGTAGAGACTGTGATTTGGATTTTTGGATACTAGTCAAATGGTATTTAACGTCTTGGAGATGTTATCCGACAGAAGATCTGCCCCGATTCTACTTGGGTGTAAGCCATCAGCGCGGAAGAGCCTTGGTCGCTCCCAAAACAGATTCCAATTATTTACAAAGAGCAGTTTCTGCTCATTGCACCATGACAATAACCATTCATTTAGCGCGAATAATCTACTGAACTTTTCATGCCCTCGTCGGTACGTAGGAAGCGGTCCAGACACAATAATCGATGTTTCAGGCGATGTGCTGCGTACCGTATCGATAAGGCTCCTGAAGTCTTTCTTCAGAACCTCCGTCTGTCGCAGCCTAGTGTCGTTAGATCCCACGTGCAGCACCACAGCTCCGACGCGCTCGTCACCGTTCAAGATCTCAGTTACCCGCGCAGTGATATCGAGAACACGAGCACCAGGAAAGCTGTGACTGTGCACCTTACTTTTACCTAACGTAGCGTGGACGTGTCGGACGGTGGAATCGCCGATGATCACAGCATCGCGTTCCATTTCACGAAGAGGGGAGAAGCGGTTCTGAGTGGAGATCTCGAACACCGGGAGGGGCGAAAAGATTCTTGTCCTGGCTCGCGGCTTCCGCGGAACCACCCAGGCTTCGTGGTGGTGTGTTGGAGCCGGAGTGAATGAAACCATGGCTGATCGTGACCTGGACGCTCGGGACCAATGCTGAGAAACGCACGGAGTAGACGAGGTCGGCGTCAGCGGGTTACTAACGTTAATCACTGATCCGTGTGCATCAGCGCGTGATGTTTCAAGAGCTAAACGCCGGTCTCTCAGCTCAGCTTGTCTCTCTAGAAGGTCACGGATCTGCTTTTCTACAGCTTCTAATTCAGACTGCACCGCGAGCAAATCAGATTTGTTCTCATCTGCACCAAAAGGTAGATAACATACACCTGATATATTCGCCATTTTAACAAAACAGAATAAAACAGAATAAAAGAAAGAAATACGGAGAAACAGAAAGAAATACGACCTAATACGCGGCTTAGACAGCCACGACGCAAACAAACAAACTCACAGCAGGCAACGAGGCTGACAAAAGCAGTCGATCGCAGGGCGAGCAGCAGTGAAGCGATGTCTCGCTCTATGACCAACAAACGAGGCTGACAAAAGCAGTCGATCGCAGGGCGAGCAGCAGTGAAGCGATGTCTCGCTCTATGACCAACAAACGAGGCTGACAAAAGCAGTCGATCGCAGGGCGAGCAGCAGTGAAGCGGTGTCTCGCTCTACGACCAGCAAACAATGTTCCAACCGTATTTGCGGTTCCAGCCGTATAATGGCTTGAGACGTGTCTGGCCAACAGTCCGAGTTGTAATTATGAGTTAAATGATGGTTCAGAACAGAATAAAAGAGAGAAATACGGAAAAACAGAAGGAAATACGAAGCTAATACGAGGCTTAGACAGCCACGACGCAAACAAACTCGCAGCTCACAGCAGGCAGCGAGGCGGACAAAAGCAATCGAGCAGGTGAAAGCAATCGAGCAGGTGTGTGTGTGTTTGCGTGTATACTCACTGCAGCTGTAGTTGGTGTGTATGTATGTATAACACATTTGGCATCTGGTCGGGCAGAATACACTGCAGAATGTGGTTTGAATCCCAAAACATCCACAGGTAGTGCAGTCGCTCCTTGATCAACCACCTCACCAATCAGATTCACCTTCACCTGTAAAAAACACACGGTGCAAGAAAACAGATGAACGTTATTCATCAGCTTCTTCCATATATTTTTTTCCATATTTTATATACAATAGTGAATTTATATTCAATTGCTAATGTACATAGTCCCCAACCTTATAAATCATGTTCAAAATGTGTGGGGGTGTATGTACCAGACTAGCTGCTGTGGCCTCGGAGAATGACAGTCCTCTAGGAAGAATAAGAATATGGTCTTGCTCTTTGTTGATGCGCAACTGAAGAAGAAAATGACAGAGAAATTGTAAAAGAGAGAGAGAGAGAGAGAGAGAGAGAGAGAGAGAGAGAGAGAGAGAGAGAGAGAGAGAGAGAGAGAGAGAGAGAGAGAGAGAGAGAGAGAGAGAGAGAACATTATAGTATATTCTGGTATCAAATGCATAAATGCTCAAGATAGTCCAAAGCCTTAAGATTAGACACAGAAAAAGACAAGAACTTCAGATGCATTGGAAATCACCAATTCCAATTTGATTGGCTGCTTTTGTGTAATTGGATTGAGGGATTACTAGCATGTAAGCAAGTTATCTTAAACAGCAAGCTCCACAGTTAAACAGCATGTAAAAAAACAGCACAGGTGGCCTCTTCCTTTTTAAGTGGGCGGCATTTGGCCAGAATAAGCTAAAATGAGGATCGGACTATGTTCAGACATCTGACTGTCTAAACAGCAGTGTTGGGGAGTAGTTAACTACAAGTAGCGATACTACTAACTTAAGTACATTTTTCATTAGCTTGACAGTAGCTCAGTTGCATCTAAAACAGTGTAGCCTTTCCAGTAGCTAACTATTTTTTCCAGCACGTAGTGCGAACAAAAGCTACGTTCTGTTTTGCGTTTTGATGAGCCTGCAATACATTCAAGCAGCGCAGCATCTAATTCTTATTAGATCCCAAACTAAAATTGTGCATTACCACCATCTATTGTTTCTTTACAGTTCACTGAGAAGAGATCGTCTAATGATTATGTAAAAGACATACAGTAGTGGTTTGATATTTCACATGAATCGACTAATAAAGGTTACACTATAGTATGTAAATTTTGCAAACCAAAACTTAAAATGGCAAAGCATCTGTCAATCGAACGGAAAACCGTGATCTACTTAAATAAGTTGGGGCGGGTTTCAGAGCGAAGCCCACTGTGTTCAATGCAAGCAGCTCATGATTCGCATCTCAGAGCTCCATCACTACATGTGCTGTGAGTTTAACCTCCATTTTCGACTAGACCTGTGTATCCAATTTATGTTGCATACATTTTGTTCTTGCATTGATGTTACATTTGTGGCAATTTTGCACTTTGACAGCCAGTTTGAGATATATATTTGTGCATTGTGGGTGTCTTTGGATAGTGTACAAAATAAAACAATACTCTTTGAAATAATAATTGTATTGCATCACGTTGTGTTAAACCCCAAATCTTTTAAAACATTCTTCATTAACAATTATTTGTAAGGTCATTGTAAAAAAAAAAAGTAAAGTATTTTTTTTAATGTAGATAGCTACTTTTTGATAGTAACTTGTAATGTAGCTAACTACTTTTTCAGAAGGGTAGCCTGACTGTAGGTGCCAGGTTTGGGTTGATGTCTTTTATTTTGAAATTTTTACTTTCAGTTTGTTACGTCACTTGGTTTAGGTGTATATTACCTGTTAGTTTGCGGGTGGTTAGCATGTAGGAAGGGGGTGAGTAGCTGGGACGCTCACTTTCTGTTGACCGTTTTCATTTAATTTAATTTAATTTTCATTTAATTGCTTTATGCTTACTTTACGGTCCTCATTCATCATGTTTCTGTCAGTTTCAATGTTGCAATAAACCACCGGATTAGCAGGGGAAACGCGTCAACTTTATTCCCTCTACTCACCCTCTTAGCGGTGACTGGCTGCCGCTATACTGACTGCATCTTAACTGATGTAACTTATGAGTAGCTTGTAGCTTGTTAAGCCACAGTTTCACCGTAGCTTCCCCAACACAGATAAACAGCAAAAAAAAATAAAAATGCTTTGTGAATCAGAATGAATTCACAAATTCTGGCAAATAAGATTTAAATTTGATATCATTCAGGGTGCAAATGAGTTTGACATCCTACACAAAGTGCACTAGTGACTACAGCTGTCTCAATTCACTCATTTGCACTCACATGTTCACTATGAAATTAATGGTGATTGAGACGGCACATATGCATGATTGTGTAAAGCACAGTAAACCATCTGATGCTTTGGTTGTTAGATGACTATAACTTCACGGTGATGATAGTCACGATGTCATGATAGAATAGAGGCAGAATGAACAGTTTTTCGTCTATTTTTTCCACAATGGCAGCTATTCTCTTCTCTCTCTGCATTGTTCTGACACTTAAGCCATCACTATGACAACCAATGTTGTCCGAACAAAAGGATCCAATTTTATTGCAAGCAAAATGACAGGGAGCACAGTCAGTCCTAGATCAGATTTGAAAAACAATTTGTGTGCTGAGGGTGGAAAAAAGTGTGTAATGAATGCGAGTACTCACAGTTATATATGTATTTGGAAAGTGGGTGTGTCCGTACAGGTCCAGAAGACGATACAAGCAGGCGAGTTTACAGCGGCCCTGTCTCTCAGCTTTTGAACAATTAAACCACTCCATACCACACAGATCATTCACCGGACTGATTGACCCTGCACCTGGAAACACACAAACACAGCGACACAACAAAAATTAATATCTGGCGATATCTGTGCTTTCAGAATTATATGCCTGCCATCTGTTTACAATGACAACAAGTAATCTTCAATGGGAAAGTATAAAGTGTAAATAAAAGTGTTTATGTGTGTGCACTCACTGCTGGGACTGTACACTCCAGTGTTGCTGAGAGTGTTGCTGATGATGAGGTGTGCGATGTGACCAAGTAAACCACCAGAGTTACTGCCTTTAGAGCACTGCTCCTTTACCATACACTCCAACTCCTCCTTAAAGTCCTGCAACACACACACACACACACACACACACACAGACATTAACTAAAATGTAATAAAACAAATATTTGGACATTTAAGCCACATTTAAGAATGTAATTGCATTGGATAGCAAAATATCAAACCAATTGGCAATTAATAACACTTGTTTTTCAAGCAAAACATTTTCTAAAATTGTAGATATGCTGTCCGTTTAATACATATTGACACAGTGACTAAAATGGTTGGTTAAATGTAATTGCGAGAAATTCAACAAAGTTAGTTCTGTCATGACAACTCTCTGAGTGTTTAGCATGGTAATGGATATGACAATGTTATGTTTGGTCTTGGCGGAATAGATCTGCTGCTGATGCTGCTGCAGAGCATGTATGGGACTTGCTACGACTAATACATCCACAACACGCTTGATGTGAGCAAGTAAGACATGCTGCTGCTGTACAAAATAGCAAACATGAATTACCCATAGCAGATCTATACAGGTGTAGGGTGTCTGAAAGCACACTGCATGCAACTGGTACAGAAACTACTGTGACCAGTATTTGAAGGGGTTGAGCAGCAAGCTCATTGGCTACTGATACAGCAGGAACCAATCAGCTGTGGCCTATTGAGAATGATGTGATTACAAGCAGATTATAGGACCTATCAGTCTGCACCATCTAGAGTTTCATGAGATAACTTTGTATTTCTAAGATGTAGATCTAAGAAAAGGTTTAGCATACATTGCTTGCAGATCTACTGAATATTTTATTCTAAACTACCAATCAAAAGTTTGGGCTCAAAAAGATTTTTTAGCAATCAAAATCAACCTTGAGAATAATAAGAAATGTTTCTTGAGCACCAAATCAGCATATTATTAGAATGACTATTATTATATAGATTATATAGATTATTATATTTCTGAAGGATCATGTGACACTGAAGACTAGATTAATGGACTAAAATCAAGGGAATAAATTACATTTTAAGATAGGCTATATTGAGCTATTTTAAATTGCTATAATATTTCACAATATTACTGTTTTTTTACTGTATTTTTGATCAAATAAATGCAGCCTTGATGAGCATGAGAGATTTCTTAATATAAATCTTACCAAGCCTAAACTTTTGTATGGTATGTGTATCCAATCAAATGCATTTAAAGTGTGGCTTAAGTGTGGAAATACTTTCCTTAAATATAGGACATTTCTGATTTGATCATAGCTTATTATTTCATGGTAATGAATAATCACTGACAACAAAACAGGCTTTAAGAGAAAGTTCAGTAAACAGAAGGTCCAGTCATAAGTGCCTTTACTGTGAAATAGTTCCGGGAAGTTGACAATGACATGTCCCGCCGGTGAGACATGCTATACTTCATTTAATACTATTTTAAACAGCATTTTATCCGTTTTATATTTAGGCTATCATGCATGCAGCTTTTATGACCTCATATAAATTGAGAGACTGCATGGAATATCTGTACTTTTTAATTTAATAACAAATTATTTTGTCACACCACAGGACCATTTGTACTACTAAACATTCACTAGTAGGCAAAAAGGTGATTAGCGTTATTTGAAAAAAATACATGCTTGTTACAGAACAAAAAGATATAGTCCTAAACTTTATATAGGCTACCTTTAATCTTAAAATCATGATGGTTTTAAAACAATCATGGACATACTTTAATATCAAGAATTTTCTGTGTATTTAGGGCATTATCATCATGCAGTTTTGTTGATTATTCCACTCCAAATTCCTTGGAAATTAAAACTAGATAAAGCTATAATCACATAAGAGATGAGCATCATCTAAGACATCAGAAAGCGTGCCTAGACTAAAGTATACTGCAAAAACATGATACACAGAAATCACTTCAGATTCTTTATTTAATTCACTCATTCCCAGCATTTATGGTGATCTGTGCATGGTTACTAATGGCAACGGGTGTCCACTTGTTGGTTGTTATGCAATCAAACACAAGCGTGGGCTCCTTTTAAAATGCACAGGGAGGGAGAGAGAGAGAGAGCATGCGAATTCTCACTTTGGTGCGAGTGTGTGTGGGAGTGACGTCTTACTGGACTGTGCAGAATCTGTGTGACTCGCTTTCTCTGCTCCATCATGTTGAAGTCCTGCCTCAGGTCAGGTGACATAGCGTTGCTCCTCAGAGCCTCTAGGGACTGGAGTTCTTCTGCGCTCTCGCTGTAGACCTTCTTCACATTTAGACTGGATGGGGGGCGGATGCGTAATCCGCCCTCTTCATCGCCCGCAATCATCTCACCACGCTCACCCTCGCTCATACATAAACACAACACACAACCTTCTGCTTCAGAGAGAGAGGGAGAGAAAAAAATAGAGGGTTAGGCTATTTTTTTTCTGAACCACTTGAAGCGGTGTTCACAATTGCTGCTTGAATACAAAAAGGCCAGGGCACTTTGGATTACAAATGAATTGTCAGTACACACATACAAATAAACATGCATTCACACAACACCTGTGTGTCTGCTCTCCAGCTGACATCCTATACAAGTCATGCATATCTGCACGCACCCCACAGAGAACAATTCACACCTTTAATGCCCCCCTCCACTCCACCCTGATAGCCTGATATCACCCCGCAGCCCCACACAAGTTTTTTCACACAAGTTTATTTTATTTACATTTTATTTAATTTATTTCTCGTACAATACAATTGTACAATTTTTTTTAAAGTTCCATTAATGTATATGACGTGTATGCATAAACAAACTAAAATAACTCTACCCTCCCATATTTGTCAGGCAAAGTCTTTTTCGCAAAGAAAATCAGCTCCTGAATCTCCCTCATCATTGACGCGCGTCTCGCGACCGCAGCCTGAACGCGTAAAAGCAATTAGCTGTCTCAAAACTTAGTGAGCTGCCTACATAGACAGCATTTATTGGCATTATGTTCAGGATTTGTCGGCGTCATAGGCGCCACATATTTTTGGGGGGGCATCAGGGGCGCACGAATTTAATGCTCCGAAATGCTGTCTAGGTCGGCAGTTCACCAAGTTTTGCGCTCACTAACACTGTGTAGTTGGTGCGTTATAGTATAACTAAACATGAAATTTAACTGACACTAATTTAACATTCAGATAAGAATTATTTAAGATCGAACACTCATGTTGTAATTTAAGATAACCAAGCTGCTGCTGTGCAGACGCACTTTATCAAACATTTTGCGTCTGTCCAAATCCAAACAAGTCCATTAGTAGATATAAAGGAGTAGCTATGGCTATACTCACTTTTCTCGGTCTCAGCTTAAGTTTATTACCAGAGCTGCAGCAGGAAACATAACTCTACAAATCAGTTCAGCCAGGAAACCTAACAACAGCACATCAGATGCATCCAAGTCTATTTCCCCCTCAAGACTCAGTTTCTTCTCTGAAGAACCGTAGGACTGTGTTGCGATCAGGGCCGTGAGCGCGCAGCGAAAGCGCGAGCGCGCGTGGATGTGTGTTGAGTGTTTTGCGTGGGAACTTGGTGAAAGGATCACGTGACTAGTCCTGTCCGCCCACTAATGTTCGCGCCTTGGCAGGACCACCACAACCTCCTTGAGCCTTATCTTTCAAACACACAGAGAATAGTTTATACAAACGTGAAGATACGAGCCAGATGTTAGACATCAAACACACATTAATACAACCTTGCTGACGCTAGGATGTTTGGCAGCTTTATAGCATCTGTTCTCTTAAACATCTATAGCCTAAATAACGAACATGTATGTAATATATTTCATATTCCCCATAAAAAGCCTATTATTTTTATATTGCACATATAAACTGACCTTGGGCCTGTTTGCATCTGTTCGAGAGTGAGTAAAAATAATTCTAAAGCTTTTATTAAATGTTGACATCATCCAACTTTTGCATGATCTACACAGGTTTTTAAACACACATAAAAAAGCACTAGGATTTTATCCCCAAACACACATTGTTCTGAAACTAGTTGGTTTAGCTCCAAACAGCAAGTATGAGCATAAGAACTCCCAAAGATAAGGATAGAATAAGAAAACAAAGTGAAGTTGTTGTTGTCTCTTTTTCATGATATTTCTATTTCTTACACTTTCAGCCTCACACATGTACACACTTTATATCACAAAACACACCATATCTATGTCATAACTGCTTTTTAGCCTCCCAGATCTGACATCTCTCATGATGGTTCTGTTCTTTTTCACCCACCATGCATTGTTCTTTCAGTAAATCATTTAACCCTGCACACGCCAGGACTCTGTGGCCATCCTGCCCCCTTTTTGTGTTTGAATGTGGATATACACTAATTACTTCAATACCTGAGCAAACAAATGACAAGCAATGATTCATTATTCTTCACATTATCTCACACATGAACGCCTGCTTTTGGCCGCTATGAGAATTTCCTCCATTGCTAGATGAAATTAGAATTTTGAATTTATATTAATTTACAAAACTGTTTATGTCGAGGGGTCCCTGAAGATACTCCAAGGGGTGATGGAGAAAATATATAAAACATATAAATTCATTTTTAATGCCATTTCTTTTTATTCTGGGGCTCTCTGGAATAGATAAGTGTCTTGGTGATGGTCCTTGGGTCTCTAAAGGTTGAAAACCCCTGGTATGTGATTCCCAATTATTTATACATAAACGGCACAAATAAGATTTTACAATTAGATTAATTAGATTAATTAGATTAATAGGAGGAATCTGCTTATACATGTCCCATAGAAATGTATGGATAAAGGTATCATTCTTGGTGTGTGTTTATATATATATTGTATGTATTGTGTTGTTTTAGGGTCAGTGTAGAAGTTATGTTATGATACTTAAGTTACTTATGAGAGTTGCATATAGTTATAGAATTTGAGTTAATAGTGTGTGTATTTTGTTTGTAACAACCCTTTTAGGATGATGAAGTTGGAAAGAAAGACTTGGCTGACATTAATCAGTCCCATGTACATATTGTTCCACCTCTGACCTTATGAAAATGGCAAATACAATTTAGGCATAACTATGTTGTCCATTACACTCATGACCCCTGTCCCGAACTCTTGTCATCAAAACAGTGTTTAACATTTGTAAGATCTGGAGGAGGGTGGCTGCTTCTATATTTTTGAGTTTCCAGATGTCACAGAACTAAAGTGTACATTTAAAGGACAGAAAAGAGAGTAAAAAGTCTCATGTCTCAATATAGGCACATCTGGACAGTTTCCCCATGAGGATCTTGCATAATCGCTGCTGTTTATTCTTGAGACATACACTCCCATACACACAAACTGTTGACTCTAGTGTTCCCATTCAGGTCTGTTAAATTCCGATGATCTGTTCTGGAGATGCTTTTAATGTCATCATGACATCTCATGAATCTGTTCAAACTGAAAATAAAACTTTCTAATGTTTTTTGCAGCAGTCAAATAATTAAAGTCTACAAATCTCTGCATTTTAGTCTGTGGTGTTTTAAATTTAGTGCTGTTTTGGCAGGCAAAGTGATTGCTGGCATTTTAGAGGTTATTTGTATTGGTGATGTCATAATCAATGTAGTTTTTTGTGCTGTTGCAGCTGTCATGGTTGACTGTGGTGATACTGTGCACAGTCTGTAACACACTTAAGAAAAGTGTGTTCACCCTGTGAAATCAAAATGAGAGTTTTGTGGCTTATGGTCCACACATAAAATGGTAGTGTAGTAACCAATCTGTATTGCTCTACTGAATATTATGTGTCCATGCTGCATACAATACAGTGAGCTTCTGCAGCGTCTTTCCCTTTACAATACGCTCTCACCTCCGCCTACACTCACTTCATACAGCCTGGCTCACAGTTCTTGCGTGTATCTGAGAGACAAAAAAAGGGAGAGAAAAAATAGAGAGACAAAAAAAAATGTATTATGTTTGCAAGCGAGTATAAGAAAAATGAATTAATGAATTATGCTTTGTCCTTGTAATTCTCTTTTTCATTTAACATTCACATGTAGAATAAAAATGCTGACCTGAGATCAGCACCCACTGCTTGCTGAATTGTTTTTATTGAAACATAAAACAGGGCCTTCTCTCGGCATGGACTCAAGCTGTTCTCTGGTGGATGTTTGTTGAACTACAGAGAAATAAGAGAATGTTGAAATCTAAGAGCTATTAGATAAACTTAGAGGCGTACCAAAAAATATTTTCATCATTTACATGTGTTTCCAAACCTGTATGACTTTCTTCTGTGGAACTCAGTCAGTCAGTCAGTCAGGCGTTTGGACACTATATATACTTTATATAATTTTGATAAAACCTCTCCAGAATACCAGTCTTTCCAGATCTACATTTCCTGGATAAACTCTATTCCATTGTGGACCCCTAGGGGCCTGCAAAGGTACTGTAAAAGGGGTACAAATTTGATATCACAATACATTTTAGGCATCATGACGTCAGCTATTTAACAACTTATAGGGTACAAAATTTGTATTTTATTCATTTATACATTTACCTTAATTCTAAGTTCCTATACAAATTTCAAGACTAACAGTAGCTAATATACATTCTAAAAAATGAATCAACAATGAACAATAGTATGTTAAAAATAAAAAATTAAGAGTTTGAGTAGTGGTTTCTAGGTCTGTAAAGGCTGAAACACCATGTCAAAGATAATAAATGGTGGAAGTTTGGTAGGTTCACTGATCTTAAAAAATACCATGTTTTACAAGACCAAAATGTTTCGCATATATTTGAGACAATAGATTTAGGGAGACAGTAGGGATTTAATCAATGATGCATATACTTTAATGAGGCAGTTATCACTCGAGTGTTACAACATCTTCACTGAACACTATTTAACTAGTCTGAATGGATGGTTGTTAATATAATCAGGTTTTTTTTGTCATATTATTTACATTTCAATACTCAAACCTAAAACCAGGGAAGAATTAGATGTGTAAATATTTAAAGATAATCACTTAGAGAGGTGTGAGAGTTCACCTTGTTCAATTATCTCATGCCCCAGCAGCCACTGGCCTGATTTTGAATCATCTGAACCCTGAAACCAACAAATGAAAGCAGGACACCATCTGGGGCATCAAATCAATCTCCCCGCTCTTGCTCTTTGTGTCCTGTTGTAAGTTACCTGAATAGTATCACAGCATACAATATTTGTGACACCTCTGGCTTTATTGCTCAACACACACACACACACACACACACACACACATACACACACACACACACGCACACACACGTGTTGGGTTTCCATCTTTTATGGGGACTTTCAACAGGAATAATGATTTTTATACTGTACAAATTATATCCCCTAATCCTAAATTTACCCAATACCGAAAACTTTCTGCATTTTAAAGTTTTCAACAAACAAACAAACAAACAAACAAAAAGCATCATTTAGTATGATTTATAAGTTGTTTTCCTCGTGGGGACCAAAAAACGTCCCCATAAGATCAATAAGCAGGTGAGTTTGATCAAGGGTGGTGCTAAACTCTGCAGGAAAATAGACGTCGAGGACCAGAGTTGAGAACCCCTGCCCTACACATTGATTGCAAATGTTCTGATTCTTTATTATTGTTTGGTAACTTTACAATAAGGCTCCAATTCATTAGTTAACATAAACTGACAATGGACAATACTTCTAAAATATTGATTAATCTTAGTTAATATTAATTTCAACATTTCAACATCAACATATTATTAAATTCAAAAGTTATATAATGGACCTGAGCTAACATGAACTAAAAATGATCAATTGTATTTTCAAACTAATTGATAACAAAGACAAATGTAGCTATTGCTAATGTTAGTTAAAGCATTAACTAACTTTAAATGAGACCTTATTGTAAAGTGACACCTATTGTTCTTTATAATTCTTTTGCACTTGAATCAGTTTGAAACATTTGTTTACGTTAGACATTTTTGTGTGCTTGTATTGATTTATTGTATTTAAATGTATTTCAGTGTTCTTTTTGTTTTTAGAAGGTCAAATTCCTAAAATAATAAAACCAGTTGGAGAACTGCAGCTGGTATAGGGGACAATTTCAGATACAGTTTTAGTGTCTTAGTGACTGTTCAAAATCTTGTTTGTTGAATACTTCCATGTATAAATTTTGTTTAAAAAAAAAAAACTCAACTTGACCAGTTATTAGTAATTTTACTTATAATAGCAGGAATTCTAAATTTACAGATTTAACCAATAAAAGCAAGACATTTCACTCATGAAGTGGCCTAATGCTGCGTAACCTTGAAATGGAATGGGAATATGACATCTGTGAAAAATAATTATCTTCATACAGGCCTCTGTTAAACTTGTTTGGGGTCACAGTCACACCATGCAAGAAAAATCTGTCCTACTGTCAGAAACTCACTAGTATTTTGTGCAATCAAAATGGATGATTGCATATTCAAATCACTAATTATCCCATGCTTTATTTATTTTATTTGTCACTGAGTTTTTAATAATATCTTTGTGACTGTGAAGATGTTTTATGCAAAAGGAATCGATAACACAAAACTATGTATGTGGCCAAGACATAAACTGAAAAAATATTCAAGCTCTACAACTATGATGTCACAAAGACATTCTACAGACAAAATCCTGAGGCGACTTTAATCAGAGTTTGAGGTGAGAAGACTGAATATATTTACAATCCTGAGAGAACATGGAGAACTTAAGAGCCACAGCATTTGACGTGTTTGATGAAGCACGTTTACTGGGAGAACACACTGACATGATCATCAAGTCAAACGACAGAGAATTTCAAGTGCACAAGATCATCATGTGTGGCTGCAGCACCTACTTTAGGTGAGAAGAAGTATTTGAACTGCAATTGTGTACAAATTACTTAGAAATTATTATAATAAATAATTTCCACTGCTAACATCATACTGTTGAAACTGCCTAAGCTGTCCAAATATATATGAGAATGAATGAGTGTATTACTGTTACGTAAAGGTGGCTGAAGCAAGGAGGAAGCAGGATCCAAATGCAGCACGTTTATTTAAATACACTCAAACTAAACAAAGACTCAGGCAAGGGAACACGACTCGGGAACAGAACAACCTACAACGACACACAATCAAACAAGAAATCACAAAGACAGGGGTGAAACACAGGGCTTAAATACAGGGGTAAACGATCTAGATAGGATAACAAGGGGGCGTGGTTAATGGGAAACACCTGGGAAGACTAATAGACAGACAGGGAACCACTAAACATGATAAGACAAACCCACACTGTGACAATTACCAGAACAAGAAAATGTAACAACGGTATCTAGGAAAAACTTTTCTTGAAATGTAATTCTTCATTTTAATGGTATTGAAGTGGCAATGGATGCTGAAACTAATCTGATTCTCATGAGAAAATTTGGCTGAAATTAAAATGTAAATAACGAAAAGTTCTTATATATATGCTCATTATTAATGCATTTCTTTGTCAAATTTGTTCACAGGGCTCTTTTCTCCAACAACTGGAGCAGCTCACAACATTTCTGTGAAATTCCAGGAATATCCCAAGACATCATGCCTCTTATTATCCAGTATGCGTACACAAGATCTGTGCTCATTACTCAAGAGAATGTGGTGGAGCTCTTGGTGGCGGCTGAAATGATATTAGTCTCAGGTCTTGTAGATGCCTGCTGTCAGTTCCTGGAGTCACATTTATGCCCAGAGAACTGCATTGGCATCTGCAAGTTTACAGGGGACTTTTTCTCCTGCTCAAAGCTCTGCTGTAAAGCAAAGCACTACATCCTGCAGCACTTTGAGGAGGTTCTGCACGTATCTGCGGAGTTCCTGGAGCTCTCCCTGGAACAGCTCGAGGAGATCATTGATGAGGATGAGCTGAATGTCAAACAGGAGGAGGTGGTTTTTGAAGCCATCCTCCACTGGATTAATCATGCACCAGCAAACAGGAGGCAACACATTGCCGTGCTTCTGCCGAAGGTAAAACTAAGATTTTTGTCTTGTTTTTCATTACCAATATTTTAAAACTCTTAAATCAAGATACTTTTTCTGCTATTATTTTATTTTTTGTCATTTTGTTTTGTGGTTTTGAGATTTACATTTCTTTTTTGTTTAAATGTGTCTATAATTTACTAATTTTATTTCAGTTTGAAATGAAATGAAATAAAATGAAAATGAGAAAAGGTGCATTGACAACTTTTTAAGATTAAGTTTTAAATATTTTATTTCAGTTAAAGTTTATTCTAATTTTATTTTTATTTGAGGGTTTTAGTTTTAGTTTAACTACAATGATCCTGGCATGGGGTAAGAAAAAGAAACTTAATTCAAAGGGCAAACAAGTTTATTTCTCTTCCTCTTCTGACAGATTTTTTTTCTTGTTTCAAGCATTAACATTGGAAATCCTTTTTCATTTTGAACACCATATAAGGACTGCTTACTAACAGTCTTGCAACAGTCTCTAGTCTAAAATGTCTAAACGCTCCCTTGTGCTTTAGGTTCGATTGGGGTTGATAACATCAGCCTACTTCATCAATAATGTAAAGTGCAATGCACTAGTAATGGAGAATGAAGCCTGCATGCCTGTTATCATCAATGCAATGAAGACTTTGTTTGACCTCAACATGGATGAACCCACCAACTCAGAACTCATGCATCAACTGACACGTCCACGTCTGCCCTCATCGATCCTATTGGCCATCGGAGGATGGAGCAACGGCAATCCCACCAATGAGATTGAGGCATATGATGTGAAGGCAGACTGCTGGGTCAGTGTGACTCAAGAGGATGAGCGTCCCAGAGCCTATCATGGTACAGCAGTCCTGGATGAGTTTGTCTACTGTATTGGTGGTTTTGACCGTGTGGAGTATTTCAACAGCGTGAGGAAATTCAATCTTATCACTCAGACTTGGCAAGAGGTGAGTAATGCTGACAACATGTAACTTTAATTTAGCTTCCTTTATAAAACAGTATTGTGGTACAGTGATGGTATTGGATTGTACTTTGATATGGTCATAGTGCTGAATGATGTGCTGTACTCCACATTACTTCAAAGAATACCACTGTATTACCATATTACATGTCTAAAAAGTGGTATAACCATGATACATTTTTGTTTGTGTTCCAGCAACTGTTGTAGCTTTGTATAATACTAGTGCAATGCCCATGCAAAATCTGTTTTTGTGTGTGCTTTTAGTAATTGTTGGTTTGGTGTGTTTGGGTGCTCATTGTTACAATTACACAGCAAAAGTTCAGTGAGCAATTCTGATTACCCCTTCACTGACAGTATGGCAGCTTTAAACCAACAGTACAGACAGCCACACCAACTCGCCCTTCAGCGTATTGCTAAACTGATGGATGGCCCCAACATTCAGAGTGGAGACATCAAGTCATTCAGGTTGTTCGCCCTAAACGTCATTTCCATTACACGAGAGTAGATGTTAAACCTCATGCTGATTTGTACTCGGCTTTCGCCAAGATAAGCACAAACTAAGACGTAGCTTTAGAAAAGGCAAGCCAAGGCATCTCCATCCATTTTCCATCCATCTCTCCAACCATTTACGCTTCTTTTCATATGGTGATGTGAATCTCCTTCTGTCCGGCGTTAACGGCTGCAGTATACTTGGCACGTCAGCACACACAACGGCTGCAACTACAGTGTGGTCTCCCCAGTGGACCAGCACGACAACCGTCTGGATTGAGCCGAGTAGGGGACATCTCTAGGGTCTTCAAGTGGGCACCTTCCGTCCTCAGTGTTTCGTCGACCAGCCCACGACACCTCAAGAGGGCTCGACAGTGACTCTGGCGTCCCAGAGTCACCCCCCTCCGTCCCCCACTCAACTCAGCCCAGCTTACTGACCTTTACATCCCTCCTGCTGCTGAGGTTGCTCCTTCCTCGTAGTTCACATGTGACCTAATCACAATCTCTCCGCAACCCAACCATACGCGCCAACGCGTTTGACTAAGGCTATCGAGCCCCACTGTCTTTGTTAAAGTAGTTTCAGTGGCAACGGTTCCGTATGGCATACTACCTACCGCAAAACACAATATCTGCCTAAACACCAACCCTCATTCACACAATATACACAGGAACGTAATAACTGTAATTACTATGCAAACTATACAAATAAACCAACAGACTCTTCGAGAATTCTACGAAACCGTACCCCGTACACAGCCAGTCAGAATCTTTCCGTCTCAACCACAGCCAGTTGCTGCTCCTCTCTGCTGCTTCAGATAAGTTCTTTACTGTGCGACGCAACTCTTGGCCACTGAATCTGACGTCTCTGAGGAACCGGGTTGTAGAGTGTGCCACAAATCCTCGACAACCCACTTCCACTGGATAATCCTGGACTCTCCATCCTCGGTGTTCTGCTTCAGTGGCCAGATGAGCATACCGCAGTTTCTTCCTCTCATATGCCTCATCTACAGCATCCTCCCATGGCACTGTTAACTCTATCAGTTGAACAATGCGTGCTGATCCAGACCACAAAACAATATCTGGTCGTAGGTTAGTGGTGGCAATCTCAGGTGGAAAAATAAGCCGTTGATCAAGATCAGCCAGCATTTTCCAGTCCCTAGCAGCTTCCAGTTGTCCTGGGCGAGAATTGGTTTTAACACCTTTTCTTGGTGGTTGCTCGCCTGGGCGGAGGAATATTGTCTTCTGTGTGTAATGTTTTGCTAGAACAGCTGGCAACTTGTTAGTCATGTTATGCTTGCCTTCCAATGCTAAAGCCAAACATCGCAGTACTTGGTCATGGCGCCAAGTAAACCGACCTTGGCTAGGAGACACTTTACATCCTGTCAAAATGTGCCTTAATGTGGCAGGTGATGAACACAAAGGACAAGAGGGATCCTCTCCTACCCAGAGGTTTAGGTTATGTGGTGATGGGAGAAAATCATATGTTGACCTGATGAGGAAACTGATCCTACTCTCCTCCATTGACCAAAGGTCTTGCCAGCCCATCTTGCGTTGTTCCACACTCTCCCATCTCATCCACTCTCCCTGCTTGGCCTGGGAAATGGCCTTTATACACCTCATCCTCTCCTCCTTACTTTCGCACCTCGTTGACTACCAGCTTCATCCTTTGAGCTGGGCCTGCCTTGTGCCATTTAGGAGGAGCCAAACTGAGCTCAAAACCCTCCTCTAACCCATTCCAGTCTGACCTTGGCGCACTTAAACTCCTCGGTTAAAGCAGAGACTGGCAGCTGCAATATTCCTTTACCATAAAGTCCAACCCTGCTGAGGCAGCGTGGAACTCACAACCATTTCCCGATGTATGAACTTATTAATGCTTCCAGCTTATCCATTGTTGTCAAAGAAACCTTGTACACAGTCAGTGGCCACAGCAACCTCGGCAGTAGACCAAACTGAAAGCACCAGAGTTTTAGTTTGCCAGGTAGAGGACAGCTGTTTATGCTCTTCAACCCTTCCACTGCTTGTCGTCTAACTTCTCCCACTCGAACTGTGTCCTTTGGATCTCCCAAGACTCTTCACTGGCTTCTCAGACACTGTTGGTATTGCCTCACCATTAATGAAGAATGTTTTATCTACTACTTTGCCTTTAATTATAGAGATGCTCCTTGATTTAGAGGGTTTAAATTGCAATTATGCCCATTCAATGTTATCGGTTAATTTACCCAATAACCGATTAGTGCAGGCTACTGTTGTAGTCATGGTTGTCATGTCATCCATGTGTGCTCTGATTGGTGGTAGTCGCATCCCAGAAGCCAAGCGCTCTCCTTCTACTACCCATCTTGATGCCCTAATGATTACTTCCATTGCCATGGTAAAAGCCAGTGGAGAAATGGTGCATCCTGCCATTATTCCAACCTCTAAGCATTGCCATGTAGTGCTGAATTCTGGAGTTGAGAAACTAAATTGCAAATCTCCAAAAGAGGCTTTCACTAAATTTGTTATTGACATTGGGCAGCATTTGATTTTTTTCCAAAAAAAATTGAGTACCAAAGCTCATGCGGCACTGAACCATATGCATTAGCCAAATCCAGGAATGTCACATGGAGCTGCTTCCTCTCCTCTTTAGCTGATTGAATTCGTTGCCAGATAACATTGTGTTCTAAGCATCCTGAGAACCCTGTAATGCCCACTTTTTGAACTGAAGTGTCAATGAAGACCTTCTTTAATAGGTAGGTGGACAATATCTGAGCAATAATGCTGAAGAAAATCTTACCTTCAATGTTTAATAGCGAAATAGGACGAAACTGACTGATGCTTGTAGCATCTTTTTCTTTAGGTATAAAGACTCCACCTGCTCTGCGCCATGCCCTAGGTACAACCTGTTTTTCCCATGCCACTTTTATCAATTTCCACACAATTCGTAGAACTCCTGAAGCACTCTTGTACACTCTGTACGGAATTGGAGATGATGGAGATGATGAAGCCCTTGTCTTTCTCACAGCCTGCTCTACCTCTTTACACGTAGGTGCACAGACCTCCATTTGCTATTCTGGTGGATTGATAGGTGGGATGTCTGATGGAATTGACAGGCTCATGCCTTTTTGCATCTGTATGCGTTTCCTCCAAATATCTCTCTAGTTCAACCCTAGATGCTTTTAAAATGCCATTCTTCTAACTGGTGAATAACTTCTTTACGAATTTGAATGGGTCTTTATAGAAATTAGCCCTCGCACATTCCTCCTTTTTGTAGCGTTTCCGTAGGCGCTCAGCTCTACGTAATGTTGCCAGCTTATCTTTTATGGCCCTTTGTAAGAGATTGAGTCCCTCCTTCTGACTTTGTTCTGCTCTTTTCCATTGCTTCCTCAGATGTCTCCTTTCTCTAACTAACCCTTCAATTTTCTGCTGCCGTCTAGACATTCCAGGAGTAGTTTGTACTTTTTCCTTCCTTTTTTCCACACCAAACCTCTCACTTCCACATGCGTAAATGATGTCCCCAAATTTATCCAGCTTCTTTTCAACTGTACCAGTTACTCTTTCCAATGCGAAGCATAGATCTGTGTTTACCGTGTCCCATGCAGTTTTCTCACGAGCTCTTGGTCATCTAACTCTAGGCCTATGCCCGTTGAGGTTCTTTTCTCTCTTATGGTGGTTAGTCTGACTGGGTTCACAAGTATCAATATGTTCATCACCAACTGTGCAAACCCTCCTCTCCTCTATGACAGGGGTGCTGATATCCTGCGAGTTGTGGTTTGCTTCCTGTCGCTGGATTTCATTCGACTGACTTGACTGACTTTGTAAGAAGTACTGATCAATGCGAGGCCCATGTCCCTTCTCCCTTAAGCATTTCATTTCCCCTTGATGAATCCTCAAACCCCTGACCGTTGTCGCCTTGCTCCAGCCACAGACACAAGCTTGGAGTTCAATGACTTTACTAACTGCAGATCTTGAACTAGTCTTACTCTCCATACTCCAATCCATTTCCATTCCTAAGTCGTTAACCATGTTGTCCAACATTAAGTCATCTTCCGCCCCCGCTCTCGTAGACTCTAGGGGTCAGATCCCTGGTGAGCATGTTGGAGCAACTCGGTTTAAAGGGGCAAGTTGAGCTGGACTGTGATTCTCATGTCACCCGTCTACTGGGCAAGCTACCACACGACCTGAGGTCCAGTTTTAGGCTCTACATCCACCCTCTCCGCATTCCTATTCCTACTCTTCTGGACCTAGCAGATTGGTTGGAATACGAGCTCCAGATCCAGGAGGATATCACACAATATCGATTGAGAAAGGACACCGGACCTAAGCCCAGAGACTCTAAGCGTACTGTCAAGTCGTCACCTAGGGCCTCAATCCTCATGCTGGGGGCTGAACCCAAATAGGTTAGGGAGCCGGCCAAATCCACTCCTCCAACCAGTCTAGATGCAAAGAAGTTCTGCCCATTCTGTGAGAACTACAAGCACACTCTGAATTGTTGCACAAATTTTAAACTGCTCAGCGCCACCCAGAAACGTAACTGGATTCAGGACAACAACTGATGTTGGCGATGCGGCAGAGAACGCAGATCAGCTGAATGTGATCTGAAGATATGCTGTAAAACATGCAACAGCAGACACCTGCTCGCTCTGCACAATGTCAGCGAGAGAAGTCTAGACAAGACTGACAAAGCTGAGAGAAGGCCTGACCAGGTGAAGTCCAGTGAGGGCAAACCTTTGCCTGTACCAAGTGCAGACCAAGTGCTATACATTGGCACGCCACTGCTGGGCCATCGTGTGCTTCTTAAGGTCAGTAAAGTTATCCTCCGCCATGGTGACCAGACTCTGGAGACATACACTGTGCTAGACGACGGCTCTGAACGCATCCTGCGTCTCCAACCGGCTGTCCAACAACTAGGACTTGAAGGCCACCCCGAGGATTTGTCTCATTTAACATCTCTCCAGCCATGGTATACAACATTCAAGGAGCCTTTACCGCACCCAAGCTCGGTCTAGGCCAGCACACGTATCCCTTCAAAGCACTGCAGAGCAAATACAGACATTTGAAGAAGCTTTGTATTCCTTCATTCAAGGACATTGTCCCGCTATTGCTCATTGGCTCAGATCATCCCCACTTGTTGACTCCAGTTGAGCCAGTCAACTTTGGTCCCCCTGGTGCACCGGTTGCTGTCCGCACCCGTCTTGGATGGACGCTGCAAGGTCCGACCAATGCTCTAAACCAATACCTTATCAAACAACGCTGTCTTTTCACTACCTTCGGGGCACCCTCCCGTCCTCCCATGGCGCAGCGAAAAGGCCGGTACGAGGTCACGGCAGGACAAGGAGGCACTTGAATGCTTGGATAAACAGACGGTGCGAGTAGATGTTGATGGTGTCCATCGCTATGCTACTTCTCTCCTCCGCGTTATGAACTTTCCTCAGCTTTGCGCACCAAAGGAGGCAGTACTTCCTCCG
Organism: Tiaroga cobitis; assembly: GCA_030578255.1. Taxonomy (NCBI): domain Eukaryota; kingdom Metazoa; phylum Chordata; class Actinopteri; order Cypriniformes; family Leuciscidae; genus Tiaroga; species Tiaroga cobitis. The sequence goes on along the minus strand of CM060607.1, from coordinate 23,135,090 downwards.
CTTCGAAATACGGAAAGGCGGCTGTTGAAGAACCCGGCTATGTGGCGAAACTAACCCATGACACAGAGAACACCTCAAGCAGCTGGTACATCCCTCACCACCTTGTCGAGCATAATGGCAAGCACAGAGTGGAACAAACTCTTTCTCCCTGGTCAACCCTTGGTTCACCTCTCCTTTCAGTTCTCTTGTGCTTCAGAGAACATTGTGTGGCCTTCAGCAGTGACATACGGGGGATGTTTCACCAGGTCAGGCTCCTTCCGGAGGATGAGCCTCTCCTCCGCTTCCTCTGGAGGGAGCTCAAGCGTGATGAACAACCCACAGTCTACCACTGGAAGGTGCTTCCCTTCGGCACTACCTGTAGCCCCTGCTGTGCTACAGAAGCACGTCACCGACCATACTCAGCCAGCTGATGCAGTGAGAGACTCTGTGTTAAGACATTTCTACGTTGATAACTGTCTTCAGAGTGTGCCTACAGTTGAAGATGCCCAGCCTATCATCGACAAGCTGCAGACTCTCCTTGCCGAGGGAGGCTTTGAGTTACGCCAGTGGGCCAACACCCATCCAGACACCATCCGTCACCTCCCTGCTGAGGTGAGATCGGCTAGTGCTGAAAAGTGGATCGCCCAAGGTCACCCAGGTCAAGAAGAATCAGCCCTGGGCCTGCAGTGGGACTGTCGAGAAGACACCTTATCCTTCAAGTGTCGAGAGGCTGTAGCCACTGAAGAAGTTGTCACTATGCGCTCCATCTACAAAGTGGTGGCAAGCCAATATGACCCCCTTGGCTTTTTAGTACCTTACACCACCAGGGCCAAAGTGGTCATCCAACACCTGTGGGACAAAAAGCGGGACTAGGACGACCCTGCTCTGCCGGATCACTTGCTAGCCGCATGGACAGAGTGGGAGGACGAGTGACCTCACCTACAGAGCATAGCACTTCCAAGGTGTTACACCAGCCGTGAGTTAGACTCTCCTACCTGTGAACGTGAGATCAACGTGTTCTGTGATGCCTCAGCGAGCCTATGGCTCTGTGGCATATCTCCGAACCGAGAATCCTCATGGAGTCGTACAAGTAGCTTTAGTCACTGCAAGATCCAGAGTTGCTCCAAAAAAGCAGCAGTCAATCCCTCGCTTGGAGTTATGCGCTGCTCTGACTGGAGCACAAATGGCTCGAAACCTCAAATCTGAACTCACACTGCCCAACCAGCAGGTGGTACTTTGGTCGGACTCTACTACCATGCTCCAGTGGCTGCAGTCGGAGTCATGCCGATTCAAAGTGTTTGTTGGCACACGTTGCAGAGATTCAAGATCTCACCGAGGGCGACACATGGTGGTACGTGGACTCTGCATACGACGACATAACGCGTGGTAAACCTCTCAACACATTGACACCAGACAGCTGCTGTGGTGTGTGGTGTTCTTGTGGTGTGACCCAGACAAATGGCCACAAAGTCCTCAGATTCAGACAGAGGCAGATCAGGGTGAAGAGCTCAAGAAACCTCCGTTCTGCGGCCTCACTTCTACTATGCCAATTCATCACCAGTTCTCTTCCTTCAAGGACCTCCTGACCGCCACAACTAAGACTCTAAATGGGGCGGCCCCAGGCAACGTCACAGCCTACAGGCAAGCCCAGCTGACTCTGCTACAACAGGTCCAACAAGACAGTTTTCCTATTGACTATGCCCAGCTGCAGTCAGGAAAACCAGTCGCCAAGAGCAGCAGACTTCTCAAGCTGGCACCAGAGTTCGACCACAGGGACAAGCTCATTCGTGTTGGCGGACATCTGCGCCACAGTAACCAGCTGGAACTGAATACTGTTCACCCGGTGGTGCTGGATGCCAAACACCCAGTCAAGCAGCTGCTCATCCAAGATTATGATTACCATCCAGGCCCAGAGCGGGTCTTCTCAGAGATGCGCCGCAAGCTTTGGCTACCAGGAGGGCGAGAGGCTATCCGCCGCTTTCAGCGCAAGTGCCAAGTGTGTCAAATGGCGCGGAAAGCCACAAATCCCTAAAATGGCAGGCCTGCCTCCATCCAGAGTCCGACTTTTCAAGCCAGTATTTTACTCAACAGGAGTAGACTGCTTCGGGCCATACTCGGTAGCTATTGGAAGGAGGAGTGAAAAGCGCTGGGGAATAATCTTTAAATGCATGACCACCCGAGCTGTGCATATCGATCTGCTCTCCAGTATGAATGCAGACTCATTCCTCATGGCTCTGAGACGGTTTATCGCCCGCAGAGGAAAGCCGTTCGAGCTAATCTCAGACCAGGGGACTAACTTCAGAGGTGGCGATCGAGAGCTCCGGGAAGCATTCGCCGACCTTGCTCCAGAGATCAAAGCTCAACTCGCCTCTCAGCAGATCATCTGGAACTTTAATCCACCTAACTCCCGCCACTTTGGCGGCTGCTGGGAGCGCGAGATACGCTCAGTAAAACAAGCCCTGCAAGTAACCCTTGGAGCTCAGCTCGTAACAGATGAGGTACTGAAAACTCTACTAGTTGAGATTGAGGGGATTCTCAATTCCAAACCATTAGGGTACACATCTGCAGACATCGCCGACTCTGATCCAATAACTCCCAACTCCTTGCTCATTGGGCGGCCAGATGCTTCTCTCCCGCCGGTGGTGTATTCTGACTCCGAGCTCCTAAGCAGTAGGCGTTGGTGCCATAGCCAGCTGTTGGCTGACCAATTCTGGAAGCATTTTATCCGTTTTTATCTGCCCAGCCTCCAGGCCCGACAGAAGTGGAACGCTGAAAACCCAGACCTGCACATCGGCAAGACGGTTCTCATCATCGACCCGCAGCTCCCTCGCTCACTGTGGCCAGTGGGTACAGTGACCAGCGTCTTCCCTGGCCTCGACGGTAAAGTATGATCTGCAGAAGTGAAGGTCGGAGACCGGTCGTACACCTGCCCTGTGGCTCGACTCATCCAGCTTCCAAAGTTGTCAGACTAACTACTACCAGACGAGTGGGCGCCTTTTCTTCTGCAGATTTCCTTCAGTAATCTGGGGGCGGCTGTAAAAAAGGCCCCCTTGTGGCCGCTAAGCATCAGATACTTTACTGTGACTTTCTCTCTCCAACTGGAAGACGAGTCGCTTCACCTTGACTCTTAGCCAATCACAAGTTGATTCAGGATTGCTGTGCGCGGGTAGTATTCTGCAGAGGCGTTGCCAGTAGTGTACGCTAACCGCACGGACTCATAACTCGTCTTGATACAACTGCTTTATTCTGTGTGCGTCTTTACAAGTAAGAATCTGTATTTTGTTGTTCTTTTACTGTCATTGCAAAGGTTAGATTGGTAGTGTTTCGTCTGTTTAGTGTTGCTAAATAGTGTTGCTCAGGCTTTCCTGCTCGGTTAGGCCTTGTGTTGTGATGCTTCTCTCTATTGATGTATAAGTTGCCACTCGGGCATTATTCTTTGGTTACACATTGTGAAATAACAGTTAAGCACTTTCTGTGCATAGTTTGTAAGCTATCGTGGTGATATTTGCATTCAATCCAGTTAATCGGTTATAGGACGCGCGTCTCCCGCATGTACACTGGTCATCACGTGACACCTCTTGGAGCGGCTTGGTTTAGTTATTTATGTGACCAGCAGAGGGAGCCATTGTATTGCCATTGATAAAAGATATTGAAAATGAAAGAATTGTTGGAACAGTATTGTTAGATCTGAGTGCTGCTTTTGATGTACTTGATCATGAAATTTTGTTGGAAAAGTTAATTTATTATGGTTTTGAAAAATCTGCTATTAAATGGATTAAAAGTTATCTTGCCAATAGGGAATTTACTGTAACATTTAATGGGAGTAATTCTGATATACAGACTCTTGATTGTGGTGTGCCACAAGGGAGTTGCCTTGGGCCACTCTTATTCTCTCTTTACAAATGATCTGCCTTTTGTTCCATAATTCCACCATGCTCTATATGCAGATGATTCTACAATTTATACATCCGCGCAAACCCTTGTTGAACTTAATAAAATTTTACAAGTTGAACTGAGACTAATTGAAAATTGGATTAGGGACAATAAAATGGTGATTAATGCAGAGAAAAGTAAATGTATGGTGCTAGGATCCAAGTATTTGTTAAAAGATCCGCTTGTGTTGAGTCTGACTGTGGGGGGTATTGTAATAGAACAGGTTACGGAGGTAAAGCTACTCGGTGTGGCTGTTGACAATTTGTTAAATTGGAATAGTCATATAATGAAAAAACACTATGCTTGAGCAAACAGTTTGTGAATAGGCTACTACAAATGATGGCCGTGAATAAAATATAATATTTAGAAGTAAACAGTGTCGCTGAATTAATCTTTAGCTGACAGAGTGTTTATATCAGAATGTTTATTTTTAAAACACAACCTTCTAAACATCATCTAAACATCTTCAATGTGTACTTTTACCGATATATTTAACAATATCTTTTGCATTTCTAATCCAAACCACGTCAAACTTGGCACTGCACTTACTCGTGCCCGTAGCAAGACAACGGTCAAGTTTGAAATCCATCGGACTAACGGTTTGAGAGATATGCGAATAACAGACAGACACACAGAAAGATGTTCCTGTAATTTATAGCTAGATAGATAATATAATATAATATAATACACGAGTGCATGATTGTCAAAAAAAGACCATTAAGAAAAATTATAATAGTAATATTGTACTTATGTGCAACTGATAGGATAGAACCAATGAGATGATGTATTAATGCGTGTTCGCACACTGATGTATTTGGTGTGTTTTAGGTGGCCCCCATGTATGAACGCCGATGCTATATTAGTGTTGCTGTTCTGGACGGGCTCATTTATGCCATTGGTGGTTTTGATGGACACCAACGGCTTAAAACAGTAGAGTGCTACGATCCAAACACCAATCAGTGGACAATGATGGCACCCATGAATGAACGGAGGAGTGACGCCAGCGCCACCTCACTTCAGGGCAGGGTAAGAGCACTTACCCATGATTCCACACTCTTCTGCTGGAGACTAATGCCTGTAAAGCATGAAGGAAAGGTGAAATGGAGATATGGCATGGGAATAGTTTAAATATGAAAAGGAATATCATACAATTTACGGAGTGTTTTAAACACTGCTTTTCTGATCAATCTGTGATGATCGTGCACAAACATCATGCATGTTATTTTTGTGTTTGTCAGATTTATATCTGTGGTGGTTTTACTGGGATCGAGTGTCTCTTCTCTGTTGAGAGCTTCAACCCTGAAACAAACCAGTGGACTCTCATCGCTCCCATGACTAGCCGCCGCAGTGGTGTTGGTGTGATCGCTTATGCAGATCTAGTGTATGCTGTGAGTATTAAACACACACATATCAGTGTTATAGTTTGAATTAACTATGATAAACATGCCACAAATACAGAAATATGGAACAATCGCAGTTTAATAGTTGCACTTATGTAAATGCATGCATGGATGTGTAATGTGCATATACAAATGCACAGAATACATGCATAAAAAGTGTATTTATTTAAAGGTTGGTGGTTTTGATGGTGCCAGTCGTTTGCGGAGTGCGGAGGCCTACAATCCCCTGACTAACATTTGGCGTGACGTTGCATCAATGTACAATCCACGCAGCAACTTTGGCATTGAGGTGAGATGTGGACAGTTAATATCTGTCTCTGGTGAAACTATGAAATAACTTTACAATAATGATTTGATGATAATGAATATGGGGGGGAATTTTTTTTTTGGTCCCATATTGAGAATAATTGGAAAGTTGCACCCTAAAATTGTAGAATGCTTCAAAGATCAATGTATGTCAAAACATTCGAACTATACATTAATAAATCTTATTATAGATGCAACGCTTCATTTAAACATAGTTAAAGACATTAGCTGTACATTATTTATTTTCCTTTTTAACTTCCTCAAAATCCAGGTAGTTAATGGTCAGTTGTTTGCTGTCGGAGGCTTTAATGGATTCAGCACCACCTCTGATGTGGAGTGCTACGATGAGAAGACAGATGAATGGTAACTTCCACAAACACTAAATCTCACAGATCATTTCACACTGCGTTAGATATAAGTATAAGTCTAATACAGACTATATTTCATTGCATTCCTTGCATCTGTTTTCTATACAGGTTTGATGCAAATGAAATGACCATTTCCCGCAGTGCTCTGAGCTGTTGTGTAGCATCAGGATTGCCTAACATGGCACAGTATGCTGCCCTACGAGACACCGTACAGACACAAGACGAGTCTGACAGTGAATGATCTCCTTCTTGCAGATCTGACAGTCTGACGACTAATGGAGTGTCATGTTTCCTGAATAAATGCATTCAAAAAAGAGGCTGTATTCTGAATGTTCTCTCAGGTGTAGTGTTGTTCATTTAAAAAATGAAACCTTGCAAGGGATATTTACAGCTCAACAAACCAACATAAAATATTGAGAACTCTGTTTACTGAGTAAACTATTTATTGCTGTATTAAACTTTGTATCTATTACTGTAATTTACTGGGTTCTTTTGTATGATTAGACATTGTGTATGATTGATTTAACTCATAAATAGTCCTTGCTAAACTCTGTGAGAAGCATTGATTATGTGATGTTTTTATTTCTATATAGGTATAACTTTTTTTAAGAATTTCTTTTTAAAATATAGTGCAATAACGCATCTCTTAGAAATCTAGAACATTTCCAAAAATTTATATATTAAACAAGTAAAATCATTCTTGCTTAATCAAAAATGAAAAGAACATAAAGAAGAAGAAAAGAAAAGAAAAAGAAACAGCAAACAGATATTGATCATGGTACAATTATCAATTATTCTTAGTGAATTGTAGCCTGGGAAAACCCTGACAACTTCCGGCAAATTTAGATTTGCTCTGCAAGTTAATCTGGCAAAGAGCTCATTCAAGCCCATTTCTAATCCGTCGAAATCGCGGCACCAATCAGAAACGTTGGGGCGGGCTTTACACGATGACGACAGCACAGCGACGCTGATTTGTATTTACAAGGATGCCTCCGTGGAACTAGGGGTGTGACGGTTATAGTTGAACACCGTCATTAGAACTCTAACTGCCAAAACCATGTTATTAAAATATTTTTTTCACAAACATTTTTTTATCATAGAGAATGTTTAAATACTAATATCAGCTTATGAGGGAAACGGAGGAGGAGTTAGTGGTTCTTCGGAGGCTGCTACTGCTGGAGATGATTCAGGAGAGGTGTGTGCATCCCCGCTTCTAAGAAGAGAAATCTTGGAGATCTCCTTAATTAAACGGAGGTCTGAATTCTTTGCCCCTTCAGAGCGCACGCTGACACGGAGTAAAGCCTTGTTCCCCATTTCGCTTGGCTGTGTGCACGGCTTTTTTTGTAACAGCGCGCGCGGCGCCGCGTCCGAGGATGACCGACTTCAAGGCGAATCTGCCCGAGCATGTACGTGCTCACTGCACCGGCACCCAGTTTGCGCCTCTGAATTGCAAAGTTTTTTTGTTGTTAAGGTTTTGTTTACTGTGTGTGATTTATTTAATGGAAAGCACATTAACTTCTAGTTGTCTTGCTGTTAATTTTAAATAAACGTAGAGCAAGTAGCTAATCAGTGTCTGCTCGTTTATTCAAACTTGTTCTATAACAGACGAACGTCACTCTGCATACGCCATCTCCTTCATCGCTCTGATTGGTTTTAGGTCTATCCAATTGCACCCAGAGGCATTTGAGCTACATCCGTTGGTGACGCCCCTTTTGGAAATTATTTGGCTGTGTCCGAAATCTCCACTCAAACCACTACTCCCTAACCCCTATGTAGGGGGTAGGGAGTAGAGCACTATATAGTGAGCTCACCAGCATAATAGAAACACCACTTTCGGACACTACTCGATCGTCTCTCGGCGCCATTGATTACGGCAATACTGTCGCACTATTTAAACGCTCCATCATCTGTCAGCTGGTGCCGAGCCAGCTCTGGGCTAATAGATTTTTTTTATATAAATACATTACATTATATTGAGCTTATTTCTCCATAATTGTAAAATCAAAAGTAATTTCTGGCCGTTTCTGTTATAATGCGTCACTCCACACATGATTATAACTTATAAACATAAATAAAATTAATACACATTTTCATATATTTTCATTTTCGCATCACACCGTTTTCTCTTGCCTGTCGACATTAGAAAAAAAAACAGATCTACATATCAAATATCTTGCTCATAATACTCTTAATAAAACAGCTTTTAGACTCTGTGGAGATCCCACTCAATATTTCTCTTTTTTGTTTTGTTTTTGTTCTCGTGATTCAGAAGATTTCGCGGATTAGCAAAAGAAACCGGATTTCTAGACAGAAAACGAACATGATAACTTACATTTGTATGACAAATTCGTATTGTCGCGCTGCTCTCCTTGACGTCCATCCGCCATGTTTGCGATCAGCGCAATGCATGATGGTATGTAGGGCTTGGGTTAGTGACCATCGGTTGTACACTACTTTTCAAAATGCATTCTGGGATACATTGAGTGGACTATATAGGGTATAATAATCATCACTATACATTCGGACAGCACTACAAAATGGCGAGCTCACTATATAGTCCACTATATAGTGAGTAATGGGAGATTTCGGACACAGCATTTGTCTTTGAAGCTTTGCCAGACCATAACTCAGTTACAACTGAGAATGGTCTGGTTTTAACCAGGCTAAGTGATTTGATTAAATATTTTACTTCACATAAGAAATCATTAAAAGTAGGAATTTTCTTAAGAAACCTTTGTTTGTGAAAGTAAAACTTTGCCACAAGGATAAGAAAGTTAACAGTATTCTAAAGATTTGTGTGGGTTTTCAAAAAGACAAATGACATCCTTAATGCATAGATGTGAAAACTGAATTGTTAATTTGCAAATGCTTTTCCTTTTAAAATTCCTTCTCTCAAGTGAAAAGAAAAAGCTGGTATTTTACTCTCTGCATCCATCTCGGCCTGGACCTAATGAAGGCACCTTTAACTATTTTGATATATAACTGGTCTAATTCTAATTGCAAGGTTTATAACTTACTAATTTCTGTAACAGAGAGATTCTCTTTTTTGATTAAGTTATTTATGTTACTTAACAAGTTGGCTTCTCTATCAGCACACTGTAAAAAAAATCTGTAGAAATTACAGTAATACTGGCAGCTGCTTGCCAGTAACTTACTGTAGTTTTAAATTTATGTTATTTACTGGCAACAGTTTGTTCAAAGTTAAATGAACATTAAACATTAACAAGTCTTTATCTTTACAGAATAAAACTAAAATAACAGCCTCATGCAAAGCATTCTGGGAACCAAAATCTGAAGGAAAAAAAAACAGAAAAAGGTTGATGAAGATTTATGGTTCCCAGAATGCTTTGCATTAGATTGTTATTTTATCATTTTATTCTGTAAAGACAAAGACTTGTTAATGTGTAATGTTCATTTAACTTTGAACAAACTATTGCCAGTAAATATACATCAATTTAAATCTACAGTAAGTTACTGGCAAACAGCTGCATAATTACAGCAATTTTTTACAGTGCATTGTAGGAGCAATCTGGGGGATAGGAACGTTTTTGTCCACTGGGTGGTGCCGTGTATAACTAGATCCCCTGAGCAACAGGTGTGTGCGTTGGTGATTAGGAAGCACACAGTTTTTGACCGCATGGCAGAGTAGCTCGTAAGGTGGATGTTAGTTGTGTGCGGTCTATAAGGTATGGCTTTGGGTGTATATGTGAACAAGGAAAGGCCACAGGAAGTTCGCGATAATGTAAAATAAAGCGACATTTTTTTATGCATCTACAACCATCTGCATGGACTCTGTTTGTACGTGTTCTAAACTTGCATACTATCATCAACGGCAAGAGCACTGGAAAGCCAGTACAAGCATTAACCACTTTCAGGACCTAGCTCTATTCATAGCTTTAAATAAAAAAAAAATCCAATTAGTTAGCACCATGCGACTCAAACTAATTTTTTTAAAAATATTTCTTTAACTAATCCCTTGATCTGATCATTAAAATTTTTATCTTTTAACAGAGTATTGTTCAACTTCCAATAACCACACAAGGTATTATGTGTCTTGTCTGCGAATTCAGCTTAAAGGGTTAGTTGTAGTTTCAACTACTTCAGTTAAGTTCTCGCGTGCGTCGTTGAAATCTCTTGAAGTCTCGTTTCAGGCCTACAAGGAAGAAAAGGAAGAGTCGAAAAAAGTCGTTATTTTTGTTTTATTTCCGCACAAAAAGTATTCTCGTCGCTTGATAAACTTATAGTTGAGCCACTGTTGTGACATGGAATATTTAAACATTTTCTTTAATGACTTTCTGGGCCGTCAGGTTTCATTCCCTTAGGCAGCCTATGTAGCAGTCATCCACCTCTCAGATTTAATCATAAATATCTTCATTTGTGTTCCGAAGACGAACGAAGGTCTTACGGGGTTGGTAGCATGGGGGTGAGTAATTAATGACTTAATTTTCATTAAGGTGAACTAACCCTTTAATCACTAAGTGGTCCGAGAATGGAACATACTGGTGTCTGACATCAAACACATATTGCAGTATCTGTTGAGAAATCAGAAGTCTATTCTAGATTTAGAGCAATATAGTACTCCATGTAAATTCCTTAACATCTGGGTGATATAGCGCCATGCATCTGCAATATGGAGATGATCACACAAGGTACAAATAATGTTATAACTGAGGCCCATTTTAGGAGGAAATCTGTCAGCTGAATTATCTAAAACAACATTAAAAAATGCCTATTGATATTTTTTTTAAGCTTCAATTTCCCCCCAGCCTAATGATGAAAAAAGACACTTGTTGGCAGAGCTTAAATTGTGGCCATAAATATATAAAAGTAGCATTATCAAGTTTAGTGACAAGAATAAACCATCTTCCTCCCGTATAGAAACCAAAGACTCAACAATATCTCCTTTAAACTTGTTGATCAAAATGAGAACACCAGCAAATATAGCGCTTTCTTAAAGGGACTGATTCTTCCTTTTTTGCCCATTATATCAAGTCAAAAGTTAAGCATTGTCAAAAATGATCGAGTGAAAAGAAACAAATGATCACAATCTGAACTTTACATACTCAAATCTCATCTTGTTAGCTTTAAACTCTTCAAACTATTTGGACGCTTAAAAAAAAGTGATCATTCACACCGCAGCCATCTTGGCTTCCCCAGGCATAAGCTACACATGGAAATATACACTCTAAAAAGTTTAACCATGGTTTACTCAATTTTTTTGGTGAAACATTTTTACACTTAAAAATATTGATTTAATTTGAAAGCAGTGAAATAAATTACATACATTGTATGAACTGAGTAAATGTAAGTAAAAAAATTAAGTAGATCTGAGTAACTGCATTTGGTACATTAACAAATAAAATTGAGTAGAATTAATTGGGGAACAACATTTAAAAAAACAATATGTATGAGTAATATTAACTTTTTTATTTCCTTTAAACCTTTGTAAAAACATATTCCATACAACCACCGGTAACTGTTACATGACAGCCTTTATTGTCGATGAGTACAGTACAGCATAATGTTACAGCGAATTTTATAGGGTTAGTATAAACAATATTGCCTACATATAAACTCACACTCTAAAAACTGCTGGGTTGTTTCAACCCAACTTATGGTCAAATATGGACAAATCCAGCCGTTGGGTTAGATTTTTACATTACATTTTTAACCCAACGTTTGGGTTTGTCCATATTTGACCCAAAGTTGGGTTAAAACAACCCAGCATTTTTTAGAGTGCATGTAACAAACATTTTAGACGTAAAAATTAAACATTTAAACATTCAAGTAATTCAATTTTAATCGACTGGTCTGTTATCCAATATCCACCGGATCAGCGCTGGTTGATCGTGCCGGAGATGGACTTGCGCTCTGCGTGGAAACTTCTAACTTTATACCACCGTCCTGCGTTTCACTCAGAGCCAAAAGATGCTGCGACGCGACTCCAAAACCTGCTAATAAACAAACAGTGCACAGTTCTGAGAACATTTTATCATCCAAATTAGTTATCATTATCTTGAGGAATATAGTCTTGTTATAGGCGTTACAATAACGCGAAAAGACACTCGTTTGACTTAGGTGAGTCACATATGTATGTTCTTTTGCTTTAAATAAAATGATTTAAACCACAGTAGTGATTTTATAGATAAAATAAAACATACACAAACCTGAATTTCACAGAGGAAATACACCAATTCTGCGACTCCGAGAAGAGAAAACTGTTCTGGAGACCGTCACCGTAGGAGGAGAGAATTCAAACAGCCCGCGCTCACTTAACCGTTGAGTCGTCGTCACATCAGAGGGTGGGGGAGGGGCGCATTGTTTTAATTGAGTAAACTTACTCAATTTCCCAAATATACGTCTCTGCGGAACAACAAGAAGGCGTTTCCCAATTATTGGGCGTTTTCAAATCGTCTAGGCATTTTCCAACCATCCAATCAAAACCGTACGGATTCGGAAGCCCTTGCAGAAGCGGAAATGCGTTATTATTATTTCTCGTGTTTTTTTTTCTTGAGTTTTACTATTATGTCTATATCGCGACAACATTTGACAAAAATAAAATACAGTCTACAGCTACCTATTTTGTTCTTATGTTATAAGATACAGATGGCTAATAGCCTGTGAGTGTGTATTAGTATATTTTATAATATTCTCTCCTACATGCAATTTGTCTCTAAATGTAAACCTTAAAAGGTAAAAGTATTAAAAATTACGTTACTCAACTATTTATAATTACATAGTTTTATTTTCGTTTTGTGTGTGTGTGTGTGAACAACACAACATAAATCCAGTTGTAACGGTGATTAACAATAGCAATTTCCAATAAAGATATCAAATCCTACTGTAAAGCAAAGGTGAAAATGATTGTATTGGTCTTTATTCTCACCTGTATTTTTGAAAGTATATTTATATGTAATGACTGATATTTAAGTGATATTAGCTTACATTAAATGATATATAAAGTAAAACGTATTGACCTTTAAATTAAGGTAAAATGTGTTTACTTAGAATGACTCGGAAAACTTTAAACATTAGCATCACTTTATTGACCAATATGATGAAAAACTGTATTGATAAATTCAGCATTCTCTACTTATAAGCAATACAAGTGGCAAGTTCAATCATGAGGAACACATTGTATGAAATATTAGATGCTTCCTCCAGCCTCATAGAAAGTCGTCTCCGCAGTATCCTTGGAAGTCATTAGAGCCGTAGAACCCCTGCAACACACCTCTTTGCCCTCTTCCTCTGTAGACTTCACCACAGTCTTTGTCAGTCTAACGACACCTGAAAAATGTTATCATTCATCCATTATGTTAGTCTATAGGTTTGACTAGCCTACACATGTGAGGCAGGGGCGTAGCCAGAATTTTATTGTTGGGGGGTCCCGTCTTTAAATGAGGGGGCAATATATATATATATATATATATATATATATATATATATATATATATATATATATATATATATATATATATATATATATATATAGCCAGAATTTTATATAGGCTATACATGCCTATTCTGGTGATGCGGTGGCGACTCTGACATGTAGGCTAAGGGTGGCGCTGCCAATAAAGCACCTAAAAGCTGTCACAAAGAACCGGCAAAAGTAATGATTATGAATATTATGAGGTATTTTAATTGTTTATTAATAAACAAGTGTTTTCTTTGTCGGCTAAGATGAAGTTGACGATGCTGACTCGCGATCTTCAGTAGGTGAACGCGCCAGAGAGAATTAGAGAAATGCACATTTCATAAGGATTACATAAGCAGAGAGCAGTCTGTAGTCTGTTTTCTTTCGTTTTGAATTGTTCTGTTTAAAAGTAGACATGTGAGGCAAGTAGACTATTTTATATGCTGAGTTTCTGTTCAGTTATGAGTCGCGCTCCAGTTCACGCGCCGGCGCCTCCGTTTCTTATATATCGTCTGCTATATTTAATCCAGGCAATTGGTTGATGACACATTGATTAAAATTAAGATACAATTAATACAAAACGAAATTCAGGTTAAAGAAAGGTTTTGTGCTTTCTGTTTGATGTGTCTGTGAAAGTTTTAAAGCATCTTTTAGTGCCGCTTTCAGAGCTTTTTTTGTTTTCCACTAAAACACGTCCATAACATTGTTTTTTCCTCATAAATGCGAACACGAAAAATAAAATAAAATAAAATAAATATTTTATGTACTGTGGAGACTGAGAGGAAACCCTTCTTCATCCAGTGGGTATTATTTACTTTGGTTTGCGCAGTGTAGCAGCCTACTAATTCACAATCACTAAAAAAATATTTTGCCTCCTAATTTTTTTTTTTTTCAGCAATCAGAAATCTGAGGGGGCCGGACATGTAAATGAGGGGGCCTAGGCCCACCCAGGCCCCCTCGTGGCTACGCCACTGATGTGAGGTATTAATGCCTGCACTGATATAATGAATGTGTTGAACATTGACTAGTGAGCTAATCTCACTGCTAAAAAAGGTCAAATCATGTTTCTATTTAAATCTAGTGGGCTGCAGAGGTTTTTGTTAAGGTTATGAGATATAATATAAATAACAGAAAAATATATAAATATTATATTAAAATTGATATTAAAAATAATTAACTTAACAAGCAATGCTTTTTCAGCTTTTCTTGTTTTCTTACAGCGCACCTCACACTCAAACACAATTTCATATATGAAGGGAGTGGGTTCTGGACTGAATGAAAACATAATTTATGATGAGAATGATGAGGATGATCCACTATAAAACTTCCATTCAGAAGTGAACCACTCCCTCAAACAGCTATCTTGAACTCTAGCTGACACAGTCACATTCCCATTCTGAACAATTACTAAACATTAAAATATTAAAGGGGTGGTTGATTATGATTTCACTTTTCCGACTTTAGTGTGTAATGTTGCTGTTTGAGTATAAACAACATTTGCAAAGTTACAACGCTTAAAGTTCAAAGCAAAGGAAGATATTTGCTTTTAAAGAAATCGTTTTTTAAGGACTACAAATGTCTGGTACGGGTTAGTGACATCACCAACCCTAAACTTAACAAAAACCCTGCCCCAAAGGAGTTGTTGTAGAAGAGAACTTTTGTGAGTCTGCTCAAACTGAAGCATCCGTTTTTTCACATGCAATGGAATGTCACTTTGTATGCATCTTACAACAGTTCCTATATGAGGGATTTTATAGATTATCATGACAGAATATGCTAATTAAAGATAGTTAACTCCACATCACCAACATAAATTCATCAACTAACCATTCAGAGATGTCCTGTTGCATTCTACGTGTTGGCACTTAGTATCTCCATCTTTGTCTGACTCCAGTTTAAACATAAGGCAGAACCAAGGGGTAATCCATCAGCCGGAAGTTGAAGCCTCGCGGGAGCCGCCATTGTAGCAGAACTTCACCTGCTGTTAGCATTCCATTGACTCCCATTCATTTTGCCGTCACTTTGACAGCGAATAACTTTACATCTGAGGCGTCCAAAGACTTAATTTGTCCATTATTTATTTCTAAAGAAACACGACAATGTATAAAAGGCTCCATTACGTTGTATCTTACGTTACGGCCCCATAGAAGCCGTTTTTGTAAAAAATAGGCTAACGATTGCGTCATAACCACGCAACTTTCTGTCGCACAATAGAGACATTACCGTATCAGGAGGAGAAGCTCGCAGGCAATCTTTTACTCTCTATGAGGCAATCGGGGGGAAATGGAGGCATAAAGTCAAGGGAGAAACCCATAGATAGAGAGACCATAAAAGCAACGGGACAAAATATTTCAACAACGTTTTTGAGGAATTAGGTGATTCAAATTTGTCTTGGCACAGCTACTAGAAGATTTACCAATGTCAGACTGTCATCAAGCTCAGTTTGAGCCTGCGCAGTCGCTCAGACATCAGACAGGAAGTGCAATAATCGGGCTTCAGTCTTCTCCGTTGAAATCAATGGGGTCGCTGTGTCCATTTCTTTTACCGTCTATGGGCAGAACAGTTTCTGATATTTTAGTGCATGTCTGCGTGAGGTAATCCACATGGAAGAATTAATTGGACTTTAATATTTGTAACCCACAGAAGACAATCTACAAATGTGTACAATGATGCGCAAATATTTCACTATCTGCAAATGTGTAAATTTAAGTCGCTCAGACATCAGGCAGGAAGTGCAATAATCGGGCTTCAGTCTTCTCCGTTGAAATCAATGGGGTCGCTGTGTCCATTTCTTTTACTGTCTATGGGCAGAACAGTTTCTGATATTTTAGTGCATGTCTGTGTGAGGTAATCCACATGGAAGAATTAATTGGACTTTAATATTTGTAACCCACAGAAGACAATCTACAAATGTGTACAATGATGCGCAAATATTTCACTATCTGCAAATGTGTAAATTTACATTTGTGTTACGTAAAATCATATCCACAAAAATACAGGGTGATGTGTACAACACAAAACTGTTTTTACACATTTGCAGATTACTTCCTGTGAATTTGTCGGTCATGTTACATTTGTAAGTTCCTTTTAACACATTTGTGGAATTTTGTCCAATGTGTACTGCGGAGATCTGTAAATAACATATACACAAATATCTCACGATTTGCAATAACAAATTTTCTCGTTTCCTTTCCTCGCTTCCTGTCCTCGCGTCTCAGCTCCACCCCCTGCAGGATGCGAGGGAAGGCTGCAAGGAAAGAAATGAGGAAGGAGGAATCGGATGAAAGTTTTTTTTTATACTTTGGAATACTTGATCACTCGAGCGTCACTTCACTGCGTCATCAGCAGCGCTCAAAGGATCTACCCTTATGTTGTTGAAGTTTGGTTATTTAAGAAATTTGTAATAAATAATAATATAGCAAGATACCCTGTTGAAATATGTGAGATGTGTGGTTTATATAAACTGCAATGGTAAAGTATAAATTAAAATGATTGACGTGAAGGGGGAGGAGAATTTATACGTGTCGAATTTATTTAGTCGATAAAACACTTCCGCAAAGCATAAAACTGTGCATTCTCGCTCATAGCTCCTCTGGAAGCCTCCTCACTCCTCGATCCTCGCCTCCTCGCGGTGCAATTAGAGAATTGAGATGTCCTTCAAGATGGCTGAGGTCGATCAATTTCCGGGTCATAGGATGGAGGACGGAGGACGGAGGACCGAGGAGATGAGGAGGGATATTGAGAAGCACCCCGGGTTTCACAGACAGGGAAAGCTATTGTCCTCTTCCATTAACCATGAATGCCAGCCCCATGTTGTCACTCGAACGACTTCAACCCCTGGCCACCCGGGCCAAGGCTTGGGAAGCCATGCCCGGAGTGTCAAGTTGGGTGTTGAACACAGTAAAATGAGGTTACTCCCTGCAATTTGCGCGCAGGCCTCCACGCTTCAGGGGTGTGGTCACCACCTCGGTAGGGAGCAACGTGGCTCACGTCCTCCTCCGAAAGGAGCTGTAGAAACAGTTTCTCCTAACCGCAGCGAGTTAGGCTCTTACAGCTTACAGCCCTTTTAGCTACAGACCGCTCTCATGCTAGCTTTAGGATGGGTCAAGCAAGTGGGTGACTTACAAGCGCTCTCTGTGAGTGCTTCTTGCCTTGAGTTTGGGCCTAATGACGGTAAGGTCGTGCTCAAACCAAGACGCGGCTATGTGCTGAAGGTGCTCTCGACTCCGTTCAGAGCACAGGTTATTACTCTCTCTGCTCTTCCCCCATCTGAGGGCGAGCAGGCATCCCGTCTAGTCTGCCCTGTTCGGGCCTTAAGAGTATATATTGAGCGATCTGCCCCATTCAGGCAGTTAAAGCAGCACTTTGTGGGCTTTGGCGCAGCACCAAAGGGCATCCAGTCACGAATCAAAGACTGTCCCACTAGATAGTGTATGCGATTGCGTTGGCCTACGCTTCGATAGGCCTACAATTCCCCGTCGGAGTTAAAGCACACTCCACCAGAGGCATGGCCACATCCTGGGCATGGTCCAGTGGAGTGTCCATTGGCGACATTTGTGCGGTGGCCGGCTGGTCCTCACCATCCACATTCGCCAGATTCTATAACCTGTCTGTGTAAGTGTTTACTCCAGTGATTATCTAGAGTTATTATATCCAGTGTTAGTACTCCAGCGTCTTCCTCTCCCTTGTGTCTTCTGTGTTCTCCTGTTATCATCCTGCAAAGGACCATTACCACCATACTCATCAAACACAACGAGGTGTGTGCGTCCATCCAACCATCCAGCTATCCACAATCTCCTGCACCTGTAAAACAAGGAAGGTCTTCATTACTAAGCTTTACTCACTCTTCAAGTCTATTTGAACTTCCTCTATTCTCCATTCTGCTCAGTGCTGTTAATAAAGCTCACCGTTCACTGCATTTCTCTGTGACGGAGTCTGCATTTCATAACAAAAGATCGGACCAAAAGGAACGACAGCATCATGAGCACCCCAGACCTGTTCCAGGAGATCGTGGATTCCCTTCTACGCATTCTCACCACCATGTCTACTGCCATTTCCGTCACCACCACCGTCGACAGTTGTTGCCAGTCCCATGGCCAAACCAGCGCCCTACTCTGGCTCGGCAGAGGATTGGTGATGTTTCAAATAGATAGAAATCTGATTTGGCCTTTTTTTTATCTGGGAAGTACAGAGATTTCTCAACTTTCTAAAATGAAGCCAGTCCGATTCAAACTTGGTGCTTCTGGCTTTATAGCCCAAGCTGAATTCCTGTCCTGCAGAAGCCTAGCTAGCTCTGATGCAGTGGCGGCTGCTGGTCTTTCAAAGAGGGGAAGCTCATTCTCAGCCTACATCATAAAAATTGTCCAATTATTTATAAGTAAATTCTGCCCTACGTTCCTTAAAGAAATGCTCTGTGACCCTGTCGTACCAACTAGGCCTCTTTTTCAGTGACTTGACCAGTGTCCTCTCAATGGCCAGCAGGGGGAAATGTGGGAATTAGGTTCACTGAAACAAGGAATGTGGTGTTTGTTTAATTGTGTGAAATGTATGATGAAAATCGGCTAGCAATTTCGGCAGGTAAATACCAAGAAATAGGTTGCAGCAGTTTGTCTTTCGACTACACTTGCAAAATCCACGATGGGAATGAGCTTGAAGAGCTTCAGCGTCAGCGACTTTTTATAGTACAGAATCGCTGTCAATCAAAAGGAGATGCAGTCTTTCGAAAGACCCTCCAATCATTACGCAGTTGCCCGGAGTCCAGGCCAGCCCACTCCTCCATTCACCCCCAGAGACACTGAATGTCTGTGGGCGGGACATAATCACATCATTTATCCAATGACCGTCTAGTTTCGAAGCACTGAAAAAAAAAAAAACAGTTCAAACAGCCCCATTGAAGTCAATGGACTCTAGGCTTCAACAGGGAAATGCACTGTGGACACTATGGGAATGTATGAGACGGAAATCGAGTCAGCCGACCTGCTATATATGTAGATGATTCTGAACAAACTTGTCTTCGAGATGAAGGTGTTCTAACGCAATTTTAGTCAATAAAATGTTAACACAATACTACATATTTGACCATAAATTTTTGACATTATAGGGGAAGCCGAGCTCCCCTTTTCAGTCGGAAAGAAATCCCCACTGCTCTGAAGTAAACCAAGGATTATTTTTGGCCTTCACTCGCACGTTATTTTACGCATCGGTGCATGCTAAATTACCAACATCAACATTTATTTTACAAAAAGATACAAATCATGATGAAATGCTTGTTCTACAAAAGGTTTTCAGTTTCTTTAGACGTAAATTTGAGACGTTTGGTATTCCTCACAGCATCTATGACAATGACAAAGACAAACAAGGAAACATTAAACAGTGACAAAACAGACAAGCCTGTTAGGGCAATACCCTAAGAATAACTGTATATTTATGAGGTGTATTAGTCAGGAAATGGATTAATAAAGTTGATTTTTATTGACATTTAAGATTTTATTGAGTGGGACTATCAATCAACTGTGTTTAATGGTGTCAAAGCATATTTGAAACAGGAGATAACCAATCCTAGTTAAAATCATAGACTACAGTAGCTATTTCATTCAAATTAATTGTAGAAAGTTGCTGTTGCAATACAACAAGATATTTAGAATTTGCTGAGGGAGGCCTGGCTGTGACAACCAACCAACATCAAATAAGGATCTTTAGAAAGCTCAATTTTTAAAGCTAAAAACTCAAACATCTTACTGATCGATAGAGCAGTTATCACCCTAGTGTGGAATTTACTCCTTACATATTGTCACAATAACCGATGTAGAAGATTTATGGCCCTATCTTACAAGCACAACGCAAGAGTGTTTTTTGGTAGTTTCAGTCCGACACAGTTATCATTTTCATGTCCTGCGCCACGTTGTTTAAATAGCAAATGCATTTGCGCCCATTTTGTGCGCCCATGGGCATGCTGGTCTGAACACGAGGTGTGTTCAGGCGCATTGTTGGCGCGTTGCTATTTTGAGTCAACAGAAATAGACTGCGCCATTGACCAACTGAAACCTGATCTAAAGTCAATATGCCCCTATAGGCGGGTCCACAACGCGCGTACACTCTGCTTATTAAACACACAGGAATGCACAGCAGCACACAAACATGCCAAATATTTAAAATAAAAGGATTACAATGTAAAAGATTATTATTGTGTACATAAACACTGTAAAAAAAAAAACGTTAAATTTACAGGAAAACCCTGGCAGCTGTGGTTACCAGAGTTTTCCTGTTAAAAATACGGTAGCAACGTTTTAGGTTTTACAACTTTTAACCGTATATTATTTTACAGCGATAAACCGTATGTCATTATCTGTTATATGTTAATATACTGACTTTTTGAAGTATTAATATCTGTTTTTTTCCATTGTAATACACTGACAGCCAACAATCACAGCAGTGATGAGAGTCAAATGGTCAACCAAAGCTCATCTTAAGCAGCTCATCCACAAGAGAGTTAATACTAATTTACAGAAGCTGCACAGTGTCATTCACACAAACATTAAACATTAAACACCATCATGGTAACATGTCGAAATTTAAAAAATGCAATAAGCATTAATTTAACAACATTAAATGTAACATAAAACGTACTCGGTTACTAACGTAACCTCGGTTCTCTCTAGAGAGGGAACGAGTACTGCGTAATAGCTTACGCTAGGGGAAAAACTCTTTTCCGCGAGATATTGAAGCCAAAAATTATCCTTAATTTTTTATTAATGTAAAACGCTTTGCAGCAGCAAGCAAACATAGGCGAAACAGCTTGCGCGCCTATTGGTTGCTCTGCAGCAAATGCAGCAGCCTATCGAGAGAGACTCTGCGTGACGTAATGACCAATGGGGGCAATTCGCGCCCATATCGTCACGTCCCGCCAGAAGGGGCGTGGTCTCACCCTATAAATATGCTCGTTAGGCTGATACAAGCTGGTTTTTATCACTGAAGCGAACCAGAGCGTATTCCAAGCACGGCAAGATACGCAGTACTCGTTCCCTCTCTAGAGAGAACCGAGGTTACGTTAGTAACCGAGTACGTTCTCCTACGAGAGTATCTCTCGTACTGCGTAATAGCTTACGCTAGGGGAACACAATGCAACATGCCGTGCGTACAGGGATCCAACACCAAAGTCCCGGGGGCCGAAGCCCAGGGCTCATGTAGTGCATAATCACCATAAACTCACATAGAGTGGAGGAAGAGAGGCTGGAAGCGTCATTCCCTATAAAAAAGCACCCAGCGGGGCTATTATATGACAATAAAACGCGCAGCCAGGGTGAAAGCTTTCAGCCTGATCTGGGTGGCCATACATGTGTCAACACTCATGGGGCTGCAGTAAACTCAGCATCTGGGCCGCACAGCGGGGCAGATAGCACTGAATTTTAGACCGCCAAAAGCTTAGCTTGTAAGGCGGGTACCTCCAGGTTATAGTATTTTATAAATGTAGACGGCGAGGCCCAGCCCGCGGCCGTACAGATATCTTGCAGGGAAACCCCGCTAGACCATGCCCACGAAGAGGCCACGCCTCTCGTGGAGTGCGCCCTGACACCCAAGGGGCACTGTAAGCCCTTCGCAGAGTAAGCGAGCGCAATGGCATCCACTATCCATCTGGATAGGCTCTGTTTTGAGGCGGCGAGTCCCTTGGAACGCCCGCCAAACAAAACAAAAAGCTGCTCCGTCTGTCTGAAAACAGACGAGCGTGACACATAAGCTCTCAATGCCCTGACGGGGCAAAGGAGACTCGCATCCTCCTCCTCACTGAGAACCGGAAGGGCGGACAGGGAAATTACCTGGGCCCTGAACGGTGTATTGAGGGATTTCGGGACATACCCGTGCTTTGGTTTGAGAATGACCTTCGAGTCATTAGGCCCAAACTCCATACACGACACGCTTGCTGAAAGCGCCTGTAAGTCCCCTATGCGCTTCACTGAAGCGAGAGCCATGAGAAACACTGTTTTGAACGACAGGTGTTTCATGTCCACCAGCTGGATTGGCTCGAACGGGGCGCCTTTCATGGCCTCCAGGACCATGGAAAGGTCCCACGTCGGGACTGAAGGGGGCCTGGGAGGGTTCAGCCTCCGAGCTCCCCTAAGGAAACGCACGACTAAGTCGTTTTTCCCCAGCGACTGGCCAGACACCGGTTTTGCAAACGTTGCTATGGCCGCCACATATACTTTGAGCGTGGATGGGGTCCTGCCCTTATCCAGTAGCTCTTGAAGGAAGGAAAGCACTTCCGAAACCCCGCATTCCACAGGTGAAAAGCTCTGGGCTTGACACCATGCAGAGAAAACAGACCATTTCGAGGAGTAGAGCCGCCTGGTAGACGGAGCTCTAGCCTGCGCGATCGTGTTTAACACTCCTTCTGGGAGGCTAGCGGGTACCCGTTGATGGCCCATGCGTGCAGGGACCACAACTCCGGGCGAGGGTGCCAAATCGAGCCCTCCGCCTGAGAGAGGAGGTCTTTCCTCAATGGTACAGGCCATGGGGCAGTGCTGGTCAGCTGCATCAGGGCAGGGAACCACGTCTGGTTTGTCCAGAGCGGAGCTACGAGCAGCACTGGGCATCCGTTCTCCCTGATTCGTTCCAACACCTGAGGCAGGAGCGAGACAGGAGGAAAAGCATATAGGGGGCAGCGGGGCCAAACATGAGCCAGCGCGTCCTTGCCTTTTGAGAAAAACTCCGGGCAATGAGCGTTTTCGTGGGACGCGAATAGGTCCACCTGTGCTCTGCCGAACGTTTTCCACAGCAGCTGGACCGTCTGCGGGTGCAGCGACCATTCCCCTGCTGGAACATTGTTCCTGGACAGTCTGTCTGGTCCCACATTCAGGTGACCAGGCACGTGCGCTGCTCTCAGTGAGAGCAGGTTGTGCTGAGTCCAGACCAGGAGGCGTTCCGTCAGCCTGTGAAGGTTTCGTGACCTGACGCCGCCCTGGCGATTTATGTATGCTACCACTGACATGTTGTCCAACCGGACCAAGATGTGGTGGCCTGTTACCTGGGGACAAAAACGCCGTAGCGCTTTGTCGACTGCTATCATCTCCAAGCAGTTTATGTGAAGGAGCTTTTCCCGTTCTGACCACAGGCCAGCTAGCGGTCTGCCCTCGAGCAGCGCTCCCCACCCCGAGGTGGAGGCGTCCGTAGACACCACCTTCACACTCGAAGCGGTCCCCAGACTCACACCTGACTGATACCAGTCGGTTATTTTCCAAGGTTCCAGACCTGAAACACACTGAAGGTCGACCCTGAGGCGAAACAGACTATTCGCGTCCCACGAAAACGCTGGGTGTCCATGCCCTGGGTGGAACCCGCGCTTTCAGCCACATCTGCAGTGGGCGCATGCGGAGCAAGCCCAACTGGAGTACAGAGGCTGCTGAGGCCATCAGCCCCAGCATTTTCTGAAACCTTTTGAGCGGAACTATCGCGCCGTGGCGGAAGGATTTCGCGCCGCGCTGAATATTTAGCCCGCGCTCTGGTGACAGGCGTGCTGTCATGGACAGCGAGTCCAACACGGTTCCCAGAAAGGAAATTTTCTGACTGGGAGACAGTGAGCTCTTCGCCCAATTGACTGTGAGGCCCAGCTCCTCGAGGTGCTCGAGTAATGCGGCCCTGTGTTCTATGAGCTCCGATCGTGATCGAGCTAGAATCAGCCAATCGTCCAAGTAGTTCAGGACTCGCATGCCCTGAAGTCTCAGGGGTGCGAGCGCCGCGTCCATGCACTTCGTAAATGTACGAGGTGCTAGGGACAGGCCGAACGGCAGGACTGCGTATTGATATGCCTGGCCCTCGAAAGCGAATCTCAAGAATCGCCTGTGATGGGACGCCATTTGTATTCGGAAATAGGCGTCTTTCAGATCTATTGACATAAACCAGTCCCCGTGGCGCACTTGCGCGAGGATTTTCCTGGTCGTAAGCATTCTGAACTGGCGCTTCACAAGCGCTCTGTTCAGCTGTCGCAGATCTAAAATGGGTCTGTGACCTCCATCTTTTTTCGGTACCAGAAAATATCTGCTGTGTAGGCCCCCTTTGCTCTGAGCTTGAGATAAAGGTTCTATAGCACCTTTGCTCAGTAGTTTCGCTATCTCGGCTCGAAGTAGATGAGATACTTCGTTTTCCACCGTCGTCTCGACGCGCGCCGTATAACGGCGGGGACGTCGAGCGAACTGTAGCGAATAGCCTCTATTTATAGTGTTCAGCACCCATTCTGATACCCCAGGAAGCTGTGTCCACACTTTCGCGTGAATAGCTAGGGGTAGAATGAGATCTGGGCTCTGGCCAAGACATAGTGACGGCAAGAGAGCTCCGGCGTGCTATAACGCAGACACTGTGTTTACAGTGTGTGAGGCGGGGGGCGCGCCGATCGCGGCGGGCAGCCTGGCCGCGCTCAAAACCCTTATAGCAGTCTGCTGAGGGAGAGAGAGCGGGGCGAGCCCCGTGGGGCTTAACATGTCTGTGAGTGAATGTGGGCGCAGGACAGCGGGCACATTTACTGCACTGAAAAACACCGTCGGCCTGAGCTGACTGAATGTGTGTTGGTTCTGTTTTCACAGAACCCGTGGGACATGTGGTGTGTAGTGTTTGTGGGTACTGAGACGTAAGCACATTCACTACATTTAGTGCACAATCGACATGAGGCGATTTTGTTTGTGCGAGCCCTGCATTTTTGCGGGCTGTGTTTGTGTGTAGAAATGAGCCCTGGGTTGTAGGCATTTTCAATACACTCATAACACCATCGGCTGTGGCCGGATTACCAGAAAATACACCATTTATGTGATTTATCTGGGTCGCCGTGGGAACAGCATTTGTGTGCAGGCAAGCGGGCATGGTACTGGCTTGCTTACTGCAAAATACACTGGAACAGTCACATTTTCTGGAACTGAACGAGCGAAAATTTCAGTGGAAGTCTGGCCACGGCGAGACTGAAACACCGTCGATTTCCTAGGAGGCTAGGAAGACTTGTGTTGGTTTCGTTTTACAGAAACCGTGGTAGTGTTTGTGGGCACTGGGTTGTGGGCACATTTACTACATTTAATGCACAATTGACATGCGTCGATTTCATTTGTGCGAGCCCTGTACCGTGGCGGGCTGTGTTTGTGTGTAGAAATGAACACTGGGCTGTGAGCATTTTATTACACTTATAACACCATCGGCTGTGGCCGGAAAACCAGAAATACAATGATTACATGATGGAAACGGCCTTTATGTGCAGGCAAGCGGGCCGTGGTACCAGCTTGTTTACTGCAAAATACACTGGAACAGTCGCATTTTCTGGAACTGAACGAGCGAAAAGTTTTTGGTGGAAGTCTGGCCGCGGCGAGACAACATTTTTATTTGCTGCGAGAGCCGGGATCGAACACGGGTCTCTCGCGTGAAAGCTACGGGTTCCGCCACTGGGCCACAGGGAGAACTACACTAGCGCAAGCAGATAAAAGAGTGTCATCACAGTTTTGTGTGTGTCGGCGTTTGTATGCAGGTGTGCGTGTTATACAACAGGCTCATTGCTGCAATAATGACATTTTCAGCCGCTCTAACTAGGAGCTGAGAAATGTTTAAGAAATGGAGATTAGTCCGGCCTCGGCGGGGACTAAAACACACTCTTTTCTCATTTGCCGGTGACGCACGCCCATTGGGGGCGGGGTAGATTTCTTATAACGTAAAGAAAGCTAGCCGCGGTTTTAGGGCTCGCGGTCTTGATGCTGGCCCGTTTCCTTGACGACTCGCGGACAGAAGGCGGAGGTCCACAGAGCTCGCCTGTTGCGCGGCGCGCCTCCCAATCGAGGCCGATGCTTTCCACGGCCTGAGAGAGCAGACGCATCAGCTCAGTCTCAATGCCGGCTCTCTTACCAGTGGTCTGGCGGGAAACGCTAGCGGAAGGGAGATCCACGAAGCTCGCCCAATCCTCACTATTGGATGCCAGAAGAGAACACGCCTCGGTGGGTTCGTCAAACTCGTGGATGGACGCGGCGGCAGGCGGCGGCCGTTGTCCGTCAGTGAGCGACTCGAGCGAAGCCGGCGAAGCTGGCGGGCGAACCGGCGAGCTTTGGCGGGCTGGAGAAAGCTCGGGAGCGCGCTGGGCACGGCGCTTCTTGCGGCGCGGCACCACGGCGGGCTGCGGTGAAGGCTCGGAGAATGATGCCAGGCGCGTCCTCAGAGTCACCATGGGCAAAAGCTCGCAATGAGGGCATCCACCGTCAGCGAGCGCGAGAGCCGCGTGATCCTCACCCAGGCAGGAAACACAGATGACGTGCCGGTCTCCATCGCTGAGCGGGGCGCGGCACGAGCCACAGGAAGGCATCTTTAAAAAGACGCTGCTCTTTTATGAGAGAAGTGTGAGTCGCGTCAAGTAAGCGAACACACACTCTCAACAGAGTAAATACACACAGAGTATGAAAGGATATAGAACGCCGGAAAGCGCAGCAGGTATGGCAGTTGAAGGCGGCGAGGCCAGCGACTCCAGAGCTCGTCCCGCTGAAAGGCTTGCTTCGACGGCGCGGCTTCTCACTCCGGATCCAGCGATGCATGTGCTTCGCTGAAGAGGTAAAAATCAGCTTGTATCAGCCTAACGAGCATATTTATAGGGTGAGACCACGCCCCTTCTGGCGGGACGTGACGATATGGGCGCGAATTGCCCCCATTGGTCATTACGTCACGCAGAGTCTCTCTCGATAGGCTGCTGCATTTGCTGCAGAGCAACCAATAGGCGCGCGAGCTGTTTCGCCTATGTTTGCTTGCTGCTGCAAAGCGTTTTACATTAATAAAAAATTAAGGATAATTTTTGGCTTCAATATCTCGCGGAAAAGAGTTTTTCCCCTAGCGTAAGCTATTACGCAGTACGAGAGATACTCTCGTAAGAGAACCCTAATGTACATAACTGATTAGAAAAAAACTAAGAAAATTATGAAGAAACAGTGATTTAAAAACAAAATACATCAAATGTGAAGTGTCACGCAGGGAATTGTGGGAATGTCAATTTACATTTTTTCACTGTAAATTATACAATGACTTGTTCTTTTTCACTTCCAAAAACTGCAAATTTAACGGTATTTTACAGTAAAATTTAATTAAATGTACCATTATATATCACAGTTATTTACCGTATATAATAAGGAAACTTTCTGTTAACTAATTAACAGTTTTTCGCTGTAGCATTTTTACAGTGTTTTACCGTTAAAATCACGATCATTTTTTACAGTGAAGATATGGTGGAATCTGGCTTGTCCCGTAGATTGTCTGCTTGCACACTTTTACCTTGTGCACGAGCAGTTCCGTTTGCACTCTGGAGACGTTCGGTCTTTCCACTATCAAATTCCGTCATGTAAATAGCATATCCGCCATGGCGTGAACGCAATTGGCATTTAAAAGGAATGGGAGGAGAGACTCTGATTGGTTTAACACACGTTAATCCCAAAACACACCCATTACTCATTAAGAGAATAGGGACAACCCTTTTAGACCATGCACCTGGTGCGCCGACCATTTTTCCTGTCTTTAAACTAGCAAAAGTGGTTTCAGACACGCCCTAAGTGAACTTGCGCCCTGCACTTTAGACCATATGCTTAGATCGTTAAAATAGGGCCCTTAGATGTAGCGTAAAACAACTTTTACTTTATTCACAGGAAGTTCAATTAAGCAGTTGTCATGATTTGGTCTTGTCTCTGTCACGTTTTGGTTTGTCTCTGTCACGTTTTGGTTTGTTTATGTCATGTTCCATGTCTGTCATGTGATTCCCTGTTTGTCATGTGATCCTGCCATGTGTCTTGTCATTGGTTAATTGTCTGTTCATTGTTTGCCATGTGTCTTGGTCAAGTATTGTTTCCTGTAACCTCTGTTGCGTAAGTCTATGTCCACGGTTTTGTTTCATGCCATGTCATCATGCTTTTGTTTCATGTTTGATCTTGTTATATGTTATTGTTGAATAAATACTGCACTTGGGTTCTCGCTTAGTGATGGGCAGATCGAGGCTTCGTGAAGCAATGAAACAGTCGAAGCAAATGTGCCATTTTGTTTCGAGGCTTCGAATCAATCCGAAACCCGTCTCCACGGTGACACCTAGTGGTCACTTGCAGGTGTTGATCTGAAACAACCTTTACAAAGAGCTATTTTTTTATTGTATTTTTGTAATATATGAAGCTTGTAACCTGTAGTCTCTTCACATTGCATAATGTGATTTTGGTCATGAAAAATGAATATTAATAAAAATAAATCAAGCCACAATGTCTCCCTTTCTTATAGATTTTTATTCAAAAATATTAATTTCTCTACTGTTGAAGGACTCAGCCTACTTCTTTTTTTACAGATAATTTCTCCAGCCTTTGAAAAAATTCTCTCACAAGGGACACTTGTTGCTGGCATACAAAGATATTTTTTAGCTAGGACATACAAATGAGGAAAGATTACTGCTCTCTCTTTCCAGTAAGTTAGAGGATCATGAGTTCTGGGCAAAAACGCATCGCTGAGGTATTTTTTCACTTCCACTGTGGCATCAGCTGTAGGATTGTGTATCATCTGGGTCTCACGGATACGATTGTCAAAATGTTCCCATAAACTGTCTTGTGTTGATGATGATGGGCCTGATGTTGACATTTGTGGTTCTGAATTAAAAGAAAACGGCAATTAGTAACAAATCATAAACTGACAACACATATGAAGTATAAATTTCATGAATCACATTACATAAGATAACATAGACTGAAACTCACCAGGAGTTGTGTTTGAACGCATCAGTGAAGCACACTCCAGTGTGATGTGCTTTTCAGCATCCAGGGCTTTGGCAGGATTTCCAAAAGCCACATTTTTAAACCTTGGGTCCAGCAGTGTAGCCAGTGCCAAGGCTCTAAAAGTCTCGTACCCTCCACATCTGGAGTGCAGACCTTCTTGTAGATGTGAGCCTATGAGCCAACACAAGAGAAAACCATATTAATTAAAATAATGACAACAATATGAGAGTTATGGCCAATTACACGTATGGTCATAGTGTCCTACCTAATTGTACAGTTGATTCCTGCGTTGCATTTCCTTTTTTCTGTGCAAGCTTGTGCTGCAACATCCTGTACAATGGTATGAGCTTTGAAGCAGACACTCTCTGTTCCTCTGACATCTCTGTTGTTGCTAGTTTGAATGGTTGAAGAAGTGTCAATGACTGTTGAATAATGTCATACTCAAGACTTGTCAGGGGAGCAGTATCACTGTTTAAATTGGCAAGTGCAGCACCCACTGGCTCACGTTGCTCATACAAGCGTTGTAGCATGTCGAATGTGCTGTTCCATCTCGTTTCAACCTCCTGTATCATTTTCAGACTTGGTCTGCCCATCAAGCTCTGCATCTCCACAAGCTTGTCCTTTGCTTTGCAGCTGGATCTGAACAACCCCACTATCTTTCTGGCTTTCTGGCGAATTTCATTGATGACTGGGGTTTGATCCAGGGCCTTTTTCACTATCAAATTCAAATTATGAGCAAAACA
The DNA here is from genome assembly GCA_030578255.1 of Tiaroga cobitis. Lineage (NCBI taxonomy): Eukaryota > Metazoa > Chordata > Actinopteri > Cypriniformes > Leuciscidae > Tiaroga > Tiaroga cobitis. The sequence continues at coordinate 23,105,207 of CM060607.1, read as the reverse complement.
TGGGACATGGCGAAGGTTGAGTAGCTGGGCACTTAGGATCATGTTGGATGCATTGTCAGTCACCATGCAGTGAACTTTGGAGGTTATTCCCCACTCAGCCATTAGCAAGGCTTTAGCCTCCATGAGATGCTGGGCTGTGTGGGTTTGGTAAAACCTCCTTACACCCAGTAAAACAGTTGCCATTGTTGCCTCTGGTGTTATGCAATGGCATGTTACACCAATATATCCATCCATATTAATGGAAGACCACATGTCAGCCGTAAGGCTAACAAATTCCGCCTTTTGTAGGTCCTCCATTGTCTTCTCCTTGGTTGTGTTGTACCTTTCGCTGACCATTGTTTTAAGCACCTTCCGGGATGGGAGGACATAGCTTGGATCAAGCTTGTTCACAAAGGCCCTGAAACCCTCATCCTCCACGATGGTGAAGGGCTGCAGATCCTTCACCACCATGTTCAGAAGAGCATCATCCAATTCCCTCTGTCTGCCTTTTAAAAGAGAAGATAAAACATACTTTCAGACAAATATATTGGAAAAATAGTAGCCTACCGTGAAAGTAGTCTACTGGTTCATTTGGAAACCTTCCTAAACAAAGTTATGTTATGAATATTTATGCTCAGTGTGCAGAGAAAGATAAAGTGCATTATAGAAATACAACAATTACAAAAAAAACAAAATGATGTCTTGGCTGTAGATTGGGTACTCATATGTAGACATATAAAATGTATATTCACAAAGTATAATATTATATTGACAACATTTGTTTTTAAAGTGATTGGCAGTTGTGATTGGGATGTTAGGCATGTCTTAGTCCATGGCCTTTCTAAACAATGGCCCAACACTTAGTTATTATATTTCACTTATAATTAGCCTATATTTCAAACAATGCATACCTTGCTTAGATGGCCCAGCAGTGTCAGTAGCAGGCCTTGGTACAGGGGGAACACTACCATCCTCTGCACCCTGCAGAATGGCAGGATGAATGCTCCTCAAATGGCGCATCATGGATGATGTATTGTTGCAGTAGGCTAGCTGCCGATCACAATACACACATCTCACTTTATTTGGGGTTTCCAAATGGAAATGCTCCCACACCACAGATGTACGGCATCTCTTCTGTGGAGCCTCCATTTCTATCTATCTATCTATCTATCTATCTATCTATCTATCTATCTATCTATCTATCTATCTATCTATCTATCTATCTATCTATAGCCTATCTATCTAATAATCTATATGTATCTGTAATATATGTATCTATCTATTAATCTATATATATATATACATATTTCTATCAATGCATCTATTAATGTGTCACTGTACTCTGTGTGTCTCTAAGTCAATGTGTAAATATAAATTAAATCCTAAATATAACTAAACAAATCGCACTATAAATGTCACTATATCACCAAAAATCCGCTATCTCAAAACCAAACTCCTCTCACAAAAACCCACGATATGAAAATGCGTTGACAAAACTTTTATACTGTGTGATTGTGTGATTTGTTCCCGAACCGACCAATCAATGAAACCCTGATTCGGCGGAGCACTCCACCTGATGAAACACTTAGATGCTTCATTTAGCCGTTGTCACGTGACGTGGGTGTTTTGAATCACGCTTCGGATCAGTGTTTCGAATCATCTTTGCTTCGGGATCTCGCAAAGCTTCGGAACGTCTGTTTCGCGCCGGCCATCCTTATTCTCGCTACAACTTGCCTCCAGTGGATCCTTACAGCAGTGTGGTAAACAGGTGAGTGTGGAATTCAAAGTAGCTGGTTTGCACTTATCTTTAGCATTCACAGGTCTTTGTTTGTTGCAGGTACTGACTGGTGTATGGTGCAGACAAAGTAATGGCAGGATATGAAGACAGATTGAAGACAGGTAAGTTTTCAAGGTGAGTAGTCGGGTAAGTCTGTCCACTGGCATAAACAAAGTCCAGAACATGAGGTGAGTATGGTGACTGCAGATATAGTGAGTGAGATAACGAGAGTAATGGCTATTGAGGATGATGGGAAGTGTAATGTTAAGGAGACAGGCATGGTTAATGGAGCTGTTGACAGTACTCCCCCCTCCCAGAAGGCACAACCTCGCGCAAAATGGATTCCAGCAAGGATGGGCGTCCTGGAGACATATAGCCCATTTCATTTGCAAAAAAAACAAAACATTCTTGGGAGGAGCCATAAGTTCATGGGCTGGAGAGGACTCTGAAGGGCTAATGGGCTGGAGAGGACTCTTGAATTGTCAGAGAGTGAATCTCTGGGACAACAACGGGCACAGGGTGGAGCACTGGGACTGGAGCAAGCACTGGGCTGAGCTCAGGGACTGGAGCGGAATCAAGGACTGGAGCCTTTACTGGACTCTGGGCAACTACTAAATGTTTTATAACTACCTGAATTAATCATGAATTACAGTAGGAATACATGTTAAAGGGTTAGTTCACCCAAAAATGAAATTTAAGTCATTAATTACTCACCCCCATGCTGTACCAACCCCGTAAGGCCTTCGTTCGTCTTCGGAACACAAATGAAGATATTTATGATTAAATCTGAGAGGTGGATGACTGCTACATAGGCTCCCTAAGGGAATGAAACTTGACGGCCCAGAAAGTCATTAAAGAAAATGTTTAAATATTCCATGTCGCAACAGTGGCTCAACTATAAGTTTATCAAGCGATGAGAATACTTTTTGTGCGAAGAAACAAACAAAAAATATAGCTGCGAGCAGCGATTACGGGCCCAAGCCGGTGGCACCGCAACCCCGGTGCCTTTAGTTACCTAAAGGCACCGGAGTGGCGGTGCCGCCGGCTTTGGCCCTTCATCGCTGCTCGCAGCTATATTCATATATATATATATATATATATATATATATATATATATATATATATATATATATATATATATATATATAAACAAGCCGGTGGCACCGCCACCCCCGGTGCCTTTATATATATATATATATATATATGTCTACATTGTTCAATCACGCCTCACACACACACACACACTTTTGCAGAGCCCACACCAATGCAAGCTCTATAGCACACATCTTCTCAAAGGTCAAAGCGGAGTTACGATATTGCCCGTCATGCACAGTAACCGTAAAGGCACCGGGGTGGCGGTGCCACCGGCTTGTTTATATATATATATATATCGTATTATTCTAACTTGTAAAAAACTATTAACTTTTGTTAATATTCAACCATTTCACAACTAACTTTTTTCCATAGATCAAACACAACATAATTATATGGTGGACTGAAACAAAAATTATTAATTAAATAAAATTATTGTTTTCCTCTGAAATAGCAAAAGCATCACACACTAGCTGTACCTGCTCTAAATAAAAAAGAGTAATTCAATAAAAATACAAAATCGAACTAAATAAAATAAATTATTACAAAAACAAAATCAAACCAAAGAAAATATATCTTCGAAAAAAAAAGCGAGTGTCATGAGGAAAGGCGCCTCAGGAATCGTCAGGATTAACTCCATGTGTAAGGAATTTTGATTGATTTTATTTGTCACTTGAAAATTATTGTTAAATGTGTGCCTGCATAACTTTAATAAGATTTATTTTCTTTGATTTGATTTTGTTTTATATAATTTATTTATTTCGATTTTGTATTTTTATTTAAATACTATTATTTATTTAGAGCAGGTACAGCTAAGTGTGCGATGCTTTTGCTATTTCAGAGGGAAAAAAACACATTTTATTTCAAAAAGGCTTTTCAATTAAATAAAATGTTCAAGCTTTGTTTTCGTTTTATTATTTTGTTTGTTTTAAGCTTTGTTTAATTTATATTGTTAATCATCTGACACAAAACAAATGCATAAAGTATCATTTTAACTTTTAAAAAACTATTAACATTTGTTAATAGTACATTGCCTGTCTTTTGTTAATAGGACAAAACATAGTTATTATATTTTATAATATTTTATAAATATATAAAATAAACATTTGTAATGAAATCGTTCAAAAAAATGATATTAGCATTGTTTTAAACTTTGAAACTAAAGTAGCGCAATGCCTGGCCACTCCCGCGCCGCCTCCTTTTCACAATCCGAGGGAACCATCTCCGGAATATTAACCTCACTCCTAGAAGTCCAATTCTCATTATTCATGCCTCTTACCTGAGATTGATTGCACACACACACACACACACACACACACACGCACGCACGCACTCACACGCACACACACACACACACACACGTGTCAAGTCACTTACATTTTAGATGCAATATTGACTTTTTTTCTGTTTCAGCAGCGAAAATAGTTCAACAAAGATCACAGCAGAACCATCGAGCATCTCACAGCAACGCGTTCTCATTACTGAATGATTCAGCATTTTGAACAAATCGGTTGACTCAAAGATTCAACGACCAATCCATAATCTGTCTCATTCATGAACGACTCAGCCGTTCGAACGAATCGTTTGAACGAATGAATCAATGACTCGCTCATTAAGACGGTCGCCTGGCGACACCTAATGACGGTTTAGTGATATGTTTAAAAGTATCATTCTTTCCAACGATTGTTAATTAACTCATATTTGAAACATAAGCTATATATATATATATATATATATATATATATATATATATATATATATATATATATATATATATATATATATATACACACATATATATACACAAAAATAAAATAAACACATTTGAAGCGTGTTTGCTTACTAAATTGTGAGCTGAACGAAAGTTGCAGCAAATATCAGCAACAGGAGTCAAATTTCATTAATCACGAGAGTGAAGAGCTGACTGAAAAGATGATGACGGAATAGGCTATTTTATGTAAAAGCGCCTATTTAAGCGAATCTATCATTATACTCTTTTGTTGTTGTGTTTTCCGTGAAAAATAATAGACTATTGAACTCACAATTCAAGCACGCGCTCTGCACGCGCCACCATTATCAATGTCCGTGTGGACGTCCGCGATCGAACAGTGGAAACATTGGCTACTCCGTCATTTTATTCAAGAAGATCATTCAAACTGCAAAGTGTTTACTTATTTTTGGATACTCGCAATCAAACACAACATTGTGATTTTGTAAAATACATTCAAGAAATCCGCCCCCGAAATGGGGCTTCTTTTAAAATGAAACAAAAATGCTCACAGCTGCACGTCTTGTGGAGACGTCCGTTACTTTCGCTTTCAAGTTAGCGATTTTAAAGCCCCCAGCGGAGTCACGGTGGGAAAATATTCCCATAGTAGCATCAATTGGCCTACCTGATTTTGAACACAAGAGGGCAGTAAAGCACTATGAATGATTTTTTTTTTTTTTTTTTTTTTGGCTAAACAACCATTCTGGCTGTTTTTAAACTTAAACATAAATCTTAAATTGAAAAAAAGGAATACAATGGGTTTACTTCTAATATTAGTATAATTTTATAGAAAAATAAATGGTGTATAATTACATTTTAGAAAGATATGAGACATTTCCTGATTCTTTTTTTGACATAATCCCTCGCCATAGCAAAACCGTTTGAGATATTCAATATCCGTTCACAATTTAGCATCTTTAATGTATTTTCATCAAGTTGAAAAAGTTTTGTAACTGTAGATGAAACTAACCCCCCCCCCCCCCCCCCCACACACACTTTTGTCACAAAAGGTGGCGCTACTGAGCCCCTGCACCACGCCCGTTTCTGAAACTTTGCACATGTCTACTGGCTAATAAATGTGATCTGTCTGTCGAGTTTCATGCAATTTTAAGCAATTTCAGGCATGCTAAGAGTCTCAAAAGCATCCAAAAACAATATTAAAGTTTGATGCGTTGCCATGGCAACAGTATCTAAGACATCAATAATCCTTTCACAGGTCTACATCTGGCGAGTGTCTACATTATACACATCAAGTTTGAAGCAAATCGGGTAAAAATAAGAGGGTGATTTCAAAGCATTTTGAAAGTGACACACTTCCTGCTGCCAGTTGGTGGCGCTATAACTTTGACTCATAATAGTCACATCCATGTGATCGGCCTCTTACAGCGAACACACTGTTGAAGTTTCATCAAGATCAGTTAATGTATGCAGAAGTTATAACACACTTCCTGTTTCCATTATTCGCCATAAATTCGTTTCCTCGCCACGGCCAAATCGTTCGAGATATCAAAAATCCCCTGGCAATTTTTCATCCTCAATGTCTTGACTTCATGCTGACCGAGTTTCGTTGCGATTGGTTGAATTCTCTAGGAGGAGTATATCGAATTCCAGGGGCATACGCTTCCAAACAAACCATTATAGCCGACTTCCTGTTGGGCTGGGGTAAAAAGTAAAAGTACAAAGGATATATGAACCGATGAGATCTATATGTCTACCGAGTTTCATATTATTACATGCAAGCGTGTTTGATTTATGGACCAAGTTTTCGCACCCCGTTCCAGGGGGCGCTGTCGAGCCCCCCTGCCACGCCCGGGTACCATCTTCAGCCCGGCCCTGATGGCCGCGGGTTCTGACCTGTGTGCAAAGTTTCAAGAGTTTTCGTGCACGTTAAGGGCCCCCAAAGTGCGCTGAGAGTCTCAAAAGTATCCAAAAAGAATATTAAAGTTTGATGCGTTGTCACGGCAACAGCATCTAAGATATCAACAATCCTTTCACAGGTCTAAATCTGGCGTGTGTCTACATTATACACATCAAGTTTGAAGCAAATCGGGTAAAGCCTGTTTGATTTATGGACCAAGTTTTCGGACCCCATTCCAGGGGGCGCTGTCGAGCCCCCCTGCCACGCCCGGGTACCAGCTTCAGCCCGGCCCTGATGGCCGCGGTTTCTGACCCGTGTGCAAAGTTTCAAGAGTTTTTGAGCACGTTAAGGGCCCCAAAAGTGCGCTAAGAATCTCAAAAGTATCCAAAAAGAATATTAAAGTTTGATGCGTTGTCACGGCAACAGCATCTAAGATATCAACAATCCTTTCACAGGTCTACATCTGGCTTGTGTCTACATTATACACATCAAGTTTGAAGCAAATAGGGTAAAGCGTGTTGGATATATGGACCAAATTGTCTGACCCGTTCAAGGGGGCGCTGTCGAGCCCCCCTGCCACGCCCGGGTACCAGCTTCAGCCTGGCCCTGATGGCCGCGGGTTTTGTCCCGTGTGCAAAGTTTCAAGAGTTTTCGAGCACGTTAAGAACCCCAAAAGTGCCCGAAAGCATAAAAAAGCATGAAAAAGCTTAAAAAAAGGAATATTAATGTTTGATGCATTGCCATGGCAACAGTATCTAAGATATCAATAATCCTTTCACAGGTCTACATCTGGCGTGTGTCTACATTATGCACATGAAGTTTGAAGCAAATCGGGTAAAAATAAGAGGGTGATTTAAAAGCATTTTGAAAGTGACACACTTCCTGCTTCCAGTTGGTGGCGCTATAACTTTGACTCACAATAGTCACATCCATGTGATCGGGCTCTTACAACGAACACACTGCTGAAGTTTCATCAAGATTAGTTAATGTATGCAGTAGTTATAACACACTTCCTGTTTCACGTTTCTCGCCATAATTTCGTTTACTCGCCACGGCCAAACCGTTCGAGATATCAAAAATCCCCTGGCAATTTTTCATCCTCAGTGTCTTGACTTCATGCTGACCGAGTTTCGTGCCGTGTGTTTGAATTCTCTAGGAGGAGTATTTCACATTCCATTGCATGTGTTTTCCAAACAACCCTTAATAGCCGACTTCCTGTTGGGCTGGGGTAAAAAGTAAGAGCATGAAGTATATATGAACCGATGAGATCTATATGTGTACTGAGTTTCATATTATTACATGCAAGCGTGTTTGATTTATGGACCAAGTGTTCAAACCCCGTTCCAGGGGGCGCTGTCGAGCCCCCCTGCCACGCCCGGGTACCAGCTTCAGCCCGGCCCTGATGGCCGCGGGTTCTGAGATGTGTGCAAAGTTTCAAGAGTTTTCGAGCACGTTAAGGCCCCCAAAAGTGCCCAAAAGGTAGTAAAATAATAATAATAATAATAATAATAATAATAATAAATATAGCTGCGAGCAGCGATTACGGGCCCAAGCCGGTGGCACCGCAACCCCGGTGCCTTTAGTTACCTAAAGGCACCGGAGTGGCGGTGCCGCCGGCTTTGGCCCTTCATCGCTGCTCGCAGCTATATTCATATATATATATATATATATATATATATATATATATATATATATATATATAAACAAGCCGGTGGCACCGCCACCCCGGTGCCTTTATATATATATATATATATATGTCTACATTGTTCAATCACGCCTCACACACACACACACACTTTTGCAGAGCCCACACCAATGCAAGCTCTATAGCACACATCTTCTCAAAGGTCAAAGCGGAGTTACGATATTGCCCGTCATGCACAGTAACCGTAAAGGCACCGGGGTGGCGGTGCCACCGGCTTGTTTATATATATATATATATCGTATTATTCTAACTTGTAAAAAACTATTAACTTTTGTTAATATTCAACCATTTCACAACTAACTTTTTTCCATAGATCAAACACAACATAATTATATGGTGGACTGAAACAAAAATTATTAATTAAATAAAATTATTGTTTTCCTCTGAAATAGCAAAAGCATCACACACTAGCTGTACCTGCTCTAAATAAAAAAGAGTAATTCAATAAAAATACAAAATCGAACTAAATAAAATAAATTATTACAAAAACAAAATCAAACCAAAGAAAATATATCTTCGAAAAAAAAAGCGAGTGTCATGAGGAAAGGCGCCTCAGGAATCGTCAGGATTAACTCCATGTGTAAGGAATTTTGATTGATTTTATTTGTCACTTGAAAATTATTGTTAAATGTGTGCCTGCATAACTTTAATAAGATTTATTTTCTTTGATTTGATTTTGTTTTATATAATTTATTTATTTCGATTTTGTATTTTTATTTAAATACTATTATTTATTTAGAGCAGGTACAGCTAAGTGTGCGATGCTTTTGCTATTTCAGAGGGAAAAAAACACATTTTATTTCAAAAAGGCTTTTCAATTAAATAAAATGTTCAAGCTTTGTTTTCGTTTTATTATTTTGTTTGTTTTAAGCTTTGTTTAATTTATATTGTTAATCATCTGACACAAAACAAATGCATAAAGTATCATTTTAACTTTTAAAAAACTATTAACATTTGTTAATAGTACATTGCCTGTCTTTTGTTAATAGGACAAAACATAGTTATTATATTTTATAATATTTTATAAATATATAAAATAAACATTTGTAATGAAATCGTTCAAAAAAATGATATTAGCATTGTTTTAAACTTTGAAACTAAAGTAGCGCAATGCCTGGCCACTCCCGCGCCGCCTCCTTTTCACAATCCGAGGGAACCATCTCCGGAATATTAACCTCACTCCTAGAAGTCCAATTCTCATTATTCATGCCTCTTACCTGAGATTGATTGCACACACACACACACACACACACACACACGCACGCACGCACTCACACGCACACACACACACACACACACGTGTCAAGTCACTTACATTTTAGATGCAATATTGACTTTTTTTCTGTTTCAGCAGCGAAAATAGTTCAACAAAGATCACAGCAGAACCATCGAGCATCTCACAGCAACGCGTTCTCATTACTGAATGATTCAGCATTTTGAACAAATCGGTTGACTCAAAGATTCAACGACCAATCCATAATCTGTCTCATTCATGAACGACTCAGCCGTTCGAACGAATCGTTTGAACGAATGAATCAATGACTCGCTCATTAAGACGGTCGCCTGGCGACACCTAATGACGGTTTAGTGATATGTTTAAAAGTATCATTCTTTCCAACGATTGTTAATTAACTCATATTTGAAACATAAGCTATATATATATATATATATATATATATATATATATATATATATATATATATATATATATATATACACACATATATATACACAAAAATAAAATAAACACATTTGAAGCGTGTTTGCTTACTAAATTGTGAGCTGAACGAAAGTTGCAGCAAATATCAGCAACAGGAGTCAAATTTCATTAATCACGAGAGTGAAGAGCTGACTGAAAAGATGATGACGGAATAGGCTATTTTATGTAAAAGCGCCTATTTAAGCGAATCTATCATTATACTCTTTTGTTGTTGTGTTTTCCGTGAAAAATAATAGACTATTGAACTCACAATTCAAGCACGCGCTCTGCACGCGCCACCATTATCAATGTCCGTGTGGACGTCCGCGATCGAACAGTGGAAACATTGGCTACTCCGTCATTTTATTCAAGAAGATCATTCAAACTGCAAAGTGTTTACTTATTTTTGGATACTCGCAATCAAACACAACATTGTGATTTTGTAAAATACATTCAAGAAATCCGCCCCCGAAATGGGGCTTCTTTTAAAATGAAACAAAAATGCTCACAGCTGCACGTCTTGTGGAGACGTCCGTTACTTTCGCTTTCAAGTTAGCGATTTTAAAGCCCCCAGCGGAGTCACGGTGGGAAAATATTCCCATAGTAGCATCAATTGGCCTACCTGATTTTGAACACAAGAGGGCAGTAAAGCACTATGAATGATTTTTTTTTTTTTTTTTTTTTTGGCTAAACAACCATTCTGGCTGTTTTTAAACTTAAACATAAATCTTAAATTGAAAAAAAGGAATACAATGGGTTTACTTCTAATATTAGTATAATTTTATAGAAAAATAAATGGTGTATAATTACATTTTAGAAAGATATGAGACATTTCCTGATTCTTTTTTTGACATAATCCCTCGCCATAGCAAAACCGTTTGAGATATTCAATATCCGTTCACAATTTAGCATCTTTAATGTATTTTCATCAAGTTGAAAAAGTTTTGTAACTGTAGATGAAACTAACCCCCCCCCCCCCCCCCCCCCCACACACACTTTTGTCACAAAAGGTGGCGCTACTGAGCCCCTGCACCACGCCCGTTTCTGAAACTTTGCACATGTCTACTGGCTAATAAATGTGATCTGTCTGTCGAGTTTCATGCAATTTTAAGCAATTTCAGGCATGCTAAGAGTCTCAAAAGCATCCAAAAACAATATTAAAGTTTGATGCGTTGCCATGGCAACAGTATCTAAGACATCAATAATCCTTTCACAGGTCTACATCTGGCGAGTGTCTACATTATACACATCAAGTTTGAAGCAAATCGGGTAAAAATAAGAGGGTGATTTCAAAGCATTTTGAAAGTGACACACTTCCTGCTGCCAGTTGGTGGCGCTATAACTTTGACTCATAATAGTCACATCCATGTGATCGGCCTCTTACAGCGAACACACTGTTGAAGTTTCATCAAGATCAGTTAATGTATGCAGAAGTTATAACACACTTCCTGTTTCCATTATTCGCCATAAATTCGTTTCCTCGCCACGGCCAAATCGTTCGAGATATCAAAAATCCCCTGGCAATTTTTCATCCTCAATGTCTTGACTTCATGCTGACCGAGTTTCGTTGCGATTGGTTGAATTCTCTAGGAGGAGTATATCGAATTCCAGGGGCATACGCTTCCAAACAAACCATTATAGCCGACTTCCTGTTGGGCTGGGGTAAAAAGTAAAAGTACAAAGGATATATGAACCGATGAGATCTATATGTCTACCGAGTTTCATATTATTACATGCAAGCGTGTTTGATTTATGGACCAAGTTTTCGCACCCCGTTCCAGGGGGCGCTGTCGAGCCCCCCTGCCACGCCCGGGTACCATCTTCAGCCCGGCCCTGATGGCCGCGGGTTCTGACCTGTGTGCAAAGTTTCAAGAGTTTTCGTGCACGTTAAGGGCCCCCAAAGTGCGCTGAGAGTCTCAAAAGTATCCAAAAAGAATATTAAAGTTTGATGCGTTGTCACGGCAACAGCATCTAAGATATCAACAATCCTTTCACAGGTCTAAATCTGGCGTGTGTCTACATTATACACATCAAGTTTGAAGCAAATCGGGTAAAGCCTGTTTGATTTATGGACCAAGTTTTCGGACCCCATTCCAGGGGGCGCTGTCGAGCCCCCCTGCCACGCCCGGGTACCAGCTTCAGCCCGGCCCTGATGGCCGCGGTTTCTGACCCGTGTGCAAAGTTTCAAGAGTTTTTGAGCACGTTAAGGGCCCCAAAAGTGCGCTAAGAATCTCAAAAGTATCCAAAAAGAATATTAAAGTTTGATGCGTTGTCACGGCAACAGCATCTAAGATATCAACAATCCTTTCACAGGTCTACATCTGGCTTGTGTCTACATTATACACATCAAGTTTGAAGCAAATAGGGTAAAGCGTGTTGGATATATGGACCAAATTGTCTGACCCGTTCAAGGGGGCGCTGTCGAGCCCCCCTGCCACGCCCGGGTACCAGCTTCAGCCTGGCCCTGATGGCCGCGGGTTTTGTCCCGTGTGCAAAGTTTCAAGAGTTTTCGAGCACGTTAAGAACCCCAAAAGTGCCCGAAAGCATAAAAAAGCATGAAAAAGCTTAAAAAAAGGAATATTAATGTTTGATGCATTGCCATGGCAACAGTATCTAAGATATCAATAATCCTTTCACAGGTCTACATCTGGCGTGTGTCTACATTATGCACATGAAGTTTGAAGCAAATCGGGTAAAAATAAGAGGGTGATTTAAAAGCATTTTGAAAGTGACACACTTCCTGCTTCCAGTTGGTGGCGCTATAACTTTGACTCACAATAGTCACATCCATGTGATCGGGCTCTTACAACGAACACACTGCTGAAGTTTCATCAAGATTAGTTAATGTATGCAGTAGTTATAACACACTTCCTGTTTCACGTTTCTCGCCATAATTTCGTTTACTCGCCACGGCCAAACCGTTCGAGATATCAAAAATCCCCTGGCAATTTTTCATCCTCAGTGTCTTGACTTCATGCTGACCGAGTTTCGTGCCGTGTGTTTGAATTCTCTAGGAGGAGTATTTCACATTCCATTGCATGTGTTTTCCAAACAACCCTTAATAGCCGACTTCCTGTTGGGCTGGGGTAAAAAGTAAGAGCATGAAGTATATATGAACCGATGAGATCTATATGTGTACTGAGTTTCATATTATTACATGCAAGCGTGTTTGATTTATGGACCAAGTGTTCAAACCCCGTTCCAGGGGGCGCTGTCGAGCCCCCCTGCCACGCCCGGGTACCAGCTTCAGCCCGGCCCTGATGGCCGCGGGTTCTGAGATGTGTGCAAAGTTTCAAGAGTTTTCGAGCACGTTAAGGCCCCCAAAAGTGCCCAAAAGGTAGTAAAATAATAATAATAATAATAATAATAATAATAAATATAGCTGCGAGCAGCGATTACGGGCCCAAGCCGGTGGCACCGCAACCCCGGTGCCTTTAGTTACCTAAAGGCACCGGAGTGGCGGTGCCGCCGGCTTTGGCCCTTCATCGCTGCTCGCAGCTATATTCATATATATATATATATATATATATATATATATATATATATATAAACAAGCCGGTGGCACCGCCACCCCGGTGCCTTTATATATATATATATATATATATATATATATATATGTCTACATTGTTCAATCACGCCTCACACACACACACACACTTTTGCAGAGCCCACACCAATGCAAGCTCTATAGCACACATCTTCTCAAAGGTCAAAGCGGAGTTACGATATTGCCCGTCATGCACAGTAACCGTAAAGGCACCGGGGTGGCGGTGCCACCGGCTTGTTTATATATATATATATATCGTATTATTCTAACTTGTAAAAAACTATTAACTTTTGTTAATATTCAACCATTTCACAACTAACTTTTTTCCATAGATCAAACACAACATAATTATATGGTGGACTGAAACAAAAATTATTAATTAAATAAAATTATTGTTTTCCTCTGAAATAGCAAAAGCATCACACACTAGCTGTACCTGCTCTAAATAAAAAAGAGTAATTCAATAAAAATACAAAATCGAACTAAATAAAATAAATTATTACAAAAACAAAATCAAACCAAAGAAAATATATCTTCGAAAAAAAAAGCGAGTGTCATGAGGAAAGGCGCCTCAGGAATCGTCAGGATTAACTCCATGTGTAAGGAATTTTGATTGATTTTATTTGTCACTTGAAAATTATTGTTAAATGTGTGCCTGCATAACTTTAATAAGATTTATTTTCTTTGATTTGATTTTGTTTTATATAATTTATTTATTTCGATTTTGTATTTTTATTTAAATACTATTATTTATTTAGAGCAGGTACAGCTAAGTGTGCGATGCTTTTGCTATTTCAGAGGGAAAAAAACACATTTTATTTCAAAAAGGCTTTTCAATTAAATAAAATGTTCAAGCTTTGTTTTCGTTTTATTATTTTGTTTGTTTTAAGCTTTGTTTAATTTATATTGTTAATCATCTGACACAAAACAAATGCATAAAGTATCATTTTAACTTTTAAAAAACTATTAACATTTGTTAATAGTACATTGCCTGTCTTTTGTTAATAGGACAAAACATAGTTATTATGTTTTATAATATTTTATAAATATATAAAATAAACATTTGTAATGAAATCGTTCAAAAAAATGATATTAGCATTGTTTTAAACTTTGAAACAGAAGTAGCGCAATGCCTGGCCACTCCCGCGCCGCCTCCTTTTCACAATCCGAGGGAACCATCTCCGGAATATTAACCTCACTCCTAGAAGTCCAATTCTCATTATTCATGCCTCTTACCTGGGATTGATTGCACACACACACACACACACACACACACACGCACGCACGCACTCACACGCACACACACACACACACACACACACACGTGTCAAGTCACTTACATTTTAGATGCAATATTGACTGTTCTTCTGTTTCAGCAGCGAAAATAGTTAAACAAAGATCACAGCAGAACCATTGCATCTCACAGCAACGTGTTTTCTCATTACTGAATGATTCAGCATTTTGAACAAATTGGTTGACTCAAAGATTCAATGACCAATCCATAAACATCTGTCTCATTCATGAATGACTCAGTCGTTCAAACGAATCGTTTGAACGAATGAATCAATGACCCGCTCATTAAGACGGTCGCCTGGCGACACCTAGTGACGGTTTAGTGTTATTTGATTATACACTCAAAATATTCCACAACAAATCCTTTAAATTTAATGATATTCAGAACAGAACACAAATAAAAAAATAACTATAATAAAGCCAAAACGAAATAATTTAAAACAAAAGTAAAAGTAAGTGGTGTTAGGCTCACGTAAATCTCTCTTTAGAATCTAAATGTTGCAACATTTGCGATGTATTTGGATGCTAAACTATTCTTTATTACAGGCTTTGTACTTCACTCACGTTCCAATATCGACGGAAAAAATCATCCTCTTCACTTGTGCAAAAATGTGCTTGGAAAAATCACAGTGGAGCGGTGCTTACTGTGAATGATACAAATTGTACTACTGACTATTTCAACATAGCAGTGTAATTTGTATATGTTAGGTTGAATGTTTTATTATTGTGTGTGTGTGTGTGTGTGTGTGTGTGTGTGTGTGTGTGTGTGTGTGTGTGTGTGTGTGTGTGTGTGTGTGTGTCAGTGTGTGTGTGGGGGTCTGGGTGGCTCAGCGCGATTGAACAGTGAAACATACTCCGTCATTTTCTTCATACAGGACATCATTCAAACGTCAAAGTGTTTACTTATATTTGTGTACACTCGCAATTAAACACAACATTGTGTTTTTGTTAAATAAATTAAAGTAATACGTCCCCCGAAATGGCGCTAATTTTAAAATGAAACTAAAATGCTCACGGCTGCACGGGCATTCATAACTCTGCGCGCCCACGGTGAGGGACGAGCAGAACAGAGCGAACGTTGTTTAGTTCATTCCTACTTCCATAGGAATTAATTGAAAAAGCTCACTCTACTCTGCACCATTATTAATGAATTGTGCAGACGTCCTTATTTTACTTTCGCTTTTTACCTGATTTTGAACACAAGAGGGCAGTATAACACTATGTATGATTTGGAAAAAATTATTTTTTGACTAAACAACCATTCTGGCTGTTTTTAAACTTAAACATTATTCTCTAATTGCTCTCACCATGCCCGTTTCTGAAACTCTGCACATGTCTACTGTCTAATAAATGTGATGTGTCTGTCGGGTTTCATGCAATTTCAAGTATGTTAAGAGTCTCAAAAGCATCAACAAAGAATAATAAAGTTTGATGCGTTGCCACGGCAACAGTATCTAAGATATCAATAATCCTTTCTCAGGTCTACATCTGCCGTGTGTCTACATTATACACATAAAGTTTGAAGCAAATTGGGTAAAAATAAGAGGGTGATTTCAAAGCCTTTAGGAAGTGACACACTTCCTGCTGCCAGTTGGTGGCGCTATAACTTTGACTCACAATAGTCACATCCATGTGATCGGACTCTTACAGCGAACACACTGCTGAAGTTTCATCAAGATCGGTTAATGTATGCAGAAGTTATAACACACTTCCTGTTTCCTTTATTCGCCATAAATTCGTTTCCTCGCCACAGCCAAACCGTTCGAGATATCAAAAATCCCCTGGCAACTTTTCATCCTCAATGTCTTGACTTCATGCTGACCGAGTTTCGTGGCGATTGGTTGAATTCTCTAGGAGGAGTATATCGAATTCCAGGGGCATACGCTTCCAAACAAACCATAATAGCCGACTTCCTGTTGGGCTGGGGTAAAAAGTAAAAGTACAAAGGATATATGAATCGATGAGATCTATATGTGTACCGAGTTTCATATTATTACATTCAAGCGTGTTTGATTTATGGACCAAGTTTTCGGACCCCGTTCCAGGGGGCACTGTCGAGCCCCCCTGCCACGCCCGGGTACCAGCTTCAGCCCGGCCCTGATGGCCACGGGTTCTGACCCGTGTGCAAAGTTTCAAGAGTTTTTGAGCACGTTAAGGGCCCCCAAAGTGCGCTGAGAGTCTCAAAAGTATCCAAAAAGAATATTAAAGTTTGATGCGTTGTCACGGCAACAGCATCTAAGATATCAACAATCCTTTCACAGGTCTAAATCTGGCGTGTGTCTACATTATACACATCAAGTTTGAAGCAAATCGGGTAAAGCCTGTTTGATTTATGGACCAAGTTTTCGGACCCCATTCCAGGGGGCGCTGTCGAGCCCCCCTGCCACGCCCGGGTACCAGCTTCAGCCCGGCCCTGATGGCCGCGGTTTCTGACCCGTGTGCAAAGTTTCAAGAGTTTTTGAGCACGTTAAGGGCCCCAAAAGTGCGCTAAGAATCTCAAAAGTATCCAAAAAGAATATTAAAGTTTGATGCGTTGTCACGGCAACAGCATCTAAGATATCAACAATCCTTTCACAGGTCTACATCTGGCTTGTGTCTACATTATACACATCAAGTTTGAAGCAAATAGGGTAAAGCGTGTTGGATATATGGACCAAATTGTCTGACCCGTTCAAGGGGGCGCTGTCGAGCCCCCCTGCCACGCCCGGGTACCAGCTTCAGCCTGGCCCTGATGGCCGCGGGTTTTGTCCCGTGTGCAAAGTTTCAAGAGTTTTCGAGCACGTTAAGAACCCCAAAAGTGCCCGAAAGCATAAAAAAGCATGAAAAAGCTTAAAAAAAGGAATATTAATGTTTGATGCATTGCCATGGCAACAGTATCTAAGATATCAATAATCCTTTCACAGGTCTACATCTGGCGTGTGTCTACATTATGCACATGAAGTTTGAAGCAAATCGGGTAAAAATAAGAGGGTGATTTAAAAGCATTTTGAAAGTGACACACTTCCTGCTTCCAGTTGGTGGCGCTATAACTTTGACTCACAATAGTCACATCCATGTGATCGGGCTCTTACAACGAACACACTGCTGAAGTTTCATCAAGATTAGTTAATGTATGCAGTAGTTATAACACACTTCCTGTTTCACGTTTCTCGCCATAATTTCGTTTACTCGCCACGGCCAAACCGTTCGAGATATCAAAAATCCCCTGGCAATTTTTCATCCTCAGTGTCTTGACTTCATGCTGACCGAGTTTCGTGCCGTGTGTTTGAATTCTCTAGGAGGAGTATTTCACATTCCATTGCATGTGTTTTCCAAACAACCCTTAATAGCCGACTTCCTGTTGGGCTGGGGTAAAAAGTAAGAGCATGAAGTATATATGAACCGATGAGATCTATATGTGTACTGAGTTTCATATTATTACATGCAAGCGTGTTTGATTTATGGACCAAGTGTTCAAACCCCGTTCCAGGGGGCGCTGTCGAGCCCCCCTGCCACGCCCGGGTACCAGCTTCAGCCCGGCCCTGATGGCCGCGGGTTCTGAGATGTGTGCAAAGTTTCAAGAGTTTTCGAGCACGTTAAGGCCCCCAAAAGTGCCCAAAAGGTAGTAAAATAATAATAATAATAATAATAATAAATAATAATCCTAAGGAAAACAATAGGGCCTTCGCCTTTTCAAGGCTTGGGCCCTAATAATAATAATAATAATAAATAATAATCCTTAGGAAAACAATAGGGCCTTCGCCTTTTCAAGGCTTGGGCCCTAATAATAAATATAGCTGCGAGCAGCGATTACGGGCCCAAGCCGGTGGCACCGCAACCCCGGTGCCTTTAATTACCTAAAGGCACCGGAGTGGCGGTGCCGCCGGCTTTGGCCCTTCATCGCTGCTCGCAGCTATATTTATATATATATATATATATATATATATATATATAAACAAGCCGGTGGCACCGCCACCCCGGTGCCTTTAGGGTTACTGTGCGTGACGGGCAATAACGTAACCCCGCTTTGACCTTTGAGAAGATGTGTGCTGTAGAGCTTGCATCAGTGTGGGCTCTGCAAAAGTGTGCATTGAGGGCACATATCAACCACAAAGTATGCGTGAGCAACCTTCTGAAACCTAAAATGAAAAATGAGACACCCTACGGTCTCATGGACTTAATGGACACATGAAATAAGTACACAAGTTTGAAAGTTATATGAAGTGTGCCAAGACAGAATATTTGCCTGATCTGATTAGAAAAATAGTTTTTGTGTGTGTGTGTGTGTGTGTGTGAGGCGTGATTGAACAATGTAGACATAAAAACATACTCCGTCCTTTTGTTCATACAGGACATTATTCAAACTACAAAGTGTTTACTTATATTTGTGTACAATCGCAATAAAACACAACATTGTGCTTTTGTCAAACTGTAAACTACAACTGTCACCCAACCAAAATCTCTTACACACACACACACACACACACATAGTTTAAAAGCAAAAAAATCTTTTGGACATTCATCATATTGCATTGGTTTTCATTTCTTGTTCTCGAACAGAGCCCTAATCTGTTTATTTTTTCAGTTACACATTCTACATTGATTAAAAAAGAAAAATCAAATGTGTTTTTATTTTATACATAAATAAATAATCTAGCATTCAGATGAGAGTAAAGTTAGTGTTAGTTCAAATTTTAAGGAAAACAAAAATATGATCTGAAATATCGCACATTCATTTAAAATTCATTCAGGTTCAATTACCAAACATACAAATCTCAATGTAATTTAAAGCAAACAATACATTTAAAATATATGGGTTGTATGCAATTTTTTTATATATAAAAAGATATATATCCAAAAATACAAAGCCTAAACTTTAACAAGGGTTAAACAATCACTGTAACAGACACAATCACACACACACACACACGTCAAATCACTTACATTTTAGATGCAATATTGACTTTTTTTCTGTTTCAGCAGCGAAAATAGTTCAACAAAGATCACAGCAGAACCATCGAGCATCTCACAGCAACGCGTTCTCATTACTGAATGATTCAGCATTTTGAACAAATCGGTTGACTCAAAGATTCAACGACCAATCCATAATCTGTCTCATTCATGAATGACTCAGCCGTTCGAACGAATCGTTTGAACGAATGAATCAATGACTCGCTCATTAAGACGGTCGCCTGGCGACACCTAATGACGGTTTAGTGATATGTTTAAAAGTATCATTCTTTCCAACGATTGTTAATTAACTCATATTTGAAACATAAGCTATATATATATATATATATATATATATATATATATATATATATATATACACACATATATATACACAAAAATAAAATAAACACATTTGAAGCGTGTTTGCTTACTAAATTGTGAGCTGAACGAAAGTTGCAGCAAATATCAGCAACAGGAGTCAAATTTCATTAATCACGAGAGTGAAGAGCTGACTGAAAAGATGATGACGGAATAGGCTATTTTATGTAAAAGCGCCTATTTAAGCGAATCTATCATTATACTCTTTTGTTGTTGTGTTTTCCGTGAAAAATAATAGACTATTGAACTCACAATTCAAGCACGCGCTCTGCACGCGCCACCATTATCAATGTCCGTGTGGACGTCCGCGATCGAACAGTGGAAACATTGGCTACTCCGTCATTTTATTCAAGAAGATCATTCAAACTGCAAAGTGTTTACTTATTTTTGGATACTCGCAATCAAACACAACATTGTGATTTTGTAAAATACATTCAAGAAATCCGCCCCCGAAATGGGGCTTCTTTTAAAATGAAACAAAAATGCTCACAGCTGCACGTCTTGTGGAGACGTCCGTTACTTTCGCTTTCAAGTTAGCGATTTTAAAGCCCCCAGCGGAGTCACGGTGGGAAAATATTCCCATAGTAGCATCAATTGGCCTACCTGATTTTGAACACAAGAGGGCAGTAAAGCACTATGAATGATTTTTATTTTTTTTATTTTTTTGGCTAAACAACCATTCTGGCTGTTTTTAAACTTAAACATAAATCTTAAATTGAAAAAAAGGAATACAATGGGTTTACTTCTAATATTAGTATAATTTTATAGAAAAATAAATGGTGTATAATTACATTTTAGAAAGATATGAGACATTTCCTGATTCTTTTTTTGACATAATCCCTCGCCATAGCAAAACCGTTTGAGATATTCAATATCCGTTCACAATTTAGCATCTTTAATGTATTTTCATCAAGTTGAAAAAGTTTTGTAACTGTAGATGAAACTAACCCCCCCCCCACACACACTTTTGTCACAAAAGGTGGCGCTACTGAGCCCCTGCACCACGCCCGTTTCTGAAACTTTGCACATGTCTACTGGCTAATAAATGTGATCTGTCTGTCAAGTTTCATGCAATTTTAAGCAATTTCAGGCATGCTAAGAGTCTCAAAAGCATCCAAAAAGAATATTAAAGTTTGATGCGTTGCCATGGCAACAGTATCTAAGATATCAATAATCCTTTCACAGGTCTACATCTGCCGTGTATTTACATTATACACATCAAGTTTGAAGCAAATCGGGTAAAAATAAGAGGGTGATTTCAAAGTATTTTGAAAGTGACACACTTCCTGCTGCCAGTTGGTGGCGCTATAACTTTGACTCACAATAGTCACATCCATGTGATCGGCCTCTCACAGCGAACACACTGTTGAAGTTTCATCAAGATCAGTTAATGTATGCAGAAGTTATAACACACTTCCTGTTTCCATTATTCGCCATAAATTCGTTTCCTCGCCACGGCCAAACCGTTCGAGATATCAAAAATCCCCTGGCAATTTTTCATCCTCAATGTCTTGACATCATGCTGACCGAGTTTCGTTGCGATTGGTTGAATTCTCTAGGAGGAGTATATCGAATTCCAGGGGCATACGCTTCCAAACAAACCATAATAGCCGACTTCCTGTTGGGCTGGGGTAAAAAGTAAAAGTACAAAGGATATATGAATCGATGAGATCTATATGTGTACCGAGTTTCATATTATTACATTCAAGCGTGTTTGATTTATGGACCAAGTTTTCGGACCCCGTTCCAGGGGGCACTGTCGAGCCCCCCTGCCACGCCCGGGTACCAGCTTCAGCCCGGCCCTGATGGCCACGGGTTCTGACCCGTGTGCAAAGTTTCAAGAGTTTTTGAGCACGTTAAGGGCCCCCAAAGTGCGCTGAGAGTCTCAAAAGTATCCAAAAAGAATATTAAAGTTTGATGCGTTGTCACGGCAACAGCATCTAAGATATCAACAATCCTTTCACAGGTCTAAATCTGGCGTGTGTCTACATTATACACATCAAGTTTGAAGCAAATCGGGTAAAGCCTGTTTGATTTATGGACCAAGTTTTCGGACCCCATTCCAGGGGGCGCTGTCGAGCCCCCCTGCCACGCCCGGGTACCAGCTTCAGCCCGGCCCTGATGGCCGCGGTTTCTGACCCGTGTGCAAAGTTTCAAGAGTTTTTGAGCACGTTAAGGGCCCCAAAAGTGCGCTAAGAATCTCAAAAGTATCCAAAAAGAATATTAAAGTTTGATGCGTTGTCACGGCAACAGCATCTAAGATATCAACAATCCTTTCACAGGTCTACATCTGGCTTGTGTCTACATTATACACATCAAGTTTGAAGCAAATAGGGTAAAGCGTGTTGGATATATGGACCAAATTGTCTGACCCGTTCAAGGGGGCGCTGTCGAGCCCCCCTGCCACGCCCGGGTACCAGCTTCAGCCTGGCCCTGATGGCCGCGGGTTTTGTCCCGTGTGCAAAGTTTCAAGAGTTTTCGAGCACGTTAAGAACCCCAAAAGTGCCCGAAAGCATAAAAAAGCATGAAAAAGCTTAAAAAAAGGAATATTAATGTTTGATGCATTGCCATGGCAACAGTATCTAAGATATCAATAATCCTTTCACAGGTCTACATCTGGCGTGTGTCTACATTATGCACATGAAGTTTGAAGCAAATCGGGTAAAAATAAGAGGGTGATTTAAAAGCATTTTGAAAGTGACACACTTCCTGCTTCCAGTTGGTGGCGCTATAACTTTGACTCACAATAGTCACATCCATGTGATCGGGCTCTTACAACGAACACACTGCTGAAGTTTCATCAAGATTAGTTAATGTATGCAGTAGTTATAACACACTTCCTGTTTCACGTTTCTCGCCATAATTTCGTTTACTCGCCACGGCCAAACCGTTCGAGATATCAAAAATCCCCTGGCAATTTTTCATCCTCAGTGTCTTGACTTCATGCTGACCGAGTTTCGTGCCGTGTGTTTGAATTCTCTAGGAGGAGTATTTCACATTCCATTGCATGTGTTTTCCAAACAACCCTTAATAGCCGACTTCCTGTTGGGCTGGGGTAAAAAGTAAGAGCATGAAGTATATATGAACCGATGAGATCTATATGTGTACTGAGTTTCATATTATTACATGCAAGCGTGTTTGATTTATGGACCAAGTGTTCAAACCCCGTTCCAGGGGGCGCTGTCGAGCCCCCCTGCCACGCCCGGGTACCAGCTTCAGCCCGGCCCTGATGGCCGCGGGTTCTGAGATGTGTGCAAAGTTTCAAGAGTTTTCGAGCACGTTAAGGCCCCCAAAAGTGCCCAAAAGGTAGTAAAATAATAATAATAATAATAATAATAAATAATAATCCTAAGGAAAACAATAGGGCCTTCGCCTTTTCAAGGCTTGGGCCCTAATAATAATAATAATAATAAATAATAATCCTTAGGAAAACAATAGGGCCTTCGCCTTTTCAAGGCTTGGGCCCTAATAATAAATATAGCTGCGAGCAGCGATTACGGGCCCAAGCCGGTGGCACCGCAACCCCGGTGCCTTTAATTACCTAAAGGCACCGGAGTGGCGGTGCCGCCGGCTTTGGCCCTTCATCGCTGCTCGCAGCTATATTTATATATATATATATATATATATATATATATATAAACAAGCCGGTGGCACCGCCACCCCGGTGCCTTTAGGGTTACTGTGCGTGACGGGCAATAACGTAACCCCGCTTTGACCTTTGAGAAGATGTGTGCTGTAGAGCTTGCATCAGTGTGGGCTCTGCAAAAGTGTGCATTGAGGGCACATATCAACCACAAAGTATGCGTGAGCAACCTTCTGAAACCTAAAATGAAAAATGAGACACCCTACGGTCTCATGGACTTAATGGACACATGAAATAAGTACACAAGTTTGAAAGTTATATGAAGTGTGCCAAGACAGAATATTTGCCTGATCTGATTAGAAAAATAGTTTTTGTGTGTGTGTGTGTGTGTGTGTGAGGCGTGATTGAACAATGTAGACATAAAAACATACTCCGTCCTTTTGTTCATACAGGACATTATTCAAACTACAAAGTGTTTACTTATATTTGTGTACAATCGCAATAAAACACAACATTGTGCTTTTGTCAAACTGTAAACTACAACTGTCACCCAACCAAAATCTCTTACACACACACACACACACACACATAGTTTAAAAGCAAAAAAATCTTTTGGACATTCATCATATTGCATTGGTTTTCATTTCTTGTTCTCGAACAGAGCCCTAATCTGTTTATTTTTTCAGTTACACATTCTACATTGATTAAAAAAGAAAAATCAAATGTGTTTTTATTTTATACATAAATAAATAATCTAGCATTCAGATGAGAGTAAAGTTAGTGTTAGTTCAAATTTTAAGGAAAACAAAAATATGATCTGAAATATCGCACATTCATTTAAAATTCATTCAGGTTCAATTACCAAACATACAAATCTCAATGTAATTTAAAGCAAACAATACATTTAAAATATATGGGTTGTATGCAATTTTTTTATATATAAAAAGATATATATCCAAAAATACAAAGCCTAAACTTTAACAAGGGTTAAACAATCACTGTAACAGACACAATCACACACACACACACACGTCAAATCACTTACATTTTAGATGCAATATTGACTTTTTTTCTGTTTCAGCAGCGAAAATAGTTCAACAAAGATCACAGCAGAACCATCGAGCATCTCACAGCAACGCGTTCTCATTACTGAATGATTCAGCATTTTGAACAAATCGGTTGACTCAAAGATTCAACGACCAATCCATAATCTGTCTCATTCATGAATGACTCAGCCGTTCGAACGAATCGTTTGAACGAATGAATCAATGACTCGCTCATTAAGACGGTCGCCTGGCGACACCTAATGACGGTTTAGTGATATGTTTAAAAGTATCATTCTTTCCAACGATTGTTAATTAACTCATATTTGAAACATAAGCTATATATATATATATATATATATATATATATATATATATATATATATACACACATATATATACACAAAAATAAAATAAACACATTTGAAGCGTGTTTGCTTACTAAATTGTGAGCTGAACGAAAGTTGCAGCAAATATCAGCAACAGGAGTCAAATTTCATTAATCACGAGAGTGAAGAGCTGACTGAAAAGATGATGACGGAATAGGCTATTTTATGTAAAAGCGCCTATTTAAGCGAATCTATCATTATACTCTTTTGTTGTTGTGTTTTCCGTGAAAAATAATAGACTATTGAACTCACAATTCAAGCACGCGCTCTGCACGCGCCACCATTATCAATGTCCGTGTGGACGTCCGCGATCGAACAGTGGAAACATTGGCTACTCCGTCATTTTATTCAAGAAGATCATTCAAACTGCAAAGTGTTTACTTATTTTTGGATACTCGCAATCAAACACAACATTGTGATTTTGTAAAATACATTCAAGAAATCCGCCCCCGAAATGGGGCTTCTTTTAAAATGAAACAAAAATGCTCACAGCTGCACGTCTTGTGGAGACGTCCGTTACTTTCGCTTTCAAGTTAGCGATTTTAAAGCCCCCAGCGGAGTCACGGTGGGAAAATATTCCCATAGTAGCATCAATTGGCCTACCTGATTTTGAACACAAGAGGGCAGTAAAGCACTATGAATGATTTTTATTTTTTTTATTTTTTTGGCTAAACAACCATTCTGGCTGTTTTTAAACTTAAACATAAATCTTAAATTGAAAAAAAGGAATACAATGGGTTTACTTCTAATATTAGTATAATTTTATAGAAAAATAAATGGTGTATAATTACATTTTAGAAAGATATGAGACATTTCCTGATTCTTTTTTTGACATAATCCCTCGCCATAGCAAAACCGTTTGAGATATTCAATATCCGTTCACAATTTAGCATCTTTAATGTATTTTCATCAAGTTGAAAAAGTTTTGTAACTGTAGATGAAACTAACCCCCCCCCCACACACACTTTTGTCACAAAAGGTGGCGCTACTGAGCCCCTGCACCACGCCCGTTTCTGAAACTTTGCACATGTCTACTGGCTAATAAATGTGATCTGTCTGTCAAGTTTCATGCAATTTTAAGCAATTTCAGGCATGCTAAGAGTCTCAAAAGCATCCAAAAAGAATATTAAAGTTTGATGCGTTGCCATGGCAACAGTATCTAAGATATCAATAATCCTTTCACAGGTCTACATCTGCCGTGTATTTACATTATACACATCAAGTTTGAAGCAAATCGGGTAAAAATAAGAGGGTGATTTCAAAGTATTTTGAAAGTGACACACTTCCTGCTGCCAGTTGGTGGCGCTATAACTTTGACTCACAATAGTCACATCCATGTGATCGGCCTCTCACAGCGAACACACTGTTGAAGTTTCATCAAGATCAGTTAATGTATGCAGAAGTTATAACACACTTCCTGTTTCCATTATTCGCCATAAATTCGTTTCCTCGCCACGGCCAAACCGTTCGAGATATCAAAAATCCCCTGGCAATTTTTCATCCTCAATGTCTTGACATCATGCTGACCGAGTTTCGTTGCGATTGGTTGAATTCTCTAGGAGGAGTATATCGAATTCCAGGGGCATACGCTTCCAAACAAACCATAATAGCCGACTTCCTGTTGGGCTGGGGTAAAAAGTAAAAGTACAAAGGATATATGAATCGATGAGATCTATATGTGTACCGAGTTTCATATTATTACATTCAAGCGTGTTTGATTTATGGACCAAGTTTTCGGACCCCGTTCCAGGGGGCACTGTCGAGCCCCCCTGCCACGCCCGGGTACCAGCTTCAGCCCGGCCCTGATGGCCACGGGTTCTGACCCGTGTGCAAAGTTTCAAGAGTTTTTGAGCACGTTAAGGGCCCCCAAAGTGCGCTGAGAGTCTCAAAAGTATCCAAAAAGAATATTAAAGTTTGATGCGTTGTCACGGCAACAGCATCTAAGATATCAACAATCCTTTCACAGGTCTAAATCTGGCGTGTGTCTACATTATACACATCAAGTTTGAAGCAAATCGGGTAAAGCCTGTTTGATTTATGGACCAAGTTTTCGGACCCCATTCCAGGGGGCGCTGTCGAGCCCCCCTGCCACGCCCGGGTACCAGCTTCAGCCCGGCCCTGATGGCCGCGGTTTCTGACCCGTGTGCAAAGTTTCAAGAGTTTTTGAGCACGTTAAGGGCCCCAAAAGTGCGCTAAGAATCTCAAAAGTATCCAAAAAGAATATTAAAGTTTGATGCGTTGTCACGGCAACAGCATCTAAGATATCAACAATCCTTTCACAGGTCTACATCTGGCTTGTGTCTACATTATACACATCAAGTTTGAAGCAAATAGGGTAAAGCGTGTTGGATATATGGACCAAATTGTCTGACCCGTTCAAGGGGGCGCTGTCGAGCCCCCCTGCCACGCCCGGGTACCAGCTTCAGCCTGGCCCTGATGGCCGCGGGTTTTGTCCCGTGTGCAAAGTTTCAAGAGTTTTCGAGCACGTTAAGAACCCCAAAAGTGCCCGAAAGCATAAAAAAGCATGAAAAAGCTTAAAAAAAGGAATATTAATGTTTGATGCATTGCCATGGCAACAGTATCTAAGATATCAATAATCCTTTCACAGGTCTACATCTGGCGTGTGTCTACATTATGCACATGAAGTTTGAAGCAAATCGGGTAAAAATAAGAGGGTGATTTAAAAGCATTTTGAAAGTGACACACTTCCTGCTTCCAGTTGGTGGCGCTATAACTTTGACTCACAATAGTCACATCCATGTGATCGGGCTCTTACAACGAACACACTGCTGAAGTTTCATCAAGATTAGTTAATGTATGCAGTAGTTATAACACACTTCCTGTTTCACGTTTCTCGCCATAATTTCGTTTACTCGCCACGGCCAAACCGTTCGAGATATCAAAAATCCCCTGGCAATTTTTCATCCTCAGTGTCTTGACTTCATGCTGACCGAGTTTCGTGCCGTGTGTTTGAATTCTCTAGGAGGAGTATTTCACATTCCATTGCATGTGTTTTCCAAACAACCCTTAATAGCCGACTTCCTGTTGGGCTGGGGTAAAAAGTAAGAGCATGAAGTATATATGAACCGATGAGATCTATATGTGTACTGAGTTTCATATTATTACATGCAAGCGTGTTTGATTTATGGACCAAGTGTTCAAACCCCGTTCCAGGGGGCGCTGTCGAGCCCCCCTGCCACGCCCGGGTACCAGCTTCAGCCCGGCCCTGATGGCCGCGGGTTCTGAGATGTGTGCAAAGTTTCAAGAGTTTTCGAGCACGTTAAGGCCCCCAAAAGTGCCCAAAAGGTAGTAAAATAATAATAATAATAATAATAATAATAATAATAATAATAATAATAAATAATAATCCTTAGGAAAACAATAGGGCCTTCGCCTTTTCAAGGCTTGGGCCCTAAATATAGCTGCGAGCAGCGATTACGGGCCCAAGCCGGTGGCACCGCAACCCCGGTGCCTTTAGTTACCTAAAGGCACCGGAGTGGCGGTGCCGCCGGCTTTGGCCCTTCATCGCTGCTCGCAGCTATATTCATATATATATATATATATATATATATATATATATATATATATATATATATAAACAAGCCGGTGGCACCGCCACCCCGGTGCCTTTATATATATATATATATATATGTCTACATTGTTCAATCACGCCTCACACACACACACACACTTTTGCAGAGCCCACACCAATGCAAGCTCTATAGCACACATCTTCTCAAAGGTCAAAGCGGAGTTACGATATTGCCCGTCATGCACAGTAACCGTAAAGGCACCGGGGTGGCGGTGCCACCGGCTTGTTTATATATATATATATATCGTATTATTCTAACTTGTAAAAAACTATTAACTTTTGTTAATATTCAACCATTTCACAACTAACTTTTTTCCATAGATCAAACACAACATAATTATATGGTGGACTGAAACAAAAATTATTAATTAAATAAAATTATTGTTTTCCTCTGAAATAGCAAAAGCATCACACACTAGCTGTACCTGCTCTAAATAAAAAAGAGTAATTCAATAAAAATACAAAATCGAACTAAATAAAATAAATTATTACAAAAACAAAATCAAACCAAAGAAAATATATCTTCGAAAAAAAAAGCGAGTGTCATGAGGAAAGGCGCCTCAGGAATCGTCAGGATTAACTCCATGTGTAAGGAATTTTGATTGATTTTATTTGTCACTTGAAAATTATTGTTAAATGTGTGCCTGCATAACTTTAATAAGATTTATTTTCTTTGATTTGATTTTGTTTTATATAATTTATTTATTTCGATTTTGTATTTTTATTTAAATACTATTATTTATTTAGAGCAGGTACAGCTAAGTGTGCGATGCTTTTGCTATTTCAGAGGGAAAAAAACACATTTTATTTCAAAAAGGCTTTTCAATTAAATAAAATGTTCAAGCTTTGTTTTCGTTTTATTATTTTGTTTGTTTTAAGCTTTGTTTAATTTATATTGTTAATCATCTGACACAAAACAAATGCATAAAGTATCATTTTAACTTTTAAAAAACTATTAACATTTGTTAATAGTACATTGCCTGTCTTTTGTTAATAGGACAAAACATAGTTATTATATTTTATAATATTTTATAAATATATAAAATAAACATTTGTAATGAAATCGTTCAAAAAAATGATATTAGCATTGTTTTAAACTTTGAAACTAAAGTAGCGCAATGCCTGGCCACTCCCGCGCCGCCTCCTTTTCACAATCCGAGGGAACCATCTCCGGAATATTAACCTCACTCCTAGAAGTCCAATTCTCATTATTCATGCCTCTTACCTGAGATTGATTGCACACACACACACACACACACACACACACGCACGCACGCACTCACACGCACACACACACACACACACACGTGTCAAGTCACTTACATTTTAGATGCAATATTGACTTTTTTTCTGTTTCAGCAGCGAAAATAGTTCAACAAAGATCACAGCAGAACCATCGAGCATCTCACAGCAACGCGTTCTCATTACTGAATGATTCAGCATTTTGAACAAATCGGTTGACTCAAAGATTCAACGACCAATCCATAATCTGTCTCATTCATGAACGACTCAGCCGTTCGAACGAATCGTTTGAACGAATGAATCAATGACTCGCTCATTAAGACGGTCGCCTGGCGACACCTAATGACGGTTTAGTGATATGTTTAAAAGTATCATTCTTTCCAACGATTGTTAATTAACTCATATTTGAAACATAAGCTATATATATATATATATATATATATATATATATATATATATATACACACATATATATACACAAAAATAAAATAAACACATTTGAAGCGTGTTTGCTTACTAAATTGTGAGCTGAACGAAAGTTGCAGCAAATATCAGCAACAGGAGTCAAATTTCATTAATCACGAGAGTGAAGAGCTGACTGAAAAGATGATGACGGAATAGGCTATTTTATGTAAAAGCGCCTATTTAAGCGAATCTATCATTATACTCTTTTGTTGTTGTGTTTTCCGTGAAAAATAATAGACTATTGAACTCACAATTCAAGCACGCGCTCTGCACGCGCCACCATTATCAATGTCCGTGTGGACGTCCGCGATCGAACAGTGGAAACATTGGCTACTCCGTCATTTTATTCAAGAAGATCATTCAAACTGCAAAGTGTTTACTTATTTTTGGATACTCGCAATCAAACACAACATTGTGATTTTGTAAAATACATTCAAGAAATCCGCCCCCGAAATGGGGCTTCTTTTAAAATGAAACAAAAATGCTCACAGCTGCACGTCTTGTGGAGACGTCCGTTACTTTCGCTTTCAAGTTAGCGATTTTAAAGCCCCCAGCGGAGTCACGGTGGGAAAATATTCCCATAGTAGCATCAATTGGCCTACCTGATTTTGAACACAAGAGGGCAGTAAAGCACTATGAATGATTTTTTTTTTTTTTTTTTTTTTGGCTAAACAACCATTCTGGCTGTTTTTAAACTTAAACATAAATCTTAAATTGAAAAAAAGGAATACAATGGGTTTACTTCTAATATTAGTATAATTTTATAGAAAAATAAATGGTGTATAATTACATTTTAGAAAGATATGAGACATTTCCTGATTCTTTTTTTGACATAATCCCTCGCCATAGCAAAACCGTTTGAGATATTCAATATCCGTTCACAATTTAGCATCTTTAATGTATTTTCATCAAGTTGAAAAAGTTTTGTAACTGTAGATGAAACTAACCCCCCCCCCCCCCCCCCCCCCCCACACACACTTTTGTCACAAAAGGTGGCGCTACTGAGCCCCTGCACCACGCCCGTTTCTGAAACTTTGCACATGTCTACTGGCTAATAAATGTGATCTGTCTGTCGAGTTTCATGCAATTTTAAGCAATTTCAGGCATGCTAAGAGTCTCAAAAGCATCCAAAAACAATATTAAAGTTTGATGCGTTGCCATGGCAACAGTATCTAAGACATCAATAATCCTTTCACAGATCTACATCTGGCGAGTGTCTACATTATACACATCAAGTTTGAAGCAAATCGGGTAAAAATAAGAGGGTGATTTCAAAGCATTTTGAAAGTGACACACTTCCTGCTGCCAGTTGGTGGCGCTATAACTTTGACTCATAATAGTCACATCCATGTGATCGGCCTCTTACAGCGAACACACTGTTGAAGTTTCATCAAGATCAGTTAATGTATGCAGAAGTTATAACACACTTCCTGTTTCCATTATTCGCCATAAATTCGTTTCCTCGCCACGGCCAAATCGTTCGAGATATCAAAAATCCCCTGGCAATTTTTCATCCTCAATGTCTTGACTTCATGCTGACCGAGTTTCGTTGCGATTGGTTGAATTCTCTAGGAGGAGTATATCGAATTCCAGGGGCATACGCTTCCAAACAAACCATTATAGCCGACTTCCTGTTGGGCTGGGGTAAAAAGTAAAAGTACAAAGGATATATGAACCGATGAGATCTATATGTCTACCGAGTTTCATATTATTACATGCAAGCGTGTTTGATTTATGGACCAAGTTTTCGCACCCCGTTCCAGGGGGCGCTGTCGAGCCCCCCTGCCACGCCCGGGTACCATCTTCAGCCCGGCCCTGATGGCCGCGGGTTCTGACCTGTGTGCAAAGTTTCAAGAGTTTTTGAGCACGTTAAGGGCCCCCAAAGTGCGCTGAGAGTCTCAAAAGTATCCAAAAAGAATATTAAAGTTTGATGCGTTGTCACGGCAACAGCATCTAAGATATCAACAATCCTTTCACAGGTCTAAATCTGGCGTGTGTCTACATTATACACATCAAGTTTGAAGCAAATCGGGTAAAGCCTGTTTGATTTATGGACCAAGTTTTCGGACCCCATTCCAGGGGGCGCTGTCGAGCCCCCCTGCCACGCCCGGGTACCAGCTTCAGCCCGGCCCTGATGGCCGCGGTTTCTGACCCGTGTGCAAAGTTTCAAGAGTTTTTGAGCACGTTAAGGGCCCCAAAAGTGCGCTAAGAATCTCAAAAGTATCCAAAAAGAATATTAAAGTTTGATGCGTTGTCACGGCAACAGCATCTAAGATATCAACAATCCTTTCACAGGTCTACATCTGGCTTGTGTCTACATTATACACATCAAGTTTGAAGCAAATAGGGTAAAGCGTGTTGGATATATGGACCAAATTGTCTGACCCGTTCAAGGGGGCGCTGTCGAGCCCCCCTGCCACGCCCGGGTACCAGCTTCAGCCTGGCCCTGATGGCCGCGGGTTTTGTCCCGTGTGCAAAGTTTCAAGAGTTTTCGAGCACGTTAAGAACCCCAAAAGTGCCCGAAAGCATAAAAAAGCATGAAAAAGCTTAAAAAAAGGAATATTAATGTTTGATGCATTGCCATGGCAACAGTATCTAAGATATCAATAATCCTTTCACAGGTCTACATCTGGCGTGTGTCTACATTATGCACATGAAGTTTGAAGCAAATCGGGTAAAAATAAGAGGGTGATTTAAAAGCATTTTGAAAGTGACACACTTCCTGCTTCCAGTTGGTGGCGCTATAACTTTGACTCACAATAGTCACATCCATGTGATCGGGCTCTTACAACGAACACACTGCTGAAGTTTCATCAAGATTAGTTAATGTATGCAGTAGTTATAACACACTTCCTGTTTCACGTTTCTCGCCATAATTTCGTTTACTCGCCACGGCCAAACCGTTCGAGATATCAAAAATCCCCTGGCAATTTTTCATCCTCAGTGTCTTGACTTCATGCTGACCGAGTTTCGTGCCGTGTGTTTGAATTCTCTAGGAGGAGTATTTCACATTCCATTGCATGTGTTTTCCAAACAACCCTTAATAGCCGACTTCCTGTTGGGCTGGGGTAAAAAGTAAGAGCATGAAGTATATATGAACCGATGAGATCTATATGTGTACTGAGTTTCATATTATTACATGCAAGCGTGTTTGATTTATGGACCAAGTGTTCAAACCCCGTTCCAGGGGGCGCTGTCGAGCCCCCCTGCCACGCCCGGGTACCAGCTTCAGCCCGGCCCTGATGGCCGCGGGTTCTGAGATGTGTGCAAAGTTTCAAGAGTTTTCGAGCACGTTAAGGCCCCCAAAAGTGCCCAAAAGGTAGTAAAATAATAATAATAATAATAATAATAATAATAAATATAGCTGCGAGCAGCGATTACGGGCCCAAGCCGGTGGCACCGCAACCCCGGTGCCTTTAATTACCTAAAGGCACCGGAGTGGCGGTGCCGCCGGCTTTGGCCCTTCATCGCTGCTCGCAGCTATATTTATATGCACACTTTTGCACACCGGGGTGGCGGTGCCACCGGCTTGTTTATATATATATATATATATATATATATATATATATATATATATATATATATATATATATATATATAAACAAGCCGGTGGCACCGCCACCCCGGTGCCTTTAGGGTTACTGTGCGTGACGGGCAATAACGTAACCCCGCTTTGACCTTTGAGAAGATGTGTGCTGTAGAGCTTGCATCAGTGTGGGCTCTGCAAAAGTGTGCATTGAGGGCACATATCAACCACAAAGTATGCGTGAGCAACCTTCTGAAACCTAAAATGAAAAATGAGACACCCTACGGTCTCATGGACTTAATGGAAACATGAAATAAGTACACAAGTTTGAAAGTTATATGAAGTGTGCCAAGACAGAATATTTGCCTGATCTGATTAGAAAAATAGTTTTTGTGTGTGTGTGTGTGTGTGTGTGAGGCGTGATTGAACAATGTAGACATAAAAACATACTCCGTCCTTTTGTTCATACAGGACATTATTCAAACTACAAAGTGTTTACTTATATTTGTGTACAATCGCAATAAAACACAACATTGTGCTTTTGTCAAACTGTAAACTACAACTGTCACCCAACCAAAATCTCTTACACACACACACACACACACACACACACACACACACACACACAGACACACATAGTTTAAAAGCAAAAAAATCTTTTGGACATTCATCATATTGCATTGGTTTTCATTTCTTGTTCTCGAACAGAGCCCTAATCTGTTTATTTTTTCAGTTACACATTCTACATTGATTAAAAAAGAAAAATCAAATGTGCTTTTATTTTAGACATAAATAAATAATCTATCATTCAGATGAGAGTAAAGTTAGTGTTAGTTCAAATTTTAAGGAAAACAAAAATATGATCTGAAATATCGCACATTCATTTAAAATTCATTCAGGTTCAATTACCAAACATACAAATCTCAATGTAATTTAAAGCAAACAATACATTTAAAATATATGGGTTGTATGCAATTTTTTTATATATAAAAAGATATATATCCAAAAATACAAAGCCTAAACTTTAACAAGGGTTAAACAATCACTGTAACAGACACAATCACACACACACACACACACACACACACACGTCAAATCACTTACATTTTAGATGCAATATTGACTTTTTTTCTGTTTCAGCAGCGAAAATAGTTCAACAAAGATCACAGCAGAACCATCAGCATCTCACAGCAACGCGTTCTCATTACTGAATGATTCAGCATTTTGAACAAATCGGTTGACTCAAAGATTCAACGACCAATCCATAATCTGTCTCATTCATGAATGACTCAGCCGTTCGAACGAATCGTTTGAACGAATGAATCAATGACTCGCTCATTAAGACGGTCGCCTGGCGACACCTAATGACGGTTTAGTGATATGTTTAAAAGTATCATTCTTTCCAACGATTGTTAATTAACTCATATTTGAAACATAAGCTATATATATATATATATATATAATATATATATATATACACACATATATATACACAAAAATAAAATAAACATATTTGAAGCGTGTTTGCTTACTAAATTGTGAGCTGAACGAAAGTTGCAGCAAATATCAGCAACAGGAGTCAAATTTCATTAATCACGAGAGTGAAGAGCTGACTGAAAAGATGATGACGGAATAGGCTATTTTATGTAAAAGCGCCTATTTAAGCGAATCTATCATTATACTCTTTTGTTGTTGTGTTTTCCGTGAAAAATAATAGACTATTGAAC
This sequence comes from Tiaroga cobitis, assembly GCA_030578255.1. NCBI lineage: Eukaryota > Metazoa > Chordata > Actinopteri > Cypriniformes > Leuciscidae > Tiaroga > Tiaroga cobitis. Next base: position 23,069,612 of record CM060607.1, on the reverse strand, counting down.
TCACAATTCAAGCACGCGCTCTGCACGCGCCACCATTATCAATGTCCGTGTGGACGTCCGCGATCGAACAGTGGAAACATTGGCTACTCCGTCATTTTATTCAAGAAGATCATTCAAACTGCAAAGTGTTTACTAATTTTTGGATACTCGCAATCAAACACAACATTGTGATTTTGTAAAATACATTCAAGAAATCCGCCCCCGAAATGGGGCTTCTTTTAAAATGAAACGAAAATGCTCACAGCTGCACGTCTTGTGGAGACGTCCGTTACTTTCGCTTTCAAGTTAGCGATTTTAAAGCCCCCAGCGGAGTCACGGTGGGAAAATATTCCCATAGTAGCATCAATTGGCCTACCTGATTTTGAACACAAGAGGGCAGTAAAGCACTATGAATGATTTTAATTTTTTTTATTTTTTTGGCTAAACAACCATTCTGGCTGTTTTTAAACTTAAACATAAATCTTAAATTGAAAAAAAGGAAGACAATGGGTTTAGTTCTAATATTAGTATAATTTTATAGAAAAATAAATGGTGTATAATTACATTTTAGAAAGATATGAGACATTTCCTGATTCTTTTTTTGACATAATCCCTCGCCATAGCAAAACCGTTTGAGATATTCAATATCCGTTCACAATTTAGCATCTTTAAAGTATTTTCATCAAGTTGAAAAAGTTTTGTAACTGTAGATGAAACTAACCCCCCCCACACACACACTTTTGTCACAAAAGGTGGCGCTACTGAGCCCCTGCACCACGCCCGTTTCTGAAACTTTGCACATGTCTACTGGCTAATAAATGTGATCTGTCTGTCAAGTTTCATGCAATTTTAAGCAATTTCAGGCATGCTAAGAGTCTCAAAAGCATCCAAAAAGAATATTAAAGTTTGATGCGTTGTCACGGCAACAGTATCTAAGATATCAATAATCCTTTCACAGGTCTACATCTGGCGTGTGTCTACATTATACACATAAAGTTTGAAGCAAATCGGGTAAAAATAAGAGGGTGATTTAAAAGCATTTTGAAAGTTACACACTTCCTGCTGCCAGTTGGTGGCGCTATAACTTTGACTCACAATAGTCACATCCATGTGATCGGCCTCTTACAGCGAACACACTGCTAAAGTTTCATCAAGATCAGTTACTGTATGCTGAAGTTATAACACACTTCCTGTTTCACGTTTCTCGCCATAAATTCGTTTCCTCGCCACGGCCAAACCGTTCGAGATATCAAAAATCCCCTGGCAATTTTTCATGCTCAATGTCTTGACTTCATGCTGACCGAGTTTCGTGGCGATTGGTTGAATTCTCTAGGAGGAGTATATCGAATTCCAGGGGCATACGCTTCCAAACAAACCATAATAGCCGACTTCCTGTTGGGCTGGGGTAAAAAGTAAAAGTACAAAGGATATATGAATCGATGAGATCTATATGTGTACCGAGTTTCATATTATTACATTCAAGCGTGTTTGATTTATGGACCAAGTTTTCGGACCCCGTTCCAGGGGGCACTGTCGAGCCCCCCTGCCACGCCCGGGTACCAGCTTCAGCCCGGCCCTGATGGCCACGGGTTCTGACCCGTGTGCAAAGTTTCAAGAGTTTTTGAGCACGTTAAGGGCCCCCAAAGTGCGCTGAGAGTCTCAAAAGTATCCAAAAAGAATATTAAAGTTTGATGCGTTGTCACGGCAACAGCATCTAAGATATCAACAATCCTTTCACAGGTCTAAATCTGGCGTGTGTCTACATTATACACATCAAGTTTGAAGCAAATCGGGTAAAGCCTGTTTGATTTATGGACCAAGTTTTCGGACCCCATTCCAGGGGGCGCTGTCGAGCCCCCCTGCCACGCCCGGGTACCAGCTTCAGCCCGGCCCTGATGGCCGCGGTTTCTGACCCGTGTGCAAAGTTTCAAGAGTTTTTGAGCATGTTAAGGGCCCCAAAAGTGCGCTAAGAATCTCAAAAGTATCCAAAAAGAATATTAAAGTTTGATGCGTTGTCATGGCAACAGCATCTAAGATATCAACAATCCTTTCACAGGTCTACATCTGGCTTGTGTCTACATTATACACATCAAGTTTGAAGCAAATAGGGTAAAGCGTGTTGGATATATGGACCAAATTGTCTGACCCGTTCAAGGGGGCGCTGTCGAGCCCCCCTGCCACGCCCGGGTACCAGCTTCAGCCTGGCCCTGATGGCCGCGGGTTTTGTCCCGTGTGCAAAGTTTCAAGAGTTTTTGAGCACGTTAAGAACCCCAAAAGTGCCCGAAAGCATAAAAAAGCATGAAAAAGCTTAAAAAAAGGAATATTAATGTTTGATGCATTGCCATGGCAACATTATCTAAGATATCAATAATCCTTTCACAGGTCTACATCTGGCGTGTGTCTACATTATGCACATGAAGTTTGAAGCAAATCGGGTAAAAATAAGAGGGTGATTTAAAAGCATTTTGAAAGTGACACACTTCCTGCTTCCAGTTGGTGGCGCTATAACTTTGACTCACAATAGTCACATCCATGTGATCGGGCTCTTACAACGAACACACTGCTGAAGTTTCATCGAGATTAGTTAATGTATGCAGTAGTTATAACACACTTCCTGTTTCACGTTTCTCGCCATAATTTCGTTTACTCGCCACGGCCAAACCGTTCGAGATATCAAAAATCCCCTGGCAATTTTTCATCCTCAGTGTCTTGACTTCATGCTGACCGAGTTTCGTGCCGTGTGTTTGAATTCTCTAGGAGGAGTATTTCACATTCCATTGCATGTGTTTTCCAAACAACCCTTAATAGCCGACTTCCTGTTGGGCTGGGGTAAAAAGTAAGAGCATGAAGTATATATGAACCGATGAGATCTATATGTGTACTGAGTTTCATATTATTACATGCAAGCGTGTTTGATTTATGGACCAAGTGTTCAAACCCCGTTCCAGGGGGCGCTGTCGAGCCCCCCTGCCACGCCCGGGTACCAGCTTCAGCCCGGCCCTGATGGCCGCGGGTTCTGAGATGTGTGCAAAGTTTCAAGAGTTTTCGAGCACGTTAAGGCCCCCAAAAGTGCCCAAAAGGTAGTAAAATAATAATAATAATAAATAATAATCCTTAGGAAAACAATAGGGCCTTCGCCTTTTCAAGGCTTGGGCCCTAAATATAGCTGCGAGCAGCGATTACGGGCCCAAGCCGGTGGCACCGCAACCCCGGTGCCTTTAATTACCTAAAGGCACCGGAGTGGCGGTGCCGCCGGCTTTGGCCCTTCATCGCTGCTCGCAGCTATATATATATATATATATATATATATATATATATATATATATATATATATATATAAACAAGCCGGTGGCACCGCCACCCCCGGTGCCTTTAGGGTTACTGTGCGTGACGGGCAATAACGTAACCCCGCTTTGACCTTTGAGAAGATGTGTGCTGTAGAGCTTGCATCAGTGTGGGCTCTGCAAAAGTGTGCATTGAGGGCACATATCAACCACAAAGTATGCGTGAGCAACCTTCTGAAACCTAAAATGAAAAATGAGACACCCTACGGTCTCATGGACTTAATGGACACATGAAATAAGTACACAAGTTTGAAAGTTATATGAAGTGTGCCAAGACAGAATATTTGCCTGATCTGATTAGAAAAATAGTTTTTGTGTGTGTGTGTGTGTGTGAGGCGTGATTGAACAATGTAGACATAAAAACATACTCCGTCCTTTTGTTCATACAGGACATTATTCAAACTACAAAGTGTTTACTTATATTTGTGTACAATCGCAATAAAACACAACATTGTGCTTTTGTCAAACTGTAAACTACAACTGTCACCCAACCAAAATCTCTTACACACACACACACACACACACACATAGTTTAAAAGCAAAAAAATCTTTTGGACATTCATCATATTGCATTGGTTTTCATTTCTTGTTCTCGAACAGAGCCCTAATCTGTTTATTTTTTCAGTTACACATTCTACATTGATTAAAAAAGAAAAATCAAATGTGCTTTTATTTTAGACATAAATAAATAATCTATCATTCAGATGAGAGTAAAGTTAGTGTTAGTTAAAATTTTAAGGAAAACAAAAATATGATCTGAAATATCGCACATTCATTTAAAATTCATTCAGGTTCAATTACCAAACATACAAATCTCAATGTAATTTAAAGCAAACAATACATTTAAAATATATGGGTTGTATGCAATTTTTTTATATATAAAAAGATATATATCCAAAAATACAAAGCCTAAACTTTAACAAGGGTTAAACAATCACTGTAACAGACACAATCACACACACACACACACACACACACACACGTCAAATCACTTACATTTTAGATGCAATATTGACTTTTTTTCTGTTTCAGCAGCGAAAATAGTTCAACAAAGATCACAGCAGAACCATCGAGCATCTCACAGCAACGCGTTCTCATTACTGAATGATTCAGCATTTTGAACAAATCGGTTGACTCAAAGATTCAACGACCAATCCATAATCTGTCTCATTCATGAATGACTCAGCCGTTCGAACGAATCGTTTGAACGAATGAATCAATGACTCGCTCATTAAGACGGTCGCCTGGCGACACCTAATGACGGTTTAGTGATATGTTTAAAAGTATCATTCTTTCCAACGATTGTTAATTAACTCATATTTGAAACATAAGCTATATATATATATATATATATATATATATATATATATATATATATATATATATATATACACATATATACACAAAAATAAAATAAACACATTTGAAGCGTGTTTGCTTACTAAATTGTGAGCTGAACGAAAGTTGCAGCAAATATCAGCAACAGGAGTCAAATTTCATTAATCACGAGAGTGAAGAGCTGACTGAAAAGATGATGACGGAATAGGCATTTTATGTAAAAGCGCCTATTTAAGCGAATCTATCATTATACTCTTTTGTTGTTGTGTTTTCCGTGAAAAATAATAGACTATTGAACTCACAATTCAAGCACGCGCTCTGCACGCGCCACCATTATCAATGTCCGTGTGGACGTCCGCGATCGAACAGTGGAAACATTGGCTACTCCGTCATTTTATTCAAGAAGATCATTCAAACTGCAAAGTGTTTACTTATTTTTGGATACTCGCAATCAAACACAACATTGTGATTTTGTAAAATACATTCAAGAAATCCGCCCCCGAAATGGGGCTTCTTTTAAAATGAAACAAAAATGCTCACAGCTGCACGTCTTGTGGAGACGTCCGTTACTTTCGCTTTCAAGTTAGCGATTTTAAAGCCCCCAGCGGAGTCACGGTGGGAAAATATTCCCATAGTAGCATCAATTGGCCTACCTGATTTTGAACACAAGAGGGCAGTAAAGCACTATGAATGATTTTTATTTTTTTTTATTTTTTTGGCTAAACAACCATTCTGGCTGTTTTTAAACTTAAACATAAATCTTAAATTGAAAAAAAGGAATACAATGGGTTTACTTCTAATATTAGTATAATTTTATAGAAAAATAAATGGTGTATAATTACATTTTAGAAAGATATGAGACATTTCCTGATTCTTTTTTTGACATAATCCCTCGCCATAGCAAAACCGTTTGAGATATTCAATATCCGTTCACAATTTAGCATCTTTAATGTATTTTCATCAAGTTGAAAAAGTTTTGTAACTGTAGATGAAACTAACCCCCCCCCCCCCCCACACACACTTTTGCCACAAAAGGTGGCGCTACTGAGCCCCTGCACCACGCCCGTTTCTGAAACTTTGCACATGTCTACTGGCTAATAAATGTGATCTGTCTGTCAAGTTTCATGCAATTTTAAGCAATTTCAGGCATGCTAAGAGTCTCAAAAGCATCCAAAAAGAATATTAAAGTTTGATGCGTTGCCATGGCAACAGTATCTAAGATATCAATAATCCTTTCACAGGTCTACATCTGCCGTGTATTTACATTATACACATCAAGTTTGAAGCAAATCGGGTAAAAATAAGAGGGTGATTTCAAAGTATTTTGAAAGTGACACACTTCATGCTGCCAGTTGGTGGCGCTATAACTTTGACTCACAATAGTCACATCCATGTGATCGGCCTCTCACAGCGAACACACTGTTGAAGTTTCATCAAGATCAGTTAATGTATGCAGAAGTTATAACACACTTCCTGTTTCCATTATTCGCCATAAATTCGTTTCCTCGTCACGGCCAAACCGTTCGAGATATCAGAAATCCCCTGGCAATTTTTCATCCTCAATGTCTTGACATCATGCTGACCGAGTTTCGTTGCGATTGGTTGAATTCTCTAGGAGGAGTATATCGAATTCCAGGGGCATACGCTTCCAAACAAACCATAATAGCCGACTTCCTGTTGGGCTGGGGTAAAAAGTAAAAGTACAAAGGATATATGAATCGATGAGATCTATATGTGTACCGAGTTTCATATTATTACATTCAAGCGTGTTTGATTTATGGACCAAGTTTTCGGACCCCGTTCCAGGGGGCACTGTCGAGCCCCCCTGCCACGCCCGGGTACCAGCTTCAGCCCGGCCCTGATGGCCACGGGTTCTGACCCGTGTGCAAAGTTTCAAGAGTTTTTGAGCACGTTAAGGGCCCCCAAAGTGCGCTGAGAGTCTCAAAAGTATCCAAAAAGAATATTAAAGTTTGATGCGTTGTCACGGCAACAGCATCTAAGATATCAACAATCCTTTCACAGGTCTAAATCTGGCGTGTGTCTACATTATACACATCAAGTTTGAAGCAAATCGGGTAAAGCCTGTTTGATTTATGGACCAAGTTTTCGGACCCCATTCCAGGGGGCGCTGTCGAGCCCCCCTGCCACGCCCGGGTACCAGCTTCAGCCCGGCCCTGATGGCCGCGGTTTCTGACCCGTGTGCAAAGTTTCAAGAGTTTTTGAGCATGTTAAGGGCCCCAAAAGTGCGCTAAGAATCTCAAAAGTATCCAAAAAGAATATTAAAGTTTGATGCGTTGTCACGGCAACAGCATCTAAGATATCAACAATCCTTTCACAGGTCTACATCTGGCTTGTGTCTACATTATACACATCAAGTTTGAAGCAAATAGGGTAAAGCGTGTTGGATATATGGACCAAATTGTCTGACCCGTTCAAGGGGGCGCTGTCGAGCCCCCCTGCCACGCCCGGGTACCAGCTTCAGCCTGGCCCTGATGGCCGCGGGTTTTGTCCCGTGTGCAAAGTTTCAAGAGTTTTTGAGCACGTTAAGAACCCCAAAAGTGCCCGAAAGCATAAAAAAGCATGAAAAAGCTTAAAAAAAGGAATATTAATGTTTGATGCATTGCCATGGCAACAGTATCTAAGATATCAATAATCCTTTCACAGGTCTACATCTGGCGTGTGTCTACATTATGCACATGAAGTTTGAAGCAAATCGGGTAAAAATAAGAGGGTGATTTAAAAGCATTTTGAAAGTGACACACTTCCTGCTTCCAGTTGGTGGCGCTATAACTTTGACTCACAATAGTCACATCCATGTGATCGGGCTCTTACAACGAACACACTGCTGAAGTTTCATCGAGATTAGTTAATGTATGCAGTAGTTATAACACACTTCCTGTTTCACGTTTCTCGCCATAATTTCGTTTACTCGCCACGGCCAAACCGTTCGAGATATCAAAAATCCCCTGGCAATTTTTCATCCTCAGTGTCTTGACTTCATGCTGACCGAGTTTCGTGCCGTGTGTTTGAATTCTCTAGGAGGAGTATTTCACATTCCATTGCATGTGTTTTCCAAACAACCCTTAATAGCCGACTTCCTGTTGGGCTGGGGTAAAAAGTAAGAGCATGAAGTATATATGAACCGATGAGATCTATATGTGTACTGAGTTTCATATTATTACATGCAAGCGTGTTTGATTTATGGACCAAGTGTTCAAACCCCGTTCCAGGGGGCGCTGTCGAGCCCCCCTGCCACGCCCGGGTACCAGCTTCAGCCCGGCCCTGATGGCCGCGGGTTCTGAGATGTGTGCAAAGTTTCAAGAGTTTTCGAGCACGTTAAGGCCCCCAAAAGTGCCCAAAAGGTAGTAAAATAATAATAATAATAATAATAATAAATAATAATCCTTAGGAAAACAATAGGGCCTTCGCCTTTTCAAGGCTTGGGCCCTAATAATAAATATAGCTGCGAGCAGCGATTACGGGCCCAAGCCGGTGGCACCGCAACCCCGGTGCCTTTAATTACCTAAAGGCACCGGAGTGGCGGTGCCGCCGGCTTTGGCCCTTCATCGCTGCTCGCAGCTATATTTATATATATATATATATATATATATATATATATATATATATATATATATATATATATATATAAACAAGCCGGTGGCACCGCCACCCCGGTGCCTTTAGGGTTACTGTGCGTGACGGGCAATAACGTAACCCCGCTTTGACCTTTGAGAAGATGTGTGCTGTAGAGCTTGCATCAGTGTGGGCTCTGCAAAAGTGTGCATTGAGGGCACATATCAACCACAAAGTATGCGTGAGCAAGCTTCTGAAACCTAAAATGAAAAATGAGACACCCTACGGTCTCATGGACTTAATGGACACATGAAATAAGTACACAAGTTTGAAAGTTATATGAAGTGTGCCAAGACAGAATATTTGCCTGATCTGATTAGAAAAATAGTTTTTGTGTGTGTGTGTGTGTGTGAGGCGTGATTGAACAATGTAGACATAAAAACATACTCCGTCCTTTTGTTCATACAGGACATTATTCAAACTACAAAGTGTTTACTTATATTTGTGTACAATCGCAATAAAACACAACATTGTGCTTTTGTCAAACTGTAAACTACAACTGTCACCCAACCAAAATCTCTTACACACACACACACACACACACACACACATAGTTTAAAAGCAAAAAAATCTTTTGGACATTCATCATATTGCATTGGTTTTCATTTCTTGTTCTCGAACAGAGCCCTAATCTGTTTATTTTTTCAGTTACACATTCTACATTGATTAAAAAAGAAAAATCAAATGTGCTTTTATTTTAGACATAAATAAATAATCTAGCATTCAGATGAGAGTAAAGTTAGTGTTAGTTCAAATTTTAAGGAAAACAAAAATATGATCTGAAATATCGCACATTCATTTAAAATTCATTCAGGTTCAATTACCAAACATACAAATCTCAATGTAATTTAAAGCAAACAATACATTTAAAATATATGGGTTGTATGCAATTTTTTTATATATAAAAAGATATATATCCAAAAATACAAAGCCTAAACTTGAACAAGGGTTAAACAATCACTGTAACAGACACAATCACACACACACACACACACACACACGTCAAATCACTTACATTTTAGATGCAATATTGACTTTTTTTCTTTTTCAGCAGCGAAAATAGTTCAACAAAGATCACAGCAGAACCATCGAGCATCTCACAGCAACGTGTTTTCTCATTACTGAATGATTCAGCATTTTGAACAAATCGGTTGACTCAAAGATTCAACGACCAATCCATAATCTGTCTCATTCATGAATGACTCAGCCGTTCGAACGAATCGTTTGAACGAATGAATCAATGACTCGCTCATTAAGACGGTCGCCTGGCGACACCTAATGACGGTTTAGTGATATGTTTAAAAGTATCATTCTTTCCAACGATTGTTAATTAACTCATATTTGAAACATAAGCTATATATATATATATATATATATATATATATACACACACATATATATACACAAAAATAAAATAAACACATTTGAAGCGTGTTTGCTTACTAAATTGTGAGCTGAACGAAAGTTGCAGCAAATATCAGCAACAGGAGTCAAATTTCATTAATCACGAGAGTGAAGAGCTGACTGAAAAGATGATGACGGAATAGGCTATTTTATGTAAAAGCGCCTATTTAAGCGAATCTATCATTATACTCTTTTGTTGTTGTGTTTTCCGTGAAAAATAATAGACTATTGAACTCACAATTCAAGCATGCGCTCTGCACGCGCCACCATTATCAATGTCCGTGTGGACGTCCGCGATCGAACAGTGGAAACATTGGCTACTCCGTCATTTTATTCAAGAAGATCATTCAAACTGCAAAGTGTTTACTTATTTTTGGATACTCGCAATCAAACACAACATTGTGATTTTGTAAAATACATTCAAGAAATCCGCCCCCGAAATGGGGCTTCTTTTAAAATGAAACAAAAATGCTCACAGCTGCACGTCTTGTGGAGACGTCCGTTACTTTCGCTTTCAAGTTAGCGATTTTAAAGCCCCCAGCGGAGTCACGGTGGGAAAATATTCCCATAGTAGCATCAATTGGCCTACCTGATTTTGAACACAAGAGGGCAGTAAAGCACTATGAATGATTTTTATTTATTTTTTTTGGCTAAACAACCATTCTGGCTGTTTTTAAACTTAAACATAAATCTTAAATTGAAAAAAAGGAATACAATGGGTTTACTTCTAATATTAGTATAATTTTATAGAAAAATAAATGGTGTATAATTACATTTTAGAAAGATATGAGACATTTCCTGATTCTTTTTTTGACATAATCCCTCGCCATAGCAAAACCGTTTGAGATATTCAATATCCGTTCACAATTTAGCATCTTTAATGTATTTTCATCAAGTTGAAAAAGTTTTGTAACTGTAGATGAAACTAACCCCCCCCCCCCCCCCCCACACACACTTTTGTCACAAAAGGTGGCGCTACTGAGCCCCTGCACCACGCCCGTTTCTGAAACTTTGCACATGTCTACTGGCTAATAAATGTGATCTGTCTGTCAAGTTTCATGCAATTTTAAGCAATTTCAGGCATGCTAAGAGTCTCAAAAGCATCCAAAAAGAATATTAAAGTTTGATGCGTTGCCATGGCAACAGTATCTAAGATTTCAATAATCCTTTCACAGGTCTACATCTGCCGTGTATTTACATTATACACATAAAGTTTGAAGCAAATTGGGTAAAAATAAGAGGGTGATTTCAAAGCCTTTAGGAAGTGACACACTTCCTGCTGCCAGTTGGTGGCGCTATAACTTTGACTCACAATAGTCACATCCATGTGATCGGACTCTTACAGCGAACACACTGCTGAAGTTTCATCAAGATCAGTTAATGTATGCAGAAGTTATAACACACTTCCTGTTTCCTTTATTCGCCATAAATTCGTTTCCTCGCCACAGCCAAACCGTTCGAGATATCAAAAATCCCCTGGCAACTTTTCATCCTCAATGTCTTGACTTCATGCTGACCGAGTTTCGTGGCGATTGGTTGAATTCTCTAGGAGGAGTATATCGAATTCCAGGGGCATACGCTTCCAAACAAACCATAATAGCCGACTTCCTGTTGGGCTGGGGTAAAAAGTAAAAGTACAAAGGATATATGAATCGATGAGATCTATATGTGTACCGAGTTTCATATTATTACATTCAAGCGTGTTTGATTTATGGACCAAGTTTTCGGACCCCGTTCCAGGGGGCGCTGTCGAGCCCCCCTGCCACGCCCGGGTACCAGCTTCAGCCCGGCCCTGATGGCCACGGGTTCTGACCCGTGTGCAAAGTTTCAAGAGTTTTTGAGCACGTTAAGGGCCCCCAAAGTGCGCTGAGAGTCTCAAAAGTATCCAAAAAGAATATTAAAGTTTGATGCGTTGTCACGGCAACAGCATCTAAGATATCAACAATCCTTTCACAGGTCTAAATCTGGCGTGTGTCTACATTATACACATCAAGTTTGAAGCAAATCGGGTAAAGCCTGTTTGATTTATGGACCAAGTTTTCGGACCCCATTCCAGGGGGCGCTGTCGAGCCCCCCTGCCACGCCCGGGTACCAGCTTCAGCCCGGCCCTGATGGCCGCGGTTTCTGACCCGTGTGCAAAGTTTCAAGAGTTTTTGAGCACGTTAAGGGCCCCAAAAGTGCGCTAAGAATCTCAAAAGTATCCAAAAAGAATATAAAAGTTTGATGCGTTGTCACGGCAACAGCATCTAAGATATCAACAATCCTTTCACAGGTCTACATCTGGCTTGTGTCTACATTATACACATCAAGTTTGAAGCAAATAGGGTAAAGCGTGTTGGATATATGGACCAAATTGTCTGACCCGTTCAAGGGGGCGCTGTCGAGCCCCCCTGCCACGCCCGGGTACCAGCTTCAGCCTGGCCCTGATGGCCGCGGGTTTTGTCCCATGTGCAAAGTTTCAAGAGTTTTCGAGCACGTTAAGAACCCCAAAAGTGCCCGAAAGCATAAAAAAGCATGAAAAAGCTTAAAAAAAGGAATATTAATGTTTGATGCATTGCCATGGCAACAGTATCTAAGATATCAATAATCCTTTCACAGGTCTACATCTGGCGTGTGTCTACATTATGCACATGAAGTTTGAAGCAAATCGGGTAAAAATAAGAGGGTGATTTAAAAGCATTTTGAAAGTGACACACTTCCTGCTTCCAGTTGGTGGCGCTATAACTTTGACTCACAATAGTCACATCCATGTGATCGGGCTCTTACAACGAACACACTGCTGAAGTTTCATCAAGATTAGTTAATGTATCCAGTAGTTATAACACACTTCCTGTTTCACGTTTCTCGCCATAATTTCGTTTACTCGCCACGGCCAAACCGTTCGAGATATCAAAAATCCCCTGGCAATTTTTCATCCTCAGTGTCTTGACTTCATGCTGACCGAGTTTCGTGCCGTGTGTTTGAATTCTCTAGGAGGAGTATTTCACATTCCATTGCATGTGTTTTCCAAACAACCCTTAATAGCCGACTTCCTGTTGGGCTGGGGTAAAAAGTAAGAGCATGAAGTATATATGAACCGATGAGATCTATATGTGTACTGAGTTTCATATTATTACATGCAAGCGTGTTTGATTTATGGACCAAGTGTTCAAACCCCGTTCCAGGGGGCGCTGTCGAGCCCCCCTGCCACGCCCGGGTACCAGCTTCAGCCCGGCCCTGATGGCCGCGGGTTCTGAGATGTGTGCAAAGTTTCAAGAGTTTTCGAGCACGTTAAGGCCCCCAAAAGTGCCCAAAAGGTAGTAAAATAATAATAATAATAATAATAATAATAAATATAGCTGCGAGCAGCGATTACGGGCCCAAGCCGGTGGCACCGCAACCCTGGTTCCTTTAGTTACCTAAAGGCACCGGGGTGGCGGTGCCGCCGGCTTTGGCCCTTCATCGCTGCTCGCAGCTATATTTATATATATATATATATATATATATATATATATATATATATATATATATATATATAAACAAGCCGGTGGCACCGCCACCCCGGTGCCTTTAGGGTTACTGTGCGTGACGGGCAATAACGTAACCCCGCTTTGACCTTTGAGAAGATGTGTGCTGTAGAGCTTGCATCAGTGTGGGCTCTGCAAAAGTGTGCATTGAGGGCACATATCAACCACAAAGTATGCGTGAGCAAGCTTCTGAAACCTAAAATGAAAAATGAGACACCCTACGGTCTCATGGAATTAATGGACACATGAAATAAGTACACAAGTTTGAAAGTTATATGAAGTGTGCCAAGACAGAATATTTGCCTGATCTGATTAGAAAAATAGTTTTTGTGTGTGTGTGTGTGTGTGAGGCGTGATTGAACAATGTAGACATAAAAACATACTCCGTCCTTTTGTTCATACAGGACATTATTCAAACTACAAAGTGTTTACTTATATTTGTGTACAATCGCAATAAAACACAACATTGTGCTTTTGTCAAACTGTAAACTACAACTGTCACCCAACCAAAATCTCTTACACACACACACACACACACACACACACACATAGTTTAAAAGCAAAAAAATCTTTTGGACATTCATCATATTGCATTGGTTTTCATTTCTTGTTCTCGAACAGAGCCCTAATCTGTTTATTTTTTCAGTTACACATTCTACATTGATTAAAAAAGAAAAATCAAATGTGCTTTTATTTTAGACATAAATAAATAATCTAGCATTCAGATGAGAGTAAAGTTAGTGTTAGTTCAAATTTTAAGGAAAACAAAAATATGATCTGAAATATCGCACATTCATTTAAAATTCATTCAGGTTCAATTACCAAACATACAAATCTCAATGTAATTTAAAGCAAACAATACATTTAAAATATATGGGTTGTATGCAATTTTTTTATATATAAAAAGATATATATCCAAAAATACAAAGCCTAAACTTTAACAAGGGTTAAACAATCACTGTAACAGACACAATCACACACACACACACACACACACACACGTCAAATCACTTACATTTTAGATGCAATATTGACTTTTTTTCTTTTTCAGCAGCGAAAATAGTTCAACAAAGATCACAGCAGAACCATCGAGCATCTCACAGCAACGCGTTCTCATTACTGAATGATTCAGCATTTTGAACAAATCGGTTGACTCAAAGATTCAACGACCAATCCATAATCTGTCTCATTCATGAATGACTCAGCCGTTCGAACGAATCGTTTGAACGAATGAATCAATGACTCGCTCATTAAGACGGTCGCCTGGCGACACCTAATGACGGTTTAGTGATATGTTTAAAAGTATCATTCTTTCCAACGATTGTTAATTAACTCATATTTGAAACATAAGCTATATATATATATATATATATATATATATATATATATATACACACATATATATATACACAAAAATAAAATAAACACATTTAAAGCGTGTTTGCTTACTAAATTGTGAGCTGAACGAAAGTTGCAGCAAATATCAGCAACAGGAGTCAAATTTCATTAATCACGAGAGTGAAGAGCTGACTGAAAAGATGATGACGGAATAGGCTATTTTATGTAAAAGCGCCTATTTAAGCGAATCTATCATTATACTCTTTTGTTGTTGTGTTTTCCGTGAAAAATAATAGACTATTGAACTCACAATTCAAGCACGCGCTCTGCACGCGCCACCATTATCAATGTCCGTGTGGACGTCCGCGATCGAACAGTGGAAACATTGGCTACTCCGTCATTTTATTCAAGAAGATCATTCAAACTGCAAAGTGTTTACTTATTTTTGGATACTCGCAATCAAACACAACATTGTGATTTTGTAAAATACATTCAAGAAATCCGCCCCCGAAATGGGGCTTCTTTTAAAATGAAACAAAAATGCTCACAGCTGCACGTCTTGTGGAGACGTCCGTTACTTTCGCTTTCAAGTTAGCGATTTTAAAGCCCCCAGCGGAGTCACGGTGGGAAAATATTCCCATAGTAGCATCAATTGGCCTACCTGATTTTGAACACAAGAGGGCAGTAAAGCACTATGAATGATTTTTTTTTTTTTTTTTGGCTAAACAACCATTCTGGCTGTTTTTAAACTTAAACATAAATCTTAAATTGAAAAAAAGGAATACAATGGGTTTACTTCTAATATTAGTATAATTTTATAGAAAAATAAATGGTGTATAATTACATTTTAGAAAGATATGAGACATTTCCTGATTCTTTTTTTGACATAATCCCTCGCCATAGCAAAACCGTTTGAGATATTCAATATCCGTTCACAATTTAGCATCTTTAATGTATTTTCATCAAGTTGAAAAAGTTTTGTAACTGTAGATGAAACTAACCCCCCCCCCCCCCCACACACACTTTTGTCACAAAAGGTGGCGCTACTGAGCCCCTGCACCACGCCCGTTTCTGAAACTTTGCACATGTCTACTGGCTAATAAATGTGATCTGTCTGTCAAGTTTCATGCAATTTTAAGCAATTTCAGGCATGCTAAGAGTCTCAAAAGCATCCAAAAAGAATATTAAAGTTTGATGCGTTGCCATGGCAACAGTATCTAAGATTTCAATAATCCTTTCACAGGTCTACATCTGCCGTGTGTCTACATTATACACATAAAGTTTGAAGCAAATTGGGTAAAAATAAGAGGGTGATTTCAAAGCCTTTAGGAAGTGACACACTTCCTGCTGCCAGTTGGTGGCGCTATAACTTTGACCCACAATAGTCACATCCATGTGATCGGACTCTTACAGCGAACACACTGCTGAAGTTTCATCAAGATCAGTTAATGTATGCAGAAGTTATAACACACTTCCTGTTTCCTTTATTCGCCATAAATTCGTTTCCTCGCCACAGCCAAACCGTTCGAGATATCAAAAATCCCCTGGCAACTTTTCATCCTCAATGTCTTGACTTCATGCTGACCGAGTTTCGTGGCGATTGGTTGAATTCTCTAGGAGGAGTATATCGAATTCCAGGGGCATACGCTTCCAAACAAACCATAATAGCCGACTTCCTGTTGGGCTGGGGTAAAAAGTAAAAGTACAAAGGATATATGAATCGATGAGATCTATATGTGTACCGAGTTTCATATTATTACATTCAAGCGTGTTTGATTTATGGACCAAGTTTTCGGACCCCGTTCCAGGGGGCACTGTCGAGCCCCCCTGCCACGCCCGGGTACCAGCTTCAGCCCGGCCCTGATGGCCACGGGTTCTGACCCGTGTGCAAAGTTTCAAGAGTTTTTGAGCACGTTAAGGGCCCCCAAAGTGCGCTGAGAGTCTCAAAAGTATCCAAAAAGAATATTAAAGTTTGATGCGTTGTCACGGCAACAGCATCTAAGATATCAACAATCCTTTCACAGGTCTAAATCTGGCGTGTGTCTACATTATACACATCAAGTTTGAAGCAAATCGGGTAAAGCCTGTTTGATTTATGGACCAAGTTTTCGGAGCCCATTCCAGGGGGCGCTGTCGAGCCCCCCTGCCACGCCCGGGTACCAGCTTCAGCCCGGCCCTGATGGCCGCGGTTTCTGACCCGTGTGCAAAGTTTCAAGAGTTTTTGAGCACGTTAAGGGCCCCAAAAGTGCGCTAAGAATCTCAAAAGTATCCAAAAAGAATATTAAAGTTTGATGCGTTGTCACGGCAACAGCATCTAAGATATCAACAATCCTTTCACAGGTCTACATCTGGCTTGTGTCTACATTATACACATCAAGTTTGAAGCAAATAGGGTAAAGCGTGTTGGATATATGGACCAAATTGTCTGACCCGTTCAAGGGGGCGCTGTCGAGCCCCCCTGCCACGCCCGGGTACCAGCTTCAGCCTGGCCCTGATGGCCGCGGGTTTTGTCCCGTGTGCAAAGTTTCAAGAGTTTTCGAGCACGTTAAGAACCCCAAAAGTGCCCGAAAGCATAAAAAAGCATGAAAAAGCTTAAAAAAAGGAATATTAATGTTTGATGCATTGCCATGGCAACAGTATCTAAGATATCAATAATCCTTTCACAGGTCTACATCTGGCGTGTGTCTACATTATGCACATGAAGTTTGAAGCAAATCGGGTAAAAATAAGAGGGTGATTTAAAAGCATTTTGAAAGTGACACACTTCCTGCTTCCAGTTGGTGGCGCTATAACTTTGACTCACAATAGTCACATCCATGTGATCGGGCTCTTACAACGAACACACTGCTGAAGTTTCATCAAGATTAGTTAATGTATGCAGTAGTTATAACACACTTCCTGTTTCACGTTTCTCGCCATAATTTCGTTTACTCGCCACGGCCAAACCGTTCGAGATATCAAAAATCCCCTGGCAATTTTTCATCCTCAGTGTCTTGACTTCATGCTGACCGAGTTTCGTGCCGTGTGTTTGAATTCTCTAGGAGGAGTATTTCACATTCCATTGCATGTGTTTTCCAAACAACCCTTAATAGCCGACTTCCTGTTGGGCTGGGGTAAAAAGTAAGAGCATGAAGTATATATGAACCGATGAGATCTATATGTGTACTGAGTTTCATATTATTACATGCAAGCGTGTTTGATTTATGGACCAAGTGTTCAAACCCCGTTCCAGGGGGCGCTGTCGAGCCCCCCTGCCACGCCCGGGTACCAGCTTCAGCCCGGCCCTGATGGCCGCGGGTTCTGAGATGTGTGCAAAGTTTCAAGAGTTTTCGAGCACGTTAAGGCCCCCAAAAGTGCCCAAAAGGTAGTAAAATAATAATAATAATAATAAATAATAATCCTTAGGAAAACAATAGGGCCTTCGCCTTTTCAAGGCTTGGGCCCTAATAATAATAATAATAATAAATAATAATCCTTAGGAAAACAATAGGGCCTTCGCCTTTTCAAGGCTTGGGCCCTAATAAATATAGCTGCGAGCAGCGATTACGGGCCCAAGCCGGTGGCACCGCAACCCCGGTGCCTTTAATTACCTAAAGGCACCGGAGTGGCGGTGCCGCCGGCTTTGGCCCTTCATCGCTGCTCGCAGCTATATTTATATATATATATATATATATATATATATATATAAACAAGCCGGTGGCACCGCCACCCCGGTGCCTTTAGGGTTACTGTGCGTGACGGGCAATAACGTAACCCCGCTTTGACCTTTGAGAAGATGTGTGCTGTAGAGCTTGCATCAGTGTGGGCTCTGCAAAAGTGTGCATTGAGGGCACATATCAACCACAAAGTATGCGTGAGCAACCTTCTGAAACCTAAAATGAAAAATGAGACACCCTACGGTCTCATGGACTTAATGGACACATGAAATAAGTACACAAGTTTGAAAGTTATATGAAGTGTGCCAAGACAGAATATTTGCCTGATCTGATTAGAAAAATAGTTTTTGTGTGTGTGTGTGTGTGTGTGTGAGGCGTGATTGAACAATGTAGACATAAAAACATACTCCGTCCTTTTGTTCATACAGGACATTATTCAAACTACAAAGTGTTTACTTATATTTGTGTACAATCGCAATAAAACACAACATTGTGCTTTTGTCAAACTGTAAACTACAACTGTCACCCAACCAAAATCTCTTACACACACACACACACACACACATAGTTTAAAAGCAAAAAAATCTTTTGGACATTCATCATATTGCATTGGTTTTCATTTCTTGTTCTCGAACAGAGCCCTAATCTGTTTATTTTTTCAGTTACACATTCTACATTGATTAAAAAAGAAAAATCAAATGTGTTTTTATTTTATACATAAATAAATAATCTAGCATTCAGATGAGAGTAAAGTTAGTGTTAGTTCAAATTTTAAGGAAAACAAAAATATGATCTGAAATATCGCACATTCATTTAAAATTCATTCAGGTTCAATTACCAAACATACAAATCTCAATGTAATTTAAAGCAAACAATACATTTAAAATATATGGGTTGTATGCAATTTTTTTATATATAAAAAGATATATATCCAAAAATACAAAGCCTAAACTTTAACAAGGGTTAAACAATCACTGTAACAGACACAATCACACACACACACACACGTCAAATCACTTACATTTTAGATGCAATATTGACTTTTTTTCTGTTTCAGCAGCGAAAATAGTTCAACAAAGATCACAGCAGAACCATCGAGCATCTCACAGCAACGCGTTCTCATTACTGAATGATTCAGCATTTTGAACAAATCGGTTGACTCAAAGATTCAACGACCAATCCATAATCTGTCTCATTCATGAATGACTCAGCCGTTCGAACGAATCGTTTGAACGAATGAATCAATGACTCGCTCATTAAGACGGTCGCCTGGCGACACCTAATGACGGTTTAGTGATATGTTTAAAAGTATCATTCTTTCCAACGATTGTTAATTAACTCATATTTGAAACATAAGCTATATATATATATATATATATATATATATATATATATATATATATACACACATATATATACACAAAAATAAAATAAACACATTTGAAGCGTGTTTGCTTACTAAATTGTGAGCTGAACGAAAGTTGCAGCAAATATCAGCAACAGGAGTCAAATTTCATTAATCACGAGAGTGAAGAGCTGACTGAAAAGATGATGACGGAATAGGCTATTTTATGTAAAAGCGCCTATTTAAGCGAATCTATCATTATACTCTTTTGTTGTTGTGTTTTCCGTGAAAAATAATAGACTATTGAACTCACAATTCAAGCACGCGCTCTGCACGCGCCACCATTATCAATGTCCGTGTGGACGTCCGCGATCGAACAGTGGAAACATTGGCTACTCCGTCATTTTATTCAAGAAGATCATTCAAACTGCAAAGTGTTTACTTATTTTTGGATACTCGCAATCAAACACAACATTGTGATTTTGTAAAATACATTCAAGAAATCCGCCCCCGAAATGGGGCTTCTTTTAAAATGAAACAAAAATGCTCACAGCTGCACGTCTTGTGGAGACGTCCGTTACTTTCGCTTTCAAGTTAGCGATTTTAAAGCCCCCAGCGGAGTCACGGTGGGAAAATATTCCCATAGTAGCATCAATTGGCCTACCTGATTTTGAACACAAGAGGGCAGTAAAGCACTATGAATGATTTTTATTTTTTTTATTTTTTTGGCTAAACAACCATTCTGGCTGTTTTTAAACTTAAACATAAATCTTAAATTGAAAAAAAGGAATACAATGGGTTTACTTCTAATATTAGTATAATTTTATAGAAAAATAAATGGTGTATAATTACATTTTAGAAAGATATGAGACATTTCCTGATTCTTTTTTTGACATAATCCCTCGCCATAGCAAAACCGTTTGAGATATTCAATATCCGTTCACAATTTAGCATCTTTAATGTATTTTCATCAAGTTGAAAAAGTTTTGTAACTGTAGATGAAACTAACCCCCCCCCCACACACACTTTTGTCACAAAAGGTGGCGCTACTGAGCCCCTGCACCACGCCCGTTTCTGAAACTTTGCACATGTCTACTGGCTAATAAATGTGATCTGTCTGTCAAGTTTCATGCAATTTTAAGCAATTTCAGGCATGCTAAGAGTCTCAAAAGCATCCAAAAAGAATATTAAAGTTTGATGCGTTGCCATGGCAACAGTATCTAAGATATCAATAATCCTTTCACAGGTCTACATCTGCCGTGTATTTACATTATACACATCAAGTTTGAAGCAAATCGGGTAAAAATAAGAGGGTGATTTCAAAGTATTTTGAAAGTGACACACTTCCTGCTGCCAGTTGGTGGCGCTATAACTTTGACTCACAATAGTCACATCCATGTGATCGGCCTCTCACAGCGAACACACTGTTGAAGTTTCATCAAGATCAGTTAATGTATGCAGAAGTTATAACACACTTCCTGTTTCCATTATTCGCCATAAATTCGTTTCCTCGCCACGGCCAAACCGTTCGAGATATCAAAAATCCCCTGGCAATTTTTCATCCTCAATGTCTTGACATCATGCTGACCGAGTTTCGTTGCGATTGGTTGAATTCTCTAGGAGGAGTATATCGAATTCCAGGGGCATACGCTTCCAAACAAACCATAATAGCCGACTTCCTGTTGGGCTGGGGTAAAAAGTAAAAGTACAAAGGATATATGAATCGATGAGATCTATATGTGTACCGAGTTTCATATTATTACATTCAAGCGTGTTTGATTTATGGACCAAGTTTTCGGACCCCGTTCCAGGGGGCACTGTCGAGCCCCCCTGCCACGCCCGGGTACCAGCTTCAGCCCGGCCCTGATGGCCACGGGTTCTGACCCGTGTGCAAAGTTTCAAGAGTTTTTGAGCACGTTAAGGGCCCCCAAAGTGCGCTGAGAGTCTCAAAAGTATCCAAAAAGAATATTAAAGTTTGATGCGTTGTCACGGCAACAGCATCTAAGATATCAACAATCCTTTCACAGGTCTAAATCTGGCGTGTGTCTACATTATACACATCAAGTTTGAAGCAAATCGGGTAAAGCCTGTTTGATTTATGGACCAAGTTTTCGGACCCCATTCCAGGGGGCGCTGTCGAGCCCCCCTGCCACGCCCGGGTACCAGCTTCAGCCCGGCCCTGATGGCCGCGGTTTCTGACCCGTGTGCAAAGTTTCAAGAGTTTTTGAGCACGTTAAGGGCCCCAAAAGTGCGCTAAGAATCTCAAAAGTATCCAAAAAGAATATTAAAGTTTGATGCGTTGTCACGGCAACAGCATCTAAGATATCAACAATCCTTTCACAGGTCTACATCTGGCTTGTGTCTACATTATACACATCAAGTTTGAAGCAAATAGGGTAAAGCGTGTTGGATATATGGACCAAATTGTCTGACCCGTTCAAGGGGGCGCTGTCGAGCCCCCCTGCCACGCCCGGGTACCAGCTTCAGCCTGGCCCTGATGGCCGCGGGTTTTGTCCCGTGTGCAAAGTTTCAAGAGTTTTCGAGCACGTTAAGAACCCCAAAAGTGCCCGAAAGCATAAAAAAGCATGAAAAAGCTTAAAAAAAGGAATATTAATGTTTGATGCATTGCCATGGCAACAGTATCTAAGATATCAATAATCCTTTCACAGGTCTACATCTGGCGTGTGTCTACATTATGCACATGAAGTTTGAAGCAAATCGGGTAAAAATAAGAGGGTGATTTAAAAGCATTTTGAAAGTGACACACTTCCTGCTTCCAGTTGGTGGCGCTATAACTTTGACTCACAATAGTCACATCCATGTGATCGGGCTCTTACAACGAACACACTGCTGAAGTTTCATCAAGATTAGTTAATGTATGCAGTAGTTATAACACACTTCCTGTTTCACGTTTCTCGCCATAATTTCGTTTACTCGCCACGGCCAAACCGTTCGAGATATCAAAAATCCCCTGGCAATTTTTCATCCTCAGTGTCTTGACTTCATGCTGACCGAGTTTCGTGCCGTGTGTTTGAATTCTCTAGGAGGAGTATTTCACATTCCATTGCATGTGTTTTCCAAACAACCCTTAATAGCCGACTTCCTGTTGGGCTGGGGTAAAAAGTAAGAGCATGAAGTATATATGAACCGATGAGATCTATATGTGTACTGAGTTTCATATTATTACATGCAAGCGTGTTTGATTTATGGACCAAGTGTTCAAACCCCGTTCCAGGGGGCGCTGTCGAGCCCCCCTGCCACGCCCGGGTACCAGCTTCAGCCCGGCCCTGATGGCCGCGGGTTCTGAGATGTGTGCAAAGTTTCAAGAGTTTTCGAGCACGTTAAGGCCCCCAAAAGTGCCCAAAAGGTAGTAAAATAATAATAATAATAATAATAATAATAAATATAGCTGCGAGCAGCGATTACGGGCCCAAGCCGGTGGCACCGCAACCCCGGTGCCTTTAGTTACCTAAAGGCACCGGAGTGGCGGTGCCGCCGGCTTTGGCCCTTCATCTCTGCTCGCAGCTATATTCATATATATATATATATATATATATATATATATATATATATATATATATATATATATATATATATATATATAAACAAGCCGGTGGCACCGCCACCCCCGGTGCCTTTATATATATATATATATGTCTACATTGTTCAATCACGCCTCACACACACACACACACTTTTGCAGAGCCCACACCAATGCAAGCTCTATAGCACACATCTTCTCAAAGGTCAAAGCGGAGTTACGATATTGCCCGTCATGCACAGTAACCGTAAAGGCACCGGGGGTGGCGGTGCCACCGGCTTGTTTATATATATATATATATATCGTATTATTCTAACTTGTAAAAAACTATTAACTTTTGTTAATATTCAACCATTTCACAACTAACTTTTTTCCATAGATCAAACACAACATAATTATATGGTGGACTGAAACAAAAATTATTAATTAAATAAAATTATTGTTTTCCTCTGAAATAGCAAAAGCATCACACACTAGCTGTACCTGCTCTAAATAAAAAAGAGTAATTCAATAAAAATACAAAATCGAACTAAATAAAATAAATTATTACAAAAACAAAATCAAACCAAAGAAAATATATCTTCGAAAAAAAAAGCGAGTGTCATGAGGAAAGGCGCCTCAGGAATCGTCAGGATTAACTCCATGTGTAAGGAATTTTGATTGATTTTATTTGTCACTTGAAAATTATTGTTAAATGTGTGCCTGCATAACTTTAATAAGATTTATTTTCTTTGATTTGATTTTGTTTTATATAATTTATTTATTTCGATTTTGTATTTTTATTTAAATACTATTATTTATTTAGAGCAGGTACAGCTAAGTGTGCGATGCTTTTGCTATTTCAGAGGGAAAAAAACACATTTTATTTCAAAAAGGCTTTTCAATTAAATAAAATGTTCAAGCTTTGTTTTCGTTTTATTATTTTGTTTGTTTTAAGCTTTGTTTAATTTATATTGTTAATCATCTGACACAAAACAAATGCATAAAGTATCATTTTAACTTTTAAAAAACTATTAACATTTGTTAATAGTACATTGCCTGTCTTTTGTTAATAGGACAAAACATAGTTATTATATTTTATAATATTTTATAAATATATAAAATAAACATTTGTAATGAAATCGTTCAAAAAAATGATATTAGCATTGTTTTAAACTTTGAAACAGAAGTAGCGCAATGCCTGGCCACTCCCGCGCCGCCTCCTTTTCACAATCCGAGGGAACCATCTCCGGAATATTAACCTCACTCCTAGAAGTCCAATTCTCATTATTCATGCCTCTTACCTGGGATTGATTGCACACACACACACACACACACACACACACGCACGCACGCACTCACACGCACACACACACACACACACACACACACACACGTGTCAAGTCACTTACATTTTAGATGCAATATTGACTGTTCTTCTGTTTCAGCAGCGAAAATAGTTAAACAAAGATCACAGCAGAACCATTGCATCTCACAGCAACGTGTTTTCTCATTACTGAATGATTCAGCATTTTGAACAAATTGGTTGACTCAAAGATTCAATGACCAATCCATAAACATCTGTCTCATTCATGAATGACTCAGTCGTTCAAACGAATCGTTTGAACGAATGAATCAATGACCCGCTCATTAAGACGGTCGCCTGGCGACACCTAGTGACGGTTTAGTGTTATTTGATTATACACTCAAAATATTCCACAACAAATCCTTTAAATTTAATGATATTCAGAACAGAACACAAATAAAAAAATAACTATAATAAAGCCAAAACGAAATAATTTAAAACAAAAGTAAAAGTAAGTGGTGTTAGGCTCACGTAAATCTCTCTTTAGAATCTAAATGTTGCAACATTTGCGATGTATTTGGATGCTAAACTATTCTTTATTACAGGCTTTGTACTTCACTCACGTTCCAATATCGACGGAAAAAATCATCCTCTTCACTTGTGCAAAAATGTGCTTGGAAAAATCACAGTGGAGCGGTGCTTACTGTGAATGATACAAATTGTACTACTGACTATTTCAACATAGCAGTGTAATTTGTATATGTTAGGTTGAATGTTTTATTATTGTGTGTGTGTGTGTGTGTGTGTTTGTGTGTGTGTGTGTGTGTGTGTGTGTGTGTGTGTGTGTGTGTGTGTGTGTGTGTGTGTGTGTGTCAGTGTGTGTGTGGGGGTCTGGGTGGCTCAGCGCGATTGAACAGTGAAACATACTCCGTCATTTTCTTCATACAGGACATCATTCAAACGTCAAAGTGTTTACTTATATTTGTGTACACTCGCAATTAAACACAACATTGTGTTTTTGTTAAATAAATTAAAGTAATACGTCCCCCGAAATGGCGCTAATTTTAAAATGAAACTAAAATGCTCACGGCTGCACGGGCATTCATAACTCTGCGCGCCCACGGTGAGGGACGAGCAGAACAGAGCGAACGTTGTTTAGTTCATTCCTACTTCCATAGGAATTAATTGAAAAAGCTCACTCTACTCTGCACCATTATTAATGAATTGTGCAGACGTCCTTATTTTACTTTCGCTTTTTACCTGATTTTGAACACAAGAGGGCAGTATAACACTATGTATGATTTGGAAAAAAAATTTTTTTGACTAAACAACCATTCTGGCTGTTTTTAAACTTAAACATTATTCTCTAATTGCTCTCACCATGCCCGTTTCTGAAACTCTGCACATGTCTACTGTCTAATAAATGTGATGTGTCTGTCGGGTTTCATGCAATTTCAAGTATGTTAAGAGTCTCAAAAGCATCAACAAAGAATAATAAAGTTTGATGCGTTGCCACGGCAACAGTATCTAAGATATCAATAATCCTTTCTCAGGTCTACATCTGCCGTGTGTCTACATTATACACATAAAGTTTGAAGCAAATTGGGTAAAAATAAGAGGGTGATTTCAAAGCCTTTAGGAAGTGACACACTTCCTGCTGCCAGTTGGTGGCGCTATAACTTTGACTCACAATAGTCACATCCATGTGATCGGACTCTTACAGCGAACACACTGCTGAAGTTTCATCAAGATCAGTTAATGTATGCAGAAGTTATAACACACTTCCTGTTTCCTTTATTCGCCATAAATTCGTTTCCTCG
Organism: Tiaroga cobitis; assembly: GCA_030578255.1. Lineage (NCBI taxonomy): Eukaryota > Metazoa > Chordata > Actinopteri > Cypriniformes > Leuciscidae > Tiaroga > Tiaroga cobitis. The sequence continues at coordinate 23,043,423 of CM060607.1, read as the reverse complement.
CCACAGCCAAACCGTTCGAGATATCAAAAATCCCCTGGCAACTTTTCATCCTCAATGTCTTGACTTCTTGCTGACCGAGTTTCGTGGCGATTGGTTGAATTCTCTAGGAGGAGTATATCGAATTCCAGGGGCATACGCTTCCAAACAAACCATAATAGCCGACTTCCTGTTGGGCTGGGGTAAAAAGTAAAAGTACAAAGGATATATGAATCGATGAGATCTATATGTGTACCGAGTTTCATATTATTACATTCAAGCGTGTTTGATTTATGGACCAAGTTTTCGGACCCCGTTCCAGGGGGCACTGTCGAGCCCCCCTGCCACGCCCGGGTACCAGCTTCAGCCCGGCCCTGATGGCCACGGGTTCTGACCCGTGTGCAAAGTTTCAAGAGTTTTTGAGCACGTTAAGGGCCCCCAAAGTGCGCTGAGAGTCTCAAAAGTATCCAAAAAGAATATTAAAGTTTGATGCGTTGTCACGGCAACAGCATCTAAGATATCAACAATCCTTTCACAGGTCTAAATCTGGCGTGTGTCTACATTATACACATCAAGTTTGAAGCAAATCGGGTAAAGCCTGTTTGATTTATGGACCAAGTTTTCGGACCCCATTCCAGGGGGCGCTGTCGAGCCCCCCTGCCACGCCCGGGTACCAGCTTCAGCCCGGCCCTGATGGCCGCGGTTTCTGACCCGTGTGCAAAGTTTCAAGAGTTTTTGAGCACGTTAAGGGCCCCAAAAGTGCGCTAAGAATCTCAAAAGTATCCAAAAAGAATATTAAAGTTTGATGCGTTGTCACGGCAACAGCATCTAAGATATCAACAATCCTTTCACAGGTCTACATCTGGCTTGTGTCTACATTATACACATCAAGTTTGAAGCAAATAGGGTAAAGCGTGTTGGATATATGGACCAAATTGTCTGACCCGTTCAAGGGGGCGCTGTCGAGCCCCCCTGCCACGCCCGGGTACCAGCTTCAGCCTGGCCCTGATGGCCGCGGGTTTTGTCCCGTGTGCAAAGTTTCAAGAGTTTTCGAGCACGTTAAGAACCCCAAAAGTGCCCGAAAGCATAAAAAAGCATGAAAAAGCTTAAAAAAAGGAATATTAATGTTTGATGCATTGCCATGGCAACAGTATCTAAGATATCAATAATCCTTTCACAGGTCTACATCTGGCGTGTGTCTACATTATGCACATGAAGTTTGAAGCAAATCGGGTAAAAATAAGAGGGTGATTTAAAAGCATTTTGAAAGTGACACACTTCCTGCTTCCAGTTGGTGGCGCTATAACTTTGACTCACAATAGTCACATCCATGTGATCGGGCTCTTACAACGAACACACTGCTGAAGTTTCATCAAGATTAGTTAATGTATGCAGTAGTTATAACACACTTCCTGTTTCACGTTTCTCGCCATAATTTCGTTTACTCGCCACGGCCAAACCGTTCGAGATATCAAAAATCCCCTGGCAATTTTTCATCCTCAGTGTCTTGACTTCATGCTGACCGAGTTTCGTGCCGTGTGTTTGAATTCTCTAGGAGGAGTATTTCACATTCCATTGCATGTGTTTTCCAAACAACCCTTAATAGCCGACTTCCTGTTGGGCTGGGGTAAAAAGTAAGAGCATGAAGTATATATGAACCGATGAGATCTATATGTGTACTGAGTTTCATATTATTACATGCAAGCGTGTTTGATTTATGGACCAAGTGTTCAAACCCCGTTCCAGGGGGCGCTGTCGAGCCCCCCTGCCACGCCCGGGTACCAGCTTCAGCCCGGCCCTGATGGCCGCGGGTTCTGAGATGTGTGCAAAGTTTCAAGAGTTTTCGAGCACGTTAAGGCCCCCAAAAGTGCCCAAAAGGTAGTAAAATAATAATAATAATAATAATAAATATAGCTGCGAGCAGCGATTACGGGCCCAAGCCGGTGGCACCGCAACCCCGGTGCCTTTAGTTACCTAAAGGCACCGGAGTGGCGGTGCCGCCGGCTTTGGCCCTTCATCGCTGCTCGCAGCTATATTCATATATATATATATATATATATATATATATATATATATATATATATATAAACAAGCCGGTGGCACCGCCACCCCGGTGCCTTTATATATATATATATATATATGTCTACATTGTTCAATCACGCCTCACACACACACACACACTTTTGCAGAGCCCACACCAATGCAAGCTCTATAGCACACATCTTCTCAAAGGTCAAAGCGGAGTTACGATATTGCCCGTCATGCACAGTAACCGTAAAGGCACCGGGGTGGCGGTGCCACCGGCTTGTTTATATATATATATATATCGTATTATTCTAACTTGTAAAAAACTATTAACTTTTGTTAATATTCAACCATTTCACAACTAACTTTTTTCCATAGATCAAACACAACATAATTATATGGTGGACTGAAACAAAAATTATTAATTAAATAAAATTATTGTTTTCCTCTGAAATAGCAAAAGCATCACACACTAGCTGTACCTGCTCTAAATAAAAAAGAGTAATTCAATAAAAATACAAAATCGAACTAAATAAAATAAATTATTACAAAAACAAAATCAAACCAAAGAAAATATATCTTCGAAAAAAAAAGCGAGTGTCATGAGGAAAGGCGCCTCAGGAATCGTCAGGATTAACTCCATGTGTAAGGAATTTTGATTGATTTTATTTGTCACTTGAAAATTATTGTTAAATGTGTGCCTGCATAACTTTAATAAGATTTATTTTCTTTGATTTGATTTTGTTTTATATAATTTATTTATTTCGATTTTGTATTTTTATTTAAATACTATTATTTATTTAGAGCAGGTACAGCTAAGTGTGCGATGCTTTTGCTATTTCAGAGGGAAAAAAACACATTTTATTTCAAAAAGGCTTTTCAATTAAATAAAATGTTCAAGCTTTGTTTTCGTTTTATTATTTTGTTTGTTTTAAGCTTTGTTTAATTTATATTGTTAATCATCTGACACAAAACAAATGCATAAAGTATCATTTTAACTTTTAAAAAACTATTAACATTTGTTAATAGTACATTGCCTGTCTTTTGTTAATAGGACAAAACATAGTTATTATATTTTATAATATTTTATAAATATATAAAATAAACATTTGTAATGAAATCGTTCAAAAAAATGATATTAGCATTGTTTTAAACTTTGAAACTAAAGTAGCGCAATGCCTGGCCACTCCCGCGCCGCCTCCTTTTCACAATCCGAGGGAACCATCTCCGGAATATTAACCTCACTCCTAGAAGTCCAATTCTCATTATTCATGCCTCTTACCTGAGATTGATTGCACACACACACACACACACACACACACACGCACGCACGCACTCACACGCACACACACACACACACACACGTGTCAAGTCACTTACATTTTAGATGCAATATTGACTTTTTTTCTGTTTCAGCAGCGAAAATAGTTCAACAAAGATCACAGCAGAACCATCGAGCATCTCACAGCAACGCGTTCTCATTACTGAATGATTCAGCATTTTGAACAAATCGGTTGACTCAAAGATTCAACGACCAATCCATAATCTGTCTCATTCATGAACGACTCAGCCGTTCGAACGAATCGTTTGAACGAATGAATCAATGACTCGCTCATTAAGACGGTCGCCTGGCGACACCTAATGACGGTTTAGTGATATGTTTAAAAGTATCATTCTTTCCAACGATTGTTAATTAACTCATATTTGAAACATAAGCTATATATATATATATATATATATATATATATATATATATATATATATATATATATATATATATATATACACACATATATATACACAAAAATAAAATAAACACATTTGAAGCGTGTTTGCTTACTAAATTGTGAGCTGAACGAAAGTTGCAGCAAATATCAGCAACAGGAGTCAAATTTCATTAATCACGAGAGTGAAGAGCTGACTGAAAAGATGATGACGGAATAGGCTATTTTATGTAAAAGCGCCTATTTAAGCGAATCTATCATTATACTCTTTTGTTGTTGTGTTTTCCGTGAAAAATAATAGACTATTGAACTCACAATTCAAGCACGCGCTCTGCACGCGCCACCATTATCAATGTCCGTGTGGACGTCCGCGATCGAACAGTGGAAACATTGGCTACTCCGTCATTTTATTCAAGAAGATCATTCAAACTGCAAAGTGTTTACTTATTTTTGGATACTCGCAATCAAACACAACATTGTGATTTTGTAAAATACATTCAAGAAATCCGCCCCCGAAATGGGGCTTCTTTTAAAATGAAACAAAAATGCTCACAGCTGCACGTCTTGTGGAGACGTCCGTTACTTTCGCTTTCAAGTTAGCGATTTTAAAGCCCCCAGCGGAGTCACGGTGGGAAAATATTCCCATAGTAGCATCAATTGGCCTACCTGATTTTGAACACAAGAGGGCAGTAAAGCACTATGAATGATTTTTTTTTTTTTTTTTTTTTTGGCTAAACAACCATTCTGGCTGTTTTTAAACTTAAACATAAATCTTAAATTGAAAAAAAGGAATACAATGGGTTTACTTCTAATATTAGTATAATTTTATAGAAAAATAAATGGTGTATAATTACATTTTAGAAAGATATGAGACATTTCCTGATTCTTTTTTTGACATAATCCCTCGCCATAGCAAAACCGTTTGAGATATTCAATATCCGTTCACAATTTAGCATCTTTAATGTATTTTCATCAAGTTGAAAAAGTTTTGTAACTGTAGATGAAACTAACCCCCCCCCCCCCCCCCCCACACACACTTTTGTCACAAAAGGTGGCGCTACTGAGCCCCTGCACCACGCCCGTTTCTGAAACTTTGCACATGTCTACTGGCTAATAAATGTGATCTGTCTGTCGAGTTTCATGCAATTTTAAGCAATTTCAGGCATGCTAAGAGTCTCAAAAGCATCCAAAAACAATATTAAAGTTTGATGCGTTGCCATGGCAACAGTATCTAAGACATCAATAATCCTTTCACAGGTCTACATCTGGCGAGTGTCTACATTATACACATCAAGTTTGAAGCAAATCGGGTAAAAATAAGAGGGTGATTTCAAAGCATTTTGAAAGTGACACACTTCCTGCTGCCAGTTGGTGGCGCTATAACTTTGACTCATAATAGTCACATCCATGTGATCGGCCTCTTACAGCGAACACACTGTTGAAGTTTCATCAAGATCAGTTAATGTATGCAGAAGTTATAACACACTTCCTGTTTCCATTATTCGCCATAAATTCGTTTCCTCGCCACGGCCAAATCGTTCGAGATATCAAAAATCCCCTGGCAATTTTTCATCCTCAATGTCTTGACTTCATGCTGACCGAGTTTCGTTGCGATTGGTTGAATTCTCTAGGAGGAGTATATCGAATTCCAGGGGCATACGCTTCCAAACAAACCATTATAGCCGACTTCCTGTTGGGCTGGGGTAAAAAGTAAAAGTACAAAGGATATATGAATCGATGAGATCTATATGTCTACCGAGTTTCATATTATTACATGCAAGCGTGTTTGATTTATGGACCAAGTTTTCGCACCCCGTTCCAGGGGGCGCTGTCGAGCCCCCCTGCCACGCCCGGGTACCATCTTCAGCCCGGCCCTGATGGCCGCGGTTTCTGACCTGTGTGCAAAGTTTCAAGAGTTTTCGTGCACGTTAAGGGCCCCCAAAGTGCGCTGAGAGTCTCAAAAGTATCCAAAAAGAATATTAAAGTTTGATGCGTTGTCACGGCAACAGCATCTAAGATATCAACAATCCTTTCACAGGTCTAAATCTGGCGTGTGTCTACATTATACACATCAAGTTTGAAGCAAATCGGGTAAAGCCTGTTTGATTTATGGACCAAGTTTTCGGACCCCATTCCAGGGGGCGCTGTCGAGCCCCCCTGCCACGCCCGGGTACCAGCTTCAGCCCGGCCCTGATGGCCGCGGTTTCTGACCCGTGTGCAAAGTTTCAAGAGTTTTTGAGCACGTTAAGGGCCCCAAAAGTGCGCTAAGAATCTCAAAAGTATCCAAAAAGAATATTAAAGTTTGATGCGTTGTCACGGCAACAGCATCTAAGATATCAACAATCCTTTCACAGGTCTACATCTGGCTTGTGTCTACATTATACACATCAAGTTTGAAGCAAATAGGGTAAAGCGTGTTGGATATATGGACCAAATTGTCTGACCCGTTCAAGGGGGCGCTGTCGAGCCCCCCTGCCACGCCCGGGTACCAGCTTCAGCCTGGCCCTGATGGCCGCGGGTTTTGTCCCGTGTGCAAAGTTTCAAGAGTTTTCGAGCACGTTAAGAACCCCAAAAGTGCCCGAAAGCATAAAAAAGCATGAAAAAGCTTAAAAAAAGGAATATTAATGTTTGATGCATTGCCATGGCAACAGTATCTAAGATATCAATAATCCTTTCACAGGTCTACATCTGGCGTGTGTCTACATTATGCACATGAAGTTTGAAGCAAATCGGGTAAAAATAAGAGGGTGATTTAAAAGCATTTTGAAAGTGACACACTTCCTGCTTCCAGTTGGTGGCGCTATAACTTTGACTCACAATAGTCACATCCATGTGATCGGGCTCTTACAACGAACACACTGCTGAAGTTTCATCAAGATTAGTTAATGTATGCAGTAGTTATAACACACTTCCTGTTTCACGTTTCTCGCCATAATTTCGTTTACTCGCCACGGCCAAACCGTTCGAGATATCAAAAATCCCCTGGCAATTTTTCATCCTCAGTGTCTTGACTTCATGCTGACCGAGTTTCGTGCCGTGTGTTTGAATTCTCTAGGAGGAGTATTTCACATTCCATTGCATGTGTTTTCCAAACAACCCTTAATAGCCGACTTCCTGTTGGGCTGGGGTAAAAAGTAAGAGCATGAAGTATATATGAACCGATGAGATCTATATGTGTACTGAGTTTCATATTATTACATGCAAGCGTGTTTGATTTATGGACCAAGTGTTCAAACCCCGTTCCAGGGGGCGCTGTCGAGCCCCCCTGCCACGCCCGGGTACCAGCTTCAGCCCGGCCCTGATGGCCGCGGGTTCTGAGATGTGTGCAAAGTTTCAAGAGTTTTCGAGCACGTTAAGGCCCCCAAAAGTGCCCAAAAGGTAGTAAAATAATAATAATAATAATAATAATAATAATAATAAATATAGCTGCGAGCAGCGATTACGGGCCCAAGCCGGTGGCACCGCAACCCCGGTGCCTTTAGTTACCTAAAGGCACCGGAGTGGCGGTGCCGCCGGCTTTGGCCCTTCATCGCTGCTCGCAGCTATATTCATATATATATATATATATATATATATATATATATATATATATAAACAAGCCGGTGGCACCGCCACCCCGGTGCCTTTATATATATATATGTCTACATTGTTCAATCACGCCTCACACACACACACACACTTTTGCAGAGCCCACACCAATGCAAGCTCTATAGCACACATCTTCTCAAAGGTCAAAGCGGAGTTACGATATTGCCCGTCATGCACAGTAACCGTAAAGGCACCGGGGGTGGCGGTGCCACCGGCTTGTTTATATATATATATATATATCGTATTATTCTAACTTGTAAAAAACTATTAACTTTTGTTAATATTCAACCATTTCACAACTAACTTTTTTCCATAGATCAAACACAACATAATTATATGGTGGACTGAAACAAAAATTATTAATTAAATAAAATTATTGTTTTCCTCTGAAATAGCAAAAGCATCACACACTAGCTGTACCTGCTCTAAATAAAAAAGAGTAATTCAATAAAAATACAAAATCGAACTAAATAAAATAAATTATTACAAAAACAAAATCAAACCAAAGAAAATATATCTTCGAAAAAAAAAGCGAGTGTCATGAGGAAAGGCGCCTCAGGAATCGTCAGGATTAACTCCATGTGTAAGGAATTTTGATTGATTTTATTTGTCACTTGAAAATTATTGTTAAATGTGTGCCTGCATAACTTTAATAAGATTTATTTTCTTTGATTTGATTTTGTTTTATATCATTTATTTATTTCGATTTTGTATTTTTATTTAAATACTATTATTTATTTAGAGCAGGTACAGCTAAGTGTGCGATGCTTTTGCTATTTCAGAGGGAAAAAAACACATTTTATTTCAAAAAGGCTTTTCAATTAAATAAAATGTTCAAGCTTTGTTTTCGTTTTATTATTTTGTTTGTTTTAAGCTTTGTTTAATTTATATTGTTAATCATCTGACACAAAACAAATGCATAAAGTATCATTTTAACTTTTAAAAAACTATTAACATTTGTTAATAGTACATTGCCTGTCTTTTGTTAATAGGACAAAACATAGTTATTATATTTTATAATATTTTATAAATATATAAAATAAACATTTGTAATGAAATCGTTCAAAAAAATGATATTAGCATTGTTTTAAACTTTGAAACAGAAGTAGCGCAATGCCTGGCCACTCCCGCGCCGCCTCCTTTTCACAATCCGAGGGAACCATCTCCGGAATATTTACCTCACTCCTAGAAGTCCAATTCTCATTATTCATGCCTCTTACCTGGGATTGATTGCACACACACACACACACACACACACACGCACGCACGCACGCACTCACACGCACACACACACACACACACACACACACACGTGTCAAGTCACTTACATTTTAGATGCAATATTGACTGTTCTTCTGTTTCAGCAGCGAAAAAATAGTTAAACAAAGATCACAGCAGAACCATTGCATCTCACAGCAACGTGTTTTCTCATTACTGAATGATTCAGCATTTTGAACAAATTGGTTGACTCAAAGATTCAATGACCAATCCATAAACATCTGTCTCATTCATGAATGACTCAGTCGTTCAAACGAATCGTTTGAACGAATGAATCAATGACCCGCTCATTAAGACGGTCGCCTGGCGACACCTAGTGACGGTTTAGTGTTATTTGATTATACACTCAAAATATTCCACAACAAATCCTTTAAATTTAATGATATTCAGAACAGAACACAAATAAAAAAATAACTATAATAAAGCCAAAACGAAATAATTTAAAACAAAAGTAAAAGTAAGTGGTGTTAGGCTCACGTAAATCTCTCTTTAGAATCTAAATGTTGCAACATTTGCGATGTATTTGGATGCTAAACTATTCTTTATTACAGGCTTTGTACTTCACTCACGTTCCAATATCGACGGAAAAAATCATCCTCTTCACTTGTGCAAAAATGTGCTTGGAAAAATCACAGTGGAGCGGTGCTTACTGTGAATGATACAAATTGTACTACTGACTATTTCAACATAGCAGTGTAATTTGTATATGTTAGGTTGAATGTTTTATTATTGTGTGTGTGTGTGTGTGTGTGTTTGTGTGTGTGTGTGTGTGTGTGTGTGTGTGTGTGTGTGTGTGTGTGTGTGTGTGTGTGTCAGTGTGTGTGTGGGGGTCTGGGTGGCTCAGCGCGATTGAACAGTGAAACATACTCCGTCATTTTCTTCATACAGGACATCATTCAAACGTCAAAGTGTTTACTTATATTTGTGTACACTCGCAATTAAACACAACATTGTGTTTTTGTTAAATAAATTAAAGTAATACGTCCCCCGAAATGGCGCTAATTTTAAAATGAAACTAAAATGCTCACGGCTGCACGGGCATTCATAACTCTGCGCGCCCACGGTGAGGGACGAGCAGAACAGAGCGAACGTTGTTTAGTTCATTCCTACTTCCATAGGAATTAATTGAAAAAGCTCACTCTACTCTGCACCATTATTAATGAATTGTGCAGACGTCCTTATTTTACTTTCGCTTTTTACCTGATTTTGAACACAAGAGGGCAGTATAACACTATGTATGATTTGGAAAAAAATTTTTTTTGACTAAACAACCATTCTGGCTGTTTTTAAACTTAAACATTATTCTCTAATTGCTCTCACCATGCCCGTTTCTGAAACTCTGCACATGTCTACTGTCTAATAAATGTGATGTGTCTGTCGGGTTTCATGCAATTTCAAGTATGTTAAGAGTCTCAAAAGCATCAACAAAGAATAATAAAGTTTGATGCGTTGCCACGGCAACAGTATCTAAGATATCAATAATCCTTTCTCAGGTCTACATCTGCCGTGTGTCTACATTATACACATAAAGTTTGAAGCAAATTGGGTAAAAATAAGAGGGTGATTTCAAAGCCTTTAGGAAGTGACACACTTCCTGCTGCCAGTTGGTGGCGCTATAACTTTGACTCACAATAGTCACATCCATGTGATCGGACTCTTACAGCGAACACACTGCTGAAGTTTCATCAAGATCAGTTAATGTATGCAGAAGTTATAACACACTTCCTGTTTCCTTTATTCGCCATAAATTCGTTTCCTCGCCACAGCCAAACCGTTCGAGATATCAAAAATCCCCTGGCAACTTTTCATCCTCAATGTCTTGACTTCATGCTGACCGAGTTTCATGGCGATTGGTTGAATTCTCTAGGAGGAGTATATCGAATTCCAGGGGCATACGCTTCCAAACAAACCATAATAGCCGACTTCCTGTTGGGCTGGGGTAAAAAGTAAAAGTACAAAGGATATATGAATCGATGAGATCTATATGTGTACCGAGTTTCATATTATTACATTCAAGCGTGTTTGATTTATGGACCAAGTTTTCGGACCCCGTTCCAGGGGGCACTGTCGAGCCCCCCTGCCACGCCCGGGTACCAGCTTCAGCCCGGCCCTGATGGCCACGGGTTCTGACCCGTGTGCAAAGTTTCAAGAGTTTTTGAGCACGTTAAGGGCCCCCAAAGTGCGCTGAGAGTCTCAAAAGTATCCAAAAAGAATATTAAAGTTTGATGCGTTGTCACGGCAACAGCATCTAAGATATCAACAATCCTTTCACAGGTCTAAATCTGGCGTGTGTCTACATTATACACATCAAGTTTGAAGCAAATCGGGTAAAGCCTGTTTGATTTATGGACCAAGTTTTCGGACCCCATTCCAGGGGGCGCTGTCGAGCCCCCCTGCCACGCCCGGGTACCAGCTTCAGCCCGGCCCTGATGGCCACGGGTTCTGACCCGTGTGCAAAGTTTCAAGAGTTTTTGAGCACGTTAAGGGCCCCAAAAGTGCGCTAAGAATCTCAAAAGTATCCAAAAAGAATATTAAAGTTTGATGCGTTGTCACGGCAACAGCATCTAAGATATCAACAATCCTTTCACAGGTCTACATCTGGCTTGTGTCTACATTATACACATCAAGTTTGAAGCAAATAGGGTAAAGCGTGTTGGATATATGGACCAAATTGTCTGACCCGTTCAAGGGGGCGCTGTCGAGCCCCCCTGCCACGCCCGGGTACCAGCTTCAGCCTGGCCCTGATGGCCGCGGGTTTTGTCCCGTGTGCAAAGTTTCAAGAGTTTTCGAGCACGTTAAGAACCCCAAAAGTGCCCGAAAGCATAAAAAAGCATGAAAAAGCTTAAAAAAAGGAATATTAATGTTTGATGCATTGCCATGGCAACAGTATCTAAGATATCAATAATCCTTTCACAGGTCTACATCTGGCGTGTGTCTACATTATGCACATGAAGTTTGAAGCAAATCGGGTAAAAATAAGAGGGTGATTTAAAAGCATTTTGAAAGTGACACACTTCCTGCTTCCAGTTGGTGGCGCTATAACTTTGACTCACAATAGTCACATCCATGTGATCGGGCTCTTACAACGAACACACTGCTGAAGTTTCATCAAGATTAGTTAATGTATGCAGTAGTTATAACACACTTCCTGTTTCACGTTTCTCGCCATAATTTCGTTTACTCGCCACGGCCAAACCGTTCGAGATATCAAAAATCCCCTGGCAATTTTTCATCCTCAGTGTCTTGACTTCATGCTGACCGAGTTTCGTGCCGTGTGTTTGAATTCTCTAGGAGGAGTATTTCACATTCCATTGCATGTGTTTTCCAAACAACCCTTAATAGCCGACTTCCTGTTGGGCTGGGGTAAAAAGTAAGAGCATGAAGTATATATGAACCGATGAGATCTATATGTGTACTGAGTTTCATATTATTACATGCAAGCGTGTTTGATTTATGGACCAAGTGTTCAAACCCCGTTCCAGGGGGCGCTGTCGAGCCCCCCTGCCACGCCCGGGTACCAGCTTCAGCCCGGCCCTGATGGCCACGGGTTCTGAGATGTGTGCAAAGTTTCAAGAGTTTTCGAGCACGTTAAGGCCCCCAAAAGTGCCCAAAAGGTAGTAAAATAATAATAATAATAATAAATAATAATCCTTAGGAAAACAATAGGGCCTTCGCCTTTTCAAGGCTTGGGCCCTAATAATAATAATAAATAATAATCCTTAGGAAAACAATAGGGCCTTCGCCTTTTCAAGGCTTGGGCCCTAATAAATAATAATCCTAAGGAAAACAATAGGGCCTTCGCCTTTTCAAGGCTTGGGCCCTAATAATAATAATAATAATAAATAATAATCCTTAGGAAAACAATAGGGCCTTCGCCTTTTCAAGGCTTGGGCCCTAAATATAGCTGCGAGCAGCGATTACGGGCCCAAGCCGGTGGCACCGCAACCCCGGTGCCTTTAGTTACCTAAAGGCACCGGAGTGGCGGTGCCGCCGGCTTTGGCCCTTCATCGCTGCTCGCAGCTATATTCATATATATATATATATATATATATATATATATATATATATATATATATATATAAACAAGCCGGTGGCACCGCCACCCCGGTGCCTTTATATATATATATATATATATGTCTACATTGTTCAATCACGCCTCACACACACACACACACTTTTGCAGAGCCCACACCAATGCAAGCTCTATAGCACACATCTTCTCAAAGGTCAAAGCGGAGTTACGATATTGCCCGTCATGCACAGTAACCGTAAAGGCACCGGGGTGGCGGTGCCACCGGCTTGTTTATATATATATATATATCGTATTATTCTAACTTGTAAAAAACTATTAACTTTTGTTAATATTCAACCATTTCACAACTAACTTTTTTCCATAGATCAAACACAACATAATTATATGGTGGACTGAAACAAAAATTATTAATTAAATAAAATTATTGTTTTCCTCTGAAATAGCAAAAGCATCACACACTAGCTGTACCTGCTCTAAATAAAAAAGAGTAATTCAATAAAAATACAAAATCGAACTAAATAAAATAAATTATTACAAAAACAAAATCAAACCAAAGAAAATATATCTTCGAAAAAAAAAGCGAGTGTCATGAGGAAAGGCGCCTCAGGAATCGTCAGGATTAACTCCATGTGTAAGGAATTTTGATTGATTTTATTTGTCACTTGAAAATTATTGTTAAATGTGTGCCTGCATAACTTTAATAAGATTTATTTTCTTTGATTTGATTTTGTTTTATATAATTTATTTATTTCGATTTTGTATTTTTATTTAAATACTATTATTTATTTAGAGCAGGTACAGCTAAGTGTGCGATGCTTTTGCTATTTCAGAGGGAAAAAAACACATTTTATTTCAAAAAGGCTTTTCAATTAAATAAAATGTTCAAGCTTTGTTTTCGTTTTATTATTTTGTTTGTTTTAAGCTTTGTTTAATTTATATTGTTAATCATCTGACACAAAACAAATGCATAAAGTATCATTTTAACTTTTAAAAAACTATTAACATTTGTTAATAGTACATTGCCTGTCTTTTGTTAATAGGACAAAACATAGTTATTATATTTTATAATATTTTATAAATATATAAAATAAACATTTGTAATGAAATCGTTCAAAAAAATGATATTAGCATTGTTTTAAACTTTGAAACTAAAGTAGCGCAATGCCTGGCCACTCCCGCGCCGCCTCCTTTTCACAATCCGAGGGAACCATCTCCGGAATATTAACCTCACTCCTAGAAGTCCAATTCTCATTATTCATGCCTCTTACCTGAGATTGATTGCACACACACACACACACACACACACACACGCACGCACGCACTCACACGCACACACACACACACACACACGTGTCAAGTCACTTACATTTTAGATGCAATATTGACTTTTTTTCTGTTTCAGCAGCGAAAATAGTTCAACAAAGATCACAGCAGAACCATCGAGCATCTCACAGCAACGCGTTCTCATTACTGAATGATTCAGCATTTTGAACAAATCGGTTGACTCAAAGATTCAACGACCAATCCATAATCTGTCTCATTCATGAACGACTCAGCCGTTCGAACGAATCGTTTGAACGAATGAATCAATGACTCGCTCATTAAGACGGTCGCCTGGCGACACCTAATGACGGTTTAGTGATATGTTTAAAAGTATCATTCTTTCCAACGATTGTTAATTAACTCATATTTGAAACATAAGCTATATATATATATATATATATATATATATATATATATATATATACACACATATATATACACAAAAATAAAATAAACACATTTGAAGCGTGTTTGCTTACTAAATTGTGAGCTGAACGAAAGTTGCAGCAAATATCAGCAACAGGAGTCAAATTTCATTAATCACGAGAGTGAAGAGCTGACTGAAAAGATGATGACGGAATAGGCTATTTTATGTAAAAGCGCCTATTTAAGCGAATCTATCATTATACTCTTTTGTTGTTGTGTTTTCCGTGAAAAATAATAGACTATTGAACTCACAATTCAAGCACGCGCTCTGCACGCGCCACCATTATCAATGTCCGTGTGGACGTCCGCGATCGAACAGTGGAAACATTGGCTACTCCGTCATTTTATTCAAGAAGATCATTCAAACTGCAAAGTGTTTACTTATTTTTGGATACTCGCAATCAAACACAACATTGTGATTTTGTAAAATACATTCAAGAAATCCGCCCCCGAAATGGGGCTTCTTTTAAAATGAAACAAAAATGCTCACAGCTGCACGTCTTGTGGAGACGTCCGTTACTTTCGCTTTCAAGTTAGCGATTTTAAAGCCCCCAGCGGAGTCACGGTGGGAAAATATTCCCATAGTAGCATCAATTGGCCTACCTGATTTTGAACACAAGAGGGCAGTAAAGCACTATGAATGATTTTTTTTTTTTTTTTTTTTTTGGCTAAACAACCATTCTGGCTGTTTTTAAACTTAAACATAAATCTTAAATTGAAAAAAAGGAATACAATGGGTTTACTTCTAATATTAGTATAATTTTATAGAAAAATAAATGGTGTATAATTACATTTTAGAAAGATATGAGACATTTCCTGATTCTTTTTTTGACATAATCCCTCGCCATAGCAAAACCGTTTGAGATATTCAATATCCGTTCACAATTTAGCATCTTTAATGTATTTTCATCAAGTTGAAAAAGTTTTGTAACTGTAGATGAAACTAACCCCCCCCCCCCCCCCCCCCCCCACACACACTTTTGTCACAAAAGGTGGCGCTACTGAGCCCCTGCACCACGCCCGTTTCTGAAACTTTGCACATGTCTACTGGCTAATAAATGTGATCTGTCTGTCGAGTTTCATGCAATTTTAAGCAATTTCAGGCATGCTAAGAGTCTCAAAAGCATCCAAAAACAATATTAAAGTTTGATGCGTTGCCATGGCAACAGTATCTAAGACATCAATAATCCTTTCACAGATCTACATCTGGCGAGTGTCTACATTATACACATCAAGTTTGAAGCAAATCGGGTAAAAATAAGAGGGTGATTTCAAAGCATTTTGAAAGTGACACACTTCCTGCTGCCAGTTGGTGGCGCTATAACTTTGACTCATAATAGTCACATCCATGTGATCGGCCTCTTACAGCGAACACACTGTTGAAGTTTCATCAAGATCAGTTAATGTATGCAGAAGTTATAACACACTTCCTGTTTCCATTATTCGCCATAAATTCGTTTCCTCGCCACGGCCAAATCGTTCGAGATATCAAAAATCCCCTGGCAATTTTTCATCCTCAATGTCTTGACTTCATGCTGACCGAGTTTCGTTGCGATTGGTTGAATTCTCTAGGAGGAGTATATCGAATTCCAGGGGCATACGCTTCCAAACAAACCATTATAGCCGACTTCCTGTTGGGCTGGGGTAAAAAGTAAAAGTACAAAGGATATATGAACCGATGAGATCTATATGTCTACCGAGTTTCATATTATTACATGCAAGCGTGTTTGATTTATGGACCAAGTTTTCGCACCCCGTTCCAGGGGGCGCTGTCGAGCCCCCCTGCCACGCCCGGGTACCATCTTCAGCCCGGCCCTGATGGCCGCGGGTTCTGACCTGTGTGCAAAGTTTCAAGAGTTTTTGAGCACGTTAAGGGCCCCCAAAGTGCGCTGAGAGTCTCAAAAGTATCCAAAAAGAATATTAAAGTTTGATGCGTTGTCACGGCAACAGCATCTAAGATATCAACAATCCTTTCACAGGTCTAAATCTGGCGTGTGTCTACATTATACACATCAAGTTTGAAGCAAATCGGGTAAAGCCTGTTTGATTTATGGACCAAGTTTTCGGACCCCATTCCAGGGGGCGCTGTCGAGCCCCCCTGCCACGCCCGGGTACCAGCTTCAGCCCGGCCCTGATGGCCGCGGTTTCTGACCCGTGTGCAAAGTTTCAAGAGTTTTTGAGCACGTTAAGGGCCCCAAAAGTGCGCTAAGAATCTCAAAAGTATCCAAAAAGAATATTAAAGTTTGATGCGTTGTCACGGCAACAGCATCTAAGATATCAACAATCCTTTCACAGGTCTACATCTGGCTTGTGTCTACATTATACACATCAAGTTTGAAGCAAATAGGGTAAAGCGTGTTGGATATATGGACCAAATTGTCTGACCCGTTCAAGGGGGCGCTGTCGAGCCCCCCTGCCACGCCCGGGTACCAGCTTCAGCCTGGCCCTGATGGCCGCGGGTTTTGTCCCGTGTGCAAAGTTTCAAGAGTTTTCGAGCACGTTAAGAACCCCAAAAGTGCCCGAAAGCATAAAAAAGCATGAAAAAGCTTAAAAAAAGGAATATTAATGTTTGATGCATTGCCATGGCAACAGTATCTAAGATATCAATAATCCTTTCACAGGTCTACATCTGGCGTGTGTCTACATTATGCACATGAAGTTTGAAGCAAATCGGGTAAAAATAAGAGGGTGATTTAAAAGCATTTTGAAAGTGACACACTTCCTGCTTCCAGTTGGTGGCGCTATAACTTTGACTCACAATAGTCACATCCATGTGATCGGGCTCTTACAACGAACACACTGCTGAAGTTTCATCAAGATTAGTTAATGTATGCAGTAGTTATAACACACTTCCTGTTTCACGTTTCTCGCCATAATTTCGTTTACTCGCCACGGCCAAACCGTTCGAGATATCAAAAATCCCCTGGCAATTTTTCATCCTCAGTGTCTTGACTTCATGCTGACCGAGTTTCGTGCCGTGTGTTTGAATTCTCTAGGAGGAGTATTTCACATTCCATTGCATGTGTTTTCCAAACAACCCTTAATAGCCGACTTCCTGTTGGGCTGGGGTAAAAAGTAAGAGCATGAAGTATATATGAACCGATGAGATCTATATGTGTACTGAGTTTCATATTATTACATGCAAGCGTGTTTGATTTATGGACCAAGTGTTCAAACCCCGTTCCAGGGGGCGCTGTCGAGCCCCCCTGCCACGCCCGGGTACCAGCTTCAGCCCGGCCCTGATGGCCGCGGGTTCTGAGATGTGTGCAAAGTTTCAAGAGTTTTCGAGCACGTTAAGGCCCCCAAAAGTGCCCAAAAGGTAGTAAAATAATAATAATAATAATAATAATAATAATAAATATAGCTGCGAGCAGCGATTACGGGCCCAAGCCGGTGGCACCGCAACCCCGGTGCCTTTAGTTACCTAAAGGCACCGGAGTGGCGGTGCCGCCGGCTTTGGCCCTTCATCGCTGCTCGCAGCTATATTCATATATATATATATATATATATATATATATATATATATATATATATATATAAACAAGCCGGTGGCACCGCCACCCCGGTGCCTTTATATATATATATATATATATATGTCTACATTGTTCAATCACGCCTCACACACACACACACACTTTTGCAGAGCCCACACCAATGCAAGCTCTATAGCACACATCTTCTCAAAGGTCAAAGCGGAGTTACGATATTGCCCGTCATGCACAGTAACCGTAAAGGCACCGGGGTGGCGGTGCCACCGGCTTGTTTATATATATATATATATCGTATTATTCTAACTTGTAAAAAACTATTAACTTTTGTTAATATTCAACCATTTCACAACTAACTTTTTTCCATAGATCAAACACAACATAATTATATGGTGGACTGAAACAAAAATTATTAATTAAATAAAATTATTGTTTTCCTCTGAAATAGCAAAAGCATCACACACTAGCTGTACCTGCTCTAAATAAAAAAGAGTAATTCAATAAAAATACAAAATCGAACTAAATAAAATAAATTATTACAAAAACAAAATCAAACCAAAGAAAATATATCTTCGAAAAAAAAAGCGAGTGTCATGAGGAAAGGCGCCTCAGGAATCGTCAGGATTAACTCCATGTGTAAGGAATTTTGATTGATTTTATTTGTCACTTGAAAATTATTGTTAAATGTGTGCCTGCATAACTTTAATAAGATTTATTTTCTTTGATTTGATTTTGTTTTATATAATTTATTTATTTCGATTTTGTATTTTTATTTAAATACTATTATTTATTTAGAGCAGGTACAGCTAAGTGTGCGATGCTTTTGCTATTTCAGAGGGAAAAAAACACATTTTATTTCAAAAAGGCTTTTCAATTAAATAAAATGTTCAAGCTTTGTTTTCGTTTTATTATTTTGTTTGTTTTAAGCTTTGTTTAATTTATATTGTTAATCATCTGACACAAAACAAATGCATAAAGTATCATTTTAACTTTTAAAAAACTATTAACATTTGTTAATAGTACATTGCCTGTCTTTTGTTAATAGGACAAAACATAGTTATTATATTTTATAATATTTTATAAATATATAAAATAAACATTTGTAATGAAATCGTTCAAAAAAATGATATTAGCATTGTTTTAAACTTTGAAACAGAAGTAGCGCAATGCCTGGCCACTCCCGCGCCGCCTCCTTTTCACAATCCGAGGGAACCATCTCCGGAATATTAACCTCACTCCTAGAAGTCCAATTCTCATTATTCATGCCTCTTACCTGGGATTGATTGCACACACACACACACACACACACACGCACGCACGCACTCACACGCACACACACACACACACACACACACACGTGTCAAGTCACTTACATTTTAGATGCAATATTGACTGTTCTTCTGTTTCAGCAGCGAAAATAGTTAAACAAAGATCACAGCAGAACCATTGCATCTCACAGCAACGTGTTTTCTCATTACTGAATGATTCAGCATTTTGAACAAATTGGTTGACTCAAAGATTCAATGACCAATCCATAAACATCTGTCTCATTCATGAATGACTCAGTCGTTCAAACGAATCGTTTGAACGAATGAATCAATGACCCGCTCATTAAGACGGTCGCCTGGCGACACCTAGTGACGGTTTAGTGTTATTTGATTATACACTCAAAATATTCCACAACAAATCCTTTAAATTTAATGATATTCAGAACAGAACACAAATAAAAAAATAACTATAATAAAGCCAAAACGAAATAATTTAAAACAAAAGTAAAAGTAAGTGGTGTTAGGCTCACGTAAATCTCTCTTTAGAATCTAAATGTTGCAACATTTGCGATGTATTTGGATGCTAAACTATTCTTTATTACAGGCTTTGTACTTCACTCACGTTCCAATATCGACGGAAAAAATCATCCTCTTCACTTGTGCAAAAATGTGCTTGGAAAAATCACAGTGGAGCGGTGCTTACTGTGAATGATACAAATTGTACTACTGACTATTTCAACATAGCAGTGTAATTTGTATATGTTAGGTTGAATGTTTTATTATTGTGTGTGTGTGTGTGTGTGTGTTTGTGTGTGTGTGTGTGTGTGTGTGTGTGTGTGTGTGTGTGTGTGTGTGTGTGTGTGTGTGTGTGTGTGTGTGTGTGTCAGTGTGTGTGTGGGGGTCTGGGTGGCTCAGCGCGATTGAACAGTGAAACATACTCCGTCATTTTCTTCATACAGGACATCATTCAAACGTCAAAGTGTTTACTTATATTTGTGTACACTCGCAATTAAACACAACATTGTGTTTTTGTTAAATAAATTAAAGTAATACGTCCCCCGAAATGGCGCTAATTTTAAAATGAAACTAAAATGCTCACGGCTGCACGGGCATTCATAACTCTGCGCGCCCACGGTGAGGGACGAGCAGAACAGAGCGAACGTTGTTTAGTTCATTCCTACTTCCATAGGAATTAATTGAAAAAGCTCACTCTACTCTGCACCATTATTAATGAATTGTGCAGACGTCCTTATTTTACTTTCGCTTTTTACCTGATTTTGAACACAAGAGGGCAGTATAACACTATGTATGATTTGGAAAAAAATTTTTTTTGACTAAACAACCATTCTGGCTGTTTTTAAACTTAAACATTATTCTCTAATTGCTCTCACCATGCCCGTTTCTGAAACTCTGCACATGTCTACTGTCTAATAAATGTGATGTGTCTGTCGGGTTTCATGCAATTTCAAGTATGTTAAGAGTCTCAAAAGCATCAACAAAGAATAATAAAGTTTGATGCGTTGCCACGGCAACAGTATCTAAGATATCAATAATCCTTTCTCAGGTCTACATCTGCCGTGTGTCTACATTATACACATAAAGTTTGAAGCAAATTGGGTAAAAATAAGAGGGTGATTTCAAAGCCTTTAGGAAGTGACACACTTCCTGCTGCCAGTTGGTGGCGCTATAACTTTGACTCACAATAGTCACATCCATGTGATCGGACTCTTACAGCGAACACACTGCTGAAGTTTCATCAAGATCAGTTAATGTATGCAGAAGTTATAACACACTTCCTGTTTCCTTTATTCGCCATAAATTCGTTTCCTCGCCACAGCCAAACCGTTCGAGATATCAAAAATCCCCTGGCAACTTTTCATCCTCAATGTCTTGACTTCATGCTGACCGAGTTTCGTGGCGATTGGTTGAATTCTCTAGGAGGAGTATATCGAATTCCAGGGGCATACGCTTCCAAACAAACCATAATAGCCGACTTCCTGTTGGGCTGGGGTAAAAAGTAAAAGTACAAAGGATATATGAATCGATGAGATCTATATGTGTACCGAGTTTCATATTATTACATTCAAGCGTGTTTGATTTATGGACCAAGTTTTCGGACCCCGTTCCAGGGGGCACTGTCGAGCCCCCCTGCCACGCCCGGGTACCAGCTTCAGCCCGGCCCTGATGGCCACGGGTTCTGACCCGTGTGCAAAGTTTCAAGAGTTTTTGAGCACGTTAAGGGCCCCCAAAGTGCGCTGAGAGTCTCAAAAGTATCCAAAAAGAATATTAAAGTTTGATGCGTTGTCACGGCAACAGCATCTAAGATATCAACAATCCTTTCACAGGTCTAAATCTGGCGTGTGTCTACATTATACACATCAAGTTTGAAGCAAATCGGGTAAAGCCTGTTTGATTTATGGACCAAGTTTTCGGACCCCATTCCAGGGGGCGCTGTCGAGCCCCCCTGCCACGCCCGGGTACCAGCTTCAGCCCGGCCCTGATGGCCGCGGTTTCTGACCCGTGTGCAAAGTTTCAAGAGTTTTTGAGCACGTTAAGGGCCCCAAAAGTGCGCTAAGAATCTCAAAAGTATCCAAAAAGAATATTAAAGTTTGATGCGTTGTCACGGCAACAGCATCTAAGATATCAACAATCCTTTCACAGGTCTACATCTGGCTTGTGTCTACATTATACACATCAAGTTTGAAGCAAATAGGGTAAAGCGTGTTGGATATATGGACCAAATTGTCTGACCCGTTCAAGGGGGCGCTGTCGAGCCCCCCTGCCACGCCCGGGTACCAGCTTCAGCCTGGCCCTGATGGCCGCGGGTTTTGTCCCGTGTGCAAAGTTTCAAGAGTTTTCGAGCACGTTAAGAACCCCAAAAGTGCCCGAAAGCATAAAAAAGCATGAAAAAGCTTAAAAAAAGGAATATTAATGTTTGATGCATTGCCATGGCAACAGTATCTAAGATATCAATAATCCTTTCACAGGTCTACATCTGGCGTGTGTCTACATTATGCACATGAAGTTTGAAGCAAATCGGGTAAAAATAAGAGGGTGATTTAAAAGCATTTTGAAAGTGACACACTTCCTGCTTCCAGTTGGTGGCGCTATAACTTTGACTCACAATAGTCACATCCATGTGATCGGGCTCTTACAACGAACACACTGCTGAAGTTTCATCAAGATTAGTTAATGTATGCAGTAGTTATAACACACTTCCTGTTTCACGTTTCTCGCCATAATTTCGTTTACTCGCCACGGCCAAACCGTTCGAGATATCAAAAATCCCCTGGCAATTTTTCATCCTCAGTGTCTTGACTTCATGCTGACCGAGTTTCGTGCCGTGTGTTTGAATTCTCTAGGAGGAGTATTTCACATTCCATTGCATGTGTTTTCCAAACAACCCTTAATAGCCGACTTCCTGTTGGGCTGGGGTAAAAAGTAAGAGCATGAAGTATATATGAACCGATGAGATCTATATGTGTACTGAGTTTCATATTATTACATGCAAGCGTGTTTGATTTATGGACCAAGTGTTCAAACCCCGTTCCAGGGGGCGCTGTCGAGCCCCCCTGCCACGCCCGGGTACCAGCTTCAGCCCGGCCCTGATGGCCGCGGGTTCTGAGATGTGTGCAAAGTTTCAAGAGTTTTCGAGCACGTTAAGGCCCCCAAAAGTGCCCAAAAGGTAGTAAAATAATAATAATAATAATAATAATAAATAAATATAGCTGCGAGCAGCGATTACGGGCCCAAGCCGGTGGCACCGCAACCCCGGTGCCTTTAATTACCTAAAGGCACCGGAGTGGCGGTGCCGCCGGCTTTGGCCCTTCATCGCTGCTCGCAGCTATATTTATATATATATATATATATATATATATATATATATATATATATATATATATATATATATATATATATATAAGAACCGGCTTGTTTATATATATATATATATATATATATATATATATATATATATATATATATATATATATAAACAAGCCGGTGGCACCGCCACCCCCGGTGCCTTTAGGGTTACTGTGCGTGACGGGCAATAACGTAACCCCGCTTTGACCTTTGAGAAGATGTGTGCTGTAGAGCTTGCATCAGTGTGGGCTCTGCAAAAGTGTGCATTGAGGGCACATATCAACCACAAAGTATGCGTGAGCAAGCTTCTGAAACCTAAAATGAAAAATGAGACACCCTACGGTCTCATGGACTTAATGGACACATGAAATAAGTACACAAGTTTGAAAGTTATATGAAGTGTGCCAAGACAGAATATTTGCCTGATCTGATTAGAAAAATAGTTTTTGTGTGTGTGTGTGTGTGTGAGGCGTGATTGAACAATGTAGACATAAAAACATACTCCGTCCTTTTGTTCATACAGGACATTATTCAAACTACAAAGTGTTTACTTATATTTGTGTACAATCGCAATAAAACACAACATTGTGCTTTTGTCAAACTGTAAACTACAACTGTCACCCAACCAAAATCTCTTACACACACACACACACACACACACACACACACACACACACACATAGTTTAAAAGCAAAAAAATCTTTTGGACATTCATCATATTGCATTGGTTTTCATTTCTTGTTCTCGAACAGAGCCCTAATCTGTTTATTTTTTCAGTTACACATTCTACATTGATTAAAAAAGAAAAATCAAATGTGCTTTTATTTTAGACATAAATAAATAATCTAGCATTCAGATGAGAGTAAAGTTAGTGTTAGTTCAAATTTTAAGGAAAACAAAAATATGATCTGAAATATCGCACATTCATTTAAAATTCATTCAGGTTCAATTACCAAACATACAAATCTCAATGTAATTTAAAGCAAACAATACATTTAAAATATATGGGTTGTATGCAATTTTTTTATATATAAAAAGATATATATCCAAAAATACAAAGCCTAAACTTTAACAAGGGTTAAACAATCACTGTAACAGACACAATCACACACACACACACACACACACACACACACACACGTCAAATCACTTACATTTTAGATGCAATATTGACTTTTTTTCTTTTTCAGCAGCGAAAATAGTTCAACAAAGATCACAGCAGAACCATCGAGCATCTCACAGCAACGCGTTCTCATTACTGAATGATTCAGCATTTTGAACAAATCGGTTGACTCAAAGATTCAACGACCAATCCATAATCTGTCTCATTCATGAATGACTCAGCCGTTCGAACGAATCGTTTGAACGAATGAATCAATGACTCGCTCATTAAGACGGTCGCCTGGCGACACCTAATGACGGTTTAGTGATATGTTTAAAAGTATCATTCTTTCCAACGATTGTTAATTAACTCATATTTGAAACATAAGCTATATATATATATATATATATATATATATATATATATACACACATATATATATACACAAAAATAAAATAAATACATTTGAAGCGTGTTTGCTTACTAAATTGTGAGCTGAACGAAAGTTGCAGCAAATATCAGCAACAGGAGTCAAATTTCATTAATCACGAGAGTGAAGAGCTGACTGAAAAGATGATGACGGAATAGGCTATTTTATGTAAAAGCGCCTATTTAAGCGAATCTATCATTATACTCTTTTGTTGTTGTGTTTTCCGTGAAAAATAATAGACTATTGAACTCACAATTCAAGCACGCGCTCTGCACGCGCCACCATTATCAATGTCCGTGTGGACGTCCGCGATCGAACAGTGGAAACATTGGCTACTCCGTCATTTTATTCAAGAAGATCATTCAAACTGCAAAGTGTTTACTTATTTTTGGATACTCGCAATCAAACACAACATTGTGATTTTGTAAAATACATTCAAGAAATCCGCCCCCGAAATGGGGCTTCTTTTAAAATGAAACAAAAATGCTCACAGCTGCACGTCTTGTGGAGACGTCCGTTACTTTCGCTTTCAAGTTAGCGATTTTAAAGCCCCCAGCGGAGTCACGGTGGGAAAATATTCCCATTGTAGCATCAATTGGCCTACCTGATTTTGAACACAAGAGGGCAGTAAAGCACTATGAATGATTTTTTTTTTTTTTTTTGGCTAAACAACCATTCTGGCTGTTTTTAAACTTAAACATAAATCTTAAATTGAAAAAAAGGAATACAATGGGTTTACTTCTAATATTAGTATAATTTTATAGAAAAATAAATGGTGTATAATTACATTTTAGAAAGATATGAGACATTTCCTGATTCTTTTTTTGACATAATCCCTCGCCATAGCAAAACCGTTTGAGATATTCAATATCCGTTCACAATTTAGCATCTTTAATGTATTTTCATCAAGTTGAAAAAGTTTTGTAACTGTAGATGAAACTAACCCCCCCCCCCCCACACACACTTTTGTCACAAAAGGTGGCGCTACTGAGCCCCTGCACCACGCCCGTTTCTGAAACTTTGCACATGTCTACTGGCTAATAAATGTGATCTGTCTGTCAAGTTTCATGCAATTTTAAGCAATTTCAGGCATGCTAAGAGTCTCAAAAGCATCCAAAAAGAATATTAAAGTTTGATGCGTTGCCATGGCAACAGTATCTAAGATTTCAATAATCCTTTCACAGGTCTACATCTGCCGTGTGTCTACATTATACACATAAAGTTTGAAGCAAATTGGGTAAAAATAAGAGGGTGATTTCAAAGCCTTTAGGAAGTGACACACTTCCTGCTGCCAGTTGGTGGCGCTATAACTTTGACTCACAATAGTCACATCCATGTGATCGGACTCTTACAGCGAACACACTGCTGAAGTTTCATCAAGATCAGTTAATGTATGCAGAAGTTATAACACACTTCCTGTTTCCTTTATTCGCCATAAATTCGTTTCCTCGCCACAGCCAAACCGTTCGAGATATCAAAAATCCCCTGGCAACTTTTCATCCTCAATGTCTTGACTTCATGCTGACCGAGTTTCGTGGCGATTGGTTGAATTCTCTAGGAGGAGTATATCGAATTCCAGGGGCATACGCTTCCAAACAAACCATAATAGCCGACTTCCTGTTGGGCTGGGGTAAAAAGTAAAAGTACAAAGGATATATGAATCGATGAGATCTATATGTGTACCGAGTTTCATATTATTACATTCAAGCGTGTTTGATTTATGGACCAAGTTTTCGGACCCCGTTCCAGGGGGCACTGTCGAGCCCCCCTGCCACGCCCGGGTACCAGCTTCAGCCCGGCCCTGATGGCCACGGGTTCTGACCCGTGTGCAAAGTTTCAAGAGTTTTTGAGCACGTTAAGGGCCCCCAAAGTGCGCTGAGAGTCTCAAAAGTATCCAAAAAGAATATTAAAGTTTGATGCGTTGTCACGGCAACAGCATCTAAGATATCAACAATCCTTTCACAGGTCTACATCTGGCTTGTGTCTACATTATACACATCAAGTTTGAAGCAAATAGGGTAAAGCGTGTTGGATATATGGACCAAATTGTCTGACCCGTTCAAGGGGGCGCTGTCGAGCCCCCCTGCCACGCCCGGGTACCAGCTTCAGCCTGGCCCTGATGGCCGCGGGTTTTGTCCCGTGTGCAAAGTTTCAAGAGTTTTCGAGCACGTTAAGAACCCCAAAAGTGCCCGAAAGCATAAAAAAGCATGAAAAAGCTTAAAAAAAGGAATATTAATGTTTGATGCATTGCCATGGCAACAGTATCTAAGATATCAATAATCCTTTCACAGGTCTACATCTGGCGTGTGTCTACATTATGCACATGAAGTTTGAAGCAAATCGGGTAAAAATAAGAGGGTGATTTAAAAGCATTTTGAAAGTGACACACTTCCTGCTTCCAGTTGGTGGCGCTATAACTTTGACTCACAATAGTCACATCCATGTGATCGGGCTCTTACAACGAACACACTGCTGAAGTTTCATCAAGATTAGTTAATGTATGCAGTAGTTATAACACACTTCCTGTTTCACGTTTCTCGCCATAATTTCGTTTACTCGCCACGGCCAAACCGTTCGAGATATCAAAAATCCCCTGGCAATTTTTCATCCTCAGTGTCTTGACTTCATGCTGACCGAGTTTCGTGCCGTGTGTTTGAATTCTCTAGGAGGAGTATTTCACATTCCATTGCATGTGTTTTCCAAACAACCCTTAATAGCCGACTTCCTGTTGGGCTGGGGTAAAAAGTAAGAGCATGAAGTATATATGAACCGATGAGATCTATATGTGTACTGAGTTTCATATTATTACATGCAAGCGTGTTTGATTTATGGACCAAGTGTTCAAACCCCGTTCCAGGGGGCGCTGTCGAGCCCCCCTGCCACGCCCGGGTACCAGCTTCAGCCCGGCCCTGATGGCCGCGGGTTCTGAGATGTGTGCAAAGTTTCAAGAGTTTTCGAGCACGTTAAGGCCCCCAAAAGTGCCCAAAAGGTAGTAAAATAATAATAATAATAAATAATAATCCTAAGGAAAACAATAGGGCCTTCGCCTTTTCAAGGCTTGGGCCCTAATAATCCTTAGGAAAACAATAGGGCCTTCGCCTTTTCAAGGCTTGGGCCCTAATAATAAATAATAATCCTTAGGAAAACAATAGGGCCTTCGCCTTTTCAAGGCTTGGGCCCTAATAATAATAATAAATAAATATAGCTGCGAGCAGCGATTACGGGCCCAAGCCGGTGGCACCGCAACCCCGGTGCCTTTAATTACCTAAAGGCACCGGAGTGGCGGTGCCGCCGGCTTTGGCCCTTCATCGCTGCTCGCAGCTATATTTATATGCACACTTTTGCACACCGGGGTGGCGGTGCCACCGGCTTGTTTATATATATATATATATATATATATATATATATATAAACAAGCCGGTGGCACCGCCACCCCGGTGCCTTTAGGGTTACTGTGCGTGACGGGCAATAACGTAACCCCGCTTTGACCTTTGAGAAGATGTGTGCTGTAGAGCTTGCATCAGTGTGGGCTCTGCAAAAGTGTGCATTGAGGGCACATATCAACCACAAAGTATGCGTGAGCAACCTTCTGAAACCTAAAATGAAAAATGAGACACCCTACGGTCTCATGGACTTAATGGAAACATGAAATAAGTACACAAGTTTGAAAGTTATATGAAGTGTGCCAAGACAGAATATTTGCCTGATCTGATTAGAAAAATAGTTTTTGTGTGTGTGTGTGTGTGTGTGAGGCGTGATTGAACAATGTAGACATAAAAACATACTCCGTCCTTTTGTTCATACAGGACATTATTCAAACTACAAAGTGTTTACTTATATTTGTGTACAATCGCAATAAAACACAACATTGTGCTTTTGTCAAACTGTAAACTACAACTGTCACCCAACCAAAATCTCTTACACACACACACACACACACACACACACACACACACAGACACACATAGTTTAAAAGCAAAAAAATCTTTTGGACATTCATCATATTGCATTGGTTTTCATTTCTTGTTCTCGAACAGAGCCCTAATCTGTTTATTTTTTCAGTTACACATTCTTCATTGATTAAAAAAGAAAAATCAAATGTGCTTTTATTTTAGACATAAATAAATAATCTATCATTCAGATGAGAGTAAAGTTAGTGTTAGTTCAAATTTTAAGGAAAACAAAAATATGATCTGAAATATCGCACATTCATTTAAAATTCATTCAGGTTCAATTACCAAACATACAAATCTCAATGTAATTTAAAGCAAACAATACATTTAAAATATATGGGTTGTATGCAATTTTTTTATATATAAAAAGATATATATCCAAAAATACAAAGCCTAAACTTTAACAAGGGTTAAACAATCACTGTAACAGACACAATCACACACACACACACACACACACACACGTCAAATCACTTACATTTTAGATGCAATATTGACTTTTTTTCTGTTTCAGCAGCGAAAATAGTTCGACAAAGATCACAGCAGAACCATCGAGCATCTCACAGCAACGCGTTCTCATTACTGAATGATTCAGCATTTTGAACAAATCGGTTGACTCAAAGATTCAACGACCAATCCATAATCTGTCTCATTCATGAATGACTCAGCCGTTCGAACGAATCGTTTGAACGAATGAATCAATGACTCGCTCATTAAGACGGTCGCCTGGCGACACCTAATGACGGTTTAGTGATATGTTTAAAAGTATCATTCTTTCCAACGATTGTTAATTAACTCATATTTGAAACATAAGCTATATATATATATATATATATATATATATAATATATATATATATATACACACATATATATACACAAAAATAAAATAAACACATTTGAAGCGTGTTTGCTTACTAAATTGTGAGCTGAACGAAAGTTGCAGCAAATATCAGCAACAGGAGTCAAATTTCATTAATCACGAGAGTGAAGAGCTGACTGAAAAGATGATGACGGAATAGGCTATTTTATGTAAAAGCGCCTATTTAAGCGAATCTATCATTATACTCTTTTGTTGTTGTGTTTTCCGTGAAAAATAATAGACTATTGAACTCACAATTCAAGCACGCGCTCTGCACGCGCCACCATGATCAATGTCCGTGTGGACGTCCGCGATCGAACAGTGGAAACATTGGCTACTCCGTCATTTTATTCAAGAAGATCATTCAAACTGCAAAGTGTTTACTAATTTTTGGATACTCGCAATCAAACACAACATTGTGATTTTGTAAAATACATTCAAGAAATCCGCCCCCGAAATGGGGCTTCTTTTAAAATGAAACGAAAATGCTCACAGCTGCACGTCTTGTGGAGACGTCCGTTACTTTCGCTTTCAAGTTAGCGATTTTAAAGCCCCCAGCGGAGTCACGGTGGGAAAATATTCCCATAGTAGCATCAATTGGCCTACCTGATTTTGAACACAAGAGGGCAGTAAAGCACTATGAATGATTTTAATTTTTTTTATTTTTTTGGCTAAACAACCATTCTGGCTGTTTTTAAACTTAAACATAAATCTTAAATTGAAAAAAAGGAAGACAATGGGTTTAGTTCTAATATTAGTATAATTTTATAGAAAAATAAATGGTGTATAATTACATTTTAGAAAGATATGAGACATTTCCTGATTCTTTTTTTGACATAATCCCTCGCCATAGCAAAACCGTTTGAGATATTCAATATCCGTTCACAATTTAGCATCTTTAAAGTATTTTCATCAAGTTGAAAAAGTTTTGTAACTGTAGATGAAACTAACCCCCCCCACACACACACTTTTGTCACAAAAGGTGGCGCTACTGAGCCCCTGCACCACGCCCGTTTCTGAAACTTTGCACATGTCTACTGGCTAATAAATGTGATCTGTCTGTCAAGTTTCATGCAATTTTAAGCAATTTCAGGCATGCTAAGAGTCTCAAAAGCATCCAAAAAGAATATTAAAGTTTGATGCGTTGTCACTGCAACAGTATCTAAGATATCAATAATCCTTTCACAGGTCTACATCTGCCGTGTATTTACATTATACACATCAAGTTTGAAGCAAATCGGGTAAAAATAAGAGGGTGATTTCAAAGTATTTTGAAAGTGACACACTTCCTGCTGCCAGTTGGTGGCGCTATAACTTTGACTCACAATAGTCACATCCATGTGATCGGCCTCTTACAGCGAACACACTGTTGAAGTTTCATCAAGATCAGTTACTGTATGCTGAAGTTATAACACACTTCCTGTTTCACGTTTCTCGCCATAAATTCGTTTCCTCGTCACGGCCAAACCGTTCGAGATATCAAAAATCCCCTGGCAATTTTTCATGCTCAATGTCTTGACTTCATGCTGACCGAGTTTCGTGGCGATTGGTTGAATTCTCTTGGAGGAGTATATCGAATTCCAGGGGCATACGCTTCCAAACAAACCATAATAGCCGACTTCCTGTTGGGCTGGGGTAAAAAGTAAAAGTACAAAGGATATATGAATCGATGAGATCTATATGTGTACCGAGTTTCATATTATTACATTCAAGCGTGTTTGATTTATGGACCAAGTTTTCGGACCCCGTTCCAGGGGGCACTGTCGAGCCCCCCTGCCACGCCCGGGTACCAGCTTCAGCCCGGCCCTGATGGCCACGGGTTCTGACCCGTGTGCAAAGTTTCAAGAGTTTTTGAGCACGTTAAGGGCCCCCAAAGTGCGCTGAGAGTCTCAAAAGTATCCAAAAAGAATATTAAAGTTTGATGCGTTGTCACGGCAACAGCATCTAAGATATCAACAATCCTTTCACAGGTCTAAATCTGGCGTGTGTCTACATTATACACATCAAGTTTGAAGCAAATCGGGTAAAGCCTGTTTGATTTATGGACCAAGTTTTCGGACCCCATTCCAGGGGGCGCTGTCGAGCCCCCCTGCCACGCCCGGGTACCAGCTTCAGCCCGGCCCTGATGGCCGCGGTTTCTGACCCGTGTGCAAAGTTTCAAGAGTTTTTGAGCACGTTAAGGGCCCCAAAAGTGCGCTAAGAATCTCAAAAGTATCCAAAAAGAATATTAAAGTTTGATGCGTTGTCACGGCAACAGCATCTAAGATATCAACAATCCTTTCACAGGTCTACATCTGGCTTGTGTCTACATTATACACATCAAGTTTGAAGCAAATAGGGTAAAGCGTGTTGGATATATGGACCAAATTGTCTGACCCGTTCAAGGGGGCGCTGTCGAGCCCCCCTGCCACGCCCGGGTACCAGCTTCAGCCTGGCCCTGATGGCCGCGGGTTTTGTCCCGTGTGCAAAGTTTCAAGAGTTTTCGAGCACGTTAAGAACCCCAAAAGTGCCCGAAAGCATAAAAAAGCATGAAAAAGCTTAAAAAAAGGAATATTAATGTTTGATGCATTGCCATGGCAACAGTATCTAAGATATCAATAATCCTTTCACAGGTCTACATCTGGCGTGTGTCTACATTATGCACATGAAGTTTGAAGCAAATCGGGTAAAAATAAGAGGGTGATTTAAAAGCATTTTGAAAGTGACACACTTCCTGCTTCCAGTTGGTGGCGCTATAACTTTGACTCACAATAGTCACATCCATGTGATCGGGCTCTTACAACGAACACACTGCTGAAGTTTCATCAAGATTAGTTAATGTATGCAGTAGTTATAACACACTTCCTGTTTCACGTTTCTCGCCATAATTTCGTTTACTCGCCACGGCCAAACCGTTCGAGATATCAAAAATCCCCTGGCAATTTTTCATCCTCAGTGTCTTGACTTCATGCTGACCGAGTTTCGTGCCGTGTGTTTGAATTCTCTAGGAGGAGTATTTCACATTCCATTGCATGTGTTTTCCAAACAACCCTTAATAGCCGACTTCCTGTTGGGCTGGGGTAAAAAGTAAGAGCATGAAGTATATATGAACCGATGAGATCTATATGTGTACTGAGTTTCATATTATTACATGCAAGCGTGTTTGATTTATGGACCAAGTGTTCAAACCCCGTTCCAGGGGGCGCTGTCGAGCCCCCCTGCCACGCCCGGGTACCAGCTTCAGCCCGGCCCTGATGGCCGCGGGTTCTGAGATGTGTGCAAAGTTTCAAGAGTTTTCGAGCACGTTAAGGCCCCCAAAAGTGCCCAAAAGGTAGTAAAATAATAATAATAATAATAATAATAATAAATATAGCTGCGAGCAGCGATTACGGGCCCAAGCCGGTGGCACCGCAACCCCGGTGCCTTTAGTTACCTAAAGGCACCGGAGTGGCGGTGCCGCCGGCTTTGGCCCTTCATCGCTGCTCGCAGCTATATTCATATATATATATATATATATATATATATATATATATATATATATATATATATATATATATATAAACAAGCCGGTGGCACCGCCACCCCCGGTGCCTTTATATATATATATATATATATGTCTACATTGTTCAATCACGCCTCACACACACACACACACTTTTGCAGAGCCCACACCAATGCAAGCTCTATAGCACACATCTTCTCAAAGGTCAAAGCGGAGTTACGATATTGCCCGTCATGCACAGTAACCGTAAAGGCACCGGGGTGGCGGTGCCACCGGCTTGTTTATATATATATATATATCGTATTATTCTAACTTGTAAAAAACTATTAACTTTTGTTAATATTCAACCATTTCACAACTAACTTTTTTCCATAGATCAAACACAACATAATTATATGGTGGACTGAAACAAAAATTATTAATTAAATAAAATTATTGTTTTCCTCTGAAATAGCAAAAGCATCACACACTAGCTGTACCTGCTCTAAATAAAAAAGAGTAATTCAATAAAAATACAAAATCGAACTAAATAAAATAAATTATTACAAAAACAAAATCAAACCAAAGAAAATATATCTTCGAAAAAAAAAGCGAGTGTCATGAGGAAAGGCGCCTCAGGAATCGTCAGGATTAACTCCATGTGTAAGGAATTTTGATTGATTTTATTTGTCACTTGAAAATTATTGTTAAATGTGTGCCTGCATAACTTTAATAAGATTTATTTTCTTTGATTTGATTTTGTTTTATATAATTTATTTATTTCGATTTTGTATTTTTATTTAAATACTATTATTTATTTAGAGCAGGTACAGCTAAGTGTGCGATGCTTTTGCTATTTCAGAGGGAAAAAAACACATTTTATTTCAAAAAGGCTTTTCAATTAAATAAAATGTTCAAGCTTTGTTTTCGTTTTATTATTTTGTTTGTTTTAAGCTTTGTTTAATTTATATTGTTAATCATCTGACACAAAACAAATGCATAAAGTATCATTTTAACTTTTAAAAAACTATTAACATTTGTTAATAGTACATTGCCTGTCTTTTGTTAATAGGACAAAACATAGTTATTATATTTTATAATATTTTATAAATATATAAAATAAACATTTGTAATGAAATCGTTCAAAAAAATGATATTAGCATTGTTTTAAACTTTGAAACTAAAGTAGCGCAATGCCTGGCCACTCCCGCGCCGCCTCCTTTTCACAATCCGAGGGAACCATCTCCGGAATATTAACCTCACTCCTAGAAGTCCAATTCTCATTATTCATGCCTCTTACCTGAGATTGATTGCACACACACACACACACACACACACACACGCACGCACGCACTCACACGCACACACACACACACACACACGTGTCAAGTCACTTACATTTTAGATGCAATATTGACTTTTTTTCTGTTTCAGCAGCGAAAATAGTTCAACAAAGATCACAGCAGAACCATCGAGCATCTCACAGCAACGCGTTCTCATTACTGAATGATTCAGCATTTTGAACAAATCGGTTGACTCAAAGATTCAACGACCAATCCATAATCTGTCTCATTCATGAACGACTCAGCCGTTCGAACGAATCGTTTGAACGAATGAATCAATGACTCGCTCATTAAGACGGTCGCCTGGCGACACCTAATGACGGTTTAGTGATATGTTTAAAAGTATCATTCTTTCCAACGATTGTTAATTAACTCATATTTGAAACATAAGCTATATATATATATATATATATATATATATATATATATATATATATATATATATATATATATATATATATATATATACACACATATATATACACAAAAATAAAATAAACACATTTGAAGCGTGTTTGCTTACTAAATTGTGAGCTGAACGAAAGTTGCAGCAAATATCAGCAACAGGAGTCAAATTTCATTAATCACGAGAGTGAAGAGCTGACTGAAAAGATGATGACGGAATAGGCTATTTTATGTAAAAGCGCCTATTTAAGCGAATCTATCATTATACTCTTTTGTTGTTGTGTTTTCCGTGAAAAATAATAGACTATTGAACTCACAATTCAAGCACGCGCTCTGCACGCGCCACCATTATCAATGTCCGTGTGGACGTCCGCGATCGAACAGTGGAAACATTGGCTACTCCGTCATTTTATTCAAGAAGATCATTCAAACTGCAAAGTGTTTACTTATTTTTGGATACTCGCAATCAAACACAACATTGTGATTTTGTAAAATACATTCAAGAAATCCGCCCCCGAAATGGGGCTTCTTTTAAAATGAAACAAAAATGCTCACAGCTGCACGTCTTGTGGAGACGTCCGTTACTTTCGCTTTCAAGTTAGCGATTTTAAAGCCCCCAGCGGAGTCACGGTGGGAAAATATTCCCATAGTAGCATCAATTGGCCTACCTGATTTTGAACACAAGAGGGCAGTAAAGCACTATGAATGATTTTTTTTTTTTTTTTTTTTTTGGCTAAACAACCATTCTGGCTGTTTTTAAACTTAAACATAAATCTTAAATTGAAAAAAAGGAATACAATGGGTTTACTTCTAATATTAGTATAATTTTATAGAAAAATAAATGGTGTATAATTACATTTTAGAAAGATATGAGACATTTCCTGATTCTTTTTTTGACATAATCCCTCGCCATAGCAAAACCGTTTGAGATATTCAATATCCGTTCACAATTTAGCATCTTTAATGTATTTTCATCAAGTTGAAAAAGTTTTGTAACTGTAGATGAAACTAACCCCCCCCCCCCCCCCCCCCCCACACACACTTTTGTCACAAAAGGTGGCGCTACTGAGCCCCTGCACCACGCCCGTTTCTGAAACTTTGCACATGTCTACTGGCTAATAAATGTGATCTGTCTGTCGAGTTTCATGCAATTTTAAGCAATTTCAGGCATGCTAAGAGTCTCAAAAGCATCCAAAAACAATATTAAAGTTTGATGCGTTGCCATGGCAACAGTATCTAAGACATCAATAATCCTTTCACAGGTCTACATCTGGCGAGTGTCTACATTATACACATCAAGTTTGAAGCAAATCGGGTAAAAATAAGAGGGTGATTTCAAAGCATTTTGAAAGTGACACACTTCCTGCTGCCAGTTGGTGGCGCTATAACTTTGACTCATAATAGTCACATCCATGTGATCGGCCTCTTACAGCGAACACACTGTTGAAGTTTCATCAAGATCAGTTAATGTATGCAGAAGTTATAACACACTTCCTGTTTCCATTATTCGCCATAAATTCGTTTCCTCGCCACGGCCAAATCGTTCGAGATATCAAAAATCCCCTGGCAATTTTTCATCCTCAATGTCTTGACTTCATGCTGACCGAGTTTCGTTGCGATTGGTTGAATTCTCTAGGAGGAGTATATCGAATTCCAGGGGCATACGCTTCCAAACAAACCATTATAGCCGACTTCCTGTTGGGCTGGGGTAAAAAGTAAAAGTACAAAGGATATATGAACCGATGAGATCTATATGTCTACCGAGTTTCATATTATTACATGCAAGCGTGTTTGATTTATGGACCAAGTTTTCGCACCCCGTTCCAGGGGGCGCTGTCGAGCCCCCCTGCCACGCCCGGGTACCATCTTCAGCCCGGCCCTGATGGCCGCGGGTTCTGACCTGTGTGCAAAGTTTCAAGAGTTTTCGTGCACGTTAAGGGCCCCCAAAGTGCGCTGAGAGTCTCAAAAGTATCCAAAAAGAATATTAAAGTTTGATGCGTTGTCACGGCAACAGCATCTAAGATATCAACAATCCTTTCACAGGTCTAAATCTGGCGTGTGTCTACATTATACACATCAAGTTTGAAGCAAATCGGGTAAAGCCTGTTTGATTTATGGACCAAGTTTTCGGACCCCATTCCAGGGGGCGCTGTCGAGCCCCCCTGCCACGCCCGGGTACCAGCTTCAGCCCGGCCCTGATGGCCGCGGTTTCTGACCCGTGTGCAAAGTTTCAAGAGTTTTTGAGCACGTTAAGGGCCCCAAAAGTGCGCTAAGAATCTCAAAAGTATCCAAAAAGAATATTAAAGTTTGATGCGTTGTCACGGCAACAGCATCTAAGATATCAACAATCCTTTCACAGGTCTACATCTGGCTTGTGTCTACATTATACACATCAAGTTTGAAGCAAATAGGGTAAAGCGTGTTGGATATATGGACCAAATTGTCTGACCCGTTCAAGGGGGCGCTGTCGAGCCCCCCTGCCACGCCCGGGTACCAGCTTCAGCCTGGCCCTGATGGCCGCGGGTTTTGTCCCGTGTGCAAAGTTTCAAGAGTTTTCGAGCACGTTAAGAACCCCAAAAGTGCCCGAAAGCATAAAAAAGCATGAAAAAGCTTAAAAAAAGGAATATTAATGTTTGATGCATTGCCATGGCAACAGTATCTAAGATATCAATAATCCTTTCACAGGTCTACATCTGGCGTGTGTCTACATTATGCACATGAAGTTTGAAGCAAATCGGGTAAAAATAAGAGGGTGATTTAAAAGCATTTTGAAAGTGACACACTTCCTGCTTCCAGTTGGTGGCGCTATAACTTTGACTCACAATAGTCACATCCATGTG
This sequence comes from Tiaroga cobitis, assembly GCA_030578255.1. NCBI lineage: Eukaryota > Metazoa > Chordata > Actinopteri > Cypriniformes > Leuciscidae > Tiaroga > Tiaroga cobitis. The sequence continues at coordinate 23,006,036 of CM060607.1, read as the reverse complement.
ATCGGGCTCTTACAACGAACACACTGCTGAAGTTTCATCAAGATTAGTTAATGTATGCAGTAGTTATAACACACTTCCTGTTTCACGTTTCTCGCCATAATTTCGTTTACTCGCCACGGCCAAACCGTTCGAGATATCAAAAATCCCCTGGCAATTTTTCATCCTCAGTGTCTTGACTTCATGCTGACCGAGTTTCGTGCCGTGTGTTTGAATTCTCTAGGAGGAGTATTTCACATTCCATTGCATGTGTTTTCCAAACAACCCTTAATAGCCGACTTCCTGTTGGGCTGGGGTAAAAAGTAAGAGCATGAAGTATATATGAACCGATGAGATCTATATGTGTACTGAGTTTCATATTATTACATGCAAGCGTGTTTGATTTATGGACCAAGTGTTCAAACCCCGTTCCAGGGGGCGCTGTCGAGCCCCCCTGCCACGCCCGGGTACCAGCTTCAGCCCGGCCCTGATGGCCGCGGGTTCTGAGATGTGTGCAAAGTTTCAAGAGTTTTCGAGCACGTTAAGGCCCCCAAAAGTGCCCAAAAGGTAGTAAAATAATAATAATAATAATAAAATATAGCTGCGAGCAGCGATTACGGGCCCAAGCCGGTGGCACCGCAACCCCGGTGCCTTTAGTTACCTAAAGGCACCGGAGTGGCGATGCCGCCGGCTTTGGCCCTTCAGCGCTGCTCGCAGCTATATTCATATATATATATATATATATATATATATATATATATATATATATATATATATATATAAACAAGCCGGTGGCACCGCCACCCCGGTGCCTTTATATATATATATATATATATGTCTACATTGTTCAATCACGCCTCACACACACACACACACTTTTGCAGAGCCCACACCAATGCAAGCTCTATAGCACACATCTTCTCAAAGGTCAAAGCGGAGTTACGATATTGCCCGTCATGCACAGTAACCGTAAAGGCACCGGGGGTGGCGGTGCCACCGGCTTGTTTATATATATATATATATCGTATTATTCTAACTTGTAAAAAACTATTAACTTTTGTTAATATTCAACCATTTCACAACTAACTTTTTTCCATAGATCAAACACAACATAATTATATGGTGGACTGAAACAAAAATTATTAATTAAATAAAATTATTGTTTTCCTCTGAAATAGCAAAAGCATCACACACTAGCTGTACCTGCTCTAAATAAAAAAGAGTAATTCAATAAAAATACAAAATCGAACTAAATAAAATAAATTATTACAAAAACAAAATCAAACCAAAGAAAATATATCTTCGAAAAAAAAAGCGAGTGTCATGAGGAAAGGCGCCTCAGGAATCGTCAGGATTAACTCCATGTGTAAGGAATTTTGATTGATTTTATTTGTCACTTGAAAATTATTGTTAAATGTGTGCCTGCATAACTTTAATAAGATTTATTTTCTTTGATTTGATTTTGTTTTATATAATTTATTTATTTCGATTTTGTATTTTTATTTAAATACTATTATTTATTTAGAGCAGGTACAGCTAAGTGTGCGATGCTTTTGCTATTTCAGAGGGAAAAAAACACATTTTATTTCAAAAAGGCTTTTCAATTAAATAAAATGTTCAAGCTTTGTTTTCGTTTTATTATTTTGTTGGTTTTAAGCTTTGTTTAATTTATATTGTTAATCATCTGACACAAAACAAATGCATAAAGTATCATTTTAACTTTTAAAAAACTATTAACATTTGTTAATAGTACATTGCCTGTCTTTTGTTAATAGGACAAAACATAGTTATTATATTTTATAATATTTTATAAATATATAAAATAAACATTTGTAATGAAATCGTTCAAAAAAATGATATTAGCATTGTTTTAAACTTTGAAACAGAAGTAGCGCAATGCCTGGCCACTCCCGCGCCGCCTCCTTTTCACAATCCGAGGGAACCATCTCCGGAATATTAACCTCACTCCTAGAAGTCCAATTCTCATTATTCATGCCTCTTACCTGGGATTGATTGCACACACACACACACACACACACACACACGCACGCACGCACTCACACGCACACACACACACACACACACACACACGTGTCAAGTCACTTACATTTTAGATGCAATATTGACTGTTCTTCTGTTTCAGCAGCGAAAATAGTTAAACAAAGATCACAGCAGAACCATTGCATCTCACAGCAACGTGTTTTCTCATTACTGAATGATTCAGCATTTTGAACAAATTGGTTGACTCAAAGATTCAATGACCAATCCATAAACATCTGTCTCATTCATGAATGACTCAGTCGTTCAAACGAATCGTTTGAACGAATGAATCAATGACCCGCTCATTAAGACGGTCGCCTGGCGACACCTAGTGACGGTTTAGTGTTATTTGATTATACACTCAAAATATTCCACAACAAATCCTTTAAATTTAATGATATTCAGAACAGAACACAAATAAAAAAATAACTATAATAAAGCCAAAACGAAATAATTTAAAACAAAAGTAAAAGTAAGTGGTGTTAGGCTCACGTAAATCTCTCTTTAGAATCTAAATGTTGCAACATTTGCGATGTATTTGGATGCTAAACTATTCTTTATTACAGGCTTTGTACTTCACTCACGTTCCAATATCGACGGAAAAAATCATCCTCTTCACTTGTGCAAAAATGTGCTTGGAAAAATCACAGTGGAGCGGTGCTTACTGTGAATGATACAAATTGTACTACTGACTATTTCAACATAGCAGTGTAATTTGTATATGTTAGGTTGAATGTTTTATTATTGTGTGTGTGTGTGTGTGTGTGTGTGTTGTGTGTGTGTGTGTGTGTGTGTGTGTGTGTGTGTGTGTGTGTGTGTGTGTGTGTGTCAGTGTGTGTGTGGGGGTCTGGGTGGCTCAGCGCGATTGAACAGTGAAACATACTCCGTCATTTTCTTCATACAGGACATCATTCAAACGTCAAAGTGTTTACTTATATTTGTGTACACTCGCAATTAAACACAACATTGTGTTTTTGTTAAATAAATTAAAGTAATACGTCCCCCGAAATGGCGCTAATTTTAAAATGAAACTAAAATGCTCACGGCTGCACGGGCATTCATAACTCTGCGCGCCCACGGTGAGGGACGAGCAGAACAGAGCGAACGTTGTTTAGTTCATTCCTACTTCCATAGGAATTAATTGAAAAAGCTCACTCTACTCTGCACCTTTATTAATGAATTGTGCAGACGTCCTTATTTTACTTTCGCTTTTTACCTGATTTTGAACACAAGAGGGCAGTATAACACTATGTATGATTTGGAAAAAAATTTTTTTTGACTAAACAACCATTCTGGCTGTTTTTAAACTTAAACATTATTCTCTAATTGCTCTCACCATGCCCGTTTCTGAAACTCTGCACATGTCTACTGTCTAATAAATGTGATGTGTCTGTCGGGTTTCATGCAATTTCAAGTATGTTAAGAGTCTCAAAAGCATCAACAAAGAATAATAAAGTTTGATGCGTTGCCACGGCAACAGTATCTAAGATATCAATAATCCTTTCTCAGGTCTACATCTGCCGTGTGTCTACATTATACACATAAAGTTTGAAGCAAATTGGGTAAAAATAAGAGGGTGATTTCAAAGCCTTTAGGAAGTGACACACTTCCTGCTGCCAGTTGGTGGCGCTATAACTTTGACTCACAATAGTCACATCCATGTGATCGGACTCTTACAGCGAACACACTGCTGAAGTTTCATCAAGATCAGTTAATGTATGCAGAAGTTATAACACACTTCCTGTTTCCTTTATTCGCCATAAATTCGTTTCCTCGCCACAGCCAAACCGTTCGAGATATCAAAAATCCCCTGGCAACTTTTCATCCTCAATGTCTTGACTTCATGCTGACCGAGTTTCGTGGCGATTGGTTGAATTCTCTAGGAGGAGTATATCGAATTCCAGGGGCATACGCTTCCAAACAAACCATAATAGCCGACTTCCTGTTGGGCTGGGGTAAAAAGTAAAAGTACAAAGGATATATGAATCGATGAGATCTATATGTGTACCGAGTTTCATATTATTACATTCAAGCGTGTTTGATTTATGGACCAAGTTTTCGGACCCCGTTCCAGGGGGCACTGTCGAGCCCCCCTGCCACGCCCGGGTACCAGCTTCAGCCCGGCCCTGATGGCCACGGGTTCTGACCCGTGTGCAAAGTTTCAAGAGTTTTTGAGCACGTTAAGGGCCCCCAAAGTGCGCTGAGAGTCTCAAAAGTATCCAAAAAGAATATTAAAGTTTGATGCGTTGTCACGGCAACAGCATCTAAGATATCAACAATCCTTTCACAGGTCTAAATCTGGCGTGTGTCTACATTATACACATCAAGTTTGAAGCAAATCGGGTAAAGCCTGTTTGATTTATGGACCAAGTTTTCGGACCCCATTCCAGGGGGCGCTGTCGAGCCCCCCTGCCACGCCCGGGTACCAGCTTCAGCCCGGCCCTGATGGCCGCGGTTTTTGACCCGTGTGCAAAGTTTCAAGAGTTTTTGAGCACGTTAAGGGCCCCAAAAGTGCGCTAAGAATCTCAAAAGTATCCAAAAAGAATATTAAAGTTTGATGCGTTGTCACGGCAACAGCATCTAAGATATCAACAATCCTTTCACAGGTCTACATCTGGCTTGTGTCTACATTATACACATCAAGTTTGAAGCAAATAGGGTAAAGCGTGTTGGATATATGGACCAAATTGTCTGACCCGTTCAAGGGGGCGCTGTCGAGCCCCCCTGCCACGCCCGGGTACCAGCTTCAGCCTGGCCCTGATGGCCGCGGGTTTTGTCCCGTGTGCAAAGTTTCAAGAGTTTTCGAGCACGTTAAGAACCCCAAAAGTGCCCGAAAGCATAAAAAAGCATGAAAAAGCTTAAAAAAAGGAATATTAATGTTTGATGCATTGCCATGGCAACAGTATCTAAGATATCAATAATCCTTTCACAGGTCTACATCTGGCGTGTGTCTACATTATGCACATGAAGTTTGAAGCAAATCGGGTAAAAATAAGAGGGTGATTTAAAAGCATTTTGAAAGTGACACACTTCCTGCTTCCAGTTGGTGGCGCTATAACTTTGACTCACAATAGTCACATCCATGTGATCGGGCTCTTACAACGAACACACTGCTGAAGTTTCATCAAGATTAGTTAATGTATGCAGTAGTTATAACACACTTCCTGTTTCACGTTTCTCGCCATAATTTCGTTTACTCGCCACGGCCAAACCGTTCGAGATATCAAAAATCCCCTGGCAATTTTTCATCCTCAGTGTCTTGACTTCATGCTGACCGAGTTTCGTGCCGTGTGTTTGAATTCTCTAGGAGGAGTATTTCACATTCCATTGCATGTGTTTTCCAAACAACCCTTAATAGCCGACTTCCTGTTGGGCTGGGGTAAAAAGTAAGAGCATGAAGTATATATGAACCGATGAGATCTATATGTGTACTGAGTTTCATATTATTACATGCAAGCGTGTTTGATTTATGGACCATGTGTTCAAACCCCGTTCCAGGGGGCGCTGTCGAGCCCCCCTGCCACGCCCGGGTACCAGCTTCAGCCCGGCCCTGATGGCCGCGGGTTCTGAGATGTGTGCAAAGTTTCAAGAGTTTTCGAGCACGTTAAGGCCCCCAAAAGTGCCCAAAAGGTAGTAAAATAATAATAATAATAATAAAATATAGCTGCGAGCAGCGATTACGGGCCCAAGCCGGTGGCACCGCAACCCCGGTGCCTTTAGTTACCTAAAGGCACCGGAGTGGCGGTGCCGCCGGCTTTGGCCCTTCATCGCTGCTCGCAGCTATATTCATATATATATATATATATATATATATATATATATATATATATATATATATATAAACAAGCCGGTGGCACCGCCACCCCGGTGCCTTTATATATATATATATATATATGTCTACATTGTTCAATCACGCCTCACACACACACACACACACTTTTGCAGAGCCCACACCAATGCAAGCTCTATAGCACACATCTTCTCAAAGGTCAAAGCGGAGTTACGATATTGCCCGTCATGCACAGTAACCGTAAAGGCACCGGGGTGGCGGTGCCACCGGCTTGTTTATATATATATATATATCGTATTATTCTAACTTGTAAAAAACTATTAACTTTTGTTAATATTCAACCATTTCACAACTAACTTTTTTCCATAGATCAAACACAACATAATTATATGGTGGACTGAAACAAAAATTATTAATTAAATAAAATTATTGTTTTCCTCTGAAATAGCAAAAGCATCACACACTAGCTGTACCTGCTCTAAATAAAAAAGAGTAATTCAATAAAAATACAAAATCGAACTAAATAAAATAAATTATTACAAAAACAAAATCAAACCAAAGAAAATATATCTTCGAAAAAAAAAGCGAGTGTCATGAGGAAAGGCGCCTCAGGAATCGTCAGGATTAACTCCATGTGTAAGGAATTTTGATTGATTTTATTTGTCACTTGAAAATTATTGTTAAATGTGTGCCTGCATAACTTTAATAAGATTTATTTTCTTTGATTTGATTTTGTTTTATATAATTTATTTATTTCGATTTTGTATTTTTATTTAAATACTATTATTTATTTAGAGCAGGTACAGCTAAGTGTGCGATGCTTTTGCTATTTCAGAGGGAAAAAAACACATTTTATTTCAAAAAGGCTTTTCAATTAAATAAAATGTTCAAGCTTTGTTTTCGTTTTATTATTTTGTTTGTTTTAAGCTTTGTTTAATTTATATTGTTAATCATCTGACACAAAACAAATGCATAAAGTATCATTTTAACTTTTAAAAAACTATTAACATTTGTTAATAGTACATTGCCTGTCTTTTGTTAATAGGACAAAACATAGTTATTATATTTTATAATATTTTATAAATATATAAAATAAACATTTGTAATGAAATCGTTCAAAAAAATGATATTAGCATTGTTTTAAACTTTGAAACTAAAGTAGCGCAATGCCTGGCCACTCCCGCGCCGCCTCCTTTTCACAATCCGAGGGAACCATCTCCGGAATATTAACCTCACTCCTAGAAGTCCAATTCTCATTATTCATGCCTCTTACCTGAGATTGATTGCACACACACACACACACACACACACACACGCACGCACGCACTCACACGCACACACACACACACACACACACGTGTCAAGTCACTTACATTTTAGATGCAATATTGACTTTTTTTCTGTTTCAGCAGCGAAAATAGTTCAACAAAGATCACAGCAGAACCATCGAGCATCTCACAGCAACGCGTTCTCATTACTGAATGATTCAGCATTTTGAACAAATCGGTTGACTCAAAGATTCAACGACCAATCCATAATCTGTCTCATTCATGAACGACTCAGCCGTTCGAACGAATCGTTTGAACGAATGAATCAATGACTCGCTCATTAAGACGGTCGCCTGGCGACACCTAATGACGGTTTAGTGATATGTTTAAAAGTATCATTCTTTCCAACGATTGTTAATTAACTCATATTTGAAACATAAGCTATATATATATATATATATATATATATATATATATATATATATATATATATATATATATACACACATATATATACACAAAAATAAAATAAACACATTTGAAGCGTGTTTGCTTACTAAATTGTGAGCTGAACGAAAGTTGCAGCAAATATCAGCAACAGGAGTCAAATTTCATTAATCACGAGAGTGAAGAGCTGACTGAAAAGATGATGACGGAATAGGCTATTTTATGTAAAAGCGCCTATTTAAGCGAATCTATCATTATACTCTTTTGTTGTTGTGTTTTCCGTGAAAAATAATAGACTATTGAACTCACAATTCAAGCACGCGCTCTGCACGCGCCACCATTATCAATGTCCGTGTGGACGTCCGCGATCGAACAGTGGAAACATTGGCTACTCCGTCATTTTATTCAAGAAGATCATTCAAACTGCAAAGTGTTTACTTATTTTTGGATACTCGCAATCAAACACAACATTGTGATTTTGTAAAATACATTCAAGAAATCCGCCCCCGAAATGGGGCTTCTTTTAAAATGAAACAAAAATGCTCACAGCTGCACGTCTTGTGGAGACGTCCGTTACTTTCGCTTTCAAGTTAGCGATTTTAAAGCCCCCAGCGGAGTCACGGTGGGAAAATATTCCCATAGTAGCATCAATTGGCCTACCTGATTTTGAACACAAGAGGGCAGTAAAGCACTATGAATGATTTTTTTTTTTTTTTTTTTTTTGGCTAAACAACCATTCTGGCTGTTTTTAAACTTAAACATAAATCTTAAATTGAAAAAAAGGAATACAATGGGTTTACTTCTAATATTAGTATAATTTTATAGAAAAATAAATGGTGTATAATTACATTTTAGAAAGATATGAGACATTTCCTGATTCTTTTTTTGACATAATCCCTCGCCATAGCAAAACCGTTTGAGATATTCAATATCCGTTCACAATTTAGCATCTTTAATGTATTTTCATCAAGTTGAAAAAGTTTTGTAACTGTAGATGAAACTAACCCCCCCCCCCCCCCCCCCCACACACACTTTTGTCACAAAAGGTGGCGCTACTGAGCCCCTGCACCACGCCCGTTTCTGAAACTTTGCACATGTCTACTGGCTAATAAATGTGATCTGTCTGTCGAGTTTCATGCAATTTTAAGCAATTTCAGGCATGCTAAGAGTCTCAAAAGCATCCAAAAACAATATTAAAGTTTGATGCGTTGCCATGGCAACAGTATCTAAGACATCAATAATCCTTTCACAGGTCTACATCTGGCGAGTGTCTACATTATACACATCAAGTTTGAAGCAAATCGGGTAAAAATAAGAGGGTGATTTCAAAGCATTTTGAAAGTGACACACTTCCTGCTGCCAGTTGGTGGCGCTATAACTTTGACTCATAATAGTCACATCCATGTGATCGGCCTCTTACAGCGAACACACTGTTGAAGTTTCATCAAGATCAGTTAATGTATGCAGAAGTTATAACACACTTCCTGTTTCCATTATTCGCCATAAATTCGTTTCCTCGCCACGGCCAAATCGTTCGAGATATCAAAAATCCCCTGGCAATTTTTCATCCTCAATGTCTTGACTTCATGCTGACCGAGTTTCGTTGCGATTGGTTGAATTCTCTAGGAGGAGTATATCGAATTCCAGGGGCATACGCTTCCAAACAAACCATAATAGCCGACTTCCTGTTGGGCTGGGGTAAAAAGTAAAAGTACAAAGGATATATGAACCGATGAGATCTATATGTCTACCGAGTTTCATATTATTACATGCAAGCGTGTTTGATTTATGGACCAAGTTTTCGCACCCCGTTCCAGGGGGCACTGTCGAGCCCCCCTGCCACGCCCGGGTACCATCTTCAGCCCGGCCCTGATGGCCGCGGGTTCTGACCTGTGTGCAAAGTTTCAAGAGTTTTCGTGCACGTTAAGGGCCCCCAAAGTGCGCTGAGAGTCTCAAAAGTATCCAAAAAGAATATTAAAGTTTGATGCGTTGTCACGGCAACAGCATCTAAGATATCAACAATCCTTTCACAGGTCTACATCTGGCGTGTGTCTACATTATACACATCAAGTTTGAAGCAAATCGGGTAAAGCCTGTTTGATTTATGGACCAAGTTTTCGGACCCCATTCCAGGGGGCGCTGTCGAGCCCCCCTGCCACGCCCGGGTACCAGCTTCAGCCCGGCCCTGATGGCCGCGGTTTCTGACCCGTGTGCAAAGTTTCAAGAGTTTTTGAGCACGTTAAGGGCCCCAAAAGTGCGCTAAGAATCTCAAAAGTATCCAAAAAGAATATTAAAGTTTGATGCGTTGTCACGGCAACAGCATCTAAGATATCAACAATCCTTTCACAGGTCTACATCTGGCTTGTGTCTACATTATACACATCAAGTTTGAAGCAAATAGGGTAAAGCGTGTTGGATATATGGACCAAATTGTCTGACCCGTTCAAGGGGGCGCTGTCGAGCCCCCCTGCCACGCCCGGGTACCAGCTTCAGCCTGGCCCTGATGGCCGCGGGTTTTGTCCCGTGTGCAAAGTTTCAAGAGTTTTCGAGCACGTTAAGAACCCCAAAAGTGCCCGAAAGCATAAAAAAGCATGAAAAAGCTTAAAAAAAGGAATATTAATGTTTGATGCATTGCCATGGCAACAGTATCTAAGATATCAATAATCCTTTCACAGGTCTACATCTGGCGTGTGTCTACATTATGCACATGAAGTTTGAAGCAAATCGGGTAAAAATAAGAGGGTGATTTAAAAGCATTTTGAAAGTGACACACTTCCTGCTTCCAGTTGGTGGCGCTATAACTTTGACTCACAATAGTCACATCCATGTGATCGGGCTCTTACAACGAACACACTGCTGAAGTTTCATCAAGATTAGTTAATGTATGCAGTAGTTATAACACACTTCCTGTTTCACGTTTCTCGCCATAATTTCGTTTACTCGCCACGGCCAAACCGTTCGAGATATCAAAAATCCCCTGGCAATTTTTCATCCTCAGTGTCTTGACTTCATGCTGACCGAGTTTCGTGCCGTGTGTTTGAATTCTCTAGGAGGAGTATTTCACATTCCATTGCATGTGTTTTCCAAACAACCCTTAATAGCCGACTTCCTGTTGGGCTGGGGTAAAAAGTAAGAGCATGAAGTATATATGAACCGATGAGATCTATATGTGTACTGAGTTTCATATTATTACATGCAAGCGTGTTTGATTTATGGACCAAGTGTTCAAACCCCGTTCCAGGGGGCGCTGTCGAGCCCCCCTGCCACGCCCGGGTACCAGCTTCAGCCCGGCCCTGATGGCCGCGGGTTCTGAGATGTGTGCAAAGTTTCAAGAGTTTTCGAGCACGTTAAGGCCCCCAAAAGTGCCCAAAAGGTAGTAAAATAATAATAATAATAATAATAAATATAGCTGCGAGCAGCGATTACGGGCCCAAGCCGGTGGCACCGCAACCCCGGTGCCTTTAATTACCTAAAGGCACCGGAGTGGCGGTGCCGCCGGCTTTGGCCCTTCATCGCTGCTCGCAGCTATATTTATATGCACACTTTTGCACACCGGGGTGGCGGTGCCACCGGCTTGTTTATATATAAACAAGCCGGTGGCACCGCCACCCCGGTGCCTTTAGGGTTACTGTGCGTGACGGGCAATAACGTAACCCCGCTTTGACCTTTGAGAAGATGTGTGCTGTAGAGCTTGCATCAGTGTGGGCTCTGCAAAAGTGTGCATTGAGGGCACATATCAACCACAAAGTATGCGTGAGCAACCTTCTGAAACCTAAAATGAAAAATGAGACACCCTACGGTCTCATGGACTTAATGGAAACATGAAATAAGTACACAAGTTTGAAAGTTATATGAAGTGTGCCAAGACAGAATATTTGCCTGATCTGATTAGAAAAATAGTTTTTGTGTGTGTGTGTGTGTGTGTGAGGCGTGATTGAACAATGTAGACATAAAAACATACTCCGTCCTTTTGTTCATACAGGACATTATTCAAACTACAAAGTGTTTACTTATATTTGTGTACAATCGCAATAAAACACAACATTGTGCTTTTGTCAAACTGTAAACTACAACTGTCACCCAACCAAAATCTCTTACACACACACACACACACACACACACACACACACACACACACACACACACAGACACACATAGTTTAAAAGCAAAAAAATCTTTTGGACATTCATCATATTGCATTGGTTTTCATTTCTTGTTCTCGAACAGAGCCCTAATCTGTTTATTTTTTCAGTTACACATTCTACATTGATTAAAAAAGAAAAATCAAATGTGCTTTTATTTTAGACATAAATAAATAATCTATCATTCAGATGAGAGTAAAGTTAGTGTTAGTTCAAATTTTAAGGAAAACAAAAATATGATCTGAAATATCGCACATTCATTTAAAATTCATTCAGGTTCAATTACCAAACATACAAATCTCAATGTAATTTAAAGCAAACAATACATTTAAAATATATGGGTTGTATGCAATTTTTTTATATATAAAAAGATATATATCCAAAAATACAAAGCCTAAACTTTAACAAGGGTTAAACAATCACTGTAACAGACACAATCACACACACACACACACACACACACACGTCAAATCACTTACATTTTAGATGCAATATTGACTTTTTTTCTGTTTCAGCAGCGAAAATAGTTCGACAAAGATCACAGCAGAACCATCGAGCATCTCACAGCAACGCGTTCTCATTACTGAATGATTCAGCATTTTGAACAAATCGGTTGACTCAAAGATTCAACGACCAATCCATAATCTGTCTCATTCATGAATGACTCAGCCGTTCGAACGAATCGTTTGAACGAATGAATCAATGACTCGCTCATTAAGACGGTCGCCTGGCGACACCTAATGACGGTTTAGTGATATGTTTAAAAGTATCATTCTTTCCAACGATTGTTAATTAACTCATATTTGAAACATAAGCTATATATATATATATATATATAATATATATATATATATATATATATACACACACATATATATACACAAAAATAAAATAAACACATTTGAAGCGTGTTTGCTTACTAAATTGTGAGCTGAACGAAAGTTGCAGCAAATATCAGCAACAGGAGTCAAATTTCATTAATCACGAGAGTGAAGAGCTGACTGAAAAGATTATGACGGAATAGGCTATTTTATGTAAAAGCGCCTATTTAAGCGAATCTATCATTATACTCTTTTGTTGTTGTGTTTTCCGTGAAAAATAATAGACTATTGAACTCACAATTCAAGCACGCGCTCTGCACGCGCCACCATTATCAATGTCCGTGTGGACGTCCGCGATCGAACAGTGGAAACATTGGCTACTCCGTCATTTTATTCAAGAAGATCATTCAAACTGCAAAGTGTTTACTAATTTTTGGATACTCGCAATCAAACACAACATTGTGATTTTGTAAAATACATTCAAGAAATCCGCCCCCGAAATGGGGCTTCTTTTAAAATGAAACGAAAATGCTCACAGCTGCACGTCTTGTGGAGACGTCCGTTACTTTCGCTTTCAAGTTAGCGATTTTAAAGCCCCCAGCGGAGTCACGGTGGGAAAATATTCCCATAGTAGCATCAATTGGCCTACCTGATTTTGAACACAAGAGGGCAGTAAAGCACTATGAATGATTTTATTTTTTTTTATTTTTTTGGCTAAACAACCATTCTGGCTGTTTTTAAACTTAAACATAAATCTTAAATTGAAAAAAAGGAAGACAATGGGTTTAGTTCTAATATTAGTATAATTTTATAGAAAAATAAATGGTGTATAATTACATTTTAGAAAGATATGAGACATTTCCTGATTCTTTTTTTGACATAATCCCTCGCCATAGCAAAACCGTTTGAGATATTCAATATCCGTTCACAATTTAGCATCTTTAAAGTATTTTCATCAAGTTGAAAAAGTTTTGTAACTGTAGATGAAACTAACCCCCCCCACACACACACTTTTGTCACAAAAGGTGGCGCTACTGAGCCCCTGCACCACGCCCGTTTCTGAAACTTTGCACATGTCTACTGGCTAATAAATGTGATCTGTCTGTCAAGTTTCATGCAATTTTAAGCAATTTCAGGCATGCTAAGAGTCTCAAAAGCATCCAAAAAGAATATTAAAGTTTGATGCGTTGTCACGGCAACAGTATCTAAGATATCAATAATCCTTTCACAGGTCTACATCTGGCGTGTGTCTACATTATACACATAAAGTTTGAAGCAAATCGGGTAAAAATAAGAGGGTGATTTAAAAGCATTTTGAAAGTTACACACTTCCTGCTTCCAGTTGGTGGCGCTATAACTTTGACTCACAATAGTCACATCCATGTGATCGGCCTCTTACAGCGAACACACTGCTAAAGTTTCATCAAGATCAGTTACTGTATGCTGAAGTTATAACACACTTCCTGTTTCACGTTTCTCGCCATAAATTCGTTTCCTCGCCACGGCCAAACCGTTCGAGATATCAAAAATCCCCTGGCAATTTTTCATGCTCAATGTCTTGACTTCATGCTGACCGAGTTTCGTGGCGATTGGTTGAATTCTCTAGGAGGAGTATATCGAATTCCAGGGGCATACGCTTCCAAACAAACCATAATAGCCGACTTCCTGTTGGGCTGGGGTAAAAAGTAAAAGTACAAAGGATATATGAATCGATGAGATCTATATGTGTACCGAGTTTCATATTATTACATTCAAGCGTGTTTGATTTATGGACCAAGTTTTCGGACCCCGTTCCAGGGGGCACTGTCGAGCCCCCCTGCCACGCCCGGGTACCAGCTTCAGCCCGGCCCTGATGGCCACGGGTTCTGACCCGTGTGCAAAGTTTCAAGAGTTTTTGAGCACGTTAAGGGCCCCCAAAGTGCGCTGAGAGTCTCAAAAGTATCCAAAAAGAATATTAAAGTTTGATGCGTTGTCACGGCAACAGCATCTAAGATATCAACAATCCTTTCACAGGTCTAAATCTGGCGTGTGTCTACATTATACACATCAAGTTTGAAGCAAATCGGGTAAAGCCTGTTTGATTTATGGACCAAGTTTTCGGACCCCATTCCAGGGGGCGCTGTCGAGCCCCCCTGCCACGCCCGGGTACCAGCTTCAGCCCGGCCCTGATGGCCGCGGTTTCTGACCCGTGTGCAAAGTTTCAAGAGTTTTTGAGCATGTTAAGGGCCCCAAAAGTGCGCTAAGAATCTCAAAAGTATCCAAAAAGAATATTAAAGTTTGATGCGTTGTCACGGCAACAGCATCTAAGATATCAACAATCCTTTCACAGGTCTACATCTGGCTTGTGTCTACATTATACACATCAAGTTTGAAGCAAATAGGGTAAAGCGTGTTGGATATATGGACCAAATTGTCTGACCCGTTCAAGGGGGCGCTGTCGAGCCCCCCTGCCACGCCCGGGTACCAGCTTCAGCCTGGCCCTGATGGCCGCGGGTTTTGTCCCGTGTGCAAAGTTTCAAGAGTTTTCGAGCACGTTAAGAACCCCAAAAGTGCCCGAAAGCATAAAAAAGCATGAAAAAGCTTAAAAAAAGGAATATTAATGTTTGATGCATTGCCATGGCAACAGTATCTAAGATATCAATAATCCTTTCACAGGTCTACATCTGGCGTGTGTCTACATTATGCACATGAAGTTTGAAGCAAATCGGGTAAAAATAAGAGGGTGATTTAAAAGCATTTTGAAAGTGACACACTTCCTGCTTCCAGTTGGTGGCGCTATAACTTTGACTCACAATAGTCACATCCATGTGATCGGGCTCTTACAACGAACACACTGCTGAAGTTTCATCGAGATTAGTTAATGTATGCAGTAGTTATAACACACTTCCTGTTTCACGTTTCTCGCCATAATTTCGTTTACTCGCCACGGCCAAACCGTTCGAGATATCAAAAATCCCCTGGCAATTTTTCATCCTCAGTGTCTTGACTTCATGCTGACCGAGTTTCGTGCCGTGTGTTTGAATTCTCTAGGAGGAGTATTTCACATTCCATTGCATGTGTTTTCCAAACAACCCTTAATAGCCGACTTCCTGTTGGGCTGGGGTAAAAAGTAAGAGCATGAAGTATATATGAACCGATGAGATCTATATGTGTACTGAGTTTCATATTATTACATGCAAGCGTGTTTGATTTATGGACCAAGTGTTCAAACCCCGTTCCAGGGGGCGCTGTCGAGCCCCCCTGCCACGCCCGGGTACCAGCTTCAGCCCGGCCCTGATGGCCGCGGGTTCTGAGATGTGTGCAAAGTTTCAAGAGTTTTCGAGCACGTTAAGGCCCCCAAAAGTGCCCAAAAGGTAGTAAAATAATAATAATAATAAATAATAATCCTTAGGAAAACAATAGGGCCTTCGCCTTTTCAAGGCTTGGGCCCTAATAATAATCCTAAGGAAAACAATAGGGCCTTCGCCTTTTCAAGGCTTGGGCCCTAATAATCCTTAGGAAAACAATAGGGCCTTCGCCTTTTCAAGGCTTGGGCCCTAATAATAAATAATAATCCTTAGGAAAACAATAGGGCCTTCGCCTTTTCAAGGCTTGGGCCCTAATAACGACTTTATTCGACTATTCCTTTTCTTCCTTGTAGGCCTGAAACGAGACTTCAAGAGATTTCCATGACGCATGCACGAGAATTGCGATCTCCTTCAACTACTTCAGTTAAGTTCTCGCGCGTGCGCGTCGTGGAAATCTCTTGAAGTCTCGTTTCAGGCCTACAAGGAAGAAAAGGAATAGTCGAATAAAGTCGTTATTTTTGTTTGTTTTTTCGCACAAAAAGTATTCTAGTCACTTGATAAACTTATAGTTGAGCCACTGTTGCGACATGGAATATTTAAACATTTTCTTTAATGACTTTCTGGGCCGTCAAGTTTCATTCCCTTAGGGAGCCTATGTAGCAGTCATCCACCTCTCAGATTTAATCATAAATATCTTCATTTGTGTTCCGAAGACGAACGAAGGCCTTACGGGGTTGGTACAGCATGGGGGTGAGTAATTAATGACTTAATTTTCATTTTTGGGTGAACTAACCATTTAATAATGCATTTATTAACACACGGAGCAACTATTACTATGTCTAAATAATCTGTATACCTTTTAAAGGGGTGGTATAATGCCCTTTTCACAAGATGTAAAATAAATCTCTTATGTCCCCAGAGTGTGTATGTGAATTTTTGCTCAAAATACCCTGCAGATATTTTAATATAGCATGTTAAGGTTGTCACTTTTTGAGGGGGAGCAAAAACGCACTGTTTCAAGAGCTTGTATGTTAGCAGCTCCGATTACCTCACGCAGACATACACTAAAATGTCAGAAACTGTTCTGCCTTTTATGTTTAAACCGGAGTCAGACAAAGATGGAGATACTCAAGAAGTGACAACACGTAGAATGCAACAGGACGTCTCTGAATGGTTAGTTGATGAATTTATGTTGCTGATTTGGAGTTCTACTGTACGTTTAATTAGCCTATTCTGTCATGGTAATCTATAAAATCACACATATAGGAAAGATGTAAGATGTGCTTTTCTACAACAACTCTTCCTCTTCTCAACATGGACTGCATTCCCGGGGGCGGGGTTTATTTAAATTTTAGGGTTGGTGATGTCACTAACTCATGAGGAATGTTGTGTAGCCGAGCGTTGTAACTTTGCAGATGTTGTTTATGCTCAAACATCAACATTACACACGAACTAGAAAAGTGAAATCATAATCAACCACCCCTTTAATCATTTACTTGCACTTTCTAAATTATCTTATGAACCACTGACAACTCCTAAATAACTAGTCTGTAAATAATGTAATACTTAATTTAGAAATGATAAATTGTTTATTAATAAAGTATGATTTCCATTACACGAGAGTAGATGTTAAAACTTCATGCTGATTTGCACTCTGCTTTCACCAAGATAAGCACCAACTAAGAGACATAGCTTTACAGCAACCTATGCGTCTCCATCCATTTACGCTTTCTTCCATATGGTGATGTGAATTATCCTTCTGTCTGGTGTTAATGGCTGAAGTATATTTCCTGGCGCATCAGCACACACAACGGCTGCGATGCTGGCTCCGGGGATCAACCACAGTGCGGTCTCCCCAGTGGATCATCATGACAACCATCTGGACTGAGTAGGGTACATCTCTGGGGTCTTCAAGTGGGCACCTTCCGTCCTCAGTGTTTTGTCGACTAGCCCAAGACACCCCAAGAGGGCTCGACAGTGATACTGGCGTCCCAGAGTCACCCCCCTCTGTCCCCCATTCAACTCAGCCCAGCTTACTTACCTGTACATCATCTTTCTTTCTATTTTGCTTGAGATCCCTCCTGCTGCTGAGGTTGCTCCTTCCTTGTAGTTCAGTGGCATAAACCCTTGATGTGACCTAACCACAATCTGTAATGCCACAGTCTCACCGCAACCCGACCATACGCTCCAACCCGTTTGACTAAGGCTGTCGAAGCCCCACTGTCATCGTTGAAGCAGGTTCAGTGGCAACGGTTCCGTATGGCATACTAAAGGTGGTTAAAGTGGGATTTGGCAGGTGGGGGAACCCTCAAATTCTGTGTAGTGGCAACAGGGAAAAATGACTCACCGTGGGACAACATATTGAGTACTGGATATAGCAATACTTTTTGGGTCAAGAGTGTCGCTGTGGCACCAAGTATCACTTATTTACTTGATATTTGAATGGTTTTATTTTGGCCCATCTACACTGATGCTGGCTGACCATGTTTAAATTGCTTAACACTGGGACAAAAATTGAGCCCTGGCACTGTAGCCACGCCAGCCCACATTATCATCCCCAGTGAAGAAAGTAAACATAGGCTTAACTGATATTTATGTTTTATGAATCATTTTCTTAAACAAGTTAATTTACTCAAGGCCACCAGGTCAGTATTGCCACCTTCTACAAGCTTTGGAATTTGAAAAGTAATTTTAAATAATACAAATTATAGGCTACAGTTGGTGGAATCGGCAGACGTTCCCTCATGCGCTGTGCAAACGCGTCAAAGCATTCTCAGGTATAAATATGCAGCATTAATGCACGTAGGTGATTTTGAATGAATATTTCATGTCGATACACAATGGTTACATAATGTTAAAACGAATCCTGCTATTGATCTCTTTGTAAGACCCTATAGAACAGTGGCTAGGGAAAACAAATCTCAGGCGAAATATCGAACCTAAAACTAACTTTACCGCGCTCAACCACCGTGAGTGCATTTCACGCAAAACCCCCTCTTCCATGCTGTACTTGCGCAATATCACCAATTTGAAGGACAGCCTTTGCATCTTCCACAGTGTAGCGTCTGGACCAATCAGACACACACAAATTATTCATTATATTTAATGAATAATCCAACAAACTTACTCTCCCATCAAAGTTATATGAAACTTCCCCCACAAATGAAGCCAACACAGGCAGAACCTGGTGTCTGTTACAGGACACCTTAAGACTGAAAAGAGTTTACAATTACAACCCAAAAAAAGGAATGTGGAGAGGGCTGTGACACTCTCTTAATTCTTGCTGAGGAGGAGAAATAAACCCTTTTAATCCTATATATTCTATATATATATAACCATGTGATAAATGTATTAACATGTATCTAATTTTCCATCTCATGATTTTCCTTTTTGGCCTATGTCTTCATTCTCTCTTTTAAACTATTTTGGTCTTAAACATGACTTGCATACTATGGTTAAACAAAATCATATGTGTAGCATGTTTAGTCTCTATAAACTCCAATCTTCTTCCCCCATTTGTTCATTTACATTACATTTTGCTAACTTTATGATGCATTAGTATTATAAGAATCTTGAAGATTCTTTTCGTAAACACCCAATGAAATTAAACATTCAAATGCCCTGCTAGAAAACAAAGGGTCGTAAAAAACTCCCTCCAAAGGGATGGCTTCGTATTGGCTCACACACCTCCAGAGGGTGTGACATCTTCACACTTTAAAAATCACTGATCACAAGATTAGCTCTCTTGTCCTCTTTGTCCTCTTAGCTCTCTTAGTCAAGTCAAGTCAAGTCAAGTCATCCTCATTTATATAGCGCTTTTAACAATGTAGATTGTTTCAAAGTAGCTTTACAGAGAAAAACTTAATATAATTTAAGGTAACAGATATTGGTTATCTTAAATTAGCCTGTTGTGCTCTTAGCATCTGGCTCTCTTACTCTCTTGGTCCTTCCTGAGAGGTCCTAATGTGAAGATGATGCTGAACTAGAAGTCCCTCAAGGACTCCCAAGCTTGCACCAGGCTGCGGCCTTGTCTTTCCATTCACCAAAGATCTTCTGACTTCTGACTGGTTCTCTCTCATCAAGACCACATCAGCAAAGATCAACTGGAGCCTCAACAAATTGCATCAGGACCGTTTAATTCAAATGGGCAAGACATGCAAGTATCAAACTTAGTCTCATTATTTGATACATTAAGTATCCTTACTAGGGCTGGGTACCGAGTTCGGTACTTTTTAGGTACCGACCGAATTGCCTCGATACTACCGAGTATTGAAACATGTCTTGTTTTTCGGTACCAAATTTAGGTACCTAAGTGGTTAATCTCGTCAACGTCAGTGAAACAATAAGCATGCAGCGTGATTGGCTGTGGCGGAAAAACACTAGTTTACGCGGCTGCCCAGAGACGTGGCTCGTCACATGTCAAGTCAAGTCAAGTCAAGTCATCTTCATTTATATAGCGCTTTTAACAATGGATTGTTTCAAAGCAGCTTTACAGAGATAAACATATAATTTAAGGTAACAGATTGTTTTGGCATTATAGCGGTTCTTGAATAATGTTATTT
The DNA here is from genome assembly GCA_030578255.1 of Tiaroga cobitis. Lineage (NCBI taxonomy): Eukaryota > Metazoa > Chordata > Actinopteri > Cypriniformes > Leuciscidae > Tiaroga > Tiaroga cobitis. The sequence goes on along the minus strand of CM060607.1, from coordinate 22,985,703 downwards.
CCAGCTAAAGTTAACTTTGATTGATTCACCTCCGTCGAAATGATCAGACTTTTAAACGCGAACCTGTGATTAACGCTGACGGCGTTCATATGCTCATTCAGAATTGATTCTATAGTTATGTGCTTTTTAAAATATGTGCGCAGGTTTGTAATTCCATACAACCCATGCCTAAACAAACTACTTTTCTTGCCTATAAATTTTGATACAGAATTTTGTTTTATTTTATCACTTCGGGGTACGCGAGCCAGAATTCACAACGCTTCATCTGTAGAGTGGGAAAGGGATCCTCCATAGGGAGAGGATAGTGGACACTTCAGCACTGCATTGTCATCGGGTCCAGGCGGATCTCCTTCGTCAGATCTGGACACAGCCTAGATCCGGCAGGCTGCGGGAAAACCTCGGGATAAACAAAGACACTAATATTAGCGTAGATGCCATTCTTCTTATGATGTAGCGAGTACATCAAGATTTAAGGGAAGTGTTCCCAGTTCCGGCTGACCTAATCTATGCAGCCTAACATTGAATTTATAGAAGTCTATAGTGTGTTATGTGTATGCTAGGTCAAAGAGATGTGTTTTTAGTCTAGCTTTGAACTGACAGAGTGTGTCTGCTTCCCGGACAATGGTAGGAAGACTGTTCCAAAGTTTTGGTGCTAAATAGGAAAAGGATCTACCGCCTGCAGTCGATTTAGATATTCTAGGTATTATCAACTGGCCGGAATTTTGAGATCGCAATAGACGTGAAGGACTATAATACGTTAAGAGCTCGCTCAAGTACTGCGGAGCTAAACCATTTAGTGCTTTGTAGGTAATCAACAATATTTTAAAATTTATACGATGTTTAATAGGGAGCCAATGCAGTGTTGACAGAACCGGGCTAATATGGTCATATTTCCTGGTTCTGGTAAGAACTCGATCTGCGGCGTGTTGAACTAGCTGTAGTTTATTTATTAAGCGTGCAGGGCAACCACCCAGTAGAGCATTACAATGATCTAGCCTTGAGGTCATGAACGCATGGACTAATTGTTCCGCATTTCCCAATGAGAGCATATGGCGTATTTTAGATATATTTTTAAGATGGAAAAATGCAGTTTTACAGATACTAGACACGTGGCTTTCAAAAGAAAGGTTGGTATCAAAGAGCACACCCAGGTTCCTAACCGACGATGAAGACTTGACAGAGCAGCCATCAAGTGTTAGACAGTATTCTGGGTTATTACGTGTGGAAGTTTTTTGTCCAATAATTAGAATCTCTGTCTTTTCAGAATTTAGTAGTAGGAAATTACTAGTCATCCAATTTTTTATATCAGCTATGCATTCCGTTTATTTTGTGAATTGGTAAGTTTCGTTGGGTTTTGAAGAAATATACAGCTGAGTATCATCGGCATAACAGTGAAAGCTAACTCCATGTTTCCTAATGTAAGGACTGTGCTAAAAGGGTGAATCTGAATAACTAAATACATCCTGCTAAAGACCCAAAAAGCCTGGAATGTAAATTTACACACACACACACACTCTCCCTCTCAGGAATGGCCAGAGTCATAAAATGCTTGAAACATTCCATGCCCTCCCCCATCTCTACAAGAGAGAGATAACAGAACTCTAACACACACACACACACACGAACCAACACACACACATAATGGACTTTTACATTACACTCATAAAACGAGCCATTACCAATTGTATACGATATATTCCTGTATGTCTGTGTGTTTCCCAGTCCATGGTAGTCTAGATATGATCTCCTAGCGTATCAGTGAAACTCTTGAGAGTTTATAGTTATGTATTAAGATGTATCTTCGTATTCCAATTATGTGTAAATGTTGTGTTTGGTACCGTTTTAATTATCTCGTTCCAACTTTTTTGGTCAGATACAGAAGATTACAGTAAAATGTATGTTTTCTATGTTTTTACCATCTTGTGGAATGATTCTGACAAATTCTGACTGGTCATAAAAGAGGCGGACACAGCCATCGTTTAACTTTGACAAGACAAAGAGAATTTGGCCGCCAAAAGTTTCGTTGAATGTCATTGGCCAGTTCGCACCTCAGAGGTGTGGACTCCAGTTCCTCTAAAGAGGACTGAACCTCCCTCTGGGCGCGCTTCTTGCTCTCTTGAACTTTCCAGCGCGTCAGAAACATGTAATTCACGCGGATGTCCCCTCAGGGGATCAGATCCTATCCTGGATCTTTTCTTTACTTTCTAGCCTAAGAACTGTTTTCTGTACTCCACTTGTTTCACTTCCACGAAGTGAAATGACCTGAGCCGAACTATTTCCTTTGGTAACGTGACCTAAAAGACTTCCGACCGCTGTTCAAAGACTCGCGCCGCATCACGTGACTCCACGGAACCAAGGATTCAGCTCACGCACGCAGCTAAACCATGCGGGCCGCACGCGCACGGAGAACAAAAGATCTGCCGTCCAAAACGCGGCTAGACCATGCAGGCCGCTCAAGGAATGCAACAACACATGAGAGAACCCTTCCACATGCAAGTAAATTTGGGTTACCCTGTTTTCAGAGCATTAAGAATGTGTTTTCGTGTTGTTTCAGGAAAGTTGACTGTCTAGGTGAACGTAACCCTCTCTCTCTCTCTCTCTCCCTCTTACTCGCTCTCAAGCGTGTAATTTATTCATACCTCTATCTCACACACTTTCTCGTTCATTGATGTCTTATTGTGTTGTTTATGTCTTTTTTGTTTGTAAATATATATATATATATATATTACTGTACCGTAGTAAATATATAAGTAGACATGCCTTTATTAAATCCATTATATTCATTTTGATTGATTTACTGTCTCTTTGCTGAATTTCAAGTCTCTTAAGTGCCAAAGATTTTATGCTACAAGCTTACTAAAATTAAATATACCTTAAAGAGTATGTGTTTATAGGGCGGGAAACCCAATTCTTCTGGCCAGAGAATTGAGTTTCCTGAAATCCTATAAAGTAAGGTGATATTGTGGACCCCACAAATATTATCCTGACAATTGAGCTAATTCATTTTACCTGTTTTGTGAAACGTGGTCCGTGTAATTAATTGCAATCAACTTGTGGTTAATTTCAAGGATTCACATGCATGCATGCAGGTAACATGACAGATCCTCCCTTATCGGGAGATTTATTAACATGTAAGACTGATCTAATCCAAACCTGTATGAATAATTATTAATTACCAGTTATTAATTATGATATGCAAATTCCCCACGGATTAGATCCGCCCTCGAGTCTTTACATAATTGGTGGAGAAAATGCTAGGCACACTTTAAACTTGTTTTTGAGCAAAAATCAGTTTTCAATCTATGTCTATATTGTGATTTAATATTGTACGCGCGCCTCGGGTGAGTGAACGCAATGCGAACTCACCGGCTGACTGGAGAGGCACAAAGCCAGTCCATGTCAGCGGAGCACATTACAAACTGCTAAATTCGCCTAAACGTTTTAGTCGTTGTAATTGCTAAAATGAATTGCAGTTCGTAATACTGATATTCACGGTTAAAGTATTGAATGTAAACTGTAGTTCGTAACAAAAGAGATATTACCTCTGTAAAGACGTTTACATGTTAATATATTTTCTTTTGATCAGCCTGTTTTCAAAACGAGAATCTTTTGAGCAGAGCGAGAGAGGATCTGAATACAGCGATGCTCCTGTATTCAACCTAAAAGGCCTGATATTATAGTCATTAGACTAACAAAAACTCCTGGTTTCAACTTTGATGTAGCTAACCAAATGTTAAACCAGAACACTTCAATCATTAAAGTGCTAAATGATGAATGTATTGGGAGTTAAACCACAGACGTAAATTCCTGTTGGTATAGTTACACGTAAATGCAGTGAAATAATCCTGCCGCGTGAACCCGTGAGAAATATAGCACCAAAAAAATCCAAAACCTAAAAACATTTTAATCATAAAATGCTAAATGATAAATGTATTAGGAGTTAAACCACAGACGTAAATTCCTGTTGGTATAGTTACACGTAAATGCAGTGAAATAATCCTGCCTCGTGAACCCGTGAGAAATATAGCACCGGAAAATCCAAAACCTAAAAACATTTTAATCATAAAATGATAAATGTATTGGGAATTAAACCACAGACGTAAATTCCTGTTGGTATAGTTACACGTAAATGCAGTGAAATAATCCTGCCTCGTGAACCCGTGAGAAATATAGCACCGAAAAATCCAAAACCTAAAAATATTTTAATCATAAGTGCTGATAAATGTTATTTGGATCCGAAACGACAGACGAATAATTCCTGTTTTCTTTTGCACAGCGCTGCGAAAAAGAAAAGAAAGGAAAAATCCTGCCAAACGTGCTTGTGAAATATAGCACTAAAAATCCGCCGAGATTTAAATTTTATGTTGTGATTTGTGCAGTACGTCTGCACGCGTTCAGATTTGAATCACATTTGGAAGCAGGCTGGTTGTTATTCTGCTGACAAACACTAGAGGACAGCCTTTAAGTGTTTGACAGTCTCAAATTACCACCACGCCCTGACTTCATCCTGCATGCACGCAATAGCGCCATCGCGTGGACATTATTAGTAGGTCATTCTTTTCTCAAATTCTCTCTTCCAGCCATTTCATGTTTCCCAGTGAATTGTGAAATTGTGCGGTCTAACTTCAATATATATGTGCACTGACAGCTCTGCTTGTGCTAAATATTATTGGATGTTAGATTCTCCTGCCTCTGACTGTTTGCACTTATTTTGAATTTGATTCAAACAAGATTTGAATTAAAATTTAAGTTAAGTCTCAGCTCAGTCACTGATACCCACTTAAGAGGGAACGCACCACCTTGTGGCATCCCCTGCTAAGTCGGTTTATCACTTCCTTCCTGCTTTCATTCTGTTTTGAAGTGGTCAATTTCCAGTTGGTTTTATTTGATGTGCTATCACTGATACCTTACAGGAATCGTGATTATCATCGGATTTAATTCTGATCTTTAACTCGTCTTACACTTATTCAAATTTGGTTTGAAATATAAAATTTCTAATTTAAATTTGAATTAAGTTTCTCATTTATTTTTTTTTCCCTTTCTTCCCTTTCTCATTCTTCGTACTGATACTTTATCACGACTGTATCCTTACTATCTTAGGTAGGGGAGAGCGGGGGCGAAAGTACCATTTTTCAGAAAAACATCATTTTAAAAGATGATGGTTTAGACAGAGACATAATTTTGCTGTGGTCAGTCACTCACAAGTGTGGTCTATCAATACCAGGTGGAATTTTGTAAAAATGTAGAACAACTTCAGTATAATTTCACTTTGAACTTAAGACTGCTCATGTTACTTTCGACCCCATCAGTTGGGACGAAAGTAACACACAGGTGGGTCAAAAGTAACACAACAATATACAAGCTAGATTTTTTGTGTTACTCTTGTTTTATTTAGTTTTTTTTTTAGCCTAAATATACCTGAGTATGACCTTGTTAACATGTAACTGCAAACATATTTTGGCCTTTATCTTTGAAAAAATTGTTAATTTACATTTTTTTATTTTTTATTTCAGTTTCATCAAATGTTTTAAAAGTAACCCAACAGTACAAACTTGAATTGTTTAGAATATTTTTTTATTGTCAATCGATTTTATAAAATGTTTTTTTTTTTCAACATGAAAAATATGACAATTAAAATAAATTAGCATAATATAAATTCTCAACATAATGTAACAATAGTTATGTTTCCATCCAGCTGTTTTTATGCATACATTTAAAATGTGCATAAAAAACATCTGGATAGAAACCCTGCAAATTCATAGGTGGAGGTGTTAAAGCTATAAGGTATGGCTAAAGCCTAAATGTGACTAGGGTAAATGGAAACAGATTGAGTGGAAAAAAAAATGGTGACACAGAAATCAGCTGATTTAAATGTGACTTAATCTTTAAAAGCCCCCTCAGAAACATCTGCCATATTCTGTTGGTATAATATGACATAAACATGTTTTAATAAATGCTGCAACACACAGAAAGTCACCACAGTAGCAGAGGGACAAAAGAAACACTTGTTTTCCCTATAGCGGGACAAAAGTAACAAGTGTTACTTTCGTCCCGACAGGAACTCCTGACATTTAAACCCGATTTACTTTTATACTGAAAAACTCTGACCAAGCAAACTTCAGGATGTGTTACAGCACTAAATAACCTATAGATTGATCATTACTGTGTGACACATGAAACGAAAAACACAACTTGTAATTAAAAAAAATGACCGCTTCAGTAATTTACTTATCATACTCGAAAACTGCTTTCCGGACCTAACCGCGGGGAACGATGATGAAATCACGTGATATTTAGCAGCTCGGTCACTGGCTGCATGCCGAAAGTGCTGTCATAGCTTGAAACGCAAATGTAGTCAGGGCTCAGAGAAAATCACTTTGTTACTTTCGTCCCGTGTTACTTTCGCCCCGGTTCTCCCCTACTATCTTATGCTAATTAACATCTCTTTATTAAGCTTAATTGAATGAATTTAAACTAAGTTGTCTTGTTACCAGGGTGACCACTGAAAGGAGGTACACTCCCTTGTGGCACAAACCTGCCACTACAGCTTACCTCCTCTTGTGTCATCCTGCTTTACTTATCAATACTTCTTCTTTTGGGGTTAGGTTATTCTGATAAATTAACATCATTGTCATAATTCCCTTTAGTTTTGACCATTATTTAGTAAAGCCTTTGCTTTTATTTTCTACATACATAAATACTCAATTTGGTTTAAACAAAGAAAGCCTTAATTCACTTTAAGTTTCACTTGTTCTTCACCCTGTTTTGTACTTATAGGTAGAACACTCTCTTGTGCTATGGTGGTTTGACAGGCCTCCCTGGTTGGTTTCCAGCGAACGGGGTCATCTGACCGGCGTTACCGGCGCTCGCCGTGCGTGAGTCTCGGACCTGTTCTGTCTCTTTCCATTGGTGCGGCACGCAACACGACTCAGCAATTTGGCACTCCAAAGAAAAGTCCACCACGCTAGTCGACACAAGTCAAGTTGTGTGAGCGCGCACCTTGGTATAGATAAACAGAAGGGCCCGGGGACACTGCGGTCGAGTGTTTGGGGACGACGGAAAGATTGACCACAATGCCTGCTCCAACCAGAGATGACCTCAATTCACCCCAGGCAAGCTAAAAATATGGTAAAACCCATTCATTTAGTATAGGCCACAGAATATTAGATATTCCCCTGGTCATTTAAGTGTTTGGCCCCTCTCCTCTTCTCTAAGCCACACATAGCAGGCTCAGGCCTCCTTATCCCCCGTAACACTTCCCATGTTATTATTTACTCCATTTCATTACAGACCTATTCATTTTTATTGTTGCATGTTACTTCAAACTTTGCTATCTTGCCACTGCTCTTTTCTGTTGTGCTCTGTTCCTTTCAGTTCACCTAGAAGACAGAACCTATCTGAGACAACAAGGAACGCTGAATAATAGTTCGACAAACCAAGCCGTTAGCATCAACAGGTGACCCCTAAGCTACCGCCCTGTTAAATTTTATTCGGGCCCATGCTGACCTACCTAAATTGTCCCACCGACTGATTTAACTGTCTGCATCAGTTAACCAAAATTTTCATACACGGCATAGCCCGTATTATAGCTCGTTAAACGTAGAACGAAATTGCACTGGTCTCTCTGCGTGTGTTGTGTTCCTCTCGCCCACAGTGAAGCCAGTATGTTCCAGTCCTACAGTCCCACAATCCGCTGGGACAACCTCGACACATGGCTGACGGCCATGACGGCTAACTTCCTGCCCGAGGACGCTAGTGACTCAGAGCCCCGAGCCAAGAGCATCACAGACGTGGACAAGCTGATGGCGCACAAACCAAGCCAAAGCTCCCACGACAAAGACCGGTCAGACACGTCAACCTCACTTGCCAGCTCATCGCACAAGCACGTCTCCACGAAAGGAGCCGCATCGCCCTGGAGCACGAAGTTGCAACGCTAAGGATGCAAGCCGATGATGACAACGACCCCGAGCTACAGAAGGAAGTGGAAAGACTTCAAACTGCCCTGCCTGATCTTCATCTGCACATAGCCCGAAGAGAGCAGTCAGAGAAAAGAACCAGAGAGGAACTCGACGAGAAACTCCGACAAAAGTGAAGCCCCTTGCAAAGAGCAGAGACTGAACTTAAAGAGACTCAAAAGCCTTTCCAGGAGAGGCCTGCCACTAACCACGGCATGGCTCCCAAAAGACTTAACAAGCTAAAAGAAGCTTACACCAAGCAAAAGACTATGTCCTAAAAGACTTTGAATAACCCCACAATCTACTCTGTCTCTGAACAATACTCAGAGCTGCCTCTAGAGGGCACTCCACAACACCATAGCCCTGTGTACAGAGTGTCAAGACCGTTCCAGGCCAACAGAGGCCAGCACTACTGCGATGGTGCTCATCCAAGATACCAGAGCGAGCGCTTTGACAGATTCCGGAACCTGCAACAACCACCTGACCAGCCAAAAGGTGGAGCCACAGAGGAAACCGACCAATGGCCCAGAAAGAGCCGAGCCCCAGCGACCAGACCATCAAGCCCAGACAGCCCAGAGCGGAACCCCTCTCGACATGCCACTGATAAGCACAAGTCTGAGCACACACCAGATAAAAACAGTGCCGCCACGTCTGAGACAGCCGAGACCCTGAAGTCGCTGAAAAGCTTCTTCACAAAAGACTTTCCAAAAATTCAAGAGGTACGAGCCTTACATCCTATGTCTGAGCGTAATGCCTACAGCAGCACACAGCCACCACAGCTGACAGCTGCACAGCCTGAGCGAGACAGCACAGTTTCCTACAGCTGGGTCCGAAACCCCAAAAGACCTGATCAAAAGGGGGGGTGGGCCCGGAAACTCTACCTACCCATCACTCTAGACAATGAGGTGAGCCTTGAAACCCTGGTAGACACCGGCTCAGACCTCACTCTAATGTCAGCTCAACTCTTTGAAAGACTCAATGCTAAAGCTGTTGAATGCTAATGTGCAGTCGTACAGCCAGAACGACCTCCGGCTCGAACAGAGAGCTCCCACTTACCTGACAATTGGTCTGTTGAGGCCTACCCACCCGGTGCACATCTCACAAATGGATATGTACCCCTTTCTGATGGGCAAAGACCTGCTAGAATGCTCTGAGCTTTGATTAGACTTCAAACCCCTGACCGTCTGGGCCCAAGTTCAAGAACCCCGCCCCTCCAGTCACACAGGTCACCAAAGCCAGACTCTAAGGTCACAGAGTTCCCAGGAACTCCAGCAGCCATCCAGGAATACACAGCCTCAGCACCAAGTCAAGGTTCAAGTTCGCGACCCTGCACCTTCCAGCTCGCCAAAGACCACGCAATGGCCACTCAACGATGCGTGACCTAATGCAGAAGGCCTCCTCACAAAGAATTCCTAAAACCCCACTGACTTTGAACAGCAAAACCAGAAGACACTGCACAAACACAGTGCAAGACTCTGCTAAAAAGGTCCCTGATCAGCATAGGACATAGAACTTTTAAGAGTAGATGAAAATGTGTGCTCAAAGAGACACAAGACTCTGTAATAGGAAAAATTAGAACTTTACTGAGTTAAAGACAATCTCGAATAGACGTGTAAGCCTCACCTGCCAAAAGACTATGCACGACTCTTTTAAAAACAAACATTTGCGACATGCTGGTTGAAATGACACTGCTAAACATTAGTTTCCATGACGATGAAGAGTTACAAGAAACACTAGCTCCAAATAGAGCATACGTCCCCTTTAACGCCAGAGTGTAGGAAAACTACCCCAGTTTTAAACTACTGTTAACCTACAGGCGTGCTTTTGGTCGTTGCGATCCAACCAGAACACAACGTGCAATACGCATTTTTGATCGCTGACTTGTCTAAATGCAGATAGAACGATAGCTGGAATTGACATCTCTACTTTAAGTAAAATAGTCTGGGATTTCCAACTAAACTTAGCATGTTCGGCAGTAAAGCATAAGTCTGTTTGACGAAGAAACCCCATCTCAGCAGCTTGTAAACTGTACCGATATCTATTCTGCTTTACTTAAAAGAAATCCAAATTGTAATATGACTAAACCTGTGTCTAACAAAGAAAGCTCAGGAAAAAGTTATATCTAGGTAGACCTGGGTGATGCTCCCCTTTCTACAAATGTAAAGGCCTTACAAATTATTGTTAGATTGATGTAATTCACCTAAATTTTAGCTGCATCTACAAGCACAGAGCTACCTAGCGATCAAAACAAGTCACTCGCCGAAAAGTCAGCATGTATGCACGAGAGGGACATAACTATATATGCTTAGACAAGCTTGACTTCCAGCAATTCTATTTCTTTACTCGGTAAACAAATAGATTAAGTTGCGTAAAATAAAGAGAACAGTTCCACGAGTAGAATTAGCAAATGCCAAAACACATCTGCATTTTACTTAATGTAACACCAAGTTCTGGAAGGTCTTAAAATATAAGTGCCTCCTGTTAACCCGTTTAAACATGCTTAATTCATGTAAAATGTACAGACATTTTTCAGGGACTGTTGAATTGTCTGACATGCTCTGGTTCCCATGACAACAACCTGTCACAGGAAGTGCTAAATTGTGATGTCACTTTGTAAACAAACCAGCCTAGGAAGCTAAGCTAACCTAACCTAGCGTCCATCCAGCTTACGCTAAGTTAAATAATAACTTCTACAGTTAGCAGTTAGCATCATCTACTTGAACCCTTAATCACCGCTTGTGTTCACACAATGCAAAGTATTCTAGAATACTTTCCTTAACACCAGTTAGGGTTTCTAATTATTCACTTTCCGTGTTTGCAATTCCTCTTAGCTAAAGTTTACCTTCCCTAGTTCAGGCATAGTCCTTACTAACCGTCGGAGGATAACTTCGCAGATGACCTGTTAATTAAACTTTAACTACATGTAAACTGTGCAGCTAGAGAAGAATTCATATAGCAATAGGGATTTTCATCGGCAGGTGACTAACCCTTTGATGGGACACACACAGTGTGGTCTGGAACACGCAATCGCCGTAACCCATGAAGTGTTAACCCAGGCAAATCCAAGGTTTAGTCATTAAGGCCACTGATTATTCTCGCCTTAAGATCATTCCTGTTGTTTTGATCACTTTATTTCTTTTCGCTTTTAATTAAATTTTTTTTTTTGCTCTTCGTTAATTCTTTAATTTCTTTGACTTTGATAATAATAGCACTCAGCTATTCCCTTGGCTATTCGGTCATCTATATGATTTACTTTTATTTCCTCTCTTATTCAAATGTGGTTCCAGTTCCCATAGGGCCCAGAACGGAAGCAGAGACACCTTTACTTGTGATTGTGTTTATTTTCAACAAGCGCACTCATTTTTGTGACCCTGAAACACAAGTATTTCAACAATTTACTAGGGCACAACTATAGTCCAGAGAATTGATAATAAGCATTATTCGAATAGGAAAGCTGTTTTTTTCCCCCCTATCATTCACTTAGTCAAGCCGTAGTGACCCACTAGTTAAGTCCACAGAAATAATTTAGTCATAAGAACCATCTTAAGACAATTATTTCATCTCGGCTATCCCCTTTTCAGGACATACTCTCGGAACCACATATAGTCTTGGCCTCCTAACATCCACAGCAAAGATAAGATACAAGACACACTTCACTAGCTAGCTACACTTGAACACCTAGCTTATGCTACATACCTAGTGAACCAATTAAACCGTAGTTCTGAACTTGTAGGGTCATGCATTAGGCTCTCACCACAAGTATGACATAAGTCACAGAGCCCCTGCTTAACCTGACCTTAACCTTCCAGCTTACCAAAGGCTATGACAAACCAATGGACACTGTGAGAAACCACCTCTCATACCCCTCCAACCACCCACGAACGCCGTCTGCACCCACCGACAACCGGTGCCCCAGACAACCAACGTGAACCAGCACATGCTGCGTGCACAGGACAACATTCAGCATTCTGCACCTGATGCCACCACTGCGCCACAGCTTGTGGTGCCACAGTGCAAAAGGGGGGTCATGCCAATGTATGCCCATGACGCACCATTTGCTGCACACCGCAGCACCAGAGACACTTGCAAGACACCGAAGCAAGTGACATACCGGCGTCCTCAAAGCAAAAAGACTGTCCTAGCCAGCCAAGGACGACACTCGCTGAAATTTTTCCTCCCTTTCTCTTTCTCTCTCCCTTTCACTTTTACCAGGTTGCTGCGGCGCCTCCAGCCAACCAGAGGGCAACCGCAATCGGACATCTCACCAGGTCTGGCACCAGGACTCCTTCTCTGCCGGACATGCACTCAGAAAGTGAATGTGCCACCTGATCCTCACAACGCCTACAGAACACACTACCCCAGCGTAACAACACAATACAGCTGGGTAGGTGGCGATGGACAAAGGATTCCCGCACTCACGCTGAGACCGAGGTTGAACACATGCTCCAGCAACTTGAGAAAATGACTGTCACTATAGCGGAGCCAGGTGGCCACAACCACCGCCGCACTGCCGTCAGAACTCTGTTTAACACTTGTATGTCCAGCATGAATGCAGCAAACCTCGCCAACGTGGGACGGCATGTAGCCGAAATTCAGACTGAGATTCCACAGATAAAAGAGCAACTCACAACAGAGTGCATCCCTGCAGACCATCGACAAGACACTGAAGGGAACTGTGGTAACTTTCAACACTCACAGCGTTGAACCCCATGCACTCCAACACTCACTCCATGAAACAGCTGTTTACTGTCTTCCAGAATGACTTTGCTCAAACTCAGCTGGTAACAGCCCTGATGACAAACCTGCTGCGGCGGGTGAACTCCTCCATCGACAGCCTCGCCATGGGTAGAATTCCACCGCACCTGATACCCTTAAGCCTCGTGAAAACCGTGCTGGCGTCCGCCATCACCACGCCAACTGACTCTTTACAAATACACCTTTCCTACTCTCTGGGTAGTGCCATCCCTCTCTGCTTCGACTACAAGCAGAGAAGGGGGGGGGCTTTCTCCTGAACTTGCCCATCATAGAGTCAAGCCGAATCTACCGGCTCAAGAACATTGTCAAGGTCAGATTTTGAAAAGTAACATTCACATCAAGATCCACACGCCGGATGGGGTTGACTGCAACGACAGCAACACAAAGCCGTCCTAAGCTCCGAACCCGTACGTGTGCACATTGACCAAAGAAAGTCACTATCTCTGCCCTAACAAGCCTTTCCTCAGAGACAACCCTGACGGAATCTGCGGGCTGCAGATCAGCGACACCCGCTGCCCTGCCGAAGCCAAGCCACGCACTCAAGGCATCAAGACCCAAGCAGAGAGTGTCAGTGACAGGCGGCTCGCTAACACTCCTGTGAATCCAAGCACCGAAAAGTGCCATCCTTCACCTTGACAACCTGGCATGGTACCATCTTCCATGCAAAGAGTACAAATTAAACTGGAAATCCCATCCTTCTCCGGGAACCACACTTTCACCCTAACTCCAGAACGGGAGTTGTGGTTTGCGAAAGGGGGGTGGTCCCAGCAAATTGACATTTATCCTATCGACACAGCCCTCCAAGCGTTGTCTCAACTGCCCGCCTTAAACTGCCTCACCTACTGTCCAATCCTGGACTGCGGCCGATCCTACGCTGGGTAACTCTATCAGACACACCCTGACACTGGGCTTGACCTTCATCCTATACAGGAGACTCAACGAGATACCAACATCTTCAGCCAAGCTCAAGAAAGGTTTCGGACGAAACCCGCAAAAAGGGGGTGCCAAGTCAGAGACCAGGCCAGAGGCAGCTTCGAACCTCAAAGAGCTGAATCCTCAGCCCTAATAACCACCTGCTGCATGAGTCATGATTCACCTGCCATCCGTCCATTGTGATGATTGTTGTCCGATTAAGTCCACACAGGGACTTCATCAGACAAAAAGGGGGACTGTAAGGACTGTGCTAAAAGGGTGAATCTGAATAACTAAATACATCCTGCTAAAGACCCAAAAAGCCTGGAATGTAAATTTACACACACACACACTCTCCCTCTCAGGAATGGCCAGAGTCATAAAATGCTTGAAACATTCCATGCCCTCCCCCATCTCTACAAGAGAGAGATAACAGAACTCTAACACACACACACACACGAACCAACACACACACATAATGGACTTTTACATTACACTCATAAAACGAGCCATTACCAATTGTATACGATATATTCCTGTATGTCTGTGTGTTTCCCAGTCCATGGTAGTCTAGATATGATCTCCTAGCGTATCAGTGAAACTCTTGAGAGTTTATAGTTATGTATTAAGATGTATCTTCGTATTCCAATTATGTGTAAATGTTGTGTTTGGTACCGTTTTAATTATCTCGTTCCAACTTTTTTGGTCAGATACAGAAGATTACAGTAAAATGTATGTTTTCTATGTTTTTACCATCTTGTGGAATGATTCTGACAAATTCTGACTGGTCATAAAAGAGGCGGACACAGCCATCGTTTAACTTTGACAAGACAAAGAGAATTTGGCCGCCAAAAGTTTCGTTGAATGTCATTGGCCAGTTCGCACCTCAGAGGTGTGGACTCCAGTTCCTCTAAAGAGGACTGAACCTCCCTCTGGGCGCGCTTCTTGCTCTCTTGAACTTTCCAGCGCGTCAGAAACATGTAATTCACGCGGATGTCCCCTCAGGGGATCAGATCCTATCCTGGATCTTTTCTTTACTTTCTAGCCTAAGAACTGTTTTCTGTACTCCACTTGTTTCACTTCCACGAAGTGAAATGACCTGAGCCGAACTATTTCCTTTGGTAACGTGACCTAAAAGACTTCCGACCGCTGTTCAAAGACTCGCGCCGCATCACGTGACTCCACGGAACCAAGGATTCAGCTCACGCACGCAGCTAAACCATGCGGGCCGCACGCGCACGGAGAACAAAAGATCTGCCGTCCAAAACGCGGCTAGACCATGCAGGCCGCTCAAGGAACGCAACAACACATGAGAGAACCCTTCCACATGCAAGTAAATTTGGGTTACCCTGTTTTCAGAGCATTAAGAATGTGTTTTCGTGTTGTTTCAGGAAAGTTGACTGTCTAGGTGAACGTAACCCTCTCTCTCTCTCTCTCTCCCTCTTACTCGCTCTCAAGCGTGTAATTTATTCATACCTCTATCTCACACACTTTCTCGTTCATTGATGTCTTATTGTGTTGTTTATGTCTTTTTTGTTTGTAAATATATATATATATATATATATTACTGTACCGTAGTAAATATATAAGTAGACATGCCTTTATTAAATCCATTATATTCATTTTGATTGATTTACTGTCTCTTTGCTGAATTTCAAGTCTCTTAAGTGCCAAAGATTTTATGCTACAAGCTTACTAAAATTAAATATACCTTAAAGAGTATGTGTTTATAGGGCGGGAAACCCAATTCTTCTGGCCAGAGAATTGAGTTTCCTGAAATCCTATAAAGTAAGGTGATATTGTGGACCCCACAAATATTATCCTGACAATTGAGCTAATTCATTTTACCTGTTTTGTGAAACGTGGTCCGTGTAATTAATTGCAATCAACTTGTGGTTAATTTCAAGGATTCACATGCATGCATGCAGGTAACATGACAGATCCTCCCTTATCGGGAGATTTATTAACATGTAAGACTGATCTAATCCAAACCTGTATGAATAATTATTAATTACCAATTATTAATTATGATATGCAAATTCCCCACAGATTAGATCCGCCCTTGAGTCTTTACACTAATGATATCTCCTAATGGTAGCATGTACAGAGTGAACAGCAGCGGTCCTAGTACTGAGCCTTGTGGTACGCCATACTGAACTTGTGATCGATAAGACATCTCTTCATTTACTGCTACAAACTGATAACGGTCAGTTAAGTATGATTTAAACCATGCTAGTGCAATTCCACTAATGCCCACATAGTTTTCTAGTCTATTTAAAAGAATGTTGTGGTCAATTGTGTCAAATGCAGCACTAAGATCGAGTAACACTAATAGAGAGATACAACCACGATCGGATGATAAGAGCAAATCATTTGTGACTAATGAGAGCGGTCTCAGTACTATGGTACGGTCTAAATCCGGACTGAAAATCCTCGCAGATACCATTTCTTTCTAGAAAGGAACACAGTTGTGAAGATACTGCTTTTTCTAATATCTTTGACAGAAAAGGCAGATTCGAGATCGGCCTGTAATTGACTAATTCTGTAGGATCAAGTTGTGGTTTTTTAACAAGCGGTTTTATCATAGCCAGTTTAAAGGTTTTTGGTACGTATCCTAGAGACAAAGATGAATTAATGATATTAAGAAGAGGATATATGACCTCTGGAAACATATCTTTCAGTAGCTTAGTCGGTATAGGATCTAACATACAAGTTGTCGATTTAGATGAATTAACGAGTTTGCTGAATTCTTCCTCTCCTATAGCAACAAATGAATCAAATTTTTCCTCAGGGAGACTACAATGCACTCCCTGATGCGATACTGTGGTAGACGGTTGCATAGTTATAATTTTGTCCCTGATATTATCAATCTTATAAGTGAAGAAGTTCATAAAGTCATCACTGCTGTGTTTCTTGGACACTTCTGAGCTTGAAGCTTTCTTTTTCGTTAGTTTAGCCACTGTTTCAAATAAATACCTTGGATTATGTTTATTTTCTTCTAATAGGTTTGAAAAATAAGCAGATCTAGCAGCTTTTAAAGCCTCTCTGTAAGCAATCGAGCTCTCTTTCCACGAAATCCGAAATACCTCTAGTTTAGTTTTCTTCCAGTTGCGCTCCATTTTTCTGGCTGCTCTCTTAAGGGCCCGGGTGTGCTCGCTGTACCACGGCGTTGGGCTATTTTCTTTAATCTTCTTTAAGCGCAACGGAGCAACTGCATCTAAAGTGCTGGAAAAGAGAGAGTTAAACGTTTCTGTTGCAATATCAAGTTCTTCTAAGCTATCCGGGATGCTGAGATGATGAAACTGATTAGGAAGATTATTGATAAAGCAATCTTTAGTGGCAGAAGTTGTAGGTCTAACGTATTTATAACACGGAGTCAGCTTTGCAGCCTTGGCTAAATGTAATTTACATGAGACTAGATAATGATCTGAGATGTCATCGCTCTGCTGCAGAATTTCAACGGCATCAACATCTATTCCATGTGATAATATTAGATCTAGAGTATGATTACGACAATGAGTAGGTCCTGACACGTGTTGTCTAACTCCAATTGAGTTTACAATGTCTTTAAATGCCAATCCCAATGCATCTTTTTCATTATCTACATGTATATTAAAATCACCAACAATTAGTACTTTATCTGCAGCCAATACTAATTCTGATAGAAAGTCCGCAAATTCTTTGATAAAATCTTTATGGTGCCCCGGTGGCCTGTATACAGTAGCCAGCATAATTCTCAAATGTGATTTATCGTTTACACTATATATTTTTACATTAAGCACCAATACTTCAAAAGAAGTATATTTAAAGCTAGATTTCTTAGTGGTTTTGAAAATATTACTATAAATTACAGCAACACCTCCCCCTTTGCCTTTCAGACGAGGTTCATGTTTATAACTGTAATCTTGTGGGGTTGACTCATTTAAAATAATGTAATCGTTTGGTTTTAGCCAGGTTTCTGTCAAACACAGCATATCAAGATTATAATCTGAAATCATATCATTAACTATGAGAGATTTTGAAGTAAGGGATCGAATATTCAGCAACCCAAGCTTTATCATTTGCTCATCTGTATTATATCTGTTTTTTATTTGTTGAACATCAATTAAATTTTTAACCTGACGTTTTTTGGATTTCCAAATTCGGGGAACAGACACAGTCTCTATATGATGACATCTAGGTGAAAGAGACTCTATGTGATGGGATTTATCTGACCTTGGTGACGTGAGGCCGCTAGCAGACGGTCGGTTTAGCCAGTCTGTCTGCTTCCTGACCTGAGCCCCAGATTGTCATGTTTTATCTCTAAGACTATGAGCCAAATTGCTAGAGAGAAGAGCAGCACCAGCCCAGGAGGGATGGATACCATCTCTTTTCAACAGATCAGGCTTGCCCCAAAAACTTTTCCAATTGTCTATGAATTTTATATTATTCTGCGGACACCACTTCGACAGCCAACCGTTCAGTGAGGCCAATCGGCTAACTATCTCATCACTCCTGCGTACAGGAAGGGGGCCAGAGTACATTACAGTGCCTGACATCGTACTTGCGAGTTCACACACCTCTTTAATATTAATTTTGGTGATCTCCGACTGGCGGAGTCGAACATCATTAGTGCCGACATGAATAATGATCTTAGAGAATTTACGATTAGCATTAGCCAGCACTTTTAAATTTGCTTTGATGTCAGGCGCTCTAGCTCCCGGCAAACATGTGACTATGGTGGCTGGTGTCTCTATTTTCACGTTCCGTGTGATCGAATCACCAATTACCAGGGCACAATCAACAGAATTCTCAGTGGGTGTTTCACTGAGTGGGGCAAATCGGTTTGTTATGGGAATCGGAACGGAAGAGTGGTTCTTTGATCCGCGACTAGAACGATCTCTCACGGTCACCCATCTGCCCTGCTGCACGGGCTCTACTTCAGCCGGAACCGAATCATGTAAAGAGTTCACTATGCTACAGCCTCAACAACATGTGAGGCTGTAGTGTGTGTGTGTGTGTGTGTGTGTGTGTGTAAGCATCCCAACCCAGATAGATAGAAAATATGTAGAAATGATCCAAAGTGTACCTATGTGCCAGACTCGATGCCAGAAGCACGCGATGCAATATTTTCGACATTTGCTGCCAAGACTGGTAACACGGTAAATCTGATAAGGCACTTAGAAGCAGAAAACACTTGAGAGTAGAAAGTTTATCCGTCTTCAACTGCAAGAACTGGAGCGCGTCACAAATGAACCGAAACTCAGCGTATAGGATACTTGCCTCACAGACATGTGAGATAGGCCTATAGACGGTCAAAATATGTCTACTTTTAAACTAAACAATAGGAAATAAATAGTTTGATTACCTAATCCATATAGGCGCGCACATTCACTACTGCAGGAATGACGAGTCAGCATCGCCATAATCATCTTTGCAGCCAAGGCAAGGCAAGGCAAGGCAAGGCAAGGCAAGGCAAGGCAAGGCAAGGCAAGTTTATTTATATAGCACATTTCATACACAATGGTAATTCAAAGTGCTTTACATAGAAGAAATAAAAAAATCTAAAGAAATAACAATAATTAAAACAGTTTAGAATAAAGAAATTAAAATAATCAAAACAAATAAGAATAATTAAAACACATAGTAAACACTTGTTCATTAATAAACAATTAAAATATCTCCTTGCTATTGTTTCCCGACACATCCATAATCATTAGGCTGCTTTTGCCAGTGCTTTACGGCAAGCTTCATATGTGCTGAGCGTGAGGCATATATCCCCCCCAGTGATCTGTTATCAGAGATGACAGTGTAATGGATTTCAATTCATTTTCATTCAGTTTCATTGTTAAACAATGCATTAAGTTAAGGCAGAAACCATGAGCTCATTGAAGTAAAGAATACATGTTGTTAAATTAGGAAACAGAAAACTTTAGCATTGGTGCTTTTTTACATACTCAAAATATGAGTGTAAAAAAGTCAACAAACTGAAAAAAATAATGCTATAACTTCTTGCTTTCCTGTATTCTGCTTCAGCTCTCTTTCCCTTGGTCAACTGTATGCATGTATATAGGTGTATGTTAGAGTAGTTTAAATGTTTAGTCTAGTTAATAAAATCTTGACCATGTCACACGTAAAGTTGTCTGTGTCTCAAGCTCATATCTGGAGTCACTAATCATAGATCTTGACTAGTTGCTCTTAGTAGTACTTATTAAGAAAGACATTTCCCATGCCCCGGAAATGTACATTTCTATGAATCAATTAATAACCAATATTGAGTGTTCACGGGATGAACCGAGTAATTGGTTGTAATGTTAATGTAGCTACATCAAGTTAACCTGATTAACCGATCCAAATATTCATAATCAATTATAACAAGTTATGATTGATTATTAATATTTCATAGAGCTAATTTGCTACAACAGATTTCTTTGCTGACCACTTTCTTCCAGTTTTTAACACAGGTGCTGCCTCCCTTACACATTTGTTGCGTGACACTACTAAGCTAATTTCCAGTCTGACCTTGGCGCACAACTCCTTGGTTAAAATAGAGTTGTACTAGTAACGGAAATGCCGCCGATACCCATATAAATTCTGGCATCGGTATCGGCGAGTACTTCTACCCATGTACCGATCCGATACCATTTTCTTAAACAATAACTAGTTATGCACGCTAGCTTTGCTTAACGCTGCAAATCGGAGATCAATTCTTCTTCGCTGCTCTAAACAGTGGTTGCTTGTGGCAACACAGGAAGTTGTGCTGTTGCCACAAGCAACCACTGTTTAGAGCAGCGAAGAAGAAAGCGTGTGCTAGCAGTATGTCCGCTGTTTGCCAGTATTTAAGACTGGACCAACCAGCCAGTAGAACGGCGACATGTCTCATATGCCATACTGAAATTTCGAGGGGTGGCACAAGATTAGCAGCTTCAACACTTAATAAAGCATTTGAAGACGCGTCACCCCGCAGAACACGATGGCAAACAGAGTATGAGCCGTGCCAGAATCAACAATCTCTGGAAGCTTCATTCAAACGAAGAAAAAAGTTTTCAAAAGACAGCCAACAAGCGATAAATATAACCGACAGATTGTTTTTTTTTTTCTACAAATTTAACGACTATATTTAACAAAATTGTTTCTGGACTTTAAGTTATAAAGAGGTTATTTTCTTATATTATTCATATATCATTTTTTAGATTCCTAGATTTATTTGTTGCACTTTTTATACAGTTATATTGTAAATCTAAAAGAACTTTTTCAGTTTAAAGTATTAGATGTGTGGCTGCATTTTAATTATTTTTTTTTCACTTAAGAAAAATAAATAATACATTGCTGTGAAAAGTATGTCAGATAATAAAAATACTCTGGTTCACAGTAGGCCCTATGTATTTGTTCATGTTTTATAAAGGGATAAGTCTGAAGCACACCATAAAATAATTTTATCAATTCATACAGGGCTAGTATGAATTGCAGCTGTATAGACACACACCCAGGTATCGGATCAGTACTCGGTATCAGCCGATACCCTGAATCCAGGTATCTTAATCGGTATCGGGAAGGGAAAAAGGGTATCGGAACATCTCTAGGTTAAAGCGGAGACTGGTAGCTGCAATATTCCTTTACTATAAAGTCCCACTCTGCTGAGACAGCATGGAACTCCCAACCATTTCCTGATGTATGAACTTATTAAAGCGTCCAGCTTCTCTACTGTTGTCAAAGAAACCTTGTACACAGTCAGTGGCCACAGCAATCTCGGCAGTAGACCAAACTGAAAGCACCAGAGTTTTAGTTTGCCTGGTAGAGGACAGCTGTTTATGCTCTTCAACCCTTCCACTGCTTGTCGTCTAACTTCTCCCACTCGAACTGTGTCCTTTAGATCTCCCAAGACTCTTCACTGGCTTCTCAGACACTGTTGGTATTGCCTCACCATTAATGAAGAATGTTTTATCTACTACTTTGCCTTTAATTATAGAGATGCTCCTTGATTTAGAGGGTTTAAATTGCAATTATGCCCATTCAGTGTTATCGGTTAATTTACCCAATAACCGATTAGTGCAGGTTACTGTTGTAGTCATGGTTGTCATGTCATCCATGTATGCTCTGGTTGGTGGTAGTCACATCCCAGAAGCCAAGCTCTCTACCCATTTGGATGCCCTAATGATTACTTCCATTGCCATGGTAAAAGCCAGTGGAGAAATGGTGCATCCCACCATTATTCCAACCTAGACATTGCCATGTAGTGCTGAATTCTGAAGTTGAAAAACTAAATTGCAAATCTGAAAAGTTGGCTTTCACTAAATTGGTTTTTGTCATCGGTACACTGAAAAAAGTAAGTGCTGCCCAAAGAACATGAGCTTCTTTGGGCACCACTTACTTTTTACATGGCACTTTGCATTAGCCAAATCCAGGAATGTCACATGGCGCTCCTTCCTCTCCTTTTTAGCTGATTGAATTTGTTGCCAGATAACATTGATGTGTTCTAAGCATCCTGGGAAACCTGGAATGCCCGCTTTTTGTATTGAAGTGTCCATGAAGCAGTTCTTTAATAGGTAGGTTGACAATCTCTGAGCAATAATGCTGAAGAAAATCTTGCCTTCAAAGTTTAATAGTGAAATAGGACGAAACTGACTGATGCTTGTAGCATCTTTTCCTTTAGGTATAAAGACACCACCTGCTCGGCGCCATGCGATAGTTACAACCTGTTTTTCCCATGCCACTTTCATCAATTTCCACAGAATTCGTAGAACTCCTGAAGCACTCTTGTACACTCTGTACGGAACTCCATTAGGCCCTGGAGATGATGAAGCCCTTGCCTTTCTCACAGCCTGCTCTACCTCTTTCCACTTAGGTGCACAGACCTCCATTTGGTATTCTGGTGGATTGACAAGTGGGATGTCTGACGGAATTGACATAGGCTCATGCCTTTTTACATCTGTGTTTCCTCCAAATATCTCTCTAGCTCAACCTTAGATGCTTTTAATATGCCATTCTTCTCACTGGTGAATAACTTCTTTACGAATTTGAATGGGTCTTTATAAAAAGCTCTTGCACGCTCCTTCTTTTGCATATATTTGCAAAATTGTATTTTGAAAATACAATTATTAAGCACATTATACTGTATGCTTATAAATCAAGAAAGCATTTATAGCTGTACTTATAAACTGCTACTAATGTATATTTATGCTGGGACAATGCTTTAAAAATTATGAATTAACTATTTACTAATGCTTCACTAATGATTCAAAGAATGCAGTTATTATAAAGTGTTACACACTTTCTGATCTTAATGTTAATTGCAACATTTAATGACAGATTATTAAATTAAAAAGTTGTATTATTTAATAGACCTGAGCTAACATGAAATAACAATGATCAGTTGTATGTTTTAAACTAATTAGTAACAAAGAATAACTACTGTAACAAATGTAGCTATTGCTTGTTCTTAATAGTTAATGGATTAACAAACGTTAACTAATGAGACCTTACTGTGAAGTGTTAATATTGTTCTTTATTATTCTTTTGCACTTGAATCAGTTTGAAATATTTGAATACTTTATAATTTTTTGTGTGTATTGCTTTACTGTTTTTAAATGTAATTCAGTGTTCTTTTTGTTATAAGAAAAAGTGATATACCGTACTAAAACCTGTCATAGTATGGCAACACTTTTTTTTGTCTACTTATTTCAAAATCGTGATTATACCGTATATATTATAGGTCAAATTCATAAAAAAAAGCAATACAAATAATTGGGTCATGGCTTAATGTCCATGGGGAAATGTGGGTCCCATGGCCAAACCAGTGGCCAAAACCAAACTGCTGGTATAAGGGACATTCTCAGATACAGCCATGTGTTAGTGACTGTTTGAAGTCTTGTTTGTTGTATTTTCCATTTGTAAATATTGGGGGGAAAAACAGCATGGTCAATTATTTGTAATTTTTCTCATAATAATAATATATAATTATATATAAAATTTACCGATTTAACCAATAAAAGTAAGTGTTGTGGCAAAAATTCTCAGACAAACATCACTGCGTAAGAGACACTCAGAGTCAAATTATATAAAATAGAAGTATTTATTCTTGCAAGAATAGGAGCAGTCTAATACACAGTTGTTACCCTGTGCAGAAGAGTGACACACCCCCAGACAGACTGAACTAGCTTTTATCTTAGTTTCAAGGCCTTCTTCCCCCCAGAGCCTTCCTCCCAGTAGTTTTCCATAGACGTCACTAGTTGGCCCACTAAGCTCCCCTGCACCAAATGGCCTTCTGACATCTAGGTCAGAGGTCCTTGTTCGTCTGTTCTCTGGAGTGTCTCCCTCTTCTGCCTCCCCAGGTACATAAACAGAATCCTCTCACTACAAGTGAGAGACACACATGTGACATTCTTTGAATCATCTATATTTTACTAAAGATCAATGAATATCATTAAAATTGCCACTACAACTCCTCACTTTTTATCATTCTGATTACCCATAATCACAATAATAAACAATAAGACAAATTTTAAGTCATATCATCACACTTATACTTTTCATCTTTTTTGCATAAATGATCACTCTCCTTGAACCTGTGAAGAAAAGTTTAGAATGAAGAAGCATAAGGCTGTTTTTGTGGGGGAAAGGCCCCGTAATATTTTAGCAAGCAAGTAAACATTTCACTGCGTCGGGCTAAGCGAGAAATCTCTGTTCCTGCGCTCCTGTAAACAGACCCTCAGTCACGACAGTAAGGAAAAGGTAGTTATAACATAGCAAGGAAACAACCAGATAAAAGTAAAATAAAAAATCCCTCAGTTTCAAACCCTATCTTTGTACGCCATCTCGTAACACGGATGACTGCTGCTTTTAACCCCCTTTAAATCTTTGCCCTTAATCTTTCTCAGAAAATAAACAAATAGAAGAAAAACAAACAGAACATACATTTAACACATATCTCACTGTAGCTCCCACTACCTGTATCGTCACATAATTTTGTTCATCCTTGGGATTGACTGTCATTTTCACCAATTGAACAGACAGCATGTTTCCACCTGTCACTGTAATCATATTCACCCATGAATAACAAAATTATTAGAATAACAATCCTAACTCCTATCATTAAGCCTTTTCCATTAATCTACGCCCATCTCCATATTTCACCTCGGTTTTCCTAACCATATTGGTCACTTCTAATTCAATTTAGTAAGCTCTATTTAATGCCATATTTAACAAAATCTAACCAGAGAAGTCTTATAATTTTTTTCCCATTCCTCTAACCAATGCAGTTGTTCAATATTAACTCTAATATTTCCATTACGGACACAATCAATATATTTTCTACATTTACAATCAAATCAATACCTTTAATTCAAACATGCTGTGGTTCTACTTAATAAGCTTCAACAATTATCCCTATAATTTACATTAATTAATAGATCTTCTCTTCCCAAAAACATTTTCCTTAAATATTTCCTAATGAATAAGTAACCAATCAAATCTTTTGATCTACTGTATATCAATACTAAGCCCTATTTTGATTTAATCAAATCAAATCCTCAAAATAATCACAAAACCACCATTAGTCGGTTCACATCCTCCTCCAGGCGTGTTGATAATCTCGTTCGCCCCATGGACTATGGGATGGTTGTGGCCTGTTGGTGTTGTCTAAGGTGAGAGGCTTGGACCCAGGTGTCTGATCCTTATAAGGTTTTCCCTTAAATCACGACCGCACCCCCACTGGAGTGAACCATTTCTTGCCTGCTTTCACCTGTGAATGGAGACCTTAAGTATTTTGTTAGTGACCGCTTGTCTAGCCGCTCGTCCCCTTTTGGTGTGACCTGTGGAATCAACCTGAAACATTATCACCGGATAATTTCTCGCTCACTTAATAGCACTCAGGATCCTTTTCCCCTGAAAAACAATATTTATACATTTGGAACAGAATCAGTTCTGTTTTCTGCAACCCATCCTGACATTCTGTAAAAGGAAAATTTAAGTTATGCGCTGCGCAGGTGTGACACCTTTCTGCTACAAAAACAATCCAGGCCAGGATAGTTAGTCAAATTCATCCATAGCCATCATTTTATAGGGGACATTCTCCCCTGTATCCAAAAGTCTGCATGCTCTGTAAAGAAAAACAAATGTCGAGGTTATTTTCAGATAGTAAAATACGTAGTTTCTTTTGTCTGCTGTGCTGCCACGGCCTTCGCTGCTGCATCTGCCCTAGCGTTTCCTGTTGAAACAGTCCTGCAAATACATGTACAGACAGCAAATTTTGTTTGGGACCCAAGTAAACCATATTTGGCAATTGTTATACCATCTCCCTCTTGATGCACGACACAACTCGAGCATCAATTTAAACTAATTTGATTTGCCATCAACACCAACCCAAACGGCGTCCTTCAGCCAAATTTTGCCCAGACATCCTTCTCTGCCTCTGAAACAAAAATATTACATTCTTCACTTAAAGCCCAATCTCATCTTCTTATCGAAGTATTTGACGGGCAACGTCCCTGAGTCTCACAGCGAATCTTGCTTTTCAGGCCTGTTGTTTGGTCTCTCAAGTCAGTCATCTACAAACATTTCTAAAGTCATCAATTTTCAGGTCAGGTCGTGCTGTACAGACTTGGTCAATGTCAGTCAATCATTTCTCCCCCTTTGTTCACAATTATCATAAATGTTAAGGGCTCTCTTGATACTTCGAAATTGACTTAGCCAATATGTCATTTTGTTGTTGCCATCAAATCTACAACATTTTCATTTATCTCAGCCCATGCCAGATGGTGATCTACAACTACACAATTCCAATTTACACAAATACTTAAACTGATCCAGAACATAATTCAAATCGACATCCTGCATGACAAAAGTATTACTACCAGACAGAGCTTGATGTCCAATCAACTTAAAGCTCGTCCCATGTTCTGTATTGTCTTTTCAACCGTTCCACTCAGAATTATCGGCTTCTTTAAAATTTGTCATTTGCCTTAACCCATCTGTAATGATAAAACTGTTCTGTTCTAATTTCAATACTGTTCTAATATTAGTACCCCAAACTAATACATACAAGACATAAAGTGCTGTCACCATCACACACACACTCATACTAGACACACATATGTTAACTGCTCATTCTCAATGTTTGCCCTTTCCTTATATCATCGTTAAAAGGATTTAAATTTTAAATAAGATTTTAAACTTCACATATTTTCTGTAGCTTTTCCCTAATTTTACATGGTCTCTTAACCACTTTCAAAGCATGTCTTGTTCATTATTCATTAGATTTTTAGACAAGTCAGCTGGGTTGTTTTGGATTCATTATCATTATTTTTCTTCAGCTTGCTCTAGCAGGCCGATAACAGAAAGACAGACACAGTAACCATTCCTTCCTCCAGCTCAAGCAGTCTCTCTCACTATAAATCCATTTCTTATACAAAATGTAATATTAAATTCATTACAATAACATTTGACCATCCACCTTTGTTATCCAGACTTAAATCTACAAAGCTGTCTTCATCTTTAGTCACCACCATGTCTAACGACCTTCAGGAGTTAGAATTATGTTATAAACTTCTATACATTTTCCTTGCCCATAAGGCAACCGACATCAAAAAGTTTTATTACTGTCTCCACAACAATTAATAATGGCAATCCCCCTTACGGTCTCAGCTGGCTCTTGAAAGCCCATTGCCATTAGCTCTTTGTCTATAATTTTCTTCTCAGGGTGTTGTCCCCCTGGTATAGTTGCAGACACTTGTCACAATGAAAACAAGCCATACAACTAATGCGGTTTCTTCTGGTGAGTGGTATAGAGGAGCTTTGCATCATGGGGAAGACTGGCGTGACTCGTCATAGCTTCATCTCCCCCTAACGGTATAAGGACGCTGCTGGCCTCACAGCTCCTGCTCAACTCTCCTACCTGTCTCACATAAAACACCCCCATTCAGGAAATGCCCAGTGACTTTACGTGAGCCCTCTGGCTTGGGTTGCCCCCTGTCTGGCCAAAGAAGGTCTTACCCGTCATCGAGGTGGTCACTCGTGCCCACTGGTGACCGCTTTTTTCCCATCACAGAATCTTTGACCGTTTTCTTCAACAAAATCTGTTGTTCTCTGGAGCTTAGGAAAGGCACGTTCAAGAGTCACCAGAGCCATTCTCATTGCCTAATAGTGTTCACACAGGGAGACAGGTCAATAACAACAGTATTTAATCTTAAATCCATTATTTTATCTTAAAAGCAGAAACCTAGCTGCTTAGACTATACTCAGCGAATTTGGATCATCCGTACGTTCAGTGAACTTTACCTGTAGACGGAGCCATCGGTCCTGAATGGTGGAGACTAAATGAGACAAAGAAGTTACTGGTCCTAAAATAAAATAAAATGTCTTCAAGTTCTGCATTATTATTTTAAAGACTTCTTTAAAGTCATTCAGTTTTACATTTACAATTACAAATTGCCCTTTATGGCAATTGTTTCTTTAAACATCTATGTGTCTATGATTCTTCAACTGAAACTGTGCTTTACTACAAATAGCTTATCACAGATAACAGCTTTGAGCTGACATTGAATGAGAGAGACTCTGAGACATTCAGGACTGGCACACTGCACTCTCATAAACTTCTAACATCAAACTTTTATCTACCATCCTATAGCTCTATCCCAGCTTAAGGCATATTTGCCAGAAATTACATGTGTTTCCAAATAAACATAATTTTTATAGTTGTCTTTATTTAGACATTACAAATTTCCACTCAGATTGAGTCTCTGTTGCACTGGCAGTTTCAGCCACAGTACACATCAGATCCAGATAAGCAAACTGTTTCATTACAGCCAATAATAAACTTATCTTTTGAAAGCAAAACATCAGCTTCTAGTTCTTTCATGGTCAACTTTTCAAGCTGTTTGTTTAATCAGCATTCAGCAACTGTTAATCCAGTATTGCTTCTGCTTACTTGATCTTAAATAATTATTCGTTTCACATTTCTCAATCAGCATTTTAGTTGTCAAGTTCTCAATTACGTTAACTTTGACAAGGCTAGCACTCTCTGCTTGATACATCTTTTGCAATTATTATAAATCATTCGTGAGATTAGTCTCTCTCCTTAATCTAAACCCTTTCTAAAATGTTTAATTAAAACACAATCATCCTGTTAGTTACTTTGATATATTTTGCAACTCACATTTGTTGGAGTCATTAATTTACATCAACCTGTATTCATCAATTCACTATTATAGATCTTTTCTTTCTTATAGGATTCACTTTAAGACTTCAATCCTTTGACCTTGTTTTTATCTCTTATTTCTCAGACGAAAAATGTTACTGTCGTCATTTAAACACTGATCTACTTTCAAACCCACATTATTATCAGAAATGTGTCACTATCACATTTTCAAAACCCCTTCACTCTCTGTCATCTGGTGGGTTTGTTTCAGCCTCAGCTTCAGCATCAGACACCTGTCCTTGACTATAGTTTGATCACTGTCAGCTTGCAAACGGCTCCAACTTACTGCACACTCTTGAAGCAGTGTGCGTCCCATTTCAGGAATGTAAACAGGGCCACTGATAAGCAGTCCCCTGTATTCTTTTACAGTCCACCATTCGCGGATTTAATCACAATAGCCAAATCATACTCTTCATCATTATTATAGGCGGAACATAATTTTATGAGCAGCACAGAAAATGCTCAAAATATTCGAATTTGTTTTCTGTCTTTACACATTTCTCCCAGCTTATCTTTTACAAAACATCATCTGCAAATCTCTTCAAAGTGAGATCTTCTGAGCAGAGCTGTTTACAGCATTTGCTCTCTTCTGTCTCACTATTTATTTATTTATTTATTTTCCCGGACTGTTCCGTTACTCTTCATAAAGTGTAACAATTTGTACATCATTATTTTCATTACAACTGGTTTGAAGCCTTTTCCCTTCCATCACATGGTTAGTCTGCAGATTCAACTTAATATTATCATTATTGTCTCAGTCTTATCTCTACTGTTTCTCCAAAGCAGATTATATTACTCAGTCTGTAAATTACACAGACAACCATTATAGCTACTTGCTTCAATACCCTTATTTTCTTAAACATTAATAAAATAAAGCAGATATATCATCATTTCAATCATTATTTTATCAAAATCTAGAATTGTTCCCCATTCTGCTTAAAACATTCTTCATATCATGTTAATCCCTGTCAATCATACAATGCCTTATTTTATTCTAAAACTGACTTTCCATTTCACCATTTAAACAGTTAATTTGACTTCCATAAATTCTGTCAGACCATGTCTATTTTCATCACATATAGTTTTCTACTATATTTCTCCTTTCTTTTCCCTACATGCCAGTTCCCTCATTATCCTCTCCTTTCTTTTCTCAAACATGCCAGTTCCTTCATTATCTAACCAGTACATGATTGTTTGAACAATCCCCACACACACATATCTCACACACCAACCTTTTTGTTTTTTCACTTCCCTCTTCCACCAAGTCTCACTTACAGTTCCCTCTATTTCACACAGACAGCCTTATTGCTTCTTGCTACAATCCTTGTCATATAAATTTAAGTTCTATAGACATCTAATGTCATGCATCCATTTACTGGATGAAGAAGTAAAAAAAAACATTATTTCTCCTGGCAGTTTGACATTTTATCTTCAAGCCAACAATCCATTATCTGTTCACATTTTTTTACACACATGTTGAACACAGACACAACTTTTGTTTCTCACTGCTCTGTTCAACTGATTCCCGCACCATCTTTAATGTTGTGGCGCTCAATACCTCATTTGACAAAACACCGGTGTACCAAATTTCATAATTTTGCTCTGAGACTTCCCCATACTGGCTGCTTTTCTGTTCTCTGTGGATTTCTCACCGCGCGTTCTCTTGATCTGTCAGGCGTCCCCACACAGACCCGATTTTTCTTTTAACCCAAATCGGTCGGGTTGCACTTGTTAGTGCCCTCCTAATTAAGGTTTACCAAAAAAAAAATTCTTTTCTGGCTCCCCCTAATTAGCCTCAGCACCTAAAAAACAATTTGCTCCGTGGTGGAACAACTGATTTTCAGGTTACCTATCTGTTTGAAACCTCTTGATCCGTTACAGATCTCAGTTAATCTCAGATAATTTTCTCTCGTATCTGTTTGAAACCTCTTGATCTATATATAGATCTCAATTAATCTCAGATTACGCACCACAGAAACAGCCCTCAGCCAATATGGTTCAATTTCACTCTTCCCCCAATTAAACCGAATTTAAATGACCCTTACCAGAGACGTTGTTTCATGCCACTTGCGGGTTCTTTAGATTCCAGTGGTCGATTCTCCCGGCCCTGATATCGGTCGGCCCCTCTCTCTCAAGTTTACGAGGTAGAGCTGGAACTTACTTAGTCCAGGTGGCCAAACACCGTCCGATCTCAGGTCCAGGAGGCACGTTCAAGGAATCCCACTTCTGACACCAAAACTGTTGTGGCAAAAATTCTCAGACAAACATCACTGCGTAAGAGACACTCAGAGTCAAATTATATAAAATAGAAGTATTTATTCTTGCAAGAATAGGAGCAGTCTAATACACAGTTGTTACCCTGTGCAGAAGAGTGACACACCCCCAGACAGACTGAACTAGCTTTTATCTTAGTTTCAAGGCCTTCTTCCCCCCAGAGCCTTCCTCCCTGTAGTTTTCCATAGACGTCACTAGTTGGCCCACTAAGCTCCCCTGCACCAAATGGCCTTCTGACATCTAGGTCAGAGGTCCTTGTTCGTCTGTTCTCTGGAGTGTCTCCCTCTTCTGCCTCCCCAGGTACATAAACAGAATCCTCTCACTACAAGTGAGAGACACACATGTGACATTCTTTGAATCATCTATATTTTACTAAAGATCAATGAATATCATTAAAATTGCCACTACATAAGACATTTCACTCATGATGTGGCCTAATGCTGCGTAACCTTGAAATGGAATGGGAATATGACATCTGTGAAAAATAATTATCTTCATACAGGCCACTGTTAAATTTGTTTGGGGTCACAGTCACACCATGCAAGAAAAATCTGTCCTACTGTCAAAAACTCACTAGTATTTTGTGCAATCAAAATGGATGATTGCATATTCAAATCACTAATTATCCCATGCTTTATTTATTTTATTTGTCACTGAGTTTTTAATAATATCTTTGTGACTGTGAGGATGTTTTATGCAAAAGGAATCGATAAAACAAAACTATGTATGTGGCCAAGACATAAACTGAAAAAATATTCAAGCTCTACAACTATGATGTCACAAAGACATTCTACAGACAAAATCCTGAGGCGACTTTAATCAGAGTTTGAGGTGAGAAGACTGAATATATTTACAATCCTGAGAGAACATGGAGAACTTAAGAGCCACAGCATTTGACGTGTTTGATGAAGCACGTTTACTGGGAGAACACACTGACATGATCATCAAGTCAAACGACAGAGAATTTCAAGTGCACAAGATCATCATGTGTGGCTGCAGCACCTACTTTAGGTGAGAAGAAGCATTTGAACTGCAATTGTGTGCAAATTACCTAGAAATTATTATAATACATACTTTCCACTGCTAACATCATACTGTTGAAACTGCCTAAGCTGTCCAAATATATAAATGCATGAAAATGAATTAGTGTATTGCCAGAACAAAGAATGTAACATTAACTATGATATCTAGGAAAAAAACATTCTTGAAATTTGATTCTGAAGTGGCTATGAATAAAGTTTTACCCAGCATTTCGAACTTATATGAAACTTATCTGTTTAGTTTATCTGTTAAGTAAATTTGGCTGAAATTAATATGTAAATAACGAAAAGTTATTTTATTATGCTCATTATTAATGCATTTCTTTGTCAAATTTGTTCACAGGGCTCTTTTCTCCAACAACTGGAGCAGCTCACAACATTTCTGTGAAATTCCAGGAATATCCCAAGACATCATGCCTCTTATTATCCAGTATGCGTACACAAGATCTGTGCTCATTACTCAAGAGAATGTGGTGGAGCTCTTGGTGGCGGCTGAAATGATATTAGTCTCAGGTCTTGTAGATGCCTGCTGTCAGTTCCTGGAGTCACATTTATGCCCAGAGAACTGCATTGGCATCTGCAAGTTTACAGGGGACTTTTTCTCCTGCTCAAAGCTCTGCTGTAAAGCAAAGCACTACATCCTGCAGCACTTTGAGGAGGTTCTGCACGTATCTGCGGAGTTCCTGGAGCTCTCCCTGGAACAGCTCGAGGAGATCATTGATGAGGATGAGCTGAATGTCAAACAGGAGGAGGTGGTTTTTGAAGCCATCCTCCACTGGATTAATCATGCACCAGCAAACAGGAGGCAACACATTGCCGTGCTTCTGCCGAAGGTAAAACTAAGATTTTTGTCTTGTTTTTCATTACCAATATTTTAAAACTCTTAAATCAAGATACTTTTTCTGCTATTATTTTATTTTTTGTCATTTTGTTTTGTGGTTTTGAGATTTACATTTCTTTTTTGTTTAAATGTGTCTATAATTTACTAATTTTATTTCAGTTTGAAATGAAATGAAATAAAATGAAAATGAGAAAAGGTGCATTGACAACTTTTTAAGATTAAGTTTTAAATATTTTATTTCAGTTAAAGTTTATTCTAATTTTATTTTTATTTGAGGGTTTTAGTTTTAGTTTAACTACAATAATCCTGGCATGGGGTAAGAAAAAGAAACTTAATTCAAAGGGCAAACAAGTTTATTTCTCTTCCTCTTCTGACAGATTTTTTTTCTTGTTTCAAGCATTAACATTGGAAATCCTTTTTCATTTTGAACACCATATAAGGACTGCTTACTAACAGTCTTGCAACAGTCTCTAGTCTAAAATGTCTAAACGCTCCCTTGTGCTTTAGGTTCGATTGGGGTTGATAACATCAGCCTACTTCATCAATAATGTAAAGTGCAATGCACTAGTAATGGAGAATGAAGCCTGCATGCCTGTTATCATCAATGCAATGAAGACTTTGTTTGACCTCAACATGGATGAACCCACCAACTCAGAACTCATGCATCAACTGACACGTCCACGTCTGCCCTCATCGATCCTATTGGCCATCGGAGGATGGAGCAACGGCAATCCCACCAATGAGATTGAGGCATATGATGTGAAGGCAGACTGCTGGGTCAGTGTGACTCAAGAGGATGAGCGTCCCAGAGCCTATCATGGTACAGCAGTCCTGGATGAGTTTGTCTACTGTATTGGTGGTTTTGATGGTGTGGAGTATTTCAACAGCGTGAGGAAATTCAATCTTATCACTCAGACTTGGCAAGAGGTGAGTAATGCTGACAACATGTAACTTTAATTTAGCTTCCTTTATAAAACAGTATTGTGGTACAGTGATGGTCCTGGATTGTACTTTAATACTAGTGCTGAATGATGTGCTGTACTCCACATTACTTCAAAGAATACCACTGTATTACCATATTACATGTCTAAAAAATGGTAAAACCATGATACATTTTTGTTTGTGTTTCAGCAATTGTTGTAGCTTAATAAAATAATATAATATAATATAATATAATACAATACACCAGAGTTCCCATCATGACTGTGTAAAGAAAAAACACTTAAGAAAAATGATACCATTGTATTTATTTGCAACTGATAGGACAGAACCAATGAGATGGTGTATTGATGTGTGTTCGCACACTGATGTATTTGGTGTGTTTTAGGTGGCCCCCATGTATGAACGCCGATGCTATATTAGTGTTGCTGTTCTGGACGGGCTCATTTATGCCATTGGTGGTTTTGATGGACACCAACGGCTTAAAACAGTAGAGTGCTACGATCCAAACACCAATCAGTGGACAATGATGGCACCCATGAATGAACGGAGGAGTGACGCCAGCGCCACCTCACTTCAGGGCAGGGTAAGAGCACTTACCCATGATTCCACACTCTTCTGCTGGAGACTAATGCCTGTAAAGCATGAAGGAAAGGTGAAATGGAGATATGGCATGGGAATAGTTTAAATATGAAAAGGAATATCATACAATTTACAGAGTGTTTTAAACACTGCTTTTCTGATCAATCTGTGATGATCGTGCACAAACATCATGCATGTTATTTTTGTGTTTGTCAGATTTATATCTGTGGT
This sequence comes from Tiaroga cobitis, assembly GCA_030578255.1. Classification (NCBI taxonomy): domain Eukaryota; kingdom Metazoa; phylum Chordata; class Actinopteri; order Cypriniformes; family Leuciscidae; genus Tiaroga; species Tiaroga cobitis. The sequence continues at coordinate 22,951,002 of CM060607.1, read as the reverse complement.
GGTTTTACTGGGATCGAGTGTCTCTTCTCTGTTGAGAGCTTCAACCCTGAAACAAACCAGTGGACTCTCATCGCTCCCATGAGTAGCCGCCGCAGTGGTGTTGGTGTGATCGCTTATGCAGATCTAGTGTATGCTGTGAGTATTAAACACACACATATCAGTGTTATAGTTTGAATTAACTATGATAAACATGCCACAAATACAGAAATATGGAACAATCGCAGTTTAAAAGTTGCACTTATGTAAATGCATGCATGGTTGTGTAATGTGCATATACAAATGCACAGAATACATAAATAAAAAGTGTATTTATTTAAAGGTTGGTGGTTTTGATGGTGCCAGTCGTTTGCGGAGTGCGGAGGCCTACAATCCGCTGACTAACATTTGGTGTGACATTGCATCAATGTACATTCCACGCAGCAACTTTGGCATTGAGGTGAGATGTGGACAGTTAATATCTGTCTCTGGTGAAAAAATGTTGTTCCCATATTGACAATAAGTGGAAAGTTGCACCCTAAAATTGTTGAAGGCTTCAAAGATCAATGTGTTTGACTATAAAAACATCTACCTACCTAATCGTCAAAAAATTATACTATGTTTAATTGAAGTGTTGCAGCTATAAGATTTATTCATGTCAAGATAAAGACTTTAGCTGTACATTATTTATTTTACTTTTTACTTTCCTCAAAATCCAGGTAGTTAATGGTCAGTTGTTTGCTGTCGGAGGCTTTAATGGATTCAGCACCACCTCTGATGTGGAGTGCTACGATGAGAAGACAGATGAATGGTAACTTCCACAAACACTAAATCTCACAGATCATTTCACACTGCGTTAGATATAAGTGTAAGTATCTAAGTCTAATGCAGGCTATATGTCACATTTCATTCATGAATATTTCATTTCATGTTTTCTATACAGGTTTGATGCAAATGAAATGACCATTTCCCGCAGTGCTCTGAGCTGTTGTGTAGCATCAGGATTGCCTAACATGGCACAGTATGCTGCCCTACGAGACACCGTACAGACACAAGACGAGTCTGACAGTGAATGATCTCCTTCTAGCAGATCTGACAGTCTGACGACTAATGGAGTGTCATGTTTCCTGAATAAATGCATTCAAAAAGAGGCTGTATTCTAAATGTTAAACTTTCTCTCAGGTGTAGTGTTGCTCATTTAAAAAATAACACATTGCAAGGGATCTTTACAGCTCAACAAACCAACATATAATATTGAGAACTGAGTAAACTATTTATTGCTTTATTAAACCTTTCAATAATCACTGTCATTTACTGGCTTATTTTATGATTATTTATTGTGTATGATTGATTAAACTCATAAATAGTCTTTGCTAAACTCTCTGATTTTGTTTTTATTACTATAGGCATAATCTAAATGTAACTTTTGTGTTACGTTAAACAGTCAAGCCTATACAATCATTTTTGCAGTGTCATTATTGACTTCTGAAAATAATAATAATTATTATTATGAATACACACACATGCACACAGTCATATATACTTTTTCAGTCTGAACAATTAACTATTTATCAATAAAATTGAAACAAACACTCAATATTAGCAAAATATTCAACAAGGCGTGAATACAGATATCTGCAGCACCAAATCCATCATAATTAGAGTATGGATCATAATATGTCTACTTCCACATGACCAAATTTTCCAAACCAAATATATTTCATATCTACCTAAATGTATATGAAACATGAGTAGAAGGGTCCTATACTTGGCTGTAAAAGGCCGTTAATCTCCATCTTGTGTTTGAGATATTACCGTGCATTGGCACTGTTTTGGTTCAGACTGATGTCACTTCCTGTATTTTTAAATATGGTGGAGAAAAGCATGAACATGTCCTGGTTTCACAGACAGGCACCATCAGCTTGCTTAGAGCTCAAACTTGTCTTCCTGAACGAGCGCAGTAACGTGAGACTGCAGCAGGTTAAACCTCCTTAACAGTCTGAGATTTCTCCCTGGGGTTTGTCCCATTGTTGGTGGCTGGACAACCCCTCCTGAGAACCAGTGCCAGCATCATGATGGATAAAAAAAAAAACTCAGCCGTAGAGATACTTTGAGAGCCTTTGGGCATCCAAGCTACCATCAGTCCATGCTTAGAGGTTGCTTAATAGGCATTCAGAAGATAGACTCCAGGGCTTTGTGCTGTCTGTAATGAAATCTCCCGTGACACGCAGAGTCTCACCATACACCAACTCTGCTGAGGAAGTTTGTAGATCCTCCTTGGGAGCCGTTCGCAGACCCAGCAGGACCCAGGGTAGCCGCTTAATCCATCTGTCATCCGTCAGACTGGCCCTCGGTGCAGTTTTGAGAGAGTGATGAAAGCATTAACAAAGGTCATTGGCCTAAGGGTGGAAGGCCGTAGTATGGTGAAGCTGCACACCTAGGATATCGAGACACCTCTGTCCACAACTCAGATGTTAATTGAGGACCGCAGTCCGAAGATATGTCTGATGGTGTGCCGAAACGCGTAACCCAAGTGTCGATGGAGGCCCGTGTTACCTCCGCCATTGTCGTTGAGGCCAATGGTACTGCTTCCGGCCACCTGGTGGTTCGATCCACATTAGTTAGAAGGTGAGTGAACCCCGGGGAGGGGAACAGTGGACCCACCAGGTTGATGTTAACATGGTCAAAACATCGCTCTGGTACCATAAAAGTTTCCAGTGGCGCTTTGATGTGTCACTTCACTTTAGCCCGCTGACATGACACACAAGCTGAAACCCAGTTTTGAACATCCTTTTTCAATCCATGCCACACAAACTTTGACGAGACGAGTACGAGGGTGGCTTTCGGAGACATGATCACACACAAAAATTCAAAAAGTCAAAATGGAGTTATCACTGGGATGTCCTCATGGTAGACTGGTACCTGATGGTATTATCAAATAAGGTCCACTTTCAAGAAAATAGTTTTCCCAGCCAGTCAGGCTGAAAAATCCTGAATGTGTGGAACTAGTAATCGGTCAGGCGTAGTGACGTCATTGAGTCGATGGTAATCTCCACATGGACGGTAACTGCCGTTGAGGACTATGTTTAGGGGTGAGGCCCAAGGACTGTTAGAGAGTCGCACTATACCTGGTTTATCCATGCTAGCGAACTCGGCCATGGCAACTGACAATTTCACTGTATCTAATCAACGGTCCCGGCAGGAACCTGTTTCCGGTACACTTAAATGACATCCCATTCTTAATCCGTAGGGTTTAATATGGATCTATAACAGCTTGAACTCTTCTGGGAAGGCTTTCCACAAGTTTTAGGAGTGTGTTTATGAGAATTTTTGACCATTCTTCTAGAGGCACATTTGTGAGGTCAGGCACTGATGTTAGACGAGAAGGCCTGGCTCGCAGTCTCCACTCGAATTCATCCCAAAATTGTTCTATTGGGTTGAGGTCAGGACTCTATACAGGCCAGTCAAGTTCCTCCACACCGCTCATCCATGTCTTTATGGACCTTGCTTTGCGCAATCATGTTGGAACAGGAAGGGGCCATCCCCAAACTGTTCCCACAAAGTTGGGAGCATGAAATTGTCCAAAATGTCTTGGTATGCTGAAGCATTAAGAGTTTCTTTCACTGGAACTAAGGGAGCAAGCCCAACCCCTGAAAAATAACTCCACACCATAATCCCCCCTCCACCAAACTTTACATTTGGCACAATGCAGTCAGGCAAGTACCGTTCTCCTGGCAACCGGCAAACCCAGACTTGTCCATCAGATTGCCAGACATAGAAGCGTGATTTAAGGCTTGGCCATGGAAACCCATTCCATGAAGCTCTCTACGCACTGTTCTTGAGCAAATCTGAAGGCCACACGAAGTTTGGAGGTCGGTAGCTAGCTATTGACACTGCAGAAAGTGGCCTACCACTTAGTTGCTAAGTTGCTGTTGTTCCTGATTGCTTCCACTTATAATACCACTAACAGTTGACCGTGGAATATTTAGTAGTGAAGAAATTTCACGAATGGACTTATTGCACAGGTGGCAACCATCACAGTACTACGCTTGAATTCACTGAGCTCCAGAGAGTGACCCATTCTTTCACACATGTTTGTAGAAGCAGTCTGCATGCCTAGGTGCTTGGTTTTATACAACCGTGGCCATGGAAGTGATTGGAACACCTGAATTCAATGATTTGGAGGGGTGTTCCTATTCTTTTGGCAATATAGTGTATGATGTACGACCCCATGGCTGGTCACTGCTGAGGAGAAACTGGGTTTAGTGAGAATGGGAAATTTACAAGAGTAGTCGGGTGAACTCGCAGTCATCTGTCAATGTGCTGGACAGAGTGATTGTGAGAAAGGTGCTCCTTGAACAGGGTAAGACTTTGAAACCTTCTACGGTGACCAAACATCCGTTTTTGACATCAACCGACAGTCTATCAATCACTAGACTAGTGCACAGGAAGTCCACACCCAGGAGGGGCATACTCACATTCGCTAACACAGACTCCCATGTAAACTGTTGTCCATTAAAACACAGTGGTAATATACTTTCCCATAGGTGCGTATATGGCCTTGATTGGTTGTCTCGGGCTGTGCAGTGTCATAAGCTACTATGCTACCGACAATCGGCATACTGGGGCTCTCAGTGAACGTGAAAGAAACAGTCCTCGTTCAACTGACTGCCGTGCAGCAGGAGCTAGCCATTCATCTAAAGCCCGTGCTGCAGCTCTCAAAACAGGGTATGCAGACGTAGCTACTGAGTCAGTTGCTGTACACTTGTGGGATGCTGCCTGATACACATCTGCCAGCTGTGCAAGTTCCCTGTAGTCAGTCATTGTATATTTGCAAGGGGGGTATGAATGTTCTTTGGTAATAAGAACTCACAAGAACAATGCTTTTTGAGCTATCAAAAATACACAGAGGCAGGGTTGCTGCATGAGACCAAAACAGTTGTATTTTTATTCTGCTGTCGGAACAATGCATCAACAAAACTGTCCAACTCTACCACTTCTTAAAGGGTTCTATGTCAATGATGTGTTAATTAAGTGTGAATTATGGATCAGTGATGTGTGGGTTACTTGTATCTGCCCCTAACATTTTAAAGGGGTCCTATTATGCTTTTTCACTTTTTCAACTTTAGTTAGTGTGTAATGTTGCTGTTTGAGCTTAAAAAAAGATTTGCAAGGTTACAAAGCTCAAAGTGCTCAAAGGGAGATATTTTATTTAACAGAATTCACATTCCAATAACTATAATGAACAGAAGTGGGTAGAGTATCCAAAAACTGTACTCAAATAAAAGTACAAGTACTTTTAGAAATATTTACTCAAGTAAAAGTAATAATCTTAATAGTTACTTGAGTAAGAGTAAGAAAAGTATCCAATGAAAAATCTACTCAAGTAGCTAGTTACTTCTGATCATATATACCCTATATAACAACATTAAAATAACATGTTAATCTTTAGATAGATATTATTTAAAAAGCCGACCAGAGTCTGGTTCTCAGAAACAATATGCTCGACTGCTTGCTGTGGGCGATACCGAACAGGAGAGACCTTCTGTCTCAGGCACAGGGGGTGATAGTCCATCCCCAGCCCGAGCTATGGAATCTTCATGTCTGGCCCCTGAGGGGGATCGGCTGAGAGATGCTGGACTTCCAGCAGATGTGATTGAGACAATTCTGAGTGCTAGGGCTCCTTCCACCAGAAGAATATAAAAAATATGTAAAAAAAAAAGTGTTTTTTGAACAATCAAGCATGAAAGCATATTCTAGTACACCCCAAAACAAAATTAATATTTTGTAAAAGGGCATAATAGGACCCATTTATGGGATACTGGTTTCTTTTTAATAATTTTACTGAATGCCTAGACAGTGGAAAATAAAGGGAGATGGATGTGTCCTGGCCAATGTTTTAATAAAAAAGGAACTGATGAGGTTTCAAAGAAGGGCAGGACAGCCAGAGCAGTTGTGAAGAAAATGTTGAAATGTTAATTCTGAGGCCTCAGGCAGTTAAAACGTTGTGTTGTCAATCTCACACACACATTGACATTGTTTTTTGTTAGACATACATGTTCTTTACACAGGTACACTGCTGTCGAGTGTTCTTTAAGCATAAATACTGTTTGGAAGTTTGTAGTAGACTTTACACACACACACACACACACACACACACACACACACTCCCCTGAGTCAAACAGTAAGTGGATTTGAGCTTTTGTCATCACAGAAAGAGAGACGTTGTTTTGTATTGTTCTTTTGTATTGTTTCAATTAACTTGTTTTTGAAGCATATTGCATGGTGTGGTCTCTGTTTTTGCTTCTTTTACTAATTGTTACAACTCACCTCAGCATGTGTTACAGCATACCCCAGCAGTGGGGTAAATTGTAACAAAGGCACAAACGTATTTGACATCAATTCATAAGGGCTGTAATACTCTTGCAGATGTTTTATTTGGTTTATTTTGTAGTAAACAAATGTGGGTACCTTGTATCAAAGTTTGATCACTCTTTTTTTTTAATTCAGAGAGTTACAGATACTGAAGCAAAAAGTGGTACAAATTTACCCGGTCACCAGCACGCACAGAAAGTCCACTAGCCTCACAGACAGCATGTGATCATGAATTCAGTTCTCTTTGGTGACGAAATGTGCTTAACGGTCAGATAGGCCTACACTACATGGATGAAAAGTGCATGGCAGAACGAGTGAAGGAGGCGCGCTGAATGAAAATGCATATTCACTCTCTGACAGCAGATGGCGCTAATGGAACAGCAGAAATCAAATGCAGCCGTTTCCCGGTGCTGTACTTTCTGTTTCTGAACAGTACTTCACAGCCATTTAGATTTTTTTACTCGGAGTGGTTATCTGAGGACCAAACACTTAAAGACTTAATAGGCTATTTATTTTTAACCTGTTGGTTCCCAGCCCTAGTTTTTTTATTTTTGGATCAGCTTGGATCTAATTCCATATCAGTTGTTCACCTAAACCTACCCATATTAGCCCCATGGATTGCGAACGGAGTTCTCTTAATTTGAATGCCTTTTACTCTGGGCCCAATTCCCATTTGGGAGAATCTCCTAGTCAGGAGTATGTTATAGTCTATGCGTCAGCCCCTGACCTTTTCCTCAGTATCCCTATTACAAACCTCCCTATGAGTTATAGACAGGGGGAGTTGTTGTAATTTTCAACACCTAACCCTAACCCTAACCTGAAGACCACACATATATACTACCACTATACCATTCAAAGAAAGCAGTTCATATATTTTCACAATCATTAAGTCATTATTTAGAAAAGGCTTAATGGCGATTTTACTATCCTTGTGGTTACATTTGGCCCCCACAATGTAATCAAAACCAGACCCACACACTCATAATAATATTTACATTACCCTATTTTGTATCAAATGCAGGTGTGTGTGTGTACTTAAAGCATGTGTTTAAGTGTCTGTGCTCATATCTCATAATAATTCAAGGCCGCTCTCCAACACAAGAACAAAAAGAATAAAACATCCTCCATCCATAGCCATCTATTCCATCTCACCCGATTCCGATTCAGATTGATGTGACAGATGCCCTCAGATTTCTTGGAGCAGATTATTTACACTTTCCTTTTCAAGTCCAAGTATAAATGTGTTTCGCTTGCCTATGATACTTTGACACATTTGAATAAATATATAGGGGTCAGAGGTCAAGGCTTGGGATTTGCAAACCTATCCACCTCAGCTTTTCTTTACGATAAAAGATGGCTAATCAAGGAATTTTCCCATTTCCAACTTGAAAATAATGGAATGGCACTCCAAAGGCCTGTTCACACCAAGGACAATAACTACAGCTAATAAATATTTTAATAATCGTTATTATCCAATGGAAGTCCACCACATCACAGCTATAATGATAAAAAAAAACAACGATACAGAGGAATGATAATAATGGAATCACTTTCAAAATGTTTTTATTTTCTAGCTGATGAATGATAAAAACATTGACAGCCAATAAGAATCCAACCATCTTGAGAGCTTGAACAGTTAAAGCAGCAGACGACATAACTGAAGCACGCGCTTATAATATACAGAGCTTTATTGTGCGTTAATGTGTACACTAATTTAGGTATTGTTAGAGTTATCTTTATTGTTATCATAGTTGGTGTGAATGGGCCTTAAAGGGTTAGTTCACCCAAAAATGAAAATTAAGTCATTAATTACTCACCCCCATGCTGTACCAACCCCGTAAGACCTTCGTTCGTCTTCGGAACACAAATGAAGATATTTATGATTAAATCTGAGAGGTTTATGACTGCTACATAGGCTCCCTAAGGGAATGACACTTGACGGCCCAGAAAGTCATTAAAGAAAATGTTTAAATATTCCATGTCACAACAGTGGCTCAACTATAAGTTTATCAAGCGACGAGAATACTTTTTGTGCGGAAATAAAACAAAAATAACGACTTTATTCGACTATTCCTTTTCTTCCTTGTAGGCCTGAAACGAGACTTCAAGAGATTTCCACGACGCATGCGCGAGAATTGCGATCTCCTTCAACTACTTCAGTTAAGTTCTCGCGCGTGCGCGTCGTGGAAATCTCTTTTCATTTTTGGGTGAACTAACCCTTTAAAGTGGGCATGCAACAGAAGTTGTGTTAGTATTTGGTGGATCTATCATGCTTTATGTTGTTTCGTAACTTTGCAATTTGTGTACATGCACAAACAGCTTACGCACAAAAGGAAAGATTCAATAAAAAAAGGCATATTGGCTGCCTTTTAATTAGGCAATTGCATAATGACTGTTACTTGTATTGTAGTTTTGTCTGTTGATTACTCAGATTACAAATTCATTTGGTGTTTATAAAGATGACATAGAAGCGCATAATTCTCAATCTGAACTGGTGAACAGCTCAGAATAGAACATTGTGCTCACCCTCAAGTTGTTCCAAACCTGTATGAATTTATTTCTTCTGCTGAACACAAAAGAAGATATGTTGAAGAATAACAACTCAACAACTTGAGGGTGAGTAATAAATGACAGAATTTTCATTTTTTGTGTAAACTATCAATTTAAGTAAATAGGTTCGGTCAATAATAATCATATACTTAATGATACAATTAAGTTCACTCACTGTACTTTGGTGTTGGTTAATGGTCACATCATGATATTCTGGTATACAATCTTGTTTAGTGAGTGTTTTATTTTGATTGTTTTTTAAATATTTATTTGCATTTTAAATTTGTATGATTTAATTACTTAATAGCTTTTCATTAAACTCACAAACCCCTGCAGTTCCATCACGAACCCAAGTCTGGGAAACTTTAATGCAATATTTGAACATTTAATGCACTACATGTTGTTGATAACAAAGAATGGAATATATTCTCTTTCTCTTTGTATTTTTATATCAATATGGTACATGATTATCCTGTTCAAATCAATGTGATAAATGAGTTAGTCAAAAGTAATCTAAAAGTCATAAGTAATCTAAAAGTAATCAAAATATAGATTATAGTCTAGTAAAGTGTAATGTAATGGATGTTACTAACTAAAATTTTTGTCATGTAATTTGGAATCAGTAAGTGACTACAATTTGTAAGTAATCTACCCAGCACCGGGGGTGATTGACTGGTACGCATTGAGGTTGGAAGCAGATTGGAAAATTTCAACTCTGGTATCTGGCCTCCAACTTCATCTGAAAGGCTGCATAGTTCACCTGCATGTGCAGCGAAACAACATATCACTGACAAGCAATGCATATTGAATTGGCCATGAATAATAAATGATGCATGAATTATAGTTTTAGATGTTAATAACTCAACATTTGGACTAAAATATATGTTTGCAAATTAAAGCATATGTTTAGCTTGTTGTCTGGACTATGCCTGCTGTCTGCAGCCTTACTTTTGTAATACATCAAGCGTTTTAAATAGGTTAGTAGTTTATGCGAGCTCTGGGCACATTGCGACTTCAATGACCTTACTGTAGTTCTCGTTCCCTAGAAAACCGCAATTTCTCATTCCTGCTCACTATATCCGCTGCCCTCAGCTGCACTACCTGTAAACTAACATGTTTTCGCTTGTGAGTGTTTATGGATAACACAGTCTACAGGGGTTGGCAGCTCATTACTCCACATTGCAGTCATGACCCATAGCGTATTAGTCATATACGAATTGCAGCAGTTGAGAAACACTAGTGGGGGGGGGGGGGGGGGCCTAAAGCAATGGATTGAGTAAACAGTGTTGTTGCTTAAACAGTGTTGTTGCTGACAACATGTGTACCAATACCAAGGTGCTATTATAGTTTTACAGCAGGAGAGGTTAATGACCTCACTGATGGCTATGATTGTGAATTTGCAAACAGCGAATGAGAACTGTTAACAAGGCTGGCAAGTTTTAAACTAGTCACAGTTCAGTTTCTGGCTTTATCGAATTTGAACTATGACCTGTTGGGAATATAAGGATTTTTAATGTTTAATTGGTTTTAATTCGACTTTTAAAAGACACCGTACTACATACTTAAACTACATAATTAAATAAGATTAAGTTGTACATATGCTGCTCAACTCTATTAAAATCCATTAGAAAATACACGATATTGCTGTGGGACAACATTGGAAAGAAGCATTGACAACTCAGGAAACTGGAAAATGATACTTCCACAAAATACATATTTTCTGATAGGCCTATACAAAATGTTTAAAAGCATTTTTCATTATAGCTGGAAAAGTTAAAATGAATCGATACTTTTCTTAAAGTGAATTGATTCTTTTCTTAAAATGAATATTTTTTTCCAAAAAAAAAATACTTTAATACTTTTCATAAAAATCTATATTTTTCTTAAAAAGAATCGATACTTTTCCTAAAAATGAATCGATACTTTTAGAGACTTTTTTAGATAATTGTCCTAAAAAGAATCGATCCTTTCCTTAAAGTGAATCGATACTTTTCCAACAGTGAATCGATACTTTTCATTAAGTGAATCGCTACTTTTACTAAACTGAAGCGATACTTCTCTTAAAGTGGATCGCTACTTTTCCTAAAAAAGAATCGCTACTTTTTCTAAAGTGAATTGATGTTTTTCTTAAAATAACTCGCTACTTGTCCTAAAAAGAATCACTACTTTTTCTAAAGTGAATCGATACTTTTCCTAAAAGGAATTGATACTTTTCCTAAAAAGAATCGCTACTTTTTATAAAGTGAATCGATACTTCTCTTAAAGTTAATCGATACTTTTTCTAAAGTGAATCGCTACTTTCCTTTCTTTTTTTTTTTTGGTGTTTTCTTTTTTTATTTTACAACATATTTTTATTGAAAACTGAATCGAGTTACATAAAATAGACAACTTTTACAATTTAGATTTTAAACAGAAAACAGAAAACAAGAAAGGAAAAAGACATGACATAACCAAACCAAACCCACCCCACCCTGGCTTACTTAAAATCATATAAAAATATAAAATATAACAGGACTTCTGCAAGTCTGCAAAATATGATAGAGAAGGCTGCCAGATGTAAAAAAAAAAAAAAACTTGTCAGTGTTTCCTCTCATTGCGTTTTTAATTTTCTCAAGTTTTAAGAAATGCATAGCATCAGTAAGCCACTGCGAGACTGACGGAGGATTTGGAGATTTCCACTGTAAAAGAATTCAACGTCTGGCCAATAAAGATGTGAATTTGAGAATTTCTTTCTGTGCCCAATTAAATCGATCTGGTTTGTCTGTGGGGTCCCCAAAATAGCAATTAAGGGGCAAGGTTGAAGGTGTATTCCTATTATAATTGAAATTATGATGAAGAAACCAGACCAAAAGTTATGTAACCGTGGACAAAGAAAAAACATGTGGCTCAAATGACAACATGGTTTAAGACATCTTTCACACTTATCCTCTAGTCCTGGGAAAATTGCAGATAATCTTGCTTTGGAGAAATGGACCCTGTGTACAACATTGAAATGAATCAGTACAAGACGTGCACAAGATGACACAGTACTCAGTCTATCAATGACCTCTTGCCACCACTCCTCACTGAATTGCTGTCCCAGTTCCTCCTCCCAAGCAATCTTTGTTTTTGAGTTTGTGTAGTTACAAAGATCCAGAATACAGTTATACATTTCTGAGACAATCCCTCTTTGCTGTGGCTTAAAGTCAAGCCATCTACCCCATGGTTGTTGAGGAGGTTAGAAGGGAAAATTAGAAAAACTTTTTGAAACAACGTGCCGAACTTGAAGGTACCTAAAGAAATGGTTCACAGGTAATCCATACAATGATGACACATTGGTAAAACTTTTAAAAATACCATTGGAATACAAATCAGCAAAACAACATATACCTTGTTATGCCATGTCAAAAAAAGTAGAATCAAGAGATGAGGGAGGGAACAAATGATTCCTACACAGTGGACCAACTGGAGATTATGTTACAAATTTGAAATGTTTCCTGAATTGATACCAAAGTTTTAAAGCGTTAAGCACCACAGGGTTTTTAACATACAGCGAGATTTTGGTTGGAAGAGAAGAGTGTATGAGGGCAGATATAGAGGATTTCGGATGGCAAGAAAGGGCTTCCAGTCTGCACCAAGGTAAAAAAGGAAACTCATTCCAGCAGCGTATTTTATGAATATGACTAGCCCAGAAGTAAAATTGGAAGTTCGGTAGAGCAAGACCACCACCAAACTTGCATTGCTGAAGTAATGACTTACGGACCCGTGGAGACTTCACACACCATATAAAGGAACTTATCATTTTGTCTAAGGAGTCAAAGTAATATTTAGGTAGAAATAGAGGAATTGATTGAAACAAAAAAAGAAATTTAGATAAAAGATTAATTTTAATAACATTGATCTTGCCAATAAGGGAAAGAGGTAGATTATTCCATCTCTGGAGATCAGATTTAATTTTGGCTAAAAGTGGGGAAAAGTTAATCGCTACTTTCCTAAAGTGAATCATTACTTTTCCTAAAATGAATCGCTACTTTTCCTAAAGTGAATCGCTACTTTTCCTAAAAAGAATCGCTACTTGTGCTAAAATGAATAGATACTTTTAGAGACTTTTTTAGATAATTTTCCTAAAAAGAATCGCACTTTCCTTAAAGTGAATCGATATTTATCTTAAAATGAATCGAAACTTTTTCTAAAAAGAATTGATAATTTTCCTACAATGAATCGATACTTTTCATAAAGTGAATTGATACTTTTCCTAAAATTAATCGAAACTTTTCCTAAAAAGAATCGATACTTTTTCTAAAAAGTATCGCAACTTTTCCTAAAATGAATAAATACTTCTCAAAATGAATCGATATTTTTCTTAAAGTGAATCCCTACTTTTCCTAAACTGAAGCAATACTTCTCTTAAAGTGAATCGCTATTTTTCCTAAAAATAATCGGTACTTTTCCTTAAAATGAATTGCTACTTTTCCTAAAAAGAATTGCTACTTTTTTTAAAGTGAATCAATGCTTTTCTGAAAAATAACTCGCTACGTTTCCTAAAAAGAATCGCTACTTTTCGTAAAGTAAATCGATGCTTTTCTGAAAAATAACTCGCTACGTTTCCTAAAAAGAATCAATACTTTTCCTAAAAAGAATCGCTACTTTTCCTAAAAGGAATTGATACTTTTCCTAAAAAGAATCACTACTTTTCGTAAAGTGAATTGAAACTTTTCTTAAAAAGAATCGATACTTTTGGTAAAGTAAATCGATCCTTTTCCTAAAGTGAATCGATACTTCTCTTAAAGTGAATCGATACTTTTCCTAAAAAGAATTGCTACTTTTCTTAAAGTGAATTGCTACTTTTCTTAAAGTGAATCGATACCTCTTCTAAAGTGAATCGCTACTTTTCCTAAAAAGAATCGATACTCTTCCTAAAGTGAATCGATACTTCTCTTAAAGTGAATCGATAGTTTTCCTAATAAGAATCAATACTTTTCCTAAAAAGAATCGATACTTTTCTTAAAGTGAATCGATACTTTTCGTAAAGTGAATCGATACTTTTCATAAAAAGAATCGATACTTTTCCTAAAATGAATCAATACTTTTCCTAAAGTGAATCAATACTTTTCCTAAAAAGAATTGATACTTTTTTAAAGGTGAATGAAATATCATCTATAGCCTCCGTTGTAAAAGTATCTGTAATCTGTCCCCCTTCTTCATAGATCCACTGATATTTTCCAGTTAATGATTTTTTCAATGGGTCAGTGCATTGGATCTGTCTGTAAAGCAAACTACACAAGTTTTTCTAAGGGTGTATTCACACCAGGAAACAGCCTGTTCACTTGCTTTGTTCCGGACCAAATACAATGTTGATTTTTTGTGTTTGGTGTGGTTTGCTTTCCCACTGCCTTTTTTGCAAGTGAAACAAAATTTGTTAACAAAACCACATGCGTGCTAAGGTCATCCATTCATTGGACAGAAATTCTCAAGCAGGGAAAAGCAGGAAGTGCAAAAACAGGCTAATCATTTTTATTCTTTTACTGATTTGGTGTTATCAGCTACTAACGCAATATGAAGAAACTTATGAGCATCATATGATACAATGTCATTGTAACGAAGTATGTTGTTATGGGAAGAAGGAGGTGAGAACCGGCAAACACAACAATTTAAAAATAAAACAAAACGAAAGTAAAAACGGCAGCCCCTCACGGACAACTGCCGCACAAGCATGAACATAACATAAAAGTCGGACAGATTGCGATTGCTGTATTCACACCTGCCCAAAAGATTCGCACCAAGGGGGGAAACGAACTTGAGTTTGATTTAATCGAACCAAACAAAACAGGTGTGAATACACAGTATTTTTTCTTTTCTAAAAAGGCCTATGTATCATTATTTGTGCAGTCCTGGTTGGATGGATCATCAGCTGCCTGTTAGTAACTCAGTCTTGTTATAGGCCTTGTTATAGTGGTGCAATTACAAATAATTATGTGGTGAGAAAACGAGAAGCAGTTGGTTTTCACGCTTGCGTAGATAAAATTTGTCTAAATGAACACATGAAATGTACATCATTTCTCAGCACTAATTAAAGATGATTTATAACGGTAGAATAAACAATGAGCAGATGTTAGATTACAGTTTGATGGTATTGAAGTAATTTAGGTTGGTAGTTATTGTCATTATTATTCAGTATAATTCCATCACAGTCCATACTGTGGTGTGGGAGTCTGAAAGGCCTCAGTGGAGCGTTAACACTCACATATACACACGCGCACAATCTCGCTCATAGTATGTGTAATATATCAGTGGTGACAGGCTGAGAGAGATGTGTCTGCTTCTTTATTAGAATGTGTAATTGATTTACTGACCCTTGTATGGGCCATAAGACACCATCATTAGTCACAGAGTAGGAGTTAACACGCGTGCGTGAGGATATGTGTCCGCAGTGACGCTTCGAGTTTGTGTGTGTGTGTAACGGGTCCCAGTACAGGACGTTGGACACAGTCATTAGTCAGACCGGACTCTTCCCCAGCAGTGACACACTGGGGAATCGGTAGAGAAATTCTGCACTAGCGAGGATGGATTCGCCCCTCTGTGTCCCTCTGTACTGCACTTTTGTGAGTGTGTCTATGAGCTTGGTTTAGTTCACAGATCTGAGAATAGTGCTTCACTGCATTAATCACAGAGTCTTTTCACTTAGCGGACACTCAACATTAACCGCAGACTTAATAAAAACACTGGCGATAACGAGCTTCTTGATATAATGGAAATGATGATAAAAGAGCATGAAGGGCGGCTGTTTATTTCCCAGGGTTCCTGGTTGTCCCTGATCGTTCTGAAGCACCTGGACTCAGAAGTCCTGATATAAGTCTTTAAGCTGTTTTAAGGTCAGTAAACATAGCCTGAGACACTTGATGTCATTAGTTCTGCTCTACCAATCATTGCAATGGATGTGAGAGATAGCTCAAATCATCAAATGTGGCTTGCTGAGGAGAACTGTGCTACTCTCAGTGTTGGGGGTAACGCATTACAAGTAACGCGAGTTATGTAATCAGATTACTTTTTCAAGTAACCCGTAAAGTAACGCATTACTTTTAAATTTGCAACAAAATATCTGTTACTTTTTCAAATAAGTACCGCAAGTTACTTTGTTTTGCAATGTATTGACTGACAGCTCTCCTGTCCGCATGTTGAAAGAAATCGGGAATAATATTTTATTTTTATTGCTGAAGAGTGTTTTTTTTTTGTTATTAAAAAACAAACAAGCAAGCCAATCCCAGGTGAGAAAAAGTAACGTAACACATTACTTTCAGTAACTAAGTAACACAATTAGTTACTTTTTAGGGAGTAACGCACTTTTGTAATGCATTACTTTTTAAAAGTAACTTTGCCCAACACTGGTTACTAAGGTGATGCAATGAACAATTTTCATCTGAAAATACAATCCCATTTAAAAGTTTGGGTTTGGCATTTTTTTTATGTTTTTGAAAGTCTCTTATGCTCATCAAGGCTGCATTTATTTTACCAAAATACAATAAAACACTAATATTGTGAAATTTTGCAATAAAAAAAATTACAGAGTGGGTAGTTGATATATGTAGATATATATGACAGATCAAGTAGTTACAAAAGTCCCATTCGCCTTTTTACTGATTGGACTGTGCGTGTGTATGTGTTTGAGTGCATTTGAAAACTTGCTATGCACAGTGACTTTTTACTTTGAAGCAGCTGGCTCTAACTCAGCCGGTCCTGCTTTTATCATGCTCAAATACGATGCATAATTCAATGCATAATTTACATTGATGGCAAATACAATCACAATATATATTTTATTATTAACAACACTGATACACAGTGACTGCAATATCAAACCTGTACAGCATGAATATAAAATACAAACTGGACACAGGGAACTGAAGCTGAATTACAGGCTGTTTGCACACATTATGGCATCTCTTAGAATCGGAAGTCAATATTATTAATCTCTCAATTATCAATTCCAGATGAGAATCAAGCAAATCTCTAAACTCAAAGGGAATACATGCAAGTGTAAATTAAAAGGAACATGATGCAGATGAAATGATCTCAGGTGTAGGGTTATGTGTTAAAATGTTTTGCACACATTTTCACTTTAGATAATTTTGTTCTCATTAAAATGTTTTAAACCAGGGAAATAACCCTAACCTTAGCAACCATAAAAACACAGTAGTAACTGCATAGCAACACCCTAGCAACCATCTAGCAACCACCCAAGTCACCCTGCAATAGTGTCATATGCAAGAACCACTCAGATTTTATTCCCAAAATCTAATTTACATTTGTCTTCACATTTAATAATTCCAGATAATTACATAGTTAGACATTTTCCCATGAAAATGATCTGTAAATATATATTTTAGATTTGAAGACAGACATAGCAAGCAATAAATATAACCGAAGCAGATCAATCTCTCAGGAATTCAACCACAAATTATGCCAAAATGTAAAATTGCACTTTATCCAGTTAAAATGGACATTAGTTTGAAATCGCTATGCTCCCCGTAATTGCCTAGTAGTAAAAATTAGGATATGAATCCATAAAATATGGAATCACAAATCAGCTCTCTCTAGATACACAGATTAACATGCAATAAACGTGAAACATGGTCACATTAGCAACAAACAAATAAAATGTCATTCTGTAAAGTCTGAGGGGAAAGGAGGTTCCTGCAAATATAAGCATAATCATTAGTTTGATATCACTGAGGACAACCATCTCGTTTAATAACCTTTAATGAAGCACATAAAACAGAATGGCGTTTCATAAAGTTGGTCTATTGGAAGGTCACCATGGAAAAGGATATTTCCTATATCAGTCTCTCGCTTGGATTGTATCCAGTTGGGAGGCGAGCTGGCATCCAAATTTTAAGCCTGGCAGTTATTTTTGGCATAAGGGAATATATTATATACTGTATTAATGCCTAGTACGTTAGATATTTATAAAAATAAATAAAAAAGTCCACATTTCAGGAAATGCAAAGTATCCTGCTGCTCTAATGATATGTTTTGACAACTCGGTGACAACATCTCATTTCATTTTTATAAAGGTCATGAATAATGATTGTGCATAAAAAAATTAACACGATTGTTTTTCTAACAATTGCGCCAGTCAGAATGGCACTGAAGTGAAACGGGCCTGATGAATGTGTTATGTGTGAGGTGAACTCCGTAAGTAATGACAGACGGAGGAGATGGAAGTACTCAAACCAAAACAGGCCTTTTTAATAATTCATCGGACATTAAATAATCCCTCTGACTTTATCAATGTTTCTCCATCTCTGAAAGCTCAGGATGACCTTTGGAAAATGTTAAATCTTTTTTATAAGCGGCAGTGATGAGTCTGGCAGGAAAGGTTGAAACCTAAACAGTCCGTCAGCTACAGGAAGTACACACACACACATTCTCATGTGCTGACAGCTGAAGCTCAATCACTCCGACATGGATTCATTTTTCAGACTTTATAACGTGACAGCTGTCTGTCTTTTTCTAAAACTTAAAGTTACATGAAAGTTGAAATGCACTAACTGCAGAAAGTGAACTGAAACCTGAAGTTTACAGCAACATTTTCTGGCTGACATATAGTCTAATAAATGCTTATTAATTTTTTTTAGCTATTTATCTACACACAGATCCATAAATGCACAAATAGGGAAAATAAAATTGGCAAAATACATTATTTATTTTAGTTGAGCAGACTGGGGAATTTTTAATCAAACATTGCAAAACAAGTTTGCACAATAATGTGAGTGCCATGGGACGTGAAGTTTTTCAATTTACCTACGGTCTCATTAACTTGTAATTATGCCGGTCACATGTGAATATTGGCTGAATTTAAAGTAGGCCCATCACAACAAAATACAAAACACTTAGCGTAGAGTGTGCGGCGAGACATCCAACTATTTTCTTTGCTGTACATTTAATCATAATGGAAAATAAGATTGTAAGGGAAGCAGTAGCCTACAGTCCTTGGAGGCAAAGCTCTGTGTGCTTTACCATAAAATCACTCAAGCTCTCATCCTACCCTTCTCTCCCTTATCACATAAACATGACCACTAGGGCTCCCTAGAATAGATAAAGCTAACGTTGTTTCATGCAGAGTGCTCTATTGTCCAGGTTACTGAACTTTAATCTTCAAATGCAACCGCACAAACTTTGAAAAATGCTTAGAGCTATAGAAACCGCTGGATATGCGAGACGTCTGCGGTTGTACCTGTGTGTGTGTGTGTGTGTGTATTTATGTGCAAGAGAGAGAGAGAGAGAGAGAGAGAGAGAGAGAGAGAGAGAGAGAGAGAGAGAGAGAGAGAGAGAGAGAGAGAGAGAGAGAGAGAGAGAGAGAGAGAGAGAGAGAGAGAGCTAAAATGATGAAAAATATGACATTCTAAAGGCTACTGTGGAGCAGGATATTTAGACAGCCTTTGTCCTGACCAGCAGCCTGCACATTTTTGGGTGGATATTGAATGGTTGTTTGCCATACTAAAGACTTTTATCTATTTCCTGTTTTGTTTCACTCTCTGTGTCCATATCAAAGTATGCTGAAACATTTCAATTTAAAGTTTCCTGATACAATTGGTGATTAATGGATTAATGAATTTTCTCAATTAAATCTTTCTCTTATTAGTTTGACCCTGGCTGCACTACTGTTCCAAAGTTTGGGTCAGTACGATTTTTTAATGTTTTTGAAAGTAGTCTCATAAACTGACCAATATACTGGTAATAATTTTTAATATATTTATATAATCAAAAATACAGTAATGATAGTATTACAAATAATATTGTGAAATATTATTAGAATTTGAATTCACAGTTTTTTATTTTAATATTAATTTAAAATGTCATTTGTTCCTGTCATGCAAATCAGAATTCTCAGCACAATTACGCCAGTCTTCAGAGTCACACGATCCTTCAGAAATCATTCTAATATGCTGTCACATTGTTTTGTTCAGTTTAGTCTTAGTTTCCATTCTCATAGACCTTATTCACACCAGCATCATCTTTGATTTTTAACAGGAAATATCTTTCCAACACATTTCAGTCGACAAAAACTTCAGACAACATGAGCTCTGGAAAATTATAAGTGATCTGGGAGCATAATACTGCTTTGTACAGCAGATGCTGAGAAGATGGTAAGTCTATTTGTCACAGCCTTGCTTTCATGTCTATCATGGTACTGCTCCGAATAAGGTCTATTGTTTGTCTTGATTCTAGTCACCCATTAATTGTTCTAGTATTTTTCATTCTTACACCTGTTCCCTGTTATTTTGATTATCCTCTGCATTTAAGCCCTGAGTTCTCCTCTTTTTGAGCAAGAAAGCAGTACACACTTGACATAACTTCAACACAGTTATTGAGTCAATTATTGCTTCAATTATTGCTGTACTGTTCATAACCTGATAAATGAAAGTCAATATGGATTTAGAAGCAAGAGATCTACATCTATGGCTATAATTGATGCTACAGAAGGATTATCAAATGCATTAGACAATACAAAATCTACCATTGGAATATTCATTGATTTGAAGAAAGCCTTCGACACTATCAATCATGCAATAATTACTTAAGAAACTAGAAAGGTATGGGATACGAGGGGTGGCTGGAAATTGGGTAAAAAGCTATTTAAGTGACAGAATGCAATATGTGCAAATGGGTCAGTCCTCTTCTGATTGTCGTGTAATTTCCTGTGGTGTCCCCCAAGGGTCAGTATTGGGCCCCAAACTCAACTTGTACATCAATGATATATGTAATGTTTCTAAATTACTCAAGTTAGTTTTGTTTGCAAATGATACTAGCATTTTCTATTGTGATGACAATTATGATAAGGTTATTAATGTTGTAAACACGGAATTAAGGAATATTAAAAAATGGATGGACAGTAATAAATTGTCTTTAAACTTAGATAAAACTAAAGCCATATTATTTGGTAATCATAAGGAAAAAATGGATAAGATGATTGTGATAGATGGGATACAAATTGAATATGTCTCTGAAATAAAAAATTTAGGAGTTATAATAGACAACAAACTAACTTGGAAAACTCACATCAGACACATAAAAACCAAAGTCTCCAAAAGCCTTGCGATAATAAATAAAGCCAAACAGGTACTTGATGAGAATACACTACGTATTTTGTATTGTTCCCTAATTTTACCGTACTTAACTTACTGTGTTGAAGTATGGTGAAATAACTATGACAACTTAATACAATCACTATTTATTTTACAAAAAAGGGCTATACATACTATACAAAAGGTTAATTATCTTAAACACACATCCACTTTTTCTTAAATCTAAATTATTAAAAATACAGGACCTAGTTAAAGTTAATACAGCAAAAATTTTATTTAAAGCATTTTGCAACCTTTTACCTGCTAACATACAAAAGTTATTTACACAGAGAGAACAGTCGTACAGTTTGAGGAGCTATGGGAACTTTGTAATACCAGTGATTAGAACTACTAGGAGAAGATTTTGTGTGTCTGTATGTAGGGTTAAACTATGGAATAGTTTGGGGCTTGAACTCAAACAAAGCCAAAACATTCATAAATTTAAAGTACTCTATAAACAGAAGGTCTTATCACAATACATGGCGGGCATGGTTTAATTTTGTGGTTTTGTATTTATGTATTCATAGTCTGTTTATATTACCCTGTAGGTATTCTGATTACCATTGTTGGCATTATTAGATGGATCCATGTATTCATAATCTGTCTTATTTTACCTTGTAGGCATCTGATTGTTGGTAGTATTATAATTGTTACCTAAGATCATTTATGGTGTGTATTTAGGATATGTTGTGTTTTGTTTTTGGTATTGTTTTGCTTTTGGTGAGGGAGAAGGGGTTCCCCTTCTTCCTTTCTCATGTTTTCTTATATGTATTTATACACAAAATTGTAATTGAGTGTTAGGATAATGTGTAAGGAAGCAGCTACCATTGTTCTGTTTTGTTTTTCCTGTTAATGGTAACCGGGGTGGGTTCAAATAAGTTTGACTTCTACCCTCTCCGTTTCGAGCAATAGATTGAAGTATTTGTTTAAGTTGATGAAAGTATGATGAATTTAAAGGCTTGTACAGATTAATCAAAATGCTTCTTATTGCCTTGTCATGTGTAATTATATATTGCTCGAAATAAAAAAAAAATAATAACACAGGACCAGGCCTGTGTTGAAGTTATGTCAAGTGTGTACTGCTTTCTTGTTCCTGATGTTTATAAAAATGTTATGGTAACACTTTAATTATCACTATTAACTAGTTGCTTATTAGTATCCATATTACTAGGATAATGGCTGTTTATTAGTACTTATAAAGCACATATTAATGCCTTATTCTGCATGACCATATTCTAGATCCCTTAATACTCAGTACCTAAACTTAACAACTACCTTACTATTAATAAGCAGTAATTAGGGATTTGAGGCAAAAGTCGTAGTTAATAGTTAACAGTGAGAAGAATTGGACCCTAATCTAAAGTGTGACCAATGTTATTTGATCGTCTTTCTGCATCACGCATCTTTGTTGGAATCATCGCTACAGCTGACCTGTGACATATGCTGATTTGGAGCTCAAAAACAGTTTGTCAAGATTATTTGATGAACAGAAAGTTCAAAACAACAGCATTTATTTTGAAAAAAATAAATCTTTACTGTCATTTGTGATCAATTTAATGCATCCTTGCAGGATAAAAAGTGTTCATTTCTGTCAATGTACTCCTAAAAATTGACAAAATTAACTTTTCACTAATATATTAATTTAAAATGTGTAGTCTTTCTTAATTAAATAAACATGACTGATCCCGCACAACAGGTGTTTCACACTGCACAAAATGTCAATACAGGAAAGAAACTGACAGTAAACAGAAAATATACCTGGAATGGTGCACAATGTAGATTATGCTGAATTACAGTGTTTACTTTCATTTAAGCAGAGAAGCTCTTTTGCGTCCTTTCATTTAGCGTGATCCTATTAAAGATTCTTCAGTGTCACAGGTCATCTGCTAGACTATTTACTGGAGAAATGAAACAATGATGGATGTTTGGAAATTGCCTAGAGAAATTGGGACACACCGGCCATCCACTTATATAGAAATGTCATTAAAATACATTGTAAAGAATCAGTGGGCAGTCACTAATGTAAAAATACATTTATTCAGATTAAAGTGACTTTCAGTTCACAATCAAATATAAAACTGGCTGTCAGCTACTAGCAGCAATGAAACATGCACCCAAATGAGTATACTTCTAGGAATATAGTATTGTGAATATGAAGCAAATGAAGAATATGTTGCCATCTTACAATAGTAATACACATTGCCAAGGCACACATAAACACGTTCAGCAGATGAGGCTTCTACACAGATGAAGGTTCCAAACTCTATTTGTGCCATATACATATATTTGATCCTAAAACCATGCTCCTTATGACCTCTTAACATCTCAGAGTCACTATGAATTCAGATGAGGTAAGCATCAATATAAACATACATAAAGCTATAAGCATATTTCAAATGATTAAATATTGATTTTCCAGTATGAAAGTGTAGCATATATGTCTTTTTGATTTTCTTAAAGTGAGCTGTTTGTTTACAAATGAGGTAATCTTAATATATCTACAAGTTAGCATGCAGAGAATGATCTCTTACTCTTACAAAAGGAATTCGGTATCCCTGCTTTGGAAGAATAGATCAGTTTTGCTGATCGCTTTAAGAAAGAATTGTATTGGGTTGAAAGAAACTACTACTTAAGAGCTAATAAAATTTAATTCTAATGTTTTCAGAAGAGATTTTGATTTAAATTTACACCTATAATTAATAATACCTTGATTAACACTTAAGGAATTGTTTATGTATAGAGCTCAAATGTAAAACACCACAATAATAAAAAATGCATAAGCACCACAATAACAGGAAAAGTTAAGGGAGAAAATGGTATAATTATACATCTTATACAATTGATATTTCATCCTTAAACCTTCCTTCATTTCAGACATTGGTGCAGTTTGGAATCTGTCTGGTCCTTAGCCGCTCTCCAACCCCAAGGCCTCCTAAACACACACACACACAGAAATTCACAGTAATTGCAACCAACAGGCAAGGGCAACTCTGTGATCAATGCTTTCCACCTCAGTGTCATGGGATCAGTCCTTGATTACTGTGAATCAAAAACACTCATAAGACAATCACCTTCCATGACAGCAGAGTAATAAAAGTAGAATGAATGAATTGGGGTCCATCCACTGACCTCACGCTTACAAACAACAGAGTGCCACAAAACAAGCACGTCTCTCTCCATGCTTCTTGAGCACCAAATCGCATCTTTATAAACATTAAAGCGACAGAAAAGGACTTCCCTTGTGAAAAAGTGCACGTAATGGACACAGTATGAATGTGCACTTGTAGTGTACTTTAAATCTTAAAAGTATATTTTTTTAAAACTGTATTTTCAGATGATATATTATAAATGAAATTAAAAGGCCACTCAAGTGTACTTAAAGAGAGCACACTTTCATGACTGTTTCTGAACACACTTAAAGGGACACTCCACCCATTTGCATTAAGCTTTCCATTGTTAGAAACCTAGTCATACTATTGAATGGTCGTGCAACACTCTCTCATTTTCCCCTGAGACGAGAGAAATCCGCTATTTACCCTTTTCACTTCCTCCTACAATGACGCAATAATCGACATTTTACGTCATTGTAGGAGGAAGTGTAAGAAGGGGGGATTTCTCTAAAGAGTACAAGCACTAGATCCCACCCTTTCAAACCCGCCCATAGGTTGGACCTAATGCGCTAACAGAGCTATCACAGATCAGTGGGTGGGACTTCACTTGTAGATACTGAAATCAATATCAGCCATCTTGTTTATAAGCTAAGCTAACAAGCACTGTGGAGATAGGAAGTTATGACAATGACGGAAGAAACTAAACACGATATGGAAGAAACTAAACATGATATGGAAGTAGAGGATTTTGAAATTCTGCTGCTCGAATCCGCTGTTCGTGGCTATCTTTACGAGCTGCAATATAGTGAAGAGTAGCTGAGGCTGATGGAGGAACAGGAGGCGGCTGCCTGTCGCGGACGAGGAGCCCGGACGGGCTCGAGCTGGGCGGACTGCTGGTGCCTGTGCTCTCGCTGTGCGCTACGGACACAGATAGAGTCCGTCTGCTGCAGAGAATTTCAACGATGGCAATTTATCCTGGACAAATTTCTCCTGGACGAAATCTCTGAATCAGACGAGCACACGGACGTTTGTGTTGTGATGTGAACCATCCTAGTGTCGCACCGCATATGTTCTGACTGAACATCCAGGTATCATGCAATAATTCACCATATAGAAAGAAATACAAACGAGGAGTAATTCGCTAATGAGTTTGCCAATGTAACGGGGTTCGTTGTTGTGGGAAGAAGGAGGCGGGAACCGGCGAACATTTAAACATTTTAATAGTAAAATAAACAAATCCAAAACAAAAGTATAAGCCAGCTGGCCACACACAACAGAAACAAAACATAAAAATCAGGCCTGTTCCTTTTGTGGTTCCGCTCCTCCGTGAGAGATATGAGACCGCTGCGTCTCACGTGTGTCATTCATTATCACTCGCGCCGTCCTCTCACGTCCCTCGCCCTCGTCCTGCTCGCCACAGCCAACTAACTAGACATTTTGTGTGAAATGAATTTCAAACTCTTTTGGCAGCTAGCCTTGTAGACGGAAGAGTGATTTCTCTGATGTTTGCGCGCTGTTCTGGATTAGTGGGAGTGGCTTGCGGAGCTGTGCAATGTGGTGCATTGTGGGAGTTGTCTTACATACAAATGCACCCTAAAGTTATTTTCTGTCTTTTCTCGGTCAAGAGGGCACCAAATTCAAAATTTCTTTAACATTTCGACTACATATATAACCCACTTTCAATAAAGATTAATGTTGAAATGGGTGGAGTGACCCTTTAAAGCCTAGTTCACACTTCATGATTTTAAAACGTCGGGCTGAACTGTGCGGTTCACACTACATGAGTTGCTCTCTGTGAAATCAGGAGTGTTCAAGTTGTTGAGCTAGTTCACACCACACGACACAACGTGATTGATCCGCAACAGGAGGTAACGCTCTACACGAGTTGACAACAACTCCGTCACCAACGATTCTATCTTGTCTACAAACCACGTTTTGTCACGAAAAATCACGCGATAATACGAACCGGAAATGACGCGAAATAGCACGCGCGCCAATACCCAGCGAAGAAGACGAAGAAGAACACAACACGCGAACATGCCTTGCTCTGATTGGCTGCAGCTCATGACATCATGTGAGCTTGAGTCGTGCGACAGCTCTGGATATCTAGCATGCTAGATATTTTTCTGGGCTCGGCGACACGTCTGCGAGCGTCTTTGATTCGTTGTTGGCTCTTTCATACTAACAGATTGGCGAGCGTTCATCGCCCGCTAATCCCCTGCGATTTGCATGCGATAACACCCTGACCTGTCGGCGAGCTAAACGACAAATCGGGCTTAAATCGGGCTTAAAATCATGTAGTGTGAACACTGGCGCAAAAAGTGGGTATGCGCTATATGCGGCGCATAGGGGCGCAGCACCATGGGGGGCGCCAAAGCGATGGTAAAAAAAAAAAAAAAAATATATATATATATATATATATATATATATATATATATTGTATTTTCTATATGTAGCTGCTGTTGTGCGTTTCTAAATCATTTCTGCATTTCTTCAATGTTATATAAAATTTTAGAGGAGTAACAGGTTAGAGTAGGCGCCCTCATGGAGAAGGGGGGCGGGGTAATATCGCGAGCGGGCCGGGGCGCCGTGAGTGCTGAGCGAGCAGGTACAAGTATTGAGTTGTCGTCGAAAAAGATGGATAAAACAAAATGCTGGGGGGCTAAAAATTGAAAAAGAAAGAGGGAAAAGGAGATGGAATGTCAATTGATGCGACAGCAGCTAAATAAGTGCATGCTGAAAGCCAACAGGTAGGATTTAAAGTGTGACATCCAGGCATGTCTGTGGCCATCGGGACTACCGGGAGATTCCCGGTGGGCTGACGTGCTTTTTTTTGGAGGGGTTGCTGCATATCCCTCTGACACTGGGTAGTTGCGCCCTTGAGTGTGAACTAGGCTTAAGTCAACTTTAAAAAAGTGTACTTTGTAAAAATGTCAGGTACATCATTTTAAACATTTATCATGCTTTAAAGAAGAACACTTATTTTGATGTGTTGATTTACACACTAAAGCACATGTACTTAATTATAATTTTAACTATAATTATAATCAAACGTTATTTGATATTACATTTAAAGTTAATATATTTTTAATGTACTACATTGCAAATTCATCATTACAAATATGTAATAACAAATATTTTAAATACATGAAATTCAATTTTCAATAGAAATTACATCAAAGTAAATTTGAGTTTACCATGAATGTTTGTCAGTACATTCGGCAGTACACTTTATCTGTATTTTTTAAATAATTATGAAATTACTTGTAAAGATATACTACTTTGGTGGGTCAAAAAGCCCTCTTTAGCATTTAAAATATTAAACAATACTACATTTTAATTTAATTGTAAATAAAATGCAATTAAGTGCCTGAAAATATTACGTTCAGTTCACACAAAGTGCAATACTCTTTTTAGAAGTATGCTAAAGTGTATTTTTTTCCAAAGATAGATTCCACAAAGTAGATCAATTCAACAACAACACAACAAAGCCTAGAACAGGTCCTGGAGGGCCAGAGTTTGCCTCAACACACCTGCCTGGACGTTTCTAGTATGCCTAGTAAGACCTTTATTGGCTGGTTCAGGTGTGTTTAGTTGGGGTTGGAGCTGAAATCTGCAGGACAGTGGTCCTCCAGTAGCAATATTAGACATGACCTAGAACATACGTTGTGTATGGTTTGATCAGTTCTCTCACCTGGGTTCTGAGCCTCCAGCTCTTTCTCCATTAGTTCTCTCTGAGGTGGCAGATGGCTGAAGCTGTTGTGTGTTCCAGTGTTCGTGGGAAACAGTGTGTGTGTGCTGCATGACGTGAACGAAGTGGCTGTTGTACGTGTGCCATTCTTCTCCTGTTCGACAGCACTGATCATCTCAGGCTCCTTCTCATGGGTATCCTCTGTCTCCACGTGGATCCATGGGATTTTACTGAGCAGACAGAACCAAAAGTAGTGTTGTGGAAAAAAACTGGATGTACTTTTCTGTTGCTAATCCAAGCAGAGAAAACGGTTACTGATGCCAATAAAGTAAGTGATGATCATTTGTCAGCATTGGCTGGTATTTCCAGGGCATTTGAAAATAACAGTCAGCCATAATTACCCTATATTTGTTGAGCAGAATTGGAGGATTTGGGAGAGGTGAGGCTTACCGTTTGAATTTGTAGATGAAGAGAATGGCCAATCCCACCAGGCCCAGAGAAACCAGTAACAGCATGGCAGAGCCACTGGGGAGAACACTGGAGTCCACCAGAGGTGCTGCAGGCAGACAGCATAACTAGTTTTAATTTATTTATTTTTATTTTTTATTTTTTTGTAATACTGTTTTTATTACATTTTCTTGAACACTTACACAACAATGTACATCACATGTCTGTAACATCACATATAATGTACAAACAAAACAAAAAACAAACAAACACCGGGGCTCATATTACATGAAAAGTGCAATAGCACAAACCAACATTGGATAATAAAGTATGCATTTTGGAAGTCAGAGTAAACAATACACTGCAATCAATAATAGGCACAGATAAGAGAAATAAAATAAAATAAAATAAAATAAAATAGGGTTAGTGCAAATTAAAATATATTTTCAAATGGATATAATACCTAATACCAAAATGTCCTCCTTCGTGTGACAATGCATTTATTTGTCTAGGAAAACTTGTCCGATTAACTATTTACGTAATTATTGATATTATAAAATGACTAATTACTATGCTGAATATTTCATACATTGGGACTAATCATATTGAAACCGCTGCATCAATTAGGATATAGCAAGTACTTGAATACATTTATTTCAAGAATTTTATATTTATATGTATTGCCTATTTCATAATGTATTATAAATAAAAATGACAATATAAAATAATTGTTCTGACATTATTAATAATTTCTCAGGGATTTTCTATTTTCTAACTCTGGTTATCAATGATTCTAAATCTTTCTTTTCTCAGAAATAATCTCTAAAAACTGAAATAAATGTGTATATGTTACTGCTATAACAACAACTGTGAAAACAAAACAAAAATCGGTTGACCACAAATCTCTTTGCTGTCTCTCAGAGCGTGTCCATTTCAGTAATTCTAAAAACTGTCTCACTTGTTCACCACACACACACACACGCGCACACAGCAGTCCATCCTTCAGCCCTTTGAGGGTTGACGCATGATGATTGTGACCTTTCGGCAGAATGCAGGAGGCAATCTGAACCTTTTCCTGTTCGGAGCAATGAAGACAAATGGCCGTGTCTGAAAAGGGTAGAATTATATGTGGCAGGGAGACACTCTTTATGATCCTGTAATGTCATTTCCAACTCACTATATTGGTCATGCTCAGACAGCCTCTGCATTATCAATATTAATATAAAGTCCAGGGTAGAGTATCTGTTCTCTAGGATTTCTAGCTCCAAGAGAAGTTTGAAGGATTTGACACAATGGAACGTCAGAAAAGTAATCATTTAGTGTACCTTATATAACCACAGAAGAGTAAAGTCACCTCACATAACTACTTGGTTACTCACGTAACCTCAGTTCCCTGAGTTAGGGAACGAAGTATTGCGTAGCTATACGCAGTGGGAAAAGCTCCTTTTCCTCGATTTACTGAATCTATATGTAAAACGCATTTGCAGCTGCACAGGTCGCACATTGAGCGTCTGGCTCGCTCATAGGTTGTGCTGCAGCAACTGCACATCCAATGGCGCGGGCACCTTTGACATGCGACCAATGAGATCACTCTACGTCATTACACGTCATAGCGCATCATAGGGGCGAGGCCTCAGCCCATATTAGCCTCTGAATTCGCCATTATAGTAGGTTTATACGACTGAAGCGACAAATATCCAGTTAAAACAGTGCGGTCGGCTATGCAATACTTCGTTCCCTAACTCAGGGAACTGAGGTTACGTGAGTAACCAAGTAGTTCCCTTTCGAATGGTCTCTTCGTATTGCGTAGCTATACGCAGTGGGACCGCTATGTAAAACGCCACACTGAGTAACTGGTTGCCACTGCAACTCAGGACCCCTGAGCATACAGAACAAGCCATAACCCACATAATATGTACTGTATATACCGTCAGGTCTAGGAGAATACATCAGTAATCACAACATATCATTTCCACGGACCCCGACACCGTCTGGGTCATAGAATATGATAACACCACCAGCCTAAGCGGGTTTATAATGTGAAAATAAGACAGGCAAAAAGCGGGCTTATATATATGTGAATGTGGTTGTGCACAGTAACAATTGATAATAAGACCGGACTAAGCTGGGCCCTTATCATACCGAAAGCACCCTCGCCTGCAGGGAAGGTACTTCCATATTATAGAATTCCATAAATGTGGACGGCGAGGCCCAGCCGGCCACATCACAAATGTCTTGAATGGGAAAGCCAGATGACCACGCCCACGACGAGGCCATGCCTCTGGTCGAATGGGCTTTGACACCTATAGGGCAAACCTGACCCACTGAGGTATAAGCCATAGAAATGGCCTCCACTATCCATCTAGTCTCATCACAGTCTCTGCTTAGTGACAGGATCCCCCTTGGATCGACCACCAAAGCAGACAAAAAGCTGTTCTGATTGCCTAAACAATGCAGAACGCTCCAGATAGATTCTCAGCGCCCTGACAGGGCAGAGAAGATTCATCTCCCCATCCTCTGTGGAAGGGGGAAGGGCTAACAATGTCACCACCTGTGCTCTGAACGGTGTTGAGAGCACTTTGGGTACATAACCATGCCTGGGCTTGAGGATGACTTTGGAGTCATCAGGACCAAACTCCAGACATGCCGGGCTCACAGATAGAGCCTGCAGATCCCCCACTCGTTTGATAGATGCCAATGCCAACAGGAGAGCAGTTTTCAGCGAGAGAGGTTTAAGATCAACCGACTGGAGCGGTTCAAAAGGCGGACCCCTCAAAGCCCATAGGACCGTAGAGAGGTCCCAAGATGGCACAGAAGGAGGTCTGGAGGGGTTAATCCTCCTAGCACCCTTCAAAAATCTCACAACCAGGTTGTTTCTTCCCAGTGACTGGCCAGCTACCAGAACATGGTGTGCTGCAATGGCTGCCACATACACTTTGAGTGTGGACGGGGAGCGACCCGTGTCCAACAGCTCCTGTAGGAATGAGAGAACCCCTGATATCTCACATGACTCTTGGTCTAAACGGTTTTTCGAGCACCAGCTGGAAAAACCCGCCCATTTCAAAGCATAGCGGTGCCGAGTCGACGGGGCCCTTGCTTCAGATATAGTGTTCAACACCTTCACAGGAAGGTCCCCGTATACCCGTTCAAGGGCCACACATGGAGGGCCCATAAGTCGGGTCGTGGATGCCACAACGTTCCCTTCGCCTGTGTGAGGAGGTCTTTCCTCATCGGGACAGGCCATGGAGCTGTGTCCGATAACCGAACCAGCTCCGGAAACCACGGCTTGGATTTCCAAAGAGGAGCCACCAGAAGGACTGGGCACTCGCACTCTCTGACCCGTTTGATGACTTGCGGAATCATCGAGACGGGGGGAAAAGCATACAGGGGGCGGTTTGGCCAGACGTGGGCCAACACGTCCCTGTCCTTTGAGAAGAACATTTTGCAATGGGTGTTGTTTTTCGAGGCGAACAGGTCGATTTCAGCCCTGCCAAACACCTCCCATATTAGACTGACCGTCTGTGGGTTCAGGGACCACTCGCTGAGGGGAGTGTTGCCCCGTGAGAGCATATCCGCGCCCAAATTCTGGACGCCCGGGATATGTGCAGCCCTGAAAGAGCTCAGATTGGTCTGTGCCCATATGAGGAGATATCTCGCCATAGCATGCAGGTCCCCTGACCTGACGCCCCCCTGGCAATTTATGTAGGCCACCACTGACATGTTGTCTGTACGGACTAAGACGTGATGACCCCTGAAGTTCGGCAGAAATGCCTTCAGGGCCAAACCAACTGCTTTCATTTCCAGACAGTTGATGTATAAGCTCTGATCCGCGCTGGACCAGAGGCCGGATGCAGAAGCCCCCTCGTGTAATGCCCCCCAACCCAGGTTGGACGCATCTGTAAAGACCACTTTCCTTCTGGAAATTGTCCCCATGGTCACACCCTCTTGGTACCAGTCCTAAGCCTGCCAGGGAACCAGGGTCCTTAAAACAACCGTGATTCACTCTGATGCGTAGGCTGCCTGACTGCCATGCATGTGTTGGCACCCGGCGTTTCAGCCAGTGAGCACATGCGCAGTAATCCCATGCGGAGCACCGGTGATGCTGCTGCCATTAGACCCAGTATTTTCTGAAATTTCTTCAGGGGCGCGCGCTCACGCTGTCTGAACGAGGATGCAAGCGCTCGCACTGAGAGCCGCGCTCTCATCGTCACCGAGTCTAAAACTATCCCCAGAAAGATTGCACTCTGGCATGGGGACAGTTTGCTCTTTGACACATTGACCGTGAGACCCAGGCATTTTAAATGGCCGAGAATCAAATCCCTGTGAGCTATTAGTTCGCCTCTCGACTGCGCTAGCACCAGCCAGTCGTCGAGGTAATTCAGCACGCGCACTCCTTTCTGTCTCAGAGGAGAGAGCGCTGAATCCACACACTTCGTGAACGTGCGGGGTGCCAAAGACAGACCGAACGGCAGAACTGTGAATTGATAAGCCTGTCCCTCGAAGGCGAATCTCAAGAATGGCCTGTGACGAGGGTTTATTTGAATGTGAAAGTAAGCATCTTTCAGATCCATTGTAACAAACCAATCCCCCGGGCGAATTTGCGCAAGGATATGTTTGATGGTTAACATTTTGAAGGGTCGTCGCATGAGAGCCTTGTTCAAATGTCTCAAATCTAGTATGGATCTGAGACCGCCGTCTTTTTTCGGAATTAGAAAATAACGGCTTTAAAAACCTGCTTGTTTTAGCGCAGTTCTATCGCCCCTTTTGCTAATAAATTTTGCACTTCAGTGCGAAGCACGTGACCCACGTCACTTCCCACCGAGGTCTCGATGACCGCCTGAAACTTTGGGGGTCTGCGAGCAAATTGGAGCGAGTAGCCTCGCTTTATAATGTTTATGAACCAGCTCGACACATCGGGGATAGCTTGCCAGGCTAGCACCCGTGTGGCTAGGGACTGACACACTGAATGGGGCGGGCCGCCTAACATAGGAGGACCTGAAACCCTTATAGTGTGATTTGTGCATACATTGAGTGTTTGACTGACTGTACATGCATTTACGTGTGGGGAAGTCAGTATTACAACAGGGGAGGGGCCACCTAATGGAGGGGGACAGTGAACCCATGTGTTGTGCTTGTGAAACATACTCTTTTTGTGCTTTATTTGGGTCGCCGTGAAAACGGCGTTTGTTTGTAAAGACGCGCTCACTGCTGCGGGCCTGTTTACAGAAATAAAATCCCCATCCGCCTGAACTGAACAGGGGGCTGTGGGAAGTCTTGATGGCTTCTTCGAGGGTGGTCCGGCCAGCGCGGGACACTCGTCCTCTCTCTTCATGCCGCTTGTTAGGTTAGGATGACTTTGGTGGCGCCGCGTCGAGCACAACGCTGGGCCGCGGGCCTTGGCGCCGGGGCATCGGGAAGCGCTTCGCAGCCCTTGACTGGCGCTGGGCATCAGCCGCAGGGTGGGGCTGAGAGGCCTGTTGCTTCAGTTTCGCTGGCTGAGGCGTAGACGGAGCTGGTTTCGGTTTGCTCGATGCGGAGCTAGGCAAGAAGTGTCGCATGGCCTGGGACGCCTTCTGTGCCTCAGTGTACCTCTCCGCGAACCCCTTCACCACTGGACCGAAGAGACCGGTGCTGGCAACCGGGGCGTCGAGGAACCTCATCTTCTCCGAGTCTTTGATATCGGTGAGGTTTAGCTAGAGGTGGCGTTCAGTCACGACCAAGCTAGCCATGTTCCTCCCGATCGCCTGCACTGTGGCCTTGGTAGCCCTCAAAGCCAGGTCCGTTGTGCTGCGGAGGTCCCGAAAGGCCTCTGGATCTGGGCCCGCCTCGTCCATAGACTGGAGGAGTTTGGCCTGGTAGACCTGCAGCACGGCCATCGTGTGCAGGGCCGAAGCAGCCTGCCCGGAGGCGGAATACGTGCGTCCGAGGAGGGCTGACGTGCTTCTGCACGGTTTGTTTGGGTGCACGGCTCTGGTTCGCCAGCTAGCGGCCGTGTTCGGGCAAAGATGAGTGGCTACGGCCTCTTCGAGAGGCGGCACCGACTCATAGCCCTTCTCCACCGCGCCGTCCACAGAGGAGAGTGTCGCGGAAACTGCAGAGCCTCGTGTACAGTAAGGAGTGCGCCAGGCCTTGGTTAGCTCCTGGCAGAAACCATCCGTCCAGCCAACTCCGAGGAGGCTCTGCGGGCGCGGCCCAATCGAGCTCGAGGTCCGCGACGGCCTGTGTCAGGATCCGAAGCATCTCTGCGTCGGAGTTAGTCCTGGTCACAGTCACACTGGGTGCTGGCTGAGAAGCAGCGACGGGGTCGAAAGAACCCGGCCACTCGTCCTCAGATGCAGCAATAGACAGGCTGTCGTGCTCGCTGGGCCCGCCGAAGCAGACGAGGCCCGCCACGTGGGGGGGTGCTAATCTCCTTCAAACAGGACCGGAGAAGATCGAGCAGGAGAGAGTGAGGCACGCAGGGACATGGCCAGCATGCGATCACCCACATCCATGCTTTCGGACTGCCATTGGCTGTGGCGCTTTTTCTTCCTCGGCTGAAGTAGGGCTGCGGGAGGAGGCGCGGGCGAAGCGGCGTCATCTTCCCTGGCGAGAGCTAGCCGAGTCCGCAGAGAGGAGAATGGTCGAGTCCCAGGCATGAAATACATCTTGCGTGGAGATCGGTCTCATGCAGCTTGCGTGCGCACATGGCGCAGTTATTAACACGAGGCATTTGAAACAACGCCTCGCGTGAGCAACAGAAAAGGAAATCACCAGATAGCCACAGGTGAGACGGCGTCAGGAGACACACGGCTGAGAAGGTGTAATCTGCTGAAATAGAAGCTGCTCAGGCTGAAAGGCTTGTTCGACGGCGAAGGCTCAGTAAACAGACAGAGACGTGTAGTTTGTCGCTGAAGGAGTACAATCTGCTATACTGGCGAATTCAGGGGCTAATATAGGCTGAGGCCTCGCCCCTATGACGGGCTATGACGTGTAATGACGTAGAGTGATCTCATTGGTCGCACGTCAGAGGTGCCCGTGCCATTGGATGTGCAGTTGCTGCAGCACAGCCTATAAGCGAGCCAGACGGTCAATGGGCGAGCTGTGCAGCTACAAATGCGTTTTACATATAGGTTCAGTAAATCGAGGAAAAGGAGCTTTTCCCACTGCGTATAGCTACGCAATACGAAGTGACCGTTCGAAAGGGAACAACAGGCAGCGCTGTAATTTACCACAATGAGGCTGCAATTAAATGCAAAACACGATGCGGTAGACAGTTTAATGTAATTCATAACAAAACACAACAGGCTCTATAACCACAGACAGAACCAGTGCAATGCATTTTATGTTCCTCTGGAAGGGTCATCTGAGAACATGGGTTGTCCTATCAAATCCTTAAGAACAGAAACTTGTGTTCAGGTCTTACCCAGTGTGAGCTGAGACACAGACACAGTGACCCGCGTGTCAGGCTTCAGATCAAACTGGATCAGGTTCTGATTTAAAACGTTCATGAAGACCTCCAACATCTGAAACAAGAGGAAGCTTATGGTGAGTGATGATGATGAATAGGAGGGCTAAAATAACGAAGTGCTAATTGAAACCTGTTATTTTTCTAAATAATCTGAAATGAAAAGCCTTGTATTAATCGATCAGATCATTATATGAAATATTTAATACGCATGTTACAACATTAAAGCAGTAAATGTGTGTAAATGATTACTAAATTGATTACTAAAATCATGGTCATTAATTGAACATACACTACCATTCACAAGTCTGAGTTCGACACGCTTTTTTATGTTGTTGAAAGTCTTTTATGCTCACCAAGGCAGCAATTTTATGAAATATGATTACAAATATTATTGAAATAACAGTTTTCTATTTTAATATATTTAAAAAATGAAATGTATTCCTGTGATGGCAAAGTTGAATTTTCAGCTTTTAAATTATCATTACTCCAGTCTTCAGTGTCACATAATCCTTCAGTAATCATTTTAATATGCTGTCATCATTTCATTATCAATGTTAAAAACAGTTAGATTCATATTTTTGTGGAAACTGCAAAAAAAAAAAAATTAGGAATATTTATGAATTGAACGTTCAATGAACGACATTTATTTGAAATAGAAATCTTTTGTATAACATTATAAATATCTTTACTATCATTAGTCTTAATGAATAAATGTAGAAAAACTTTTTTACTGATCCCAAACTGTTTGAACGGCACTCTATGTGTGTTGAATATAACAATATAACAATATTTATAAAGGCTGGAAAAAGGCTTTATTTTTGAATAGTAATCATTCGTAAGCCACTTAAAATGTCTTTAAATGATCATACTACATTTTTCATTCGGAAAGCCGTAGGTCATCACCCTATATTAGCTGAAAATGCAATAAAAAAATAGTGCTGTTTATAGCATAAATTTGAATTATTGTCAAGTATTAATTTGACTGGAGTTTTT
This sequence comes from Tiaroga cobitis, assembly GCA_030578255.1. Taxonomy (NCBI): domain Eukaryota; kingdom Metazoa; phylum Chordata; class Actinopteri; order Cypriniformes; family Leuciscidae; genus Tiaroga; species Tiaroga cobitis. The sequence continues at coordinate 22,914,306 of CM060607.1, read as the reverse complement.
ATTTCCTTTTATGGTTGCTAGGCATTACAAATTCAGCCCATGACAAGTGAGTGCATGTATTTTTCAGCAGGTTTATTCGCTAGTAATAAAGCCTGTTTTTATTGCAACTATAATTTATTTAGCCATCAGAGAATCATAATAGGTTATTTGAACAGATTGTATCAATCATCAGACCTTGTCATTCGGGGAGACCATAGCAAAGCATTTTATTTCAATATGTGTGTGTGTGTGTGGTTCTTACCTTATCAAGCTGCTCTTCTGTGTGTGATCTGAATGCCGACTGGTTCGTCTCAGGTAGGATGAAGAGCTCAGCGGCAGTTGGAGATCCAGGAAACACAGAGACCAACAACTGGTCCTTAGGGAAGCCACAAACCTAGGAACACACACACACACAAACGTACATTTTTCATCCACTAATAAACATTAAATTTATCAGCATGCAACATCCATGACGGGATCTAATTCATGCATAAAAGCTAGTCAATCATTTCATGCCGGTTTGCACATTAATAATATCTCAGTTAATGTTTGAAAATTATAATAAGTCTATTCCAGTTAATCTTGAGATGGTTGTAATATTTATGATATGATGTTGTGTAACCATACTGAAAGCACTGTTCAAGTTGAAAATCCAGAGGTATTGGGAGACCATTATATTTGTGCTTGAGCGACTCATTGTAAAGGAGTTCTGCGGAGCAGTTCTTTGGCTCTGTTCTTTAATTGGCTGACTGGCTTTAGAGTCTCTCTGTTGCCGCATCAATATTCACTCTGAACTCCTATGATTCACTCTTGCCAGTAGCACTACATTACCCTATCTCTCGCTCTCAGACTGAGGGGAAATCAGATGGATGCGTGAGAGCACGTAAAGCCTCTCAGCCAAACACAAACCTCGCCAGAGAGCCCAGAAAGAGCCATCAGGCTTAAAACCAGCAGCGTTTGAGAGAAAGGAAAGAGAATAGCTGAAGAGAGAGGAAGCGTGGTGAGCTATCAGCAGCCTTTCAAGAAATTTCATGAGTTCTTTCAGTAGTTCACTGACATGAACAGAGCACTCCAACAGGAACTGATGATGGACTTTAAGCTCAGTATACCTGAGAGAGCGTTGCCCTGACAACCCGCCCCACATCCTGTCTCCACTCGGCAACTGACGGGTTGTGCTCTTCCAGGTTAGGAGAGAACGACAGCAGTAAAGAACGGAATAAGTCTAGAAATGAGAGAAACAACATAGAGGGATAGGAACACGGTTTATTTTTTGCAAAGAAGCTCTGCCTAAAATTCCTCTTAATTCTGAGTATGTTTTCAATTCTCAGTGAAGCTAAAAATATAACATTCTGTATCTCAAAGAACACTGCAGTGTTCATGACTACAGGAGGTCTTCACCTTTGACAGTGATGATTTTCACATCCTGTAGGATTGTGCCTCCTGCCGACACCTGTACGGTGACAGAGTTAGGTCCCTCTCGTGTGAATGTGTGTGAAACACTTCCTTCCAGTGTGATCAGTGGCTAAAAACACACATATGTGAGATGTTCGGTTCAGATTTAGCTAGGCAGAGAAACAGGAAAGTGAATCAAAACTCTGACTGATTTGTGAGTGGCAGAATCATTTATAGCAGAAACCAGTTACAGCCCTACATGACCAAACTCCCGCTGTGTTTCATGGTTCAGTAGTCATGCTTTTGATCTCTGGGCTTTCCGTAGATATATTGGTCTTGGAAATATTCATGCTTTTTCCTAGTATTTCTTAAAATGCCACTCCATTTGTGAAATGTATTTGTAATAATATGGAGTGCTTTGCTGATTTTGCGGTCCTTTTGTCTTGTTCTGGAACATGTTGGGCAGCAGCACTAAAATAGAATGACATTTATAAATGGCTTTTTAACATTCACATTCATTCAAAACAACACGGTAACACTTTAATGCTGCCTAGTTTTCCATGGTAATGAAAGTAGTGGATACAAAAACATTGTACTTTTAGTCTATAATGGGTTAAGTTAATGCATTTACTTCACTTAAATTATTTACAAGTAGGCTATATTCTTTTTTTAATATCCCTAACACACTGGAGGCTCTGCTTTTTGCCAGGCTGCACTCTTTGGTGTATATTATTACTTTATTAAACATTAAATGAAACCACAAACAAAAACAACTGGCTTATAAAACAAATCTGGACTGCAAAACTGGGCAACATTTTTGATGCTTTTCAATGGAACTATGTTCTGTTTGCAACACTCTAAAATAATCCTGAAAGCCGGTATTATATATAGGAGGAAGGTACACGGGGTGAAATTAACAATAATACTATTACAATTAGATATTTTATGAAGAGAATCTAAAGAGGACATTCAATTATAATACAAAGCGTCTGTGCAAGTGAGTATTTAAATGCTTTCAAACTGCTCAGCTCTGTGGCAGTGTTCCAGCAGGAAAACGATGCATAACCATTAAAAGCTGCCTGCCACTTTTTATGTGTTTCACATCAGAAATGTTAAGTAGACCTGAACTGAATGATCTCAGTGTGATTAGAAACATAATTCAGTAATGTTTGAAAGCATAATTAAATAGTGATTCATATGCCAATAATAAATTTATCCTAATTCTGCATGAGACAACAAACCAGAATAAAGTCTGTGATAATCTTGAGAACATTAAGCAATAATTAAAACAGAGGCAAAAACTAAATGCCAGCAATATTGCCAATATATTCTACTCTGTACAAAAGTTTGGTGTCTGTAAGATTTGTTCATGTTTTTGTAAGAATTATCTTATGCTCACCACAGCTGCATTTATTTGATTAATACAGTAAAAAAAGTAATATTGTGAAATATTTTTACATTTAAAATAACTGATTTCTTTTTCAATATATTTTCAATTGTAGTTTATTTCTGTGATCACAAAGCTGAATTTTCAGCATCATTACTCCAGTCTTCAGTGTCACACGATCCTTCAGAAATCATTCTAGTATGCTGATTATGTGCTCAAAAACATTCCTTATTATTATTATTATCAGTTGAAAATGCTTGTGAAGGTTGATTCAGTGTGGAAACCACAATAGTTGTTTCACCCCAGGACCCTTTAATGAACAAAGCTGGAAAGAACAGCATTTATTTTAAATAGAAATATGTTGTAATATTATAAAAGTCTTTAGTGTAATCAATTTAATTTGTCCTGAATAAAAGTATCAATTGCTTTAAAAAAATTAAAATCTAAATCGTAGACTCCACACTTTGGAACGGTATATTAAATGCCCAATAAAATGTTTTCTTATGACAAGAGATCTTCAAATTCTAGCTGGGCTTTTTAACTGGGAGCATTTTCCCCTTGTGTTTTCCCAACTATGCCTGTCATTCAACAAAAATAATTTTGACAGAGTTAGAATTTAATTATTCTTTTTCTTTTGGTAGCAGGTGTTCATTCTGCAAAGGGGAAAAACAATGTCACAGTACCTCCCCCACTTAAACGTGGCTTTGCTTTTTACTTATTTGACCTCAATCCGCATCCATCCTAAAACAGGTTTCCCTCTCTGATCCTGGCAAGCACAATATCTTTTGCAGAGCCCTTGCTTTCTTAGAGGTCAAAAGTAATACTGGAATAGCTACCTAACTGATCTGGGCCTCTGGGACACATGTATACAAATAGAGTTTGAACCTCTGTGCTGTTATTGAACCACCAGTAGAAGGTAGTGGTCTTGGGCTGACTAGGCCACAGCACTGCTGTCAGGTTGGCCTCTCTTCCTCTGATGACGACCACCGGTGTCGAAAGAAAGATACGCTCCACGGGACCTAACACGACAAATCGGACGTGATATCTCATCAGACACAATATGAAGTCAATAACGATCACATTTAGCACAGTGCACAACAGCAATGTCTGCTTCTACACATCCTTCATTGAGAGCTGGTTCAGAAATAGATTGTCTAGATGTGCAGTGAGTGGCATAGAGGTAATTTAGTGTGACAGGAAATAATTTTTTTTTCTTTTTTTTTTACAGTGATAGCAGTGGCTTCTTAAAGAAAATTCTAATTCTTAGAAATATATGACTGTGGTCATGTACATACTAGTGATGTGCAGATAGACCGAGCTGCTGTCAGACCCCTGGCTGTTCTGAGCACGTGCGGTGACCCTGAATATCCCAGCGACCCTGTACGTGTGTGTGATGCTGTCACCAAGGCGACTTATATTGGAGTATGACACTGAGATGCCATCTCCAAAATCCACATGGAGACTTATAGACAACGAGTCACCCTACAAAAAAACAAAAACAAGAAAAAAGCAGATATATTCTGTTTTCAAGAGACATTGAGGCTGATTTAGTGGTTCACAAACTGTTGATTGCCACATAAAAAAAATTAGATCTAAATAAAATAATAATAATAATAATAATAACTGACACTAACACTGAATTAACCAGTTCATAACAATGAAATAAACCAGGTTCACTGTTAACATTTATTTTATGGTAAATTAATAATGCAAGTCACAGTTACAGTAGTCAAGTAAACTAATTCTATCACAATACACATGGTTTCAAAGCAGTTATGTTTATTTTATGTCTGTAATGCATTAGTGCTTTACCATAAATAAAGTTTTACACTACCGTTCACGTTTTAGGGTTGTTAAGATTTTGTAATGTTTTTGAAAGAAGTCTCTTATGCTCACAAGGCTGCATTTATTTGATCCAAAATACAGTATGAATTTTCAGCATCATAACTCCAGACTTCAATGTCACATGATTCTTCAGAAAGCATTACAATGTATTAATTTGCAGCTCAAGAACATTTCTTATTAATATTAATGTTGTGCTGCTCAATATTTTTGTGGAAACCATAATGGATTTTTTTCAGGATTCGTTGATGAGCACAAAGTTCAGCATTTAATGAAGTATAAATCTTTTGTAACATTATAAATGTCTTTACAAACACTTTTGATACAGTTAATTCATCCTTGCTAATTAAAAGTATTAGTTTCTTTAAAGGGGTCATATAATGATCCATGCACTTTTACAAGTTGATTGTACGGAAATGTGTGTTGGCAGTGCCTGTACACAAACATCATAAAATGATAACAATCCATCCAGTGTTTTTGTTTTAATCTCCTTATATGTTTTCCCCGGTCTCAAATCAAGCCGTTCGACCGTGTGACGTCACACGGTCGGACGCCCCTCCCATGATTGTTAGTATAATCCGCGCGGACCGGCGCGGTCATTATTGATATGCTGGAGCACTGTCCATGAGCAGAATGGCGTCTAAGCGATTGTGGTGTTCTGTTCTTGGGTGTAATAACGAACACAGCAGTCATTTTAATGTTCCTAAATCTGAACCGCTGAAGACGCAGTGGCTGAGTTTTGTTTTAGAAGGGAATATTCACCATGAGCAATGTCAATGCTTTCATGTTTGCGCGAATCATTTCACACACCAGACTGCTTTATAAAGGAGGATCAGTATAAAGCTGGTTTTGCTAAGAAGCTGCTCCTGAATAAAGGATCGGTACCAACTATTTGTGTTCCTGCTGAACCTCCAGAAGAACTGAAATGAGTGAAACGTTTTATTAACCTTTATATTAATATTTATATTAATCTTTGCAAATCACTTGCACGCTTCACAATGAATGCGTCGGTTTACACTCAGGGTACATTGCGGCATGTTTTCTATGTACGACGTCCTCAATATAATTCATAATCCCACGTTTATAATGAACAACGCGTTATGGTTATTGTGTTACAAACGGTGTACGCACAGAACAGAGAGGCGGAGTGAGCGAAGCTCATTGTCATTTAAAGGCATATGCACTGAAACGGCGTGCTGAAAACAGAAATGTTTTTGACCAGGTAAATTAAGTGTTTTCTTACAATAGTAATGAGAATTTTTAATTAAAGTATATTACAAACTTTTAATTTAGACCCTAAAGAATCATATTAGCTCGTACAAAAATGGTATTATATGACCCCTTTAAAAACAAAATCTTACTGACCCCAAACTTTTAAGCGGTAGTGTATGTTAGTGGTAGCATGTAAGTGGTCTTCTTAGCTAGTGAGTTAGCTAGTTAAGGTTAATTAGTAGCAGTCTAGTTAATTTCATTGAAAAAACAACAAAACAGCACTCTAGCAAATTGTGGATTGGTGGCTCAAGACAGGATTGATGAATGAGACTCCTTTATGAGATTTAGGGTTTTGCTTTTACTCTTAAAGTGGTCTCTCACCTAAAAATGTTTGAGAACTATTAATGTAAGCACAAAACCTTACTAAATGAATTACTTTGTGTGTGTGTGTGTGTGTGTGTGTGTGTGTGTGTGTGTGTGCAGCTGCTAACTCACATTTTGCAAGGCTACTCTGAAGGTGATGTTTGTTCCCAGTACAGCAGTGAGCTGAGAGTTGATGGTGCCCAGTTGTAGGCCACTTGGTGCTATGGGTTTACACTGTTGCATTCTGGGACTCAGTGTATCCTTCAGACCTTCTCTACAGTTATTCAACAGCACTCTCCTGTACCTGCACCACCATGCACAAATACAAAAAGTTTTATTCAAACAATCTTATGCAGGCTATATATGGTAATCTAGGGCAGGACTGCTATTACTTTATAAGCTAAACAGAAGATGTCACAAAGAGATTCATATTGCATCTATGAATCATACTGCAATGTGTGTGTGCCTGTGTATCTCTGTGCATCTGTGCATGTGTGTTACCCTGTGCTGTTGCGGAAACGCTGTCCATGGCTGCAGGTGTGTGCTGGTAAATTGACATCATACCAGAATGCAGGTGCACATTTTCCACTAGCCTGTCTCTCAAACCCATAATCACTGCAAGGAAATCATAAAAACACATCAATTATTCAGTTTGGTTAAGCTCCTCTCTATAAGGCCACAGCAGTCTATAGAGAGAAGTGGCTTGAATGTGACTGCAAAACAAAGGGTTTTCAAGGTCTCTCATGCACCATAGGATTAACTAAAAACTATTTTTAAGTTTACACTGTATTATTCGTGTTGTCTATATGAAAGGTTAAAAAAAAAACTTGCCACACATCAGCAAATAAATCTGTTTATACCTCAGCAGTTAAAATCACTAAATTGCACTCGGAACAGTGTAATATTTAGTATGAATTATATACTATTGTAGTATTTATTAATTTTTTGAATTAGCTTTTATTTTTATATTTTTTTGATTTTGCCATTTGTATTCATTATTTAATATTTCTATTTTGGCTTTACTTTTTGTAATTCAACACAAGTTTTATTTAAGTTTTTCATCTAATAGTTATATTTTATTTGATTTCAGCTATATTTCAATTCGAAAACTATTTTCAAAAGTTTTAGATACCAAAAACAACACTGACTTGGAATCAGACTGTCAAACCTATTTTGATATTTAAAGGAAGCTATTATAGTAAATGTAGTGTAGAATATGGGTATAGAAAGCCTAAATTCAATCGGTTCATCATATAAAGCGATCGTGTCTCTTCAGAAAATTTGGACTAAGCCGCTTAATTAATATGGATTCGTTGTATTATCTCTTTTTGAAGCGTCAAATTTGTAGTTGCTTAGCTGTCAATGGAGGGACAGGAATCGCTCAGATTTCATCAAAAAAGTTGTGTTCCGAACATGAACGGAAGTCTTAGACTTGTGGGTTTACAACATTTAAGCTGCTGTAGCGGATCAGGGCTAAACTCAGCAACACCAGCTCCTTCAGGCTAATCAGATCACTGCCACATTTATCATCCATTTAAATATTCATTACTTATTCATTTGGAGATAATTAATCATTTGACATTATGCTAATTTTGCGCGCCTCTATTCGTATGTGTAATTTGCCTAAGAGCAGACGACTCTAATGGAGCCTGTGTGCGGTACAGGCGAGATTTATGTCGTCGTTATGATCAGCGCAGGAGTGTCTCTCCATGTGCATCGTGGTGGGCTTGTAAAGACATCTCCATCAGTATAGCGATATGATTACGAAAGACCGATGTAAAACCAGGCTTTTACCATGCCGCCTCAAGAGCAAACTAATTTAATGTAGCGACTGCAACATTATCAGAAGCTGCACTGAGCAGACGTTTGACGAAGGACAGATGAAGAGAAAAACCTTGTTTTTTTACATTAAAATACCACTTAATTAATCTGTATAATTGGGTGGATCCCTGCAGCTTTTGTTCTCTGCATGCAACACTGAGTCCTTTGATCCGCAAGAGTTACTGTCACTCATTTCCTCCATTGGAAAAGCAGCTGCTCTGCATTTCCGCGTGTGTGCACGTATGCATGCCTGTGACTCACCACTCAAAGTCATAGAGGGTGCAGATGCAGGGCTCAGCTGAAACGACTCGAGAATACTCCCGACCCAGAGTGCAGCGTGTGCCAGGCTTCCTCTTCATATACACCTGTCTCTCTCCCATCACACACACCTCGCCCTTAAATGCACATAAATATGTCACTTATTCATATGATTTCCTCCAAAATAGGCCCGCAGTTTTCCAGTTACATTAGATGTTACACTCCTTCTGCTTAGCTAAGGATGGCTACAATAGTTTGTATGAATTTTAAAAAGTGTATTGTGCTTTCCAGAAAACAGATTTGACATGCAATTTAGGCTGACTCTGTAAAAACACAAGTGAGAGTCAAAGCTGATGGACAACATGTCACCAACATTATGGTGGTGGCTAGATCTGTTGCAAAAATACATTACGACCATTAATTTCCATTCTGCTTGGGCATGTTACCCCAGATGTGAAAATAATCTCACGTGCCACCCTAATTATTAGCAAATTCAGTGCCAAAAGAAACTAATGCTGAATGTTGAGTGAGTGAATTAGTGTTTTGCTGTTGAGACCAAACAGCAAGGCTTGCTGATAAATGTGAGGTGACAACCTTGTTATGGAGGTGCCATGTCTGAAAGTCTCCGTCTGTGCATTTCCGCCCAAACAGGGAGCTGTAGTCAATCTTTATCAGCTGCCAGTCGGAGTGGTAACTAAAGTGCCCGAAGAATCTACAAGGACAGAGGTGCTTAAGTACAACAGGATCTGTTTACTTTTACATTCTTTACAGTTGCTAAGGGACCAAAAGGACACATTTTGCTATGGCAAATCTGTAAAGGACTAAAAGGAAGTGTCAGTAAAACTACATTGCTGTCAGTACAAGTAAGTGTGCAGGATCCTAGTCCAGACCTGCAAAAGAAAAGTTTTAATCTGATAATAATAATCCCAATCAAGTGAGGGTTCATTACTGACACCTCCTGGACTATTTAGATACGTTTGTCTGAGAAGATGAGGTAAAATGATTCTTACGTAATGATGCGATTCTCAGTCTCTGGAGTCATCAAAACCCCGTCAACAAATAGGGGTGTAGATGAAAAGCTGAGTTTGTCCCACTGCCGGCCTTCATCCAAACTAATCCTAGACACACATACACAAATCTTTTTCATTTCACTGACAAACCACATTAGGTTCATATTCTGGTTAATATACTGTACAGTGCACATTTGACAAAGACATAAAAATAGAAGATGCATTTGTTCAGCCATCTGAGAATATTTAGCAGATCCACAAAAACAAGTAATTGAGGAGTCACTGCATTAACATTTAATGTGGGCTGCATCTGCATAATTACATTAAAATCAAATCTAATATATGCTCATTGAAAAATATCAAGACAAAATTATTCACCATACCCCACTTGTGTTTACATTACACTCTAATCATTATTAGTCATGTATAATGTATATTATGTCTCATTACACATTCAGTCCATTTTGCATTTCATTGTTCTGTTGCATCCCCTTATTCTGTTTTCCTTCTGTCCTTTGGATTACATTTATTATTTTTCTCTGTGTAAGTGCCTCTTCACTGTGTTTTGTTTTCAGATCTTTTTCTTTCTAGGAATATACTTTAAAGTCCCTGAATGTGTCGATGACATTTATTCTTGTGTGTTTAGAGCCCTCCTGTTTGTCCTATTATCTGAGCGTTAAATGTTTAAACATTACACACTAGTTATGCGCTAGTTGTGTTCTTGGGGATCTTTGTTTAGATCAAGTTAATTTAGGAGTAATTTGGTTATATACTTTCAATAACAAACTGTAACTACCTGGCATTGCCGAGTCTGCAGAAAGTACATTTCTGCATTCATGCTTTTAATGGTTAACAACATCTATTGTTTATACTCTACATCATTCAAAAGTTTGGAGTCAGATTTTATTTTAATGAAAATAATACTTTTATTCAGCAAGGACACATCAAACTGATCAAAAGTGACAGTAAAAACATTTATATCTGAACATTTCCATTTCAAATTAATTCTGATCTTTTTAACTTTATATTCATCAAAGAATTCTGGAAATTTGTATCACAGTTTTCACAAAAATATTAAGCTACATAAATATTTTCAACATTGATAATACTAAGAAATGTTTCCTGAGCACCAAATCAGTATATTAGAATGATTTAAGGATTAGAAGGATTCAAAAGTCAATTGACTGTTTTGCCATCACATGAATAAATTATATAATATAAAATATATTTAAAAAGAAAAGTTATTTAAAATCAAATAATATTTCAAAAGATTGCTGTTTTTACTGTATTTTGGATCAAATAAATCCAGCCCTGGTGAGCATAAGAGACTTCTATCAGAACTGTTGAACGATGTGCATATCTTCACTTCACAATGCTTTTAAAAGCTAACTGTTCTCAGTATTTTATTGTTCAACAGAAGTAACAGTCTCTTCATTATGTCATGTAGAAAAGAAAGATTTTCTGGTGTGGTGTTTCTGTTGCTGTAGATATGGGTCAAAGTCACCCAAGTTGATGGCTGAACACCCGCACACACATCAGACTACTGTTCTAACATCAGCATCTCACAGGAGGATACAAATTATCTTCCGCAGCCTAATTGATCCTGACAACGTTTCAGAGCTTAGTACATCAAAGCCGCGCATGTGTGACGTGGCAGGAACAACATGTGAACGGAAGCCCACCGAATCCCACCTCTACTTCAATCCTTAACCCTCCCCAACATGAGCATAAAAGCCTTGGCAAACACAACCACCTGAACTACAAAGCCATGACAGGCACTTTCCACTAAAAGGATTCCAAATGTTTAACATGATAAGACCTATTGCCTGCTGTTTATATCTGCCAGTCCCCATATAAAAGCTGACGTTTAAGCATGAGGGAACTTCAAAAACTTAGTCTGAATAAAAAAATATCCAAAAAGTTAGAGATGAACTGCAATGAACTCAAAAATGGATAATCTCTCTAGTGTTCTGTATAACATACATATCATTTGTGAAGGCAGTGCATTTATTAATCTGTGTGTTTGTATGCATTTTATCTTACCATAAATGGCGTGTAGGTACAGCAGATTGTCTAACAGCTAATAAAGCCCCTCCGTGGTCCAAAAACCAGACACTGTGCTCCTCTTCAAAGATCTAAAGACAGTGTTTACAGAGTCAAAAACCTGCAAGGTAATTCAGCATCCTGTCTCTTTGTGTTTCAGTTCATTTGAGTGGTGATCAGAGACCAGATGCTTTTATCTTACGACTACAATACAGTCAACAACTCTGAGCAGTTGAGTGGTTTACCTGTCTCCATGTGTTGCCGGCATCAGAGGAGATGAACATTCCTGTATTAGAGAAGGAAAGCTCGGGCCCAATGTTACCTGAGAGGAAAAATACTGCTGTAACTCTGACAGATGCATTATTATTAACCATAAATATGCTGGAGGAGGAGATTTGATTCTATTTCATATAATAGAATATAATAGAATTCCAACAGGTAAAAAAAAACTGAAAAAGAGGTCTGTGATATTCAGCGTATTTGGGTAATTATGCAAACACAAGCATTGAATTTGAAATCACACATTTTCTCACATTTAATCAGAAACTGAGCATAGCTGATCCAAATCTGTCAGTCACAAGGCAGTTCATAGTCTAAGACAGAGGTTTTTTAATTCATTGACGCCAAATACTCCCCCATATAACGTTGTCCGCATTATATTGTGTGACACTGTAAAGACAAAAAAACTATTGTTTCCAAAATTAAATAATTTGCTTCTATATTGTCATTGTACTAAAGCAAATTTATGTTTTTTTACAGCATTTCTGAGATAAACACAATTTTTGTGAAACATTATATATTTCATTAGTTTCTTAAGTACCTTAACACATTTTTAAATCTCTTTTTCTCCAAATATTTTGCGCCCCCTTTGCCGTCCCCATGGGCATAGGCGTAATTCTATGGGGGGACAGGGGGACACGTCCCCCCCAATATTCAAAAAAGGACAATTTGTCCCCCCCAATATTTGATCATACTGTATGATTATGCGGGCAATATCGATGTGATTGCAAATACGTCTTTCTTTCCAGCTCCGAAAATATACAATCCCGGCAGGTCCATTTCCCAAATCCATTCGACTTGCCTTACACTATACATTAACAAAACCTATTTCTCCTGAAATCCATGTCATGTTTTCCCTATACCTCTAGTAGCTCGTGCACCGTCAGTGAGTGGACTGGAAAACCAAACAGAAGAAGAGTTAGGGGCGCGAAATCTGACAGACATTTGGCACATATCTATGAATGGTAAATATCCTGTATTTGGCTGACATAATCCCTTAGATAACGACCAGGTGAATTTCACTAGAATTTCGATTTGTAGAATTTGTGAATTTCGACTGTAATACTATACGTTACAGCTTGTATTAATGGGACAGCTAGCTAACGTTACTGTATAGCTATACACCACGCTAGCATAGCCTGGCTTTAAACTGTATTTATTATAATATGTGGCTTGAGCACTTCAGCGAGTTTATTTTTAAACTGACAAGTTACTTTTGTTTAAATTTGTACAAAATAAACAGCATTTTCCCTCATTAGCAACATGACTGTTTTACTATCATTGCTCAAGACTTGATATTAGAATATTGTTATCCTGTAACAGTAATTTAATCAAAATGTAACCATCGATATTTTGTGGTTCGATATTTTGCCTGACATTTGTTTTCCCTAGCCACTGTTCTATGGGGTCTTACAAAGATATCAATAGCAGGATTGATGTATTTTAACATTACATCGACATGAAATATTCGTTCAAAATCACCTACGTGCATTAATGCTGCATATTTATACCTGAGAATGCTTTGACGCGTTTCCACAGCGCATGATGAGGGAATGTCTGCCAATTCCACCAACTGCGTTAAACGTAGCCTATAATTTGTATTATTTAAAAATACTTTTCAAATTCCAAAGCTTGTAGAAGGTTCCTATTGACAATAATATACTGACCTGGTAGCCTTGAGTAAATTAACTTGTTTAAGAAAATGATTCATAAAACATATAAATATCAGTTAAGCCTATGTTTACTTTCTTCACTGACACAGATGAAAATGAAAATACTATCAGTCAAAGTTCAGCTTTAGGAGGGGAAGAAATAGACCAGGATAAGGAGACTGAGAGAAAAATAAAGATGTAGATGAGGAGAGAGAATGTATTGACAAAATAACCACTGAAATGGTTTTAAAGCTATTTATTATCAATTTATTTGGGCCTTCAAAAGTCTTAAATTGCACATTTGTAGGTCAGAGAAATCAAAAAATTTCTCGGGGGAGCATGCCCCCGAACATCCCTAACTACCTCACATTTTAATGCACATGTCTGTGGGTGGGGCTGTGGAGGATAATTACCGGTATACCAAAAAGTATTGCTATACCACGACACTCAATATGTTGTCTCAGCCATTTTTCCCTGTTGCACCTAAACAAAATTTGAGGGTTCCCCCACCTGCCAAATCCCACTTTAACCTGTCAATTCAGGCTTGTAATTGATGCCGATGCAAATCATTACAGGGTGAGTATACGTTGGTTTGGCGATCAGTAATAAAATTCCTTGTTGTGTTATACAATTACAAACATTCGGACTCTGACTTTTATTTTATTTTGATTAAAAAATGTGTGCATGCGCCAACACAAAAAGTCCCACAGCTGTCCCCCCCAATGTGTGATTGACAATTTCACCCTTGCCCATGGGGATCCTTGGACACCAGCTTGAAAACCCCAGACGAACGAGACCTGATTTAAGTCATTTAGGTTAACTCAATTGTGTAGTTACATTGTACCTTTGCACAGCAGTATAATATTAAATCAATAATCTATGATGTCCTGAAGAATTCCTCATGCACATTGTCTGCTGGGGCTAATGCCAGTTGGGTATGAGTGCCCTGAAAGACCACAATCATCATGACGCCTGATGAAAAACATTTGGTAAAGCTGCCGGCATTGAAAAAATATATATATATATATATATATATATATATATATTTATACACTCTGAGCATGGGAAAGTGATTGCGGAACAGCTGTCGGACATGACATGTAATTATGAATGTGGAAGACACCGGTCATATTTTCTGCGTGCTCTGCATGGCTAACTTTTTGAGCGTGCATCTATCTATACTCATGCAAGAAGCTATTTGGGGCTGAGTTTTGAAGATAACTTTATAATGAATCTGACAAGCAAAAGAACAGCGTGAAATGAGTTTTTGTTCCAATCATGCCAAACTCAGCAGCTGCAAAACAGAAAGATGTTACAACTTGAAAGTTATGATGTGGCCACTTAAACTACATCTGCATTTAAAAGCACGCACATTTATATGCCTTCTTCACTCTAATTGATCAGAAACACCTGGGGGACCGTACTCACGATGCCACAAGCATAAAAAACAATAAAGGAAATGGCACAGTTACACACACACCTGTGGCCACTATAATCCCTGGAGCGGAGTGTTTGGTGGAGATAGTGTCAGGTGTGTAGGGGTTTTCAGACATCTGCAGGTGAAGGTGCAGTGAGCAGGACGGCTGAAAATTAGAATATTACACAGTATTTAAATTATATTTCAATACATTTACATTTATCTACATAATCTTCCCTACATAATCTCCCCTCCCCTGTAGCATCAGATTTCAAAAGCCGTGTAAATTAATCAGTTTCGGATCTCCGCGGCTTCTGTCCATATTTTTAGTTTCCCTTACAATTAGTGTGACCCAGTTCTTGCGGAAACTAACAAAATCAAATATTTGATATTAGAGCTTCAAAAAATCATAATGTAATTACGCCAATTAGAATTCAGCATCAATATAGTGTCAAAAATGCAGTTAAACAAATGCAATCAACCACCTAGTGATTCAAAACTATTTGCATATGCAAGTGAGCAGCAAACTATTGTTCTCACAAGTTGGCTGTGTGTACAAGCCTCTGAATTCTTGTTCTGAATTCTTCTTGGTTGTTTAAAGTTGGTAATAAGTCCCAAAATACCCAAAGCACAAGGACTGGAAAAAAAAAATTGTTTCATCTTGTGTTTCTAAAGAATGACAACACATGTGCAAACACAGAACCCACTGTCTTTTGGTGCAGAAGAAAAAAAAGTAATTAAGATTTTCTGAGATCTGCTGATAAATTAACCCCAGTTGTTCAATGTATGTCTTAATTGAAATCACCAATCTTCCAGAACAGTGTTAAACATCAGTGAAAGTCATTACAAAGATACAGAGAAGGTAGTGTGTCTTAATCAAACCATCAGAAAGCACTAAATTCAGAGCTATTGTTTGGTAGCCGGCGGTCACCCTCATCTCACTGTGAGACTAAAGGAGTTCCTCTTTACAGGGTTCCACTGTAAAAATGCATCAAACGTGAAACGTGCATCAACACTGTAATGTCTTGTTTTCGTCTGACCACAGTCAAGTAGGTGTGTCTGAGTATAATGTAATGTATAGTGGGTGTATCTTCTTTTAATAAAAGTGAGAGTGGCTGCATATGGTTGCAGTGGTTGTGACACTGTACCAGGATCAACATTATTAATGGTTGTTTTATGTTAAATGGTATTTCACCTACTTTTATTTAGATGATTTATGCCTTTTTTTGGCAACGTCTTCATGGAAATGTATACCTGCATAAATTTAGTCCAGCAGTTCTCACCAGGTTGCAGTTGATGTCATGTCCTGTAGTGTCTTTTGCCGGAGGCTGTAGTAATCTCCATGTCTGGCCTTTGCTGTAGGTAATATATGTTCTCATCTGCATGTCTTCTTTTTTATTGGCTATGATCAGCCCACTAACACCTGCCACCTATAGGACAGGAAAAATTATAATTTCCATTTTCCGTGTTCAATATAATATGAATAAAATATATATTATTATTATTATTATTTACAATTACAGATATTAGTTGGTGTTCTTTGGCTAGAAGCCAAAAGAGGAGAGGGAAAGGATATCAGGTTCTACATTATTACAGATAACCCTCTTTTCTCTTTGCATTTTTGCTTACGCTACAGTTTCTGGATGTTTTCAGTTGCACTCATTATCAGATTGTCTTCTTTCTTTGTATTTATAGTATTTAATGGCATAACTTCAAACATTGTTGTTTTGCGCTGCATTACACAGTTCCCTGTTCTACTTTAGAAAAATTCCTGGAGAAAGCCATGCTAATTACAAAAGTTTTCCTAATTGCATACAATGGCCTGGTTTCATAGACAGGGTTTAGATTAAGCCAGGATTAGGCCTTAGTTCAATTAGGACATTTAAGTAGCTTTTACAAACATGCCATAGAAAAAAACATGGTACTGGTGTGCATCTAGAGACAAAACAATGGCACTGACATATTTCAAGATATGTCCGTGCAAGTTGCTAAAAGTTAAAACTGCTCAAACATACATTTTAATCTGGGACTAGGTTTAAGCCTTGACTGTGAAACTGGGGGATATGTATTAGAGCCCGACCGATATATCGGCGGGCCGATATTATCGGCCGATATTAGGCATTTTCCTAACTATCGGTATCGGCATTTATAATGGCCGATAAATGAATATTTTAAAAAATGTAGGTGCGGTGATTCATGTAAGGGTGGCGATGCCAATAAAGCACATAAAATCTGTCACAAAGAACTGACAAAAGTAATGATTGTGAACACATCAAATATATTTAACCCTCTGAGGTCGGCTATCGCGCCGGTGCGATAGTCTCGCTTTTTTCTTATCAGTGCAAAAGAAACTCAAAACACTCTGTTGATTTTGATCTAACATATTAAGTGTTGTACATCATTAGATCCTGATAAGTGTCTATTTTTTTTGTGGATACTCACAATAAAAACAAAGTGTTGTGCTTTTCGCCAAATAAAGAAAAACAAACATTATGCGCGTTCTGCCTTCTCTCTGTCAGTGAAGTCCATTCTGAAACGCGTCCTAAGATTATTTTTAATTCCGCGAATACTTGTCATACAGGCACGAGTGTTTTTCCATAATGAAGCTTGAACTCTCTTCTTTCTCAAAAACAAATATTCTCAGCTTATGTAATCTGTATGAAAAGAGAGAGATGTCAGTATTTTTCTTTCCAGCTCATTACACCTAATTACGCGTTAATGTGCCACGCCCACGGAGAGCGCGCGCTATTCAAACGCAAATGATCTAAGACGAGCCGTTCAAACATGCCAACGCCCACCAGCTGGATTATAAAACACATCGTGTTTAGTAAGTATCTTGTACAGCTGTGGACACAGCGTATCCTTTCGCTGTGAGGAATAATACTATCTAATCCTGGAAAATGTACCAGAAGTGCTGGTAGTTTCATTTCGAGGAGCAACGGATCCAGCTGATGTAGTAAGTCATTTATTCTAGTGCTTTTTTTCTAATCGTGATATTGAATTTGTCGGACTGTAAACCGCAAAAATACTGTTTAAATATGAATTGCGTGTCTGTGTGTAGGCTAAATGATGAGTGAACGGCAAAGGCGCGCGCGCTTTGTTTACTACAGTTATACAGCGCGTGTCTGTGCCGTTCATTCACTCTCGCACCTACATTAGTAAACGTTATGTTTACATGAACAACACATACAAACTATATTGCTATAGCCTACTAAGATGAGTAAAAATAGACTGAAATATGTTGAAATAAAATGTCTGAATAAGCAACAAGCTGCAAATTCACATGTATATACTAATATATCATACACAATATATTACAGACTAAATATGAATATTTAGACACGGTTTTGTGATTAGTTTTGGATAGATTATAAAGTTTTGACTGTAAAAAAAAAACACTACTGTCACATTAAATAGGTACGCTTTTGTTCACCAATTTCTGCTCATAGTTAAATATACTATAGTATGATGTTTTGTCAAAAATAAAGTAGGTATATTGAATTATCAACTAAGATGTTGTTATAGTGTTTGTTCCAATATTCAAACTAATGAATCCTTACCCTTTTTTAATACGTATGATAAAATGTATAGGTTTTACAAAGAAATACACTTGAAATATTGTTAAAATTGTAATTATTGTTGTAATTGTAACCTATTTGTAATTGGTTACAATTTCTAATTGTAAAATATGTATAGGCTATATAGATCATTTCTTTTGTCCTTGCATTCTTTGGGATCCTGTGACACACCTGTGTGAAAGGGCTAATTAATATGCAGCTCATTATGCGGCACATTATCCGGCCTTTGTCTTCTCAGGTGTGAACACGCCTCCACGCATATTGCCTTTCCAAACCAAAGGTCTCTAATAAAATTTAAATCAGTGTATGTGTTTGTGTAAATGATTAGGCAGGATGATTTTCAGATCATTTTGAAGCAAAAATTCTAGGCAACAACACTGATTAGTCAAAAGTCTTGTGGACACATATTTAGTATGTGTTTTGTGGCCTTATTTCAGACACTTTAAGTTTTAGTTTTTTCAATAACCATGCATAAGCAATATTCTCTCAAAAATACAAACATGTTTCATAATTGTTGCTGAGAAATTCCGGTAGCCCCGTTTGTGCTATATTGAGTGAATTTACACCTTTGCCATTAACATGTTTATAAATAACTGAAAAAAGCACAAATGTCAGAGCATGTCAGAACACCTCAAGGACCCCAAAAATCCTTAGACCTCAGAGGGTTAATTGTTTATTAATAACGAGTCTTTTCAGTCAGTGTGGCTGCAAAGTTGACAACGCTGACTCGCGATCTTCAGTGAACATGCCAGAGAGAAATGCATATTTCATACGGATTACAGAAGAGAGCAGTCTGTCTTTCGCTTTGAATTGTTCTGTTTAAAAGTAGACATTTCAATTTAGATATATGTCTCAGAGTCAGGTCTATACGCTGAGTTTTCGGTTCATTTATGAGACGATTTGCCGTTCACGCGCCGGCGCCTCCGTGTCAAGATTATCTATTGTCTGCTATATTTACTTCTTATTTATTAAATCCAGGCAATTGGTTGATGAAACATTTAATAAAATTAAGATACAATTAACCCTCTGGGAACCAAAAACGCGCCCGCGCGTTTTGCTGGGTTTTTTTCACATAGCAGCAACATACACTTAAAATACTCCGTCATTTATGGTCATATAAATAAAATCAATACATGATTATAAACTATAGAGGGTCTTCTTTTTTTGTGTACACTCACATTAACATCAAAACCGTGTGTTTTAAATAGAATAAACAGGGTGCGCTTTCAGCTCACTCTGTCTCTGCAAAAATCTTTCTGAAACATGGCTGGAAAATTAACGAAAACTCAGCCAATACTTATCACACAAACATTAAACATACGTCTAAAGAACGCTTTAAATTTCTACTTTTAAATAAAACAATTCACATTTAAAACAAATATTCTCCTGCAATGTAAACTATATGAAACTAAAGAGAAGTACAGTTTCTCCTGTCTCAGCTCATTATCGTTAATTTGTTCACACCCACTCGCAGAGCGCGCTATTCACAAGATAATGTGTTGAGGCCATATGCAAAATAGATAAACACCCCCAGGCAAATGCCTTAAAAGCAGCAAGTTTCATAACAAGATTCACTCACTTTCCTGCGCGTTTGGAAGATGGCACGCTACACCGGCGCGGAAGCTCTTCAGCTCGTCCTGGACAGTGACGACGAGTTCACATTTTCCTCAGAAGAAGAGCGGGACTCTGACGATGAACGTTTGTATTTTGAAGAGCGACTTGATCCAGCCATGGATACAATTTCGGATGAGTAAGTCTTTTAGTTTAACTTACATTCGTTGACAAGCTATTTTATATAAACATGTACATATTTTACTGGTTGGACTATTTCCAGACTTGCCATCCAGTAGCCTATTCAGAGTATTGAAATTTAAAATATGTCTTAATAGGCAGGTTTTACTTACATTTAAATTGTCTAGCCTATAGGCTAAATGCTGTATGATATGTAAAAGGATATTTAATCATTATCTATGATCTATGTATATATTATCTATGTTTAGATTAAATTTTGACTAGGCTATAGTGTTTATGCTGCCCCATTATCATCAACTAAGCGTGTGCTTGCATTGCCTCGCAAATCTCTGTTGTAAATGTGCTGAAATGTGTAAATATGCCCGGTTGATGAAGTGCGCAAATGTGTTAATGTTAGTGCTATCTCCGGTTATGGCACATTGACACGCATATACAGCATGCGTCTACCATTTTTCACATCAGTTATTCATACTATATGCCAATGGTACTATACTTTGAAATATTTATGTAATAATAGTTTTCAACTTTTTTTAAAGGAATGTAGTTGCAGCATCACTACCTTCACCTGCACGCAACCGCTGTGTTACAGGGTGCGCAACACAGTCGAAAATCAGAAAGAGTAAGTAGATATTTACCCACTATTTTACAGATGTTAGTTCAATTTTGTTTATATAGGCTACTTAGTGATAGTATATTTAATTATATTTGGAGGTTGGTTGATAATGTTACATATGTTTTATTTATCAGCATGCTAATGCCTATCAGTTATGTATGTGCTGGAATAGTAGGCTTACTCTGTAAATTATGATAATAGTTTTCAACTTTTTTTGAAAGGAATGTAGCTTGCTCACTCTCACCATCAACTGGAACTCGCACTAGGAGGGCATGCAACAACACAGATGGAAATCAGAAAGAGTAAGTACATATACCCACTATTTTACAGATGTTAGTTCAATTGTGTTTATATACTTAGTGACGATACAATATGCATATGTGCCTGTGTGGCTTTGCAAAAATTGTGTTGTTGTTGTTATGCATGCACAATATTACAATTAGTGATTGGTAATGTTAATATAAAACCTTATTTTTTGTTATTTTATCAACATGCTGATTGTCCATCAGTTATGCATGTGCTGGCAGTACTTTGTTAAACCTTTATTAATATTATTATTTTTATAGGAATGTGTTAGCATCACTCTCACCTTCACCTGCAACTCACACTGGGAGGAGGGCACGCAACCGGTGTCGTTCAGTTTTGAGAACAATTGAAAATGACAAGTAAGTACACTTATTCCCTTTCTTTCAGATATTAGTATAATTCTGTTTACATATTCCGGTTTTGTCTGGGCAATATTACTTTTAGTGATTGAAATACATTTTTTTGTGTAGTAAACATGCTCACAGTTGTTTGTTTGTTTTACAGCTCTAAAGATGATGGTGATCATCAGACACCTGTTGCAAAGAGGGCCAAGACAAACATTCAAACAAGCAACAAGCAGTCCACTCTGTCATGGAAAACAGAGACTGACATTGATCTGATTCCACAGACTCTGAGATTCCTGCCTGCACAGGAACCTGGACCACAACTGAGACCTGCTGACACACACACTCCTCAGAGTCTCTTCAAAATGTTTTTTTCTGAGAATGCAGTGTCAACTCTGTGCCACAACACCAATGCTCAGGCTGCTGGTGCAATTGCAAAGGGCCACAAATTTAAATGGACTGATATCAGCATCAGTGAGATGTACCGCTACATTGGGCTGGTGTTTTACATGGCCATGGTGAAGATGAGATCCATCAAGGACTACTTACAGGGACAACAGGAAGGACTGCCCACGTGTTACAACTAATTCACTCTCAAAAAAATCTGCCAGGGGATCCGTCAGGTGGATTCGGGATGGACCTCTTGTATTTGTGAAGTGGATGGACACACGTGAGGTATCTGTCTGTTCCACCATTCAGTCTGCTTATACTGGTGAGACTGTGCAGAGGAGGGTGAAAACGCAAGATACATGGAGGACAATGACATTTCCATGTCCTGCACCTGTGACTGCCTACAACAAACATATGGGTGGTGTTGACCTGTCCGATCAACTCTTACAGTACTACACTGCACAACACAAAACAATGAAGTGGTACAGAAAGATATTTCTACACTTCTTGGACATTGCTGCCACCAATGCTTTCCTTATCCACAAAGAGCTATGTGGTAACATGACCCATAAACAGTTCATGGAACAGCTTATTGCAGAGCTCTGTGGTGTGTCACAGAAAGTAGCACCAAAACAAACCAGTAGTGACCATGTGCCGGTTTCAGGCGCTGAGCTGAGCTCAGATGCAAAGAACATTTGCACAGTTGGTCGCAAGATCTGTGTGCTTTGCAAAGGACAGCTTGGTAAAAGGCAGGACACACCTTGGAAATGCCAGGCATGTAATGTTCACTTGTGTCTTCAGTTGAACAGGAACTGTTTTCAAAAATGGCACCAAGACATGTAACTGTATTCTCAAAACAATCGGATTGCTTTGATTTCACTACTTAAATCCACCTTTCCGAACTTCCGCTACTAGCCTTAGCCCACTAGCATAGCAGGCGTGGTCTGCGAGGATAGCGATCTGCATTTACTTTTGTTTATTTTACTCACATTTGATTTGCTTAGAGCCCGCATCAACGGGGCATAAGCATTTACTGTGAGATACCTGCCTTTAGTTTTGTTTATTTTACTTACATTTGATTTGCTTAGAGCCCGCATCAACGGGGCATAAGCATTTACTGTGAGATACCTGCCTTTAGTTTTGTTTATTTTACTTACATTTGATTTGCTTAGAGCCCGCATCAACGGGGCATAAGCATTTACTGTGAGATACCTGCCTTTAATATATAATATAATATAATATAATAAAACAGATTGAAAACCTTTGAATCTCCTCTCATTCTTTGTTCAGGCTGCTTCACTTGATGGGCCATTAGCCATTGGGGGAGTGTCTGTCACACCCCTGGTCTGAATCTCATTAATATTGATAGGCCATTACCACTCCCACGCATAAACCTCTTCTGACCAAAAAACTGTCATACAAAGTATAAATTAATGTCATTGTTTTATGTGAACGATCAGGCAGGATGATTTTCACATCATTTTGAAGCCAGAACTCGAAGCGACAACATCCATTAGTCAAAGTCTTGTGGACACATATTTAGTTTTGTGGTTTTATTTCAGCAACTTTCATTTTTATTTGTTTCAATAACCACGCATAAACATTATTCTCTTAAAAATACAAACATGGACATACATATTATAACACAGATTATGGTAGCCCCGTTTGTGCTATATAGAGTGAATTTACACCTTTGCCATTAACATGTTTATAAATAACTGAAAAAAGCACAAATGTCAGTGCATGTCAAAACATCCCAAGGGCCAAAAAAACACATTGGTCCCCAGAGGGTTAATACAAAACGAAATGCGCTTTAATGAAAGGCTTTGTGCTTTCTGTTTATGGTGAAAGTTTTAAAGCACGTTAGTGCCGCTTTCAGAGCTTGTCACATCCGTAACATTGTTTTTTTCCTCATAAATGCGAACACGAAAAATAAAATAAAATGAATATTTTATGTTCTGTTGAGAGCCAACCCTTCTTCATCCGGTTGGTAGTAGCATATTACTTTTGATTTGCGCAGTGTAATTCACAGAATTGATTACTCTGCTACCAGCCTCTGTCACATATTGTGTGAGCTTGTGATGGAGAAAAGTGCGCAGCTGAGAAGTCCTGATTATATTGTCTGCTATATTTACTTCTTATTTATTAAATCCAGGCAATTGGTTGATGAAACATTGATTAAAATGCGTTGCGCGAGCGACAAATCTCCGACAGTAAACTGATGCCCCATTCTGCTTTGTAACAGGCACTTTTTCGCGTCTCGGGTAGCTGGTGCGACGCGAGCAACAACGGCCGTGTCCGGTTTAGTTAGACACAGTGTTAAAGCTCATTATGCCGCTACGTTACACAAGCAATCATTTATATAATTATAACACTATGTTTCACGTTTAGTACATTTTGCTCTACTTATTTAAAAATAGTATAAAAGTACTGTAGGCATACATTTGTAATTAAAACGTTTTCATTATGATATTATTAATTTATTTTAGTAAAAAGATCTGAGTTCTTCCTCCACTGGTAGAGATTAGAGGAATTAAGACTAAAAATAGAAGATAATAAGGTTTTGTCAGTGACACTTTTGATATATGTATTGATACAAGTTATGTTTTATATAATGCGACTAAATTAAAACACAAAGTCGTTAGTGAAGATTATGCAACAGTATTTAGAATATAATATAATATAACATGCAATGCAAACTAGTTTGGTTACAGCTCAAATGTATCATTCTCATTATATCATTCACCCTGCCTCCATTACATTTGTCACACTCACACCTGTGTTTGATCACCACATTTGAGTGATCACTGTAAAACATTTATATATTTATTCTGTTTGTATACTGTGTATTCTAGTACCCATCAAAAGTTTGTACACACCAATAGGAAAGTGTGTCCAAACTTTTGACTGGTACTGTACTATAATACACATACATAATATTGCTACTGTATTATAATATATAATATTGGCCGATATATCGGTATCTGGCTTTTTTTTTTATCGGTATCGGTATCGGCATCGGCCCCCAAAAATCCATATCGGTCGGGCTCTAATATGTATTTGTGAACATTCAAGATGGTAAACTTCTTAAACTTAATTGGCAAGCACCACGAGGCAATACATATTCACTGACCTTGTAGACATCCACAATGAGGTTTCCTGCGAGACCGCGGGAAGTACGGAGGTTTGGGAGCGACCGGGTGAAGTAGACTCCAGGTGTGTCAGAGATGTACAGACTGTAGGTGTCATTTTCGTTCCATTCCTGAACTGCTGCCAACACTTGCCCCTCATCTGTACTGACAATATGCATGTCCTGCACGGAGAACAGCTGTTAGAGCCACATACATTTCATCTGACAACTTTTTGTGACAGCTAGTGCTGTGTCATATGTCTTACTTTGGGTAGACAGTATTTAGGGAGCTGTATGGTCCTAAAGGGCCCTCGCTGATAGGACACAAAGTATGTAGTTCTTCCTGCTGTGGTTAGCTGATACACACACACACACAGACAGCATTTACAAGGACTTACAACAGAGATCAGCAGTTTACACCAGTCAGAACTCATGCTTGCTTGTCTATCATAGAAGTGACTTTCCATTGCTCATGATAAGATGTTTTTAGCATCTCAGAGTGGCTAGGTTCATGGTAAATGCAGCAAACCATCTCTGCATTTGCTGTGAGCACTTGCGAACGCAATGTGCAGCATTCACAGCATAACATTTTTGTGGACAAATGATTACAGCATTTCACTAGATTTTTAATGACACGTTTGTAAACATGTTTTCACAGAAACAACGTTTTTCTGCTAACATAAATGCTAGAGGGTTAAACTCTAAAGTAAACTAAAACTAAAAAAGTAATGTGAAGTATAAGTAAAATAATTAATATATATAATAATATATATATATTTATTTTACAGTGCAGTTTACAAAATTACAATAGTAACATATTTTTGTTTTAGAAATATAATAATTGTATTATTATTATGCCCTTAAATTCCCCTTAATTTTGTAGCAATGTTTTCCTGTAGTATCGAAAATGTAACATCGATATTCTTCAAGCTATTGTATCAAAGTTAGAAATACCAGTATTGTGACAACACTATCTCACGCAATCCTTTTTACTTTTTGAAATGTTTTAGTTTTATTATGTTTTTAAGCATTTCTTTGTAACAGGTTATTTCAGGTTTCAAAACAAAGAGTATTGGAGTACATCTTTTATCTTAAAAATTTCACATATAATTCAACGTGTTACTTGCCATTTCATTGTAATTATTTGAGAAATATACTAGCAATTTCTGAGTGAAAATTGTAAATTGTAATTTTTTCCTGCGTATCCTTGTGGGGTTCTTTTACATGCACACTTAGAATAAAGCTACAGCATTGTTGTTTTTTTTGACAATGCATAATTGCATATTTGAAAGATTAAACACATAGCTTTCTTTTAAGGCAAACGTACAACGTCAATTGTAGTCAAATTGTTGGATGAAGTTGAGACAATTGCATTATCTAGGTCACAACATTTTAAAGAAGCAATTTGGTAACAAAATCAAGCATCACGTTAGTTCAAGCAGGCTATGTAGTCAAGCTTGGCTATCAGCTGTCATTAGCCGACTGGGGAAAAATACCAAACCGCCCATATCAGCTGATTCAAATTCTAGGCACTCTATTGGCAACGCTCAAACAAGGCGACTTACTTAAATGAAGCTCAGTCTGCTTGCTTGGCTGCTTTCACTGCATGCAGCTTGCAACCCACGTCCTCCCCAGCTCCTCCTTTAACTTGTGTTTAACTTAATCAATGTCATTCTGTTGCCATTGATGCATGATCTGTTCTCAATGGGGATTTTTGCTGCTCTCCCAAATTAAAATTTGGGAGGTTGTACCCAGAAGCTGCTGCTGATCCCCGTCTTAGCTTTCATGGAGCTCATGAAAAGGACGGGGAATTTAGAACAGAGCCATACTGCCAAACAAAATAAAAAAAATTGCTAAACGTGCAATAAAAATTGTGACTACAATTTTTTTCTTGTGTATTTTCAGGACAAGTGGTCCTGACTGAACTATTGTTTTGAACAAACTTTCAAAGTGCATTTACTGAATGTTGGTGGACTCACACAGACGGACATGTTTTATACACTCTTATCAAGTATACTCTTAGAAGAAAAGGTTCTATATAGAACCTTAAAAGGTTCTATCAGCGCTACGTATTTCGAACCCCTAAAATGTTCTATACAGAACAAGATATGGGGGTTAGAAAATTTATATATTTATATAATTTCATGTAGTTAATCAATATCACACGAAGAGTGTCATTTCGTTTTTTTCTCCTCCAAAAATCAGCATGATTAAAATGTGATATTAAGTTACTACAACAGTTTAATAAACAATAATTTAATTACAACTACAAAATGTTGTAGAATAATGTAATATATAAATGAATAATAGCCTATAAAGAACCTTTGTGCCAAAAGGGTTCTTTCTTGTTATTATAGTACCTTTTTTAGCATTTAGGTTCTTTGGAGTTGAGTAAAGAATCATTTGCTTCATATATAGAACCCCAATGAACCCTTTTTTCTAAGAGTGAGATTGTTCTATTAGGTTGTAAACATAGTGCATTAGGGTATAATGCTTCGATTGATCCAGTGTCAATAGAGCTTAGATGTTCAAAGAACGAGGCAGTGTGTGTGTGCGTTCATGTGTGTGTGTCCACTTTTACAGGGTGAGGATGGTGCTACACTGTGTTTTTCCTGCGAGAGGTGTGGGGTGTCAGCCAGTCTCTTGTTCCTGTGCTTTTCGAATCAATATCCTCATTATTCTCTGTCAACTCAAATCCAACAGCTTCAAGCAACAAAAGTCAAAAGAAAGTCACTTGTATTGACAGAGGAGAGTCCAGGTTTGGGTTTCTCACTCAAAAACCTGTCCTGTCCTCCCCTGGACCAATGTTAAAGATGGAGAGGCTGGTTTAGTGGTTATCACTCACTTACACATCACTGACAGAGATAAAAGGAGGGCTATAAAAAGAGTCAGACAGAGATGACACACACAGACACACACACACTTTTGGTATCTCCCACACCAGTCTAAATCACATACACTTACACACTTTATGAAACCCACACACTTCTGTACCTGTAAGAAGATGTATTGGTCCTGCACTACGAGGGAGTTGGTGTCAATTCGGCCACTGAATGGATACTGCCTACTCTCCTCTGAACACTTTTGTGCTCGGCAGGTAATATACTGCATTTCTGTGAGACACACACAGATTTATAAACACAGGATACGCTTGTGCACAAGAACGCCTTGATCTACACCAAACAAAAAACAGATGATCAATATCTCTCACTCTCTCTGGCACACACACACCCACACAACAAACACAATCTAGAACCTACACACAAACTTCCCACACATCTCTATGTCTAGCCAAATTAATCAGTGCTCTCCATTATCAGTCTCTCTACTAGCGATCCATCCTCACTCAGAAGGGAGAGAAAGAGGGGGTGGGAGTAAAACTACAGAGAAACAAAAGAGAGAGCAAATAGAGAATGAAAAAAAGAGGCCCCTACAGAAACAACAGATTAGGATTATTACCTCTTTTTCTGATTCAGGAACAAAAACCCTCTACGTTGAGAGTTAATCACTTAACAGGTCACACTTTATATTAGGTGTCTTTAACTTCTATGTACTTACATCAAAAAATAAGTACAGTGTACTTAGTGTTCATGTTGTATAGCAGCTCACAAAAAGCTTTACACAAATTATTTGGACTACTTTTAAGGTGCTTTTGGGGGCTTGCCAGTGCCTGTTTACAGTCTGCTTTCACTGGTTAGACAAGAATTTATGAGTATATACTGGAACTTTTCTTATTTCATGTTTCATGGAAGCAAGAAAGTAAAAAAAAACAGAATTTGAATTTTTGCTGAACCATTCATTTAACTGTCAGTAGCATGTGACTGATGTAACAATGACAACATCTCAAATGTGTAAAGTTTCATTTAAAACAGGGGTGCAAAACTCACAGCCCTTAAGAGTTTAGCTTCAGCCCTAATTAAACGGACCTGATCAAGCTCATCAAGTCCTTCAGGCTTATTTTAAAAATACAGGTATTTGTGCTTGAGCAGGGTTGGAACTAAACTCTGTTGGACTGTGTTCCTCCAGGAATTGAGTTTTGCACCCCTGATCTAAACCCACAAAGTCCCAGTTAATTGTGCTGTATTTCTCATCAATGCATTGCAACTTTGTTTGTAATAAAGATTGAGGTTACACAACTATAAACTATGTTTGCAACTAAAGATGCCATGTTTCACATGTGGAATTTTCAACTTATTTCAGACAGCGTTCAGACACTTGAATTTGAATTTAAGTAGAAAATAGGATGCAGAATTCCAATTCCAATTTAAATGCAAGGAAGCCATTTGAAAGTTTAAAAGCCTTGAAGTTTAAAAGTTTATAGGCATACAGATTTCATTATATCATCAGATGTCAATAAATTACAGTGGAAGACGACTTCAGTTCCTTCCTAGAATGCATTAGAATTGCAATTCACTAAATTACTTTTCCTGTCTTTCCAATTCAGCTTCCTGTGGGGTGTGGTGTGGCCAAATGAATTAAATTTGCAACTTATGAATTGAAAAGCCAATAATTCCACATGCCGGCCTATTGTCAAGGCATGAACAGATAAGATGGCCCATTAAATATTTCTGCAGAACAGACTGAAAGAACTGGCTTGATTACTAATGGGTCATTTCAGGTCAACTCAACAAGAGGTCCCCGGCTCAAATTTTGTTTTTTTTGTAAAAAAAAAAAATTACAAAAATCTGAAGAAAGACTAGCATAAACAGTGATACATTTTTCACCTCAAATTTAAAGCCAAATTACAGAGGCGAGTAAATGACTTTAGAAAGATAGCAGCATTGTTAGATTGGTAGGTCAATTAGTAAATGATGTTGTCTTTAGCAATCTTCGTTGCATTATATGCCAATGGACACAGTTCAAAAATGTATGTGTCTGTAACTGAAGTAGAGCTAAAGATATCTCAATATCATTTTAGATTCTGGTCAACTTTTCTTGAGGTACCAAGAGTTAATAGACCTAAGTTTCATGTCTCTTATGGCAGTGTGGTTGCTTATCCCAGGTCTATTAGCTCTTGGTAGCTCCAGAATCAGATAAAATAAACAAAAACCCTTCTTCCAAATTGCCCTTAAGATGAATAAACTATTGAGAGTAAATGAATGTGCCTCATCTTGACCATTTCAGTGAATTTGTGGCTCTGAAATAGTTAAAATTGTCATGTTTGTTGATGTAAAGAAAAAGAGACATTTCTAGGTTAACATTATTTGTTCAGTGGTTTGTCCGACAGGTAAGGCTGTGGTTTGGGCGTGTCTGGGATTGGGGTTTAATGAGTAACATTGGTGCTGAATGAAGAAACCATGACTGGTTTAGCAATAGAAACCACACAGAGATTCAGTTGTTTGACAGACCGATCAAGCTGAGTCGGAGGAAGAGTTTATAATTGTTGAATATTCCCGAGTTAAGTACATCTGAAATCTGTTGCTGTGCTCCATGTGTCATTTACATTCTGGGAGAAGACATGCAAAAAAAATAAAATTAACCATATTTGGTTATATTCCATATTTCACTGAAAATTATTAATTGCAGGAGAAGTTTCCTAAATTTGGCTGATTTGACACAGAATGACCCTGTCTGAAAACTAAAGAAGTGTTTGGCACCTTCTCAATTTGCCTGTGCTTCAAATTTAGATTGGTATAACCATGGCATCACTCATAACACATTTAAATGTATTGTTGTTGTTAAACTGTCCATAGCTTAGAGCCTGTTGTGTTGTGTCAGGCTCATATCAATAGAGCTTAATGCACAACACTGTCCCACAAGGATAAAACATGAGCATAAGAGTCCAGAACGAAGCCAGAACCATTTACTATTAAATTTACTGTTGTCCACAATTCATCTGTTCATTTTTCACTGCGACACAGCAAAAAAAATAAAAAAAAGCATAGCAGGCTGGGGAGAAAGTAAGAAAGACAGGGAG
The DNA here is from genome assembly GCA_030578255.1 of Tiaroga cobitis. NCBI lineage: Eukaryota > Metazoa > Chordata > Actinopteri > Cypriniformes > Leuciscidae > Tiaroga > Tiaroga cobitis. Next base: position 22,883,621 of record CM060607.1, on the reverse strand, counting down.
AGAAAGGAAGGAAGGGAGGAAGAGAGAAACTGAAAAAGCAGGAGAAAGGAAGAAAATATTCTGAGGGGCAAAAGAGGAAAACGAAGGAAAAGAAAGAGACTAACGTCCACTGTCAGTTCGAGCCTCGATGTGCACCAGGTCTGCCTCTTTATCCAGACCACTCAGAGCCCTGAAAATGAAAAAAGAAAAAGACAGAAAACAAAAAAGAACAGAGGAGAGGAAAACAATCAGGAAGGGCTCCAGTGGAGAGGAGATGAAGAAGGAAGGAAAGAGAAGGAGGTGCCAGCAGGGGACGGACGAATGAGTACGGTAATAGCATGAGAGTGATGGAGTGATGGAAGAGGAGAGGCAAAGGATGGAGGAGTAGTGATGGACAGCATAATTCCACTGCTCCAGTAGGAGACAGTCTGTCTCCAGTGAATCCTTATTGTTGCTCAGATAGCAATTAATCACACACACACACACACACACACACAATTCTCCATCGCATACACACTTTCATTTCTTACCTATTTTCACCTGTAACGCACACACACATTCACTATCATATCCTCGTTCTGAGGTTTTTAATCATCTTAACGTCTTGTCTTTTGTTATCCATATTTTCTTCCAAGTCAGTTTGAACACGGTCACAATCTGATATTAAATCATTCTTACAATCCAAAATTAAACCTTTCAGTAAAAATCTGATATTCCACCTTTGCAGAGCCCTCGTTTGATATTAAGCCCCATTTACATTCTCAATCTCAGATTAATATTAATCTCAGTCTGAATTTGAACATCTCTCTCATTGCTTGTCTCAAATTAAACCCCTTCTTCTGAACTTTTCCATCAGTTCCAAAAAGTTTGTTTTCTTGAGATCACAATGTATTTTTCTCATAATCTCAACATAAACGCTTGGTGATCTTGACTTGAATGACTTGAAAGCCGTGTAGTATCTTCACTATAAATCAGACTACTATATGAAGCTGCAAACTGCAGAAGTCTCTGTCCCTCGAGTTGGCAGACAATGAAATTAAAGGTAAAATTGTATTCTCAAACTCAAGTGTCAGACAGTGATTTGAAAGTGGTCCATCACTGACAGACATTGAGCTATATCAGCAGGAATGAGTTCTTGATCAAAGTAAGACCACTATATGAACACTACTGTTCAAAAGATTGGGATCAGTTTTTTAAAAGAAATTCATATTTGAATTCAGCAAGAATACATTAAATTGATCAAACGTGACAGTAAAGACAATCTGCATCACGGTTTACACTAATATGATAAGCAACTCAACTGTTTTCATCATTGATAATAATAAGAAATGTTTCTTGAGAAAATCATCATATTAGAATGGTTTCTGAAGGATCATGATACTGAAAACTGTATGGAGTAATATAGTTAAAATATATTAAAATAGAAAAGTTCATTTTATTTTGAAAAACATTTCACAATAAACAAAATACAAGCTGCGATTAAAAAAAAAAAGTTAAATTCATTAACATTAGAAGTAAAAATGAACAATCTGACCGACATTAACCCAAATTGGACAGGAAGAGGATATTGTTAATTACTGGTTCATGATACCTAATGAGTTAACTAATGTTAACAAATTGAAGCTTATTGAAAGTGTTCAAGTTTTACCAAAATAATATTACATATAAACAACTTCATTAATCTCAGTCAAAGTTTTAACCACTTCTCAATATCTCTGTCTGAGAAAAAAAAAACACCCGTTTCAATTATTTGACCGAGATTAAACATCTCTTTCAATCCCAGACAGACGTTTACTGTAACTCAGACTTAGATAATTAAAGGGCGTTAAACATTCATCTCAAACACAGTCTGATACTGAGACCCACTATAGTCCAATGCTAAACTCTTCCATTTTCCCCTTCTGCAGTAACCAAACCTGACACAACAGGGCTTCAGTGACACAAACATAAGCAGAATAGTGTATGTCTGTTTGTGTGTTGCAAAAACCAGCAACAACAAAAAAGATGCATTTTATATATATTTGAAGGGAGGAATGGGAGGGAGGAATAGAGGAATGTGTGGGTGTGCAGAGGGATGTTAAACCCAGGGGTGAAGACATGTTGTTGCCCATCTCCACAGCTCATCGAGCATGTGACAGGCAACCAGTTATTCTGACTACACCCCACACAAACACACATATACACACGCAAGCTCACACTGATGGGATTAAAATATAAAACCTGATCAAAATTCCACACATATACGATAAAATGAAGCACAAGGGAGAGGGAAGTGACATGACAGTGAGATAAATGGAGATAGATAGAGAAAGAGAGAGGGGAAAGAGTCATAGAAAGTGTGTGTATAAGTTTATTAGTGTCAATGTATTGGAAGTAGAGAGTGGGTTTAATATTGGATTAATTTTCAGTATGTGATATTGTGTGTGTGTGTGTGTGGGGGGGGGGGGGGGGGGGGGGTATATTCTTGCAGTCAGATTAATTTTCAGTGTGAAATTGTACAGTAGGCGTGTTATATGAGATTGATGATCAGTAAAAAAATTATCCATCTGTGTGTGTATGTGTGTGTGAGAGAGAGAGAGAGAGAGAGAGAGAGAGAGAGAGAGAGAGAGAGAGAGAGAGAGAGAGAGAGAGAGAGAGAGAGAGAGAGAGAGAGAGAGAGAGAAAAAGAGAGAAAAAGAGAGAAAGAGAAAGAGAAAGAGAGAAAGAGACTTACCAGTAGAATCGCCCTGGAGTTACTCTCTCATGAACAAGAATCCACTTTTTACCGAAGTCCACTGAGCTATACAGCTACAGCCGAAAGAGAAATAGACACATTCACTGTAAGATCCCTAACTACAGCCAACAAAGGTAATTATCTCGCTCACACTTAATTATCCACATTATCTGCTTTTAATTGTTCAGTAGAACTAGACCCTCTCGAGGCTGTGCGAGTGTGTGTGTGTGTGTGTGTGTGTGTGTGTGTGTATGTTTATACCCTCTGATCATGGCTATAGGCCAGTATCCAATTCTCCTGCGTAGGGTGAAACAGAAGACTCATGATATAGAAGTTAATATTGAACTTTTGAAAAGTGGCTCCTTCATCAGAACTGATAAGTAAACTACTCTCCACCTCCGGATCAGATAAAATTAGGATCTGAGGAAGAGAGGGGAGTGGGAGCAAGAATTACATTAGCTGGATATTTTCTATCTGACAGTTTTATACATCCATATCTCTGATGCATTTGAACACACTTACCTTCCTCTTATTGGTGGGACAGACGTACAGATAGCTTAGCATGGTTCTTATCATCACTTTATCCGTCAGCTTCTCGTATGTCGTCCCAAAATCTACTGACCTACAAATACATATACAAAAGGTCAATAATGTGATATTTTTTATTTATTAATCTATTTAAATATACGGTAACACTTTACAATAAGCGCCCATTAGATAATGTTAGTTAATGTGTCATTGACCCACACAGACATTTGAATTCACACAAAGCACAAGCCAAAGTGAAAACACAAAAGGAAGAGCTGAGTCTTTTTTAATCTAACCTGTGTGACACAACAGGTTTCCTGTGTCATGTCATTTTTATGCCCTCACTAAATGTAAAAATTCAGTGCAAAGCGAGTCATTATATGTAATATTGAATATACATGTGAAGTAGGATTTTGGACCAATTAGATTTCACAAAGACCAGCAGAACAGAAATAGAAACCAAATGTCCAAAATATCTTGTTGCGTATTCTTTGTTGCCATCACAGCTGGTTAGGACAAAAACTCTAAATAATGTGGACACAGGCTTAAGGCTATTTATATTAGACGGGTACAATAAAGGGTCACAGGAAACATCATGGGCCATGTTAGAATCCACATCACCCACATAAGCGCTATAACTCAACGCGTCAGGAGCACGGCGCACCACAGCTGCAGTGAAGCTGAGATTTTCAAAAGTCATTGGCGTAATTAACTGAAGCTGTTGTGTATGCAAGCGTCTCCGTTCCATCGGAACTCATTAACACAGTCTCTTCTCCGGTAGGTACGACAGCAGACAGGAGAGTCTGCCGAACTCTTACAAGTATAATAATGTTAATGGTTTTAAGCCAGACAGTTGCGCGATGCGGTGCTCGAGAAGCACACGTGTACGTGTCGTCTGAAGCATTATCTCCTCGAGTGCTCATCTCTGAATGTGCTGAGAGTGCTCATACTCTGACACTTTTACCATCGGATACAATTACACAGCCGTTCTGAGCTGTTCAGGTTATTTGGGTTGTGTAAGCTGTAGCAGCACAGGTGAAGAGGAAGATGGTTCTCTGAGCACCCTCAAACGATGCTTAGTGCCTGCCCTAAAACGCTCCTCTGATGTTTCTGGTCCGGTCAGACTCCCTCTCTCTCCTCTGGCAGATCTACCCTGTACTCAAGAGGACATTACTCCTCCTCTCAGGACAAATACGCCTGGGTACGTGTGTGTAATTTAGCAATTGCATGGGAAGGCTGGATACTTTTTAGAGCATGTATCTTTATTTTAAAACACACGAGAGTGTGATTAACTAGCTCCTCTGAATGAGCCGTGATTTGTCTTCATATTTTTTCTACCCTTTTATGCCGCCTACAGCAACATTCATTAATCATTCATTCTGTTATTACTGACATCATTTACTACAGCCTGCAAGCTGAGCTTTAACATTCACCTCTTTTAATAACACGATGCCACATCCCCCCACCCCCACCCACTACTGTCTCTCTCTCTCTCTCTCTCTCTCTCTCTCTCTCTTTCTCTCTCTTTGTTCCTCATCTCTCGCTCATCGGCTTTCCCATTCCTTTACTTTGCTCTTCCTCATTTCCTGTTTATGCCATTTCTGTTTGTGGAAGTTGGGTAATGGCTTTCTGTTTTTCTCTTTGTAAACCCCCCAGCTCACCCCCCCCTCTCTGAGTGACACTCACCAGGAGAGGAAATCTCATCAGGGCTTGCAGCCAAAAAGAAATTAAACAAAGCCTTCCTTCAAGGTGATTGCAGTGTGTATGTGTGAGCGTTTGTGTGTATGTGCCGGTTTGCAGTGATGGTATGTTGATAAAGGATGATGTCATACTACGTATCTCCCAAAACATATCAAGCATTCCTTTTAATTACTGCAATATTGTTTTCATTATTCTTTTAATTAAAAATTACAAAAGTCCAACCAAATATCAGCTGTACTGATAATGATCACTTTGCGCTTGTGGCTACAATTACTCTTTCGTTAAATTCCATTTACCTTCAGGTGGTAATTATAGAGTTTTGTGTAAATCACAGCTTTAATAAGTGGATAATGATCAAACACATAGCTATAATAAAAACAGAGTAAATTAAAACAATTACATTTAAGATGCAGAGAGGTGGTTATTTTACAGTAATACTGATAATAACATGTATAATTCAGGCTGCTTTAAATGAAAAAAACTAAAACTAAAACTAATCATTTTAGTTTTGTCCCAAAAACCAAAAACGATAAAGCATAAAAGTAAAGGGAGTATATTATTCCAGTAAGAACCAGTTAGCCATTAAAAAATTGAGGGTCTAGGGTTTTTAAATTTAATTGAACGGTTCTTTTAATCGCAGTGAACTGTAGATTTCACTGGGAGCCATTTTAATGGATAAAATAGTTTGGATGTGAGAAACGCCCCAGTTGAGCAGGGAATTTTTAAACAGACCCTCTCAGACAGACAGACAGACAGAAATGCACTGCTGCAGTCTAATCTGAAACTTAAAAAAGCATACCAAAGTACGAAGAGCTTCTCGCAACTTGTATAAGGCTAGAAAATAAATGTCTTAAGAATAGCGAAGGTTTATAAATGAGTAAACGATTGTTCTCTGTGAAGTGAAGTCGAAATTAATGGGGGGAAAAAAAAATCAAAACGTGAGGTGCCAGAATGTACAGTCAGTGCTTTCTTTCTCTATGTATAAGCCTGCCTTACACAGTTACCTTGCAATTCTTTTCTTTCCATTGTCTACACACTATGACAAAGAGAGAGCCGGGTCATGGTACAGAGCGTCCCAGGAGAAGACAAGGATTAAGTACTTTCCCCAGGGGCATATCAGCAATGGTCAGTGAAAGTGCTACTGAGCAGTATTTTATCCCAGATCTTTGCCATTCATATAGTCCGGTGTACTTGCCACTAACGCACTTGTGGCTAATGCAAGAAAGCGTGTTGATTTGTAATGGGCTGGAAGCGTAATACTAACTCCACAGGGTTATCAGATCATTTAATTCAGCCTGGGTCAGCAGTGCTGCAGCAGTTAGAAGGTTCACCACTATTTAAAGAATGCAAGCTTTGTGTTCCTACCTTTTTCCTAGCACTGATATAAAAATTTCCCCTGTGCTCTCATTATAAACTACTGAGTAAAAAATGCTGAAAAAAAGTAAAAACTTGCCACATACCCATGAGGAATGGCAAACTTTACATACAGTAGGTGTACAACACAGGATTCTGTATTTCCATGCATTTATGATGAGCTGTTCCTTGTGTAAAAGAAGTGTGCTTGATTCTATTTAATGCGCATTTGTAGTGTACTTCAAATCTTTAAAGTGTATTTTTTTTAAACTGTACTTGCAGATAATATAGTATTAACTAAATAAAAGTCCACTCAAGTGTATTTGACTACAATCTCATTGGCTATTTCTTAACACACTTAAGTACACTTTTAAAAAGTGCACTCTAATAATGTCAAAATTGTTTTAATAATAATTTGTCATCCTTTAATGCAGTGGTTCTCAAACCTGTCCAAGAGGACCCCCAACACTGCACGTTTTCTATGTCTCCCTAATCAAACACACCTGATTCAACTCATCAGATCATTATCACATGGGTTAATGAGCTGATGAGTTGAATCAGGTGTGTCCTCCAGGACAGGTTTGAGAACCACTGCTTTAAAGTAGTACACTTGTGCTGCGTCCCAATTCGCCTACTTATACTACGCCCTAAAAGTATGTACTCTTTTTGTGAAGAAAAAGTACATACTTTTGAGTGTGTAGCAAAAGAGTAGGCAAGCTTTGGGACATACTACTTCGCCATCTTTAACGGACAGATCTGTCACGTGCATCCTGTCACCGTAAACTGCCCTGTCAATCATCTCGTCACAGTTAAAATCCTCCATTCAATCTAATATAACTTCTTACCATTTCGGAGAGAATTGTTGTCACACGTTCATCTGCCAGTCATGGGTCTTTCATGCCGAGACTCAACTCATGTGTTTGGAATTTGAATATAATAATGCATTTAAAAGTTAATGGCTAAACGTGTCTTTGCAAACGTTCACAATGCTGCTGCAGATGCAATATAATGTGGAAAACGTTGAATAAATACATTTTCGTCAGGTTAGATACTGATAATTAATCACTCAAACCCCGTTCTCTAAACCTCTCTACATAACCGTCAGACTCGCGCGTCCTCCATGTCTGTAGTTTTTGAACACTTTTCATTCGTGTTTGTAGTTCTAACCGAATCCTCGTCCAACGCGCGATGGGTTGTGGGCAATATCAGCCGTTAGAGTGCGCATCAATCTGCACTTCGGATTCTGACCGGATATAGTAGACCATCCGGGTCTCTTTGAAACACTCATTTCAACATACTACGATTTGGGACGTACTAATTCTATTTTCGAATACTATTTAGGACGGATAGTATGCGAATTGGGACGCAGCATTGATGTTTTGACTAACATACTAAAGCAACTATATTTTATAATTATATTATAATATATTGACCTGTAGTGTACATTTCAAGTTAATATATATTTTATGTATTGAATAGCTACTTCAAATGTACAATTAAAAAAGATTTGTTATTGTTAATTCATGACATACAAGTTTCAGTAGAAATGGTATTAAAGTATACTTCATTTAATTGCAATTAACATGCAAATAAGTGTCTAAAACATTCACTTTGTACTCAAGTATACTCTTTTAAAGTATATTATTATATTTACTTATTAGGTACTCTTATTAAAAGTATGCTAAAGTGTACTTGGGGTGACAGTGGCTCAGTGGTTCATGTAGGTTGTCTACAAACCGGAAGGTTGGTGGTTCAATCCCTGGTTCCACCTGACCAAGTGTTGACGTGTCCAAGAGCAAGACACCTAACCCCAGCTGCTCTCGACGAGCTGGATGGCGCCTTGCGCGGCTGACACCGCCGTCGGTGTATGAATGAGTGAGTGAATGGGTGAATGTGAGGCAATATGTAAAGCACTTTGGTGGCTATTGGGTCTGTGAAAGCGCTATATAAATGCAGTCCATTTACTTCCTTTTTTATAAAGAGTACCAGAGCACTGGTGTCCAAAGTACTCAGAGGAGTGAATAAACTCAGTATTTCCCTTCACAGAAAAGGGTTTACCTCCAGAGCGAACTCTCCGTCACGGTTCCCAGGTTAAAGTCGAACAGTTTTGTCAAAATCAGGATCACCTGAAAGAAAAACACGCAGACATTTAACAAATCACCAAGCAATCTCCATTTACACATTTCCCCAGCTAAAGCACTCTTAATGTGCTACTTAAATGATAAAATGTCTGTCAGGCAGCCTCGCAGTGATGGATGAGAGTAAATATCAGGTGTGAATTTTATTATCTTGAGATGACAGCAGAATAAGAGGCAATGCACTCAGAGCCAGGACAGCCTGATGGAGGTAATGATGATCAGGGGAAGAGAAGAGAGAGAGAGAAAAAAAATGACGCTGTACACATACGCTAAAAACACAAACACGCTCAAGCTGTCAAATGTCACGCTGAAACGTGGCAGGTAAACCGCTTTGCTCTTCCCAACTGACAAAACATTCTGAGCACACACTCATAAACAACAGTGAACAAACAAGCATCTGTCTTTCCACTGTGAGTTTTTACCATAAAAAGAAAGGGACAGAGAGAGACTTTGAATCAAAAGAAGACAGTAAGTGGTCCCTTTGCGTCCGTGTCTGTGTGAGAACACAGTCTTCAGTATCGCGTCCACTCCACACACTAATGAATATTAGACTAAAAGGTTTAATATTTCATTTCACACTCCATGATTGTTCCCTAATGAGAGTTCAGTCAACAGGAGTATTGTCATTAACCTAAAAGAAAATCGAGTAATAATTCATGAAACGGATGCGGACGCAAACACGACTGTTATAGAAAAACCTATTACAGCTTACCAGTAGTCTGTGACTTTACAAACACCGCTATACAGAGTCCTATGTTTGTGTATGCGTGTGTGAGCAACCTTCACTTTTCACGGCCCCACCTGTGACGGGACGGCTTCATCTCAGGTTAATTAACCAATCAGAAGAGGACAAACTATTAGCATATCCAAATACAGCATATCTGAAAGAGCAGGACCCCAGTCAAACTCACTCAGCTTCCTGAACCAGCAAAACCACCGTGATACTGGAACTAATTACATCTCTTTCTTGAAAGAGAGAGAGGGAGACCAGTGTCCATGGGGCTGAAAATGAATATTAATTTCAAAGTCGAGGTTTCTATTGTCCGTTTCTATGAGGTCAATAATATGTGCAGGGATGTTATGCAGATTTAATTACATTTGCATATGAATGGTGGGTTTGATCAGTTCATGTTCAAGCTAAGATCAGATTCAGTTTAAACATGAATGACTTACTGTCATATTACAGTCAATGCGCTGAGGTCTGTTCAGTCGCTTTATTCTTCTAACCTCAAATACATGAAAAAGCTTCACCATTACATTCATCTTTTGTTCCTCTACCTTTTGTTCTCTCTGAAATAAATGTTTCATTACATGCGAAACATGTCAACATTGTTGAAGACTCAACATTCCTGTCTTTTTTCAGCTAGAGCTGGCATGTCATAAAATCCGTATTACATGCTGAATCTTACAACCGAACATTTCCATTTCCATAATTCCCATATCTATTTCATTTACTTTATTGCATTTTACCATGAAATATGATTATCTAAATTGCAGCTTATAGTGCTGTGTATGGCCATTTTGTTGTGCTCTGCGTGATACCATGGAAACAACTCCTGCAAAGACCAATCAGTTTCCACTGAAGGCTGCTCACTTGACAGTGACAACAAGTAGCAGTGAAATCAAAAACAATAGCCGGACTAAGAACATATGGTATTGTGCTACTAACATAGCCGATGAAGCTGACAATACTTTTTACAGCTTTAGTGACTGAAATGGCAAGACATATCACTTTAGGAACTCTTTTATTTCCCCAAACTGGATGTTTACTCTGTTGCCTATGAACATTAAAAAACAGTATGAATAAGGGGTGTAACAATATATCATGTCACAATATATTGCAAAACAAAAATGAAAAAATATGTATCGTGGATAGTGACAATCTGTATTGTGTATTGTGTGAAATAAAAAATGACTGTGTGATTAAACAATTCAAGTTTACAGAGTTTTAGTGTCAGTACTACATTAAACTACTATTTACAATGTGCAATATACAGTAATGTATAATAATGCAATGGGGGAATATTTGTGGGTCCTCATAATGCCAAATGTCTTATGTTACCAGTAAAAAAGTGGCCTACATTATTTTAAATATACTGTATGGTAAGTGACAGAGTGCAAGCATATTCGTCTAAAATAATTCTGTATTTTCAGCTTCAGAATCATGAACATTTTTATTCTGGTGTCAATATTGTCCTCTGCTTTGGGTTACCAACACTAAGTCCACGCCTATTCATTTCCACCTAGGGGTGGGCGATATTGCAAAAATATCATATTTTTGCAGGAAAATCATGATTCACGATTTTATCATGATTCTTTTTCATGTTGGTTTTACTATTTTGCAAGTGACTGAGCATTACAGCCAAACTAATGTCCTATTTTTAAAAACAAAGCCTTACAAAGTAACAAAATATAAAATAAAAAAGAATGGCAGACATTTAGGCCAAAATCTTTGTCATTATTTTCTTTGTTATTAAAAGATAAGAACAAAGATACACATACGACATATAATATACAAATAAAAATAAACAGTGCTTTATTTTTCCAGCAACAGGTGCATTTAACAGAAGCCTTCAAGAAAGAATTTAAATGAACTAATATAAAAATAAAACACTACATAGACTTCACTGAATAAATTATACATTGATACTTATTAAAGCTACTATTAAAGTTCACAGAGTGCAGTGAGTGATTTTCTCTTTGTTTTTTGTTGTTTTATTAACATTAAAGGGGATAGTTCCACCAAAAATGAAAATTGTCTCGACTCGAAAGATAACTTAGTCCAGTAGTTAGGCGCTGTTTGACAGGCTTTTAAGTGCATGCATGTGCGCTTCAGGTGTATGCGCTCAGAAAAGCGGACGAATGAAATGTTTAACCAGCAAGGCTTTAAAGCACATGCAAATAATGAACTTTTGTGAATTGCAGTATCCCAAGAGTGTAACTCGACCTCTGCGTTAACATGTGATGTGAATGTACGTCGCATTGAACAATGTTGGGACGGAGGTGCCAGAACTGAAACTGATAGAATGCACTTTAGCACGATACTAGGATATTTCTTCAAAAGCAGATCGTGGAGACATTTTAATCGTCCACGATCAAAAATCGTGATATTTTTTTTTGTTAACCTTTAACCATATGTCTTGGAGCATCGCAATAATATCGTATCGTGAGTTTGGTATCGTTATATGTATCGAATCGTGACATGAGGGTATCGTTACACCTCTAGTATGAATATCTAAAAGTGTAGCCTACTGATGTATGTATATATTCATGTTGCACAAAAGACATTAGATGTACATAGTAAAAAAGACGAAACGTGAACAACATGATCTAGTTTATTGTTTTGAATTGAATATTAACCACGTTTTGCCTTTAAGTAGCCTGTAAGGTTATGAAGTCCACATTTTTAAACATAAAATACTAATAAACCTTTCATCTGGGGCCCAAATGTTTGAGTGAAATTACATGTGAGATTATATATTTAATTATATTATTTATTTTATTTTATTTCAGACTCATAAAAAGGTCCATAAGAACATACAAGGGAGACAGACAGACAAGTAAAAACAAAGGATTACTATAATCCATATAAACAATTTCTCCAGTGCCTCCAAAGCAGCGAGCTGTACCTAGTACTGCTCTGGTCAGGCCATACAAAAACAGTTATAATTTCATTTTGCGAGTCCATAAGTCTCGTCATAAATACAGCTCGTCAGCTTTTATAATAGAATAATTCAGAATATTCAAACGCTAATGTGTGTGTTTCAGTAGCATTCATTAAGATCTGAAATCCGTTCTGTTTATGTGATTTTCATTTAACCAAAATAACATGTAGACAGTGGACTGAATAACAATGATGCCTAATTGGTCTTAATAGTCTTTTTAATCACAAGTAAATCGGTACAGAATCTGCGCCTGCAGAATTCCACAGAAACATTTGCAGATTTTTTTGCAGAATTATACACACATTGCATGCTCATTCAATAAAGACTTTGGCTAATTTGATGATTCTTTCAGAAACCAGTAAAAGTGCAGTAATTTATGCTCAATTGAACATATTTTGCCATATTTTAATCAACTCATTAGAGATCTGAAATCTGCATGTTTCCCCGCAAATAAGTACAGAAAAATGCAAATTCCTACATATTTGACCCATTCACCATAATATTCTTATTATTTACGGCAAAAACAACTGCACAACTAGCAGTAAAAGTGTCTGATTATAATTTTTTCCCCCATTGATTACAGTTTTCCAAGTGAGCACCCTACTAACATTATTCTGTTTTATTTATGTTGTTGTAGACCATGACATTTTGAAGAAGACTCAAGGCTATTCTCAAAGAGGACCATAAGCCTTTTAAAATCCACTCGTGGGAAATCATGATACACTTGTAAACGTCAGCTTTTAAGCTGTAACTTTTTAAAAATGAAATAATACATAGAGTGGGACAGGTTGACATTTTAAATCAATTTGTTGACTGAAAGTCTTACTTTCTCCATCTTTCTTTTGTAGCCATTATAGAATGTGGTATTCTTGCTTAGAATAAGGCCTATGAGGTTTTCTAGTTCAGTGTAGCCACAGAACATAAAAACGCCAGACTATGACAACACTCTTGGTTTAACTACATGAACTGGGGGGTATGGCTGCATCAAAATACCAAAATTTTGGCTTCAGTACAATACCAGCCTCTGGCACCTCAACAAAAACAACATCTTAAGCATCGCATTAACAGCCTCAGGCAACCAGTGAAATGAAACCAAACTCTGACTGTCAAATATATTCAAGTCAATATTTCATGAGATTGAGTGTCAAAAATTAATAAATAATCTCATAGTTTCACCCAAAAATTAAGGGTTAGTTCCGTGAACCCGTAAGACTTTCATTCATATTCGAAACACAAATGAAGATATTTTAATGAAATCTGTCCCTCCATTGACAGTCCACGCAACTACCACTTTGTCGCTTCAAAAACTAATCCATAAGAATCGAGCGGTTTAGTCAAAATATTTTGAAAAAACACAATCGCTTTATATAGGTTTGGAACGACCTGAGGGTGACAGGTATTTCTGGAACTGGAAATGCAAATTCTGAACCAATGCAAAGTTGCAATAAGTTAATAACATAATAACTTTACATACAATTACATAAATATGCTTTTTTTTCTGCTGTTGTCTGATCATCTTCAATAATGCGATCCATGTCTTTTGTAAAATCTACTTGCCTTAATTTTTCTATTTCTAAACTACAAAATGAAACGGCTATAATGTCCGATTTGAAACACAAATGCGTTAAACAACCCATTTAATGAATCAAGTAACAATGCCTGAAATGCCAAACTATGCTAAAGAGCACACCATTGTTGACTGAGCCAGGTAACGAAATTTGCTAAATTACTTTTTTAGTGCCAGTATAACAATCAACCCTATTGGAGAGTAAAACACACTATAGAGGTTCGTGATTCACCAGCAGGTTGTTTGAGGCAAAAAGAAAATAACCTAGCAATACTACCTGTATCCGAGAGCAAACAGCGGCAATCTGGGATTGCACACACAACAAAAAGTAGGCTAAAAGTAAACATGAGGACCCATTTTAAGTGGTAATTTTGATGAAGCCCATAATTAAAACCGTTTCCGAAACCCTAAACAACAAAATCACATTAACACGGGTAGGTGATTAAAAAGTCTATATGTTCTGAGTCAGTTTTGACTTTGTTTTCAAACACTCAGATGAATTCAATTAAAATGGTGAAATGAAATGGAACTACCTGCTCATTGTTCCAATGGCATTCCTACAGCTCAATGCTCTCCGAGTAAAGCACCGAACGTTCTACAGAACCCATAGAACACTGAATTCTCCATTGCAATACTTTTTCTCGGCAGAGTAAAGAGGCACTTTCATTGCGATTCTGCTCTCAAAGGAGTCATGCAGCACATTGTGACTTTTGTTTCTCTCTGGTGGACTTCACAGCTCGTATCTCAGTGTTTTTTGGCACTAATTTGTTTCTGTGAACTGTAATACACCCGCGGAGTTAGTGCCAAACTGAAATTTATGCTCACAATTTAAATAAAATACAAAGGATGGAGGAATCTTTATTCTCTCATAAATCCAGTGATCATGAACAGACTGGGTATAATATATCAGTTTAGTTCTAGTGGAATTGAAACAATCAGTTTCAATGTGTTCTTGGAGTGTGCTGAATATCAATCCAACATTCCTTACTTTTTCATTTTACCCTCTCTTTTCATTCCCCTTCATAGTGTTTCCTCCTCAATCTGTCTTCTATTGCTCTCCGAGTATCATGTTTAGAAGCTGCCATATTAATCAATAAACCTCAAGGCATTAAAATATGTTGCAAAATGGAGGGAAGGGATGGAATGAAAAAGTAGAATTGTTTTTTGTAAATGGTTTATTTTAATAAAAGACAGCTGTATTATTGTATGCTTCATATATCTGAATATAGTATAACAAAGAAGTATAAAAAAGGTGGGGATATTGAATGGAAGTATCATAAATTCAGCGGGAGTAATCTAATCTTAGAGCATGTTTATGTTTGTGTCCAGTGGTTTATTTGGGGCTGTAGTGTCTCATACTCCATCAAGGTAAATGAAAGACTCTGTGTTTTGTGTTTGTGACTATGTCAGAGTTCTCACAGCATCATTAGAACTGCAGACACTCATAGCATGAAATAGAGTTTATGAGGATAATATACACAATAGATGAAGTTCAAGAATGAGTTTGCGCTTTGGGGCAAGAGGCATTTTCTCATCAGTCAAATAAGCGAAAGATGTGTGCTCTCGCACACATGCATACACACACCTAGAAAAGGAGAATACTTATTCATATTTATGTTTTATTAATGCTCACTGCTTTGCCTTTGGAAAAAACACAAATCATTGCATTGCTCGATTCTGCCTCGCTGGAAATTTCAATCATTTTCATACACTTCTGGATCTTTTTTTGTGTTTATTCAACAGAAGGCCTGGGGGCCACACAGGACCATAATAAAACTCTGTACATTATCCCGCTCCTTAAACATAATCCTCAAGTACACATCTGCATATGAATATACATGTATGAATATAAATGACCTCCATAGACATCCCTCAGAGATGATCCTCACTTAGAGCGCAAGCAGGTGCACATATCCGCACACATGCATACACAACACATACACACGCTGTGCACAAAGTTTCTGCTGAGGGCAGCAGCCTTCATAACGCATGCCAACAGCTGGGAGGTTTATTTTACTGCATGATATAAAAAGAAACCTTCATGTAAGCATACACATAAACACAAACACACACACACACACACACACACACATATAAATCTTGATGTGTAACCAAACTTAGACATTTTGTGCATATGTTCAGTTATATGGCTTTATGTTGTATTCTTGTGCTTGTACTTTTTGTTTTGTTTATTTTGAGTGTTTCTCTAGATTTTCTACAGCTTAGAGAACTGGGCAAGTGTTCTGGTTGCAAAACTCCTTGAATCTTTAGTCATGTTCCATGCTCCATTTTTCAGATGAATTACTGGCACATGAGCTTCTGCCAACATACATACACAAACAAATCATAAAGCTAGTACTAGGGGTAGCCTACTGGTTTTTGCTATACTTGTGAGGACCAGACTTCTGATAATGTCTTCACAAATGTCCTCTTAAAACTCATTTTTGAGAAAGGTCTCACGTGAAATAAACATCCATATCTTAATTAAATTCAGAGCCGGTTCACTGTCAACAAACAACATACAGTGAGTTGAATTTCAATAAACATTAATGCTAATGACAATAGTATTCCATATGCAAGGAACAACAAATTGTATGAAAAAAGTACATAAACGTCAAAGGAAATCCTTTAAAAACACATTAAACTGCCAGTAAGAACAAGTAAAATAAAATCCAAAATTTCGTTGACAGCTAAATAAATGCTTTATGAAAATATCACTCTAACATCATCTAGCTGTCAAAAAAAACTAAAACAACACACAGTTGAAAGGATTTTCCAAATGTGTGATTTACTAATGAAACTAAAGCGAGATAAATAGTTGTCCCAAGAAAGCTTAAGTAAACATACAAAAATACATAAATAATTCTCTAACTGTACTAACTTTAGACTAATGTGCATCTAAACTAAAGTATGTGACAGGACTCACAGGACAGCTTGCATGACTGAACAGGAATGTGTTTATTTCTTATACATTTAATCACCCACAAGAGCATTTTGATTATTGATGTACTGTATATACTGACACAGACTTAAAATGACGTTTCATCGTGGAGCATTTCTAACGAAACACAGTGGACTAATATTGAACCCAGAGATCTGGACTGGAGTTGTTTTTTTTTTTTTTTTTTTTTTTTATGTATTGGTTTGTCAAGACAAAATAAGAATTAAAATATTTCAAAACTACGTGCCTACTTCGTTCTTGGTGCATTTACTTTTTTTTTTTTTTGCTACGGACAGACAGCTTTGTTTGGAAGCCATATGGCCATATGTCGAGACGCATGTCATTACCTGCCACAATGTGTATGATGTCAGAGTCCAAAACAGTTATTAAATATATAAATCATTATGAATTAGAAAAAAGAAATTTGACATTTTTAAAGTTGAATCCGCATTTATATTTGCGTGTTATAATAAATATGTTTACATTATATAGTGATACGCAACTTAAATAATATTTGAGAGAGAGATGGGGGGCTACATACCTTGCATAGTTTTCATATAGGGTGGACCGGCACTGATTAGCCTAATTTTTACAACAACAGAGTGAGGTCTTCACATTTGTACAATTTAGCTTAACGTGCATACCTGAAGACTTTATCTCACCTCATGTAAAGATTATAAGTGGTCACTCCCTTTCTGCCAAAAGGAATATTTCTTTTGACAACACCTGTGACATGCTGCTGATTGCAACAGACATTAATGTAGACTTGTTTTCCTCAGTTAAAAAAGTCTATACGGCAATCATACAGCATTGGAATTTAATTTGGAACATTAAAAATATACAATTCATCATGCTGTTTTTAAAACAATGTTGTTAAAACACATACATGTATAAGTGATTAAACAAGAATTCAGGTTTTACACTTCAGTAGAATGACAACATTAGACTTTCATTGTAAGAGCATTACAATCCGTAAATAAATGCACTATTTAGTTTAACAGACAAGTCAAAATCATTTTCTTAAAACAATCCAATTTAAGTCCTTTAGTCTTCAGACTAATGCTTTCAGTGACCATTTGATGTATAGGGGGTGTATCTGCATGTAAAAGAAGAAAAAAAACAGTACATAGAATCTGCATTTAAAGAAGTAAGCCTTTTCTCTTTCACAAAATCAATGTGCTTTTGAGTGTTTCTTTTTCCATAAGAATAGGACTGTCTGTCCTGTGAGACCATGTCGCCTCAAAGATAATAAAACCACTGAAGAACCCTATGAGATACAGATCTGAACTATTCACCCATGCAGAGAAGGCCAATGCTAATCACACAAGTAAGTGGTGCTGTTTTTAATGTCTCTAAAAAACGTCTCTTTCTCGTGACTAAAAAAAACACCTCAGAAGAACCAAACTGATGCATGAGCCAAGATAATCAAATTATATTGATATTAAACTATGGTGTTGTAGTTGTTCAGTAACATTTAAAATGAGGTTCAATTTGTTAACTACATTACTTAACATGAACTAACAATGAAAAAAAATATTCTAAAGCATTCATTAATCTTAGTTAATGTTAATATATATAACTAAAATTAAAAGTTGTATCTGTTACCATTAATTAATGGACCTGAGCTGACATGAACTATAAATGAACAGCTGTATTTGTATTAACTTATTAATACTTATTAATATAATTTAACTGTATTTGTCTTTTTTTTTTACATTAATATTATGTGTGAATTTACGTAAATCGTGTTATGTGTGTTATGTGTTATGTATATTGTGTTGCATCTGTTATCTCGAATGCCAAAGATGAATTTCTCCGTCAGGAGACAATAAAGGCTAATCTAATCTAATCTAATCTAATCTAATCTAATCTAATCTAATCTAATCTAATCTAATCTAATCTAACTTTAACAAGGGATAATAAATGCTGAGACAAATAAATTGCTCATTGTTAGTTAATGCATTATACATAATATACAATATACATTAACTAATGCCTTATTGTAGAGTGTTACCAGTTCTTCTATACTAAATAAAAAATTTAATTCTAAAATACAAAACTATATATTTAGCCTAAATTACATTTGAAATTACTTTTGAATACAGGGTACAAAAGGAAACCAACTGGCTATTTAATATTTAAACAATGCTTTTCATATTTTAAGCGTAAAATAGCTGAACTATAGACTGATATATTGTAATGCTCCCAATTTAATCAAGTGAGATTATTTATTTTAAAGGTGCCCTAGAATGTGTTGAAATAATATGTCTCTGATATCTACATAGAGGGTATGTGGCTTATTTAAGGGCATTTAAAATGTTAAAATGGTTTTACAGGTCCATTTTCAATTCTAGAAATTGGCCCTAGAATGAAATGGTCTGGTTTTACCTTATTTGGAAGGGTCATGAATAGTAATGAGGAGTTCTGCTCTGGGGTGTGTTTCCCGAAAGCATCGTTAGCCAACTATGGTCGCAATAACTTGCGACCATAGTTGGCTAACGATGCTTTCGGGAAACGGGCTTTCGGGAAACGATCGGCTGTTTCACTGTTTCACTTCACACACTCTGAAATACAAGCATGCAAAATAATCAGGGTAAATGGTAAATGGACTGCATTTATATAGCGCTTTGACAGACCCAATGGCGCTTTACAATTTGCCTCACATTCACCCATTCACTCACTCATTCACTCATTCATACACCGACGGCGGTGTCAGCCGCGCAAGGCGCCATCCAGCTCGTCGGGAGCAGCTGGGGTTAGGTGTCTTGCTCATGGACGCCTCGACACTTGGTCAGGTGGAACCGGGGGTTGAACCACCAACCTTCCGGTTTGTATACAACCTACATGAACCACTGAGCCACTGCCGCCCCATCATACGTCAGTTTTCAAAAATGAAAACATTTTAACAAATGGACTTAGATGCCTTGTCAAATAAATATAGCTTCAACTTATGTGGTGGAGAATGTGACGTTAGCTAGAAGGATTGAGTGAGCTAAAATTATCTGTGAGCAACTAAACTAACGTGACGTGTTGTTGATGAAATAGACAAAAGTAAAATTATTTGACAAAAGGGAATTTACATATGTATCTACAGTATTATTTTGTAGATTTATATGACAACACAGGCAAGAAATATTAACATCAGCGTAAATACTTTGTAATACTATTTAGTAATGTATGCTCATTACTCGGAGTTTGCTATTGTTACTGTACTAGGATCTTGCGCTGGATCTAGATAACACAGTGTAAATTATAGTTAATAAAAAATCACTAGTGTACCGCATGCGGGAATATAGTTGGAATTGCCCCCTTCTTCAGTATGAGACGCTGAGAGAAGCCTGCTTGATATTGTCCCAGGTTAGAAAATAAGTCCGTGGTGAAATGGGCAGAGCAAACTAACAACTTCGAATTAAACTGTTGCGGTATCCGATTATAGATAAACATCAACCACGCCTGGTGACATTTCTTTTCTGTGGGAAGGGTATGAAAAGTCCTCACATCCCCTGCACAGCCTGGAACATAACATTTGTCTCCATGATCTGCCATTTTCCCTATGATCCTCACTTGTCTCTTCACCTGCAGAACTTCAGATGATTCGGCTGCGCAGTTCTGCCTGGCATTGAACATGGGCTGGCATATGCAAATTTTTGGAGGCGTACATATTAATGATCCCGACTGTTGCATCACAGTCGGTGTTATGTGGAGATTCGCCTGTTTTTCAAAAACGAGATTTAAATAAGAAGGGGAAAACAATGGTGTTTGAGACTCACTGTATCTCATGAATGTTCTGAACTCTTGTTATTTAACTTTGCCAAGGCAAATTCAATTTCAAATTCTAGGGCACCTTTAAGGAAAATCAAAGTAAACTGCACCCCCTAATGGTTTAAAGAGTTACTTTAAACTAAAGTTACTTGTGTAACAGAGCCTACATGTAACGTTTATCTATAGAGAATTTTAGTTTGTTTAAACAACAACAAAAATTACAGAGCAAGACTGACAATTTCCTCTATAATGACTGCTTGTAGCACATCATATGAACAGTGAGGAAAAACAAACGTGAAGAAAAAAGGGAGAAAAGCCTTATTTATTTTTTTGCCTTCTAATAAAAAGTCAGATGTTAAAAGTTAGATAAACAATGAGCTGTTTAGCTCCCTGAAAAACATGCTGTGAGATTATTGGCCCATATAAAGCGGTAAATATTAATGGTCCCTCTCCACAAAATGTTAAACAGAGGTGTTAGTCATATTTAAAAGGATGTAGCCTTTTAGAGGAGATTTCTTTTTCAGACCCGACACAGCGCATTAGCACAAGCTGTCACTGGGGTTAAAGGGCTAGAAATATGAGTGAAAGTTTTGCCACTGAGGTAAAAATAGATTGAACTGAGCTGCAATCTGAACAAAGTCAAAACAAAGAGAATGAGAGTAAAAAAAAAAAGGTTGCATCATTAGCATTAAAGACACAGAATGGTTTTTACTTTGACTTGAACGTATCTCTGCTCCCTCTGAACACCGTTTCTGTGATGTCACTTCCTTTCTGTGGCAGAATTGGGTTATAATAGCCTGCTCTCTTTGTGAAATTTTCTGTGACCTCTATGTTATGTTTTTTTTTATTTTGATCTGACTTCCTTTGTTTCTTTGGCTTCCTTTGCTCCTCTCTATGTCTTTCACAGCTGTTCTCTAGAGTCTGGATACCCACTCGACCTCCGCTGCCTCTGCCTTTAATTAAAAAGACAGAGAGACAAGCTGACTCTCTACAGACCAATAATTAGACACACACACGGACACACACAGGTCTCAAAGACATTCACAGGCATACACACGCACACATCAGTGCCAACCACATACAATACCCAAGCACTCTTGCACACACAGAATCACACTCTCTCTAAAGACCAATGACAAATGCTCTCATCTCTCATCTCCAGGTCACATCTGACACTTGCTCTCTACATCCCTGGAAAGTGTACAATGACCACAATTAATCTGCATGCTCATTAATATTCAGTACTGAGACAAAGCCTGGATAGCTCATAATGAATAAATCCGTCACTGCGAATCCCATTGGAAGGAAAAACAGGTCACTGGTCTGCATACATTTGAATGTGAAGGGTACATGGGCGCTTTCACATATCTTATTATTATTGAGCACATTTTATTATTGAGATATACAGTGGCCCCCAAAATATATTTGGACACTTAATTAACTCTATGTGTCAAAAATGTCTCTATATAATGGCTTTATTTGAAAGAAATATAGTTAAAATTTAACTTTTTACAAAAATAAGCTTGTTAAATTTTAAATCAATAAAGATATAATTCAGAAGGAAGCCCAAACTGACTTCATACATCCACTAAAATTGACCCAAATTTAAACTCAGGGGCAAAATAAAATATAGTTTATAAAATATCTTAAACTCTTTTTTTAATATTAATTTTTATATTAACTAACTAAAATAACTAACTACTGTTACTTTAATGCATATTTAGTGATTTTGATTAGATATTCAACCGCACTAAATTAAAGTCAAAGCATGCCAAGAAAATGTGAGTATATGGAAATGTGCCCTGTCAGCACATACAACTGGGGAAAAGAAATCATAAATCTTACATGTACTACATACATCTCCATCACTCTTTATAGTCTAATATTATTAGTATTGCATAATTATTAATACAGATAGAATGTTATAAAAACACCACAATTGCATGATTTACCATTGAGTTACTCATGTTCACTTTGACAAATGAAAACAAAGAGAAGGGAGGTTATTTGAAGTCATTTAAGCTGTTTGTGCTTCATTTTCTTATCCGTATATAATGTACATTTTTCTAGTTATTCTGTTTTTTTCTGGATTCTTTTGGGATTTGGGTTTATTGTGATTTTTGGTAGGATCTATGCATGTCATGGCCTATCACATGTATAACAGGCTATAGAAAGACCAAGGACATATTTAGCACATTCAATATACAGATTTTAAAAACTGTCATCTTATAAATCAGAAATATGATGTTCTACCCACCTCTGAAATCCATTTTTGGTCAACCTCGAATTTAAAGAAGCAACATTTACAGATAAACAAAAACCTAATCTACTCAAGATTTAAATTACTGAATTGGCACAAAGTGTTGTACTGCAGTCTTGACTGAACTTACCATCACCACCACATTTGTGAGTTTCAGCAAATATTTGAGTGATGGAGTTTTGCAAATGTGTGCATATAGCAGGATAACCTGAAAAGAAGATCAAGAGTATCACAAGAAGTCTAATTATTTAGGTTTAAGGATGACTTTAAGGAACCATACTCTTAAAGGGATAGTTCACTTTGAATTTTTTTTTTTTTTTATGTTTTAGCTTACCTCAAGGGCATCCAAGATGTAGGTGTTTTTGTTTACGCAGTAGTTTCAATTTTGATATTTTTAGGTCAAACCGTTCTTGTCTGTCAGTCATATAATGCAGGTCTATAGTCACCACCTCAAAGAGCATGCACAGAGAAGTCCAAATTAAACATGATTTAATGACTCGTAAAAGTAAGTACACATTGATGGCCTAAGACACGAAACGAGCGGTTTGTGTGAGAAAACTAACAGTATTTACATCGTTTTTACCTCTTGTAACCACAGCCACGTCCAAGTGATCTGAGGGCGCGGGCGCTTCGGTCTGCGCAAGCGCCGGAAGTGATCAGTGTTGCCAGATCTCGCGAGACAAATAAGCAACCAGGCCCAGGCCCGTGAAAACAAGCCCAAAACAAGCGACTTTTTCTCATAGACAGTAAAATAGCTTTTTCTACGGAGCCCCCCTAGGTTCCGGGAAGAGAAAAATAAATAAACTGTGTGCACGGTTTTACAATCCGTGGGGACGGATAGTTTTAAACTGTGGGTACAGATTGTCAATTTACATCCATGTGGACAGATTGGTAAACTGTGCGCAGTTGTGTAAAACTGTGCACACGGTACAGTTTATTTTTCTTCAGTAATGAAGCTTGGCTGTCCATCTAGTGTAAAATGTTGGTACTGCGCCCAAATAAAATCTCACTGAAAGCAATTTTTTTAGATCAACCCTAAAATGTATGGAAGCATTTGGGTAGCAATATTCAATTTGAAATGTAATATGCAAAATGACAATGCAATATGTAAAATGGGATTGCATTCTGTATTTAAATTTACATTTTACATTACCATTCTAGCAACGTTTGGTGCAAAATGAAAATGAAATTACATAATTTACATTTGCCATTTCATACACTAGTTTTAATATGCATTATTGAAACGCTTTATAAGTTGCAAAATTAAAATGAAAATGCATTACATAAATGATTAGATATGTGTAGCATGTTCAAGCAAAAACTGTGGCAAAATGATCATTCAAATGTTATTTTTCTTAATTGCATTCACACTCACAGTCAAGACACTTGCGATTGCACTTTCATGAAATGTCCCGCAATGAATGTAGCAAAATTCAATGTGCACATTGAAAACGCATTCCGAGCCGATCACGCCCCCTCCTGCCCTGTCAATCACTGCATCAAGGCGGGGCTTAAGTTGTGTTGTTTCTCTCTATGGAACTGGTCGGGGGTATTACGCAGAGGGTCAAGAAGGTTCAAGTGAGGCAACATGGACAAGTCAGTTCCACAGCTTCTCCGAGAAGCTGCACAAGCAATAGAGCGACAAAGTGCAAATGCTGCCCCTTCAGAAAGGCCATCGTCCAGCTTAAGCATGACGCCTCCGGATCGAAGTGGTGGGACACGGGGTAAGTTGGCAGAAAGAGAAGAGACAAGGGGGTCGGTCGACGGTCGTCAAACGGTTAGACCTAGGGTTGCCAACTTTCACTCGGGGTCTGGACTGTGGAGTGTATTTGACGATCACACTCTTACGTGACCATAGAGCGTTTGTACGAAAAGTGCTCGTTTTGGCCCAAAAAAAAAAAAAAAAAACGGGGTGACACCCGGCTTTACCTGCGGCTGCGGTCACACTACCAACCCCTCGTCTCTTCTCTTTCTGCCAACTTACCCCGTGTCCCACCACTTCGATCCGGAGGCGTCATGCTTAAGCATTTGCAGGGGCAGCATTTGCTCTTTGTCGCTCTATTGCTTGTGCAGCTTCTCGGAGTGCCGAGAGAGAAACAACACAACTTAAGCCCCGCCTTGATGCAGTGATTGACAGGGCAGAAGGGGCGTGATCGGCTCGGAATGCATTTTCAATGTGCATATTGAATTTTTCTACATTCATTGCGGGACATTTCATGAAAATGCAATCGCAAGTGTCTTGACTATGAGTGTAAATGCAATTAAGAAAAATAACATTTGAATGATCGTTTTGCCACAGTTTTTGCTTGAACATGCTACACATATCTAATCATTTCTGTAATGCATTTTCATTTTCATTTTGCAACTTATAAAGTGTTTCAATATGCATATTAAAACTAGTGTATGAAATGGCAATTGTAAATTATGTAGTTTCATTTTCATTTTGCACCAAACGTTGCTAGAATGGTAATGTAAAATGTAAATTTAAATACAGAATGCAATGCCATTTTACATATTGCATTGTCATTTTGCATATTACATTTCAAATTGAATATTGCTACCCATATGCTTCCATAAAAATTTGGAACACAACTTCTTCAGATTTTTGGCTTACATTTTCTTGCAGTTTTAGAGTAAAATATATTTCGTAATATATATATTATATATATATATATATTTTTTTTTTTATTTTTTTATATAAAATATAAATAATTATATTTTTACATTGTTCATTTTCATAAACTCAAACTTGTATAACTTTGTTTCTGTTTCACTTTCATAATTTCATAATACTTCACTTCAACACTAATATGGCAAATGTCTTCTTTAAAACAAGACCAACCATAGAAAGCATTCTTGAATTACAACCATTTAAGTTTGGATAGTGATTTTCATGTCTATCTATGCGAAAAAGGGGGGAGTGACAATTAAAGGGTTAAACAATATTTAACTATAATATCTATATCTATAATATCTAAAATATAATTAATATATAAAAACTCTCCTACAGTCCAGTCACCATCAGTCGCGACTCTACTAAAAAACTCTACTGTCTCCTGTGTGTATGGGGAAAGGGGAGGAACAGAGGGAACAGGCAAGACAAACTCCTACGTATAAATAACATATAGAAAATATCTGTTTGACAACGAGCTGGGAACAAGCCCAAATAAGCAACTACACTTTATAAAAACTAGCCCGAAAAAAACGCAACCCGCGACTACCAATATTTGAAAGCGACTTTACAGAAAAACAAGCCCAAAGTCGCTTATAATAAGCAGACTTGGCAACACTGGAAGTGATCTCTCGCGCGTGTACGCCACTCATTGTTTACACAGAGATTTCGGAAGTGTTACCTTTCACTGTGAAGATCTAAACATATTTAGATAAACAGGAAATCGCAATGGAAGACGATTTCGATATATCAACAGACAACGGCCCTGTCCCAAATGGCACACTCCGGACTTGTGGACTTCCTTAGAGTCCACACTTCGGTGACGTCATGTAGTGCAGACCTATAGGGCCCTTAGCGCGAGTCCGCGAGGGCGCATTGAGAGGTATTTTTGGGACAGACTCGATCGTCACGCCGGAAACAGGAAGACGGTCTGATTGTTGTTATGGACAGGAGCTACAGGTTCGGGGAAATATGCTGCCTATTGTTGTTATGTTTACATATGACTCAGTAAAGCCCTGACATTCTGTTCTATTTATTTAAATAATCATAATGCGAACGTATTATTCAGCTTGCTATTATTAACCTATGTTTGAGACATCAACCACTGGTCGATGATCATAATGTTTGTATAAACTTGTCATAAAAACCGTAATGATATAATTACACTTAAATATTTTTTTCTCAGCCATGTTAACAATTGTCCGTAAGCGAAATCTCCTCCCATCCGTTGTCTGATTGGCCTTTCGCAAGGATTCCTGGGTAGTTAAAGTGCGTGGAGCCTGCATCTATGCGGGCTTCGCACCAGACCGCTTCAAGGGTACAAAGGGGGCGCTGCTGAGCACACTTCAGAGCGTTAAAATGCTAAATGGGACGGCCTACGGACTCGTAGACTCGGCGAGCACGCGCAATTTAAGTCCACGAGACCGAAAGTCCGCATGAAGTGCGCCATTTGGGACAGGGCCAACGTGTAATTTTTTTCGCACCCGTGCGAGAGATCACTTCCGGAGCTTTCCGGCGCTTGCGGAAATCACAAGATCACTTGGACGTGGCTGTGGTTACAAGAGGTAAAAGCGATATAAATATTGTTCGTTTTCTCACACAAACCGCTCGTTTCGTGTCTTAGGCCATCAATGTGTACTTACATTTACGAGTCATTAAATCATGTTTAATTTGGACTTATCTGTTCATGCTCTTTGAGGTGGTGACTTGCATTAGATCTGCATTATATGACTGACAGACAAGAATGGTTTGACCTAAAAATATAAAAATTGAAACTACTGCGGAAACAAAGACACCTACATCTTGGATGCCCTTGAGGTAAGCTAAAACATATCAAAAATTAATTTCAAAGTGAACTATCCCTTTAAAAGATTGCCAAGCTTTACAACAATATTTTTTTACAATGACAAAAGAAAGAATTTTTAATTGTAGATATTTATTATCCTTGGCTTCAGAAATGTTAAGAGCTGTGCTGTTTGTTTCACTTTCCCTTGAATTTGACCATACATCTCTGTGTTGAGCAAATGACAAATTATTTTAGCTTCAAACTTATATTTGTACTGGATATTCGTATACTTTGGAATGGCTGTGTCTCATAAATCATAGGATTTTAAAATGATTAGCAAGTGACACAATACATGAATCTGTAAAACATGGAGTTTAACAAAATACATTTGCATTGCTCTGGTAGATTCTAATAATGATTATGAGATTTCAGGGTTTTAGAGAATAAATCCTGAGGTTATGCAACCAGCTTTGCACATTAGGTGACAAATTATTGTATACAGAATGTGCAGATTCACTTCACATCATATGATTCAGGTAAATGGATACGACTTGCTGTCTGTAAACGGATGGACAGAAGCTGTAAAATACCCCCCTGGACAAGTACATTTTTGGAAGTTAGTTATTGCATGGTGGTGGCTAATATAAAAAATAAAGGTGGATGTCAAAAGAGGTATGGCTAACTTTACTTTAGATTGCATGAGCATTAATTCAAAAAAAAAAAATTGCTATTAAAGCATAGTTTGTTGAAACTTTTCATCATCTTTGAAAAAATGGGAAAAAAAGGGAATGTTGGGACATTTTTAATATACTGTTCAAAGGTTTGGGAACAGAAAGATGAATAATTTTCTTCAGCAAGGATGCATTAAATTGATAAAAATGGACAATACAGTTTTTTATAATGTTACAAAATATATATTTTTATATAAATGCTGTTCTTATGAACTTTCTATTCCATCCTGAAAAACAGCACAATGGTTTTCAACACAGATAATAATTTCTTGAGCACCAAATCCGCAAATTAGAATGATTTTGAAAGATCATGTGACAAAATGTCAGAATAAAGTATTCGGTCAGAATATATTATATTTTAAAATTATATAAAGTTTTAACATTATATTTTATACATATTCAATTTAATATTCAATATTTTAATTTAATATTCAATAATATTATTTATTGAACATTTAATATTCAATAATATTATTGATCTGCCTTACTTAAGGTGGACGTTGACGCAATATCTTTTAGAAACAAACTTTGTTATATTGTTTTCATGTTATCACTGTGAAGCGCTTTGATACAATCTGTATTGTAAAAAGCGCTATATAAATATAAATAAAGGTGACATATTAAATATTTTATAATATTGTTTTACTGTATTCTTGGTCAAATAAATGCAGCCTTGGTGCACCAATGTTCAACATATTTCTTTAAACTAGTGATTTTTTTTTTACTTTTTTGAATAAACTTTTTTGAAGTATCAGCAGTGACTTGTCGCAAAACTAATACATTGGCTTCCTCCCAAACCGCTCTAATATCGAAAAGTCCTTTAAAACTAACCAGGCTTGATGTGTCCCCGAGTCAGAGTGTGTACTGCTACAAGCTCAGCCACTCCGCTGCCCTGAGATAGATAGGACACAAACTCATAGACACACAGGTCTAGAACGAACACACACACACTATGGCTGTCACTCCAGAGTGAAACTGTTGGAGGATGTGTAGACATTTGGGTGGACAGCCAAACTCAAGGACATCACTCATGCTCTCCGCAGGCCATTTGTACTCGCATGAACACATGCGCACACACCCTTGCAAAATTTTACATGAACGCACGCACAAGCCCACACTTGGACATAGTTGACTGCCATCTTCCTGTAGGGCATCAACAGAGCATCAACATGAAACTCGAGCGCAACAGACAGGCAAACAAAATAAACCCTGTGAAACCTATGATTGTACAGCCATAATCTGCGATTCTCTCACAGCAGGCTGGGGAGTTTTTTTTTTAAACGCTAAAATCACTGCTTGATCGCAATCAAACTCCCATGGAGAGACTTCCCCTGGAGATGTGCTTCCTTAGCCACATTTGCATAAGATCCGTTTTGTCTAGACAACTAAATACACAAACCCCACCTTTACAATGATTTCTTGCTCTGCGGGGGCTCCTCTCAGAGAAAATGTCAACGTGGACTTTGGAGGGCAAACTATGGATCAGGACCCAAGGGCATGCGTTGCAGGGGCAGCAAAATGATTCTCTTGCATTTCCATCATCTTTATGGATTTTCATTGATTGTTTTTACAATTGAGAAAGCGGCCAAACAGCCTCTCAGTTGCCGTGAATCAAAAGTGAAAGCTTTCAGCTTTCAGTGACATTAGGCCTAAGAGAGTATGCTTTCAGCAGAACACACAGTTTCTTGCACACACACACATACACTCACTCCTCTTCAGGAAAACTGCTGAACGCTGTGGATCAATTTGGTCGCTAAAGCCACTAACATCAAAATAAAGCAAATCCTTGCATGCAAACGTTACTCTATTTGAAAGGCGTAAAACATGAGCAAAGTAACTTGCCAAATGAGTACCATCATAAAATGCAGACTGTATCTGCGAATTGCAGGGTCCATAATCTGTGCTCACTGCGCTCTACTCACCAAGTAGGGGATATCTGTTGAAGTTCACTCCACAAAATTCATTCATTTGGTACACCCTGCAAAATCATCACACATAGATGAAATTTGAGTTTTGCATATTAGTTTGAGCTATGATAACAATTTAAATATGTAAATAAATACAATAGAAATGACCATACTAACATTTAATATAAATGCGCATATTATACATCTATGTTTATTTATTTAAATACAAATATATTACTTTTTAATTCGTATCTGAAAGCGTTAGACTAAGTGATGAATGTATGTTAAATTGTTTAATATGAAAATGTAATTTGGTTATGTTAAAATTTAAGAATCTGTTCATCATATAAAGCGATCGTATCTCTATTAGACCGCTTAATATGGGTTTTTTTCATGATACGTTTATTATCTTTTTAAGTTTCCATTACCTGGACTTTTAATGGAGGGACAGAAACCTTCAAAGATTAACAAAAGTCTTATGGGTTTGGAACGACATGAGGGTGAGGAAATGTTGACAATTTTCATTTTTGTGTGAACTATCCCTTTAAGATTGCAGAATACCCTGTGAAGCCGACTGTCAAATGAAACACACCTTGTCTCTTCTTCCATGACATCATCACACAAACGTGCACGCCTGTAAGTTGACACGCTCTCTATGATACCCTTGACTCTAGCTGTATCCCGGTATTTGCATACTCTACAGGTATCTGTCCATCTGCTCTCACCTTCTGGAGCAAACAAGGGTATTTAAGGCAGGCTGTGCTGTAACAGTAAAAAGTATAATTATTATTATTGCCCAATTCATTCTAGTGTGCAAATAGAACTTGTATGTGTGTGTGTGTGTGTGTCAGGGATTGAGTGAGGTCCAACAGAGGTGTAAAAGGCCAGACATTAGCTTTATCACCTGTGTGGTAATAAGACAGAGTGTCTACAGGAAGCAAAAGGAAAGGTTTCACATTTGATGAAAACTGGCATGACAGAGGGCTTCATTTGTTGCTTGCCGCTGAGAGGCTACCGGTGTCATCTCTTCTCGTGCTAACATCATTTCCTAAACGGATCTTTTCAAAATACCATATGGGTCTCATTTTTCATTTAACGTCATGATTGTGTATGATGTTTTTTAATATAGTATTGAGTGCGTTATCTTTTAAACAATTTGGTGGTTCATTATGTATAGCAGTGTCAAATGTGCCAAATCAATACAGCAAATGTCTATGTGCAATGCGTAAATGTGTGTATGTCAGGGTGAGATCGAGACACACAGGAAGAAAGAGTTTGTGTGGATGCTATCTTTTCTCTGACGTTCAGTTTGCATCTGTGGCGTCGCAAAAACATCACTCATGCGGTTTGGTAAAAGATATACCGATGGCATCAGCAGCACTGCAGAAACGCGCACACACACACACACACACATATATTCTGCAGGTATTACCCTGCCAATCTAAAAAGTATGCTGACAGAGTCAGTCATTTATATTTCAGATGAGGCACAGCAATTGTGAAGGAAAAGGAATGAGTTCGGGTTACCAAAAAAAAAAAAAAAAGCGTCACTAAAAACCACAGCAGCATATGGAGAAATACAAGCAGAGGACTCAGGGTGCTAGAGATGTAGGTCTCTAGCAGATGCAGCAAATAGATTATTGATGAAGGAAATTGATTGTTAATAAAGTAAAGTGTTGCAGGCAAATAATTGACAGTCATATTAAAGAAATATTAATTCATTCTTCTGAACTGTGCACTGTGTTCACTTAAACTGCATTTCTGATAAAGAAAAAAATGCATCTTTATACTTCATCCACCATGTTGACATTGTCTTTTGACCTATGATTTACTAACAACACCCGCAAAAAACAAGGTGTTAAATATGAACAATTTAGCCACAAGAAACAACTTTCTTATCTACTTGGCTCACAATTCTGAGACAATTTATTGTAATATTTCTACTTCTCTCAGTGGCCTTGTGGGACAGAATAGTGTCCACTAGCTGCACACTTCAGTATCTAAGCAGATGCAGTAGGTCATCCGGGTATTGCTTGCCTGCAGTGTCATACTACACATTCTGGCATCCTACTCTTTTTGCATAGTGTGTAGTAAGGAAGTAAACATATGTACTCATAATCGGGTGTAGGGGCAAATGTATATGTTATGGGAGACTAAAAAGAAGAATTATTGTTCATCACATGAAATCACAAGGCACAGTAACAACACGCAGTAAAAATCTTCAATCCAATCTTTCCATGCAAAACTTCAAATCTACCATTTAAATAAAGAGTTTCAGAGAAAGTATGATCCTGTGATATATGAACATAATGATAAGCAAAATGAGACTATTATGATCACACATACTTTAATTCATCAAAACAATAGAAAAATGAATGGATGGGTGTTAAATGAGAACCAGTGGCTTCCAATAATCAATAGGCTATACTTATTTATGGAAAATAGACATTCATTAAAGAAATTAATTCTAAGGGCAGACAGATTGACTTGTTTTCAATCATGGATTAATTCGTGGTCTGTCAAATGCACGCGCGGGGCCTATTTGGATAATATGCCTTGGTTGCACTGTCTGTCCGTAAAACACACAAGAGAGTTTTTTGTTTGTTTGTTTGATTGCAATAAAGAAAGAGCGGTGTAGAAAGAAATGGTGACGCGTGCACGGTTTTGCAGCTGCCACGCACCAGTCGTGTGCGTGAACTACAGTCCAGAATGTCAAAGAAATCCATCACAATAAAACAACAGATAAAATGACCCACTTGCTCAGTTTTAACTTTACAAGTATATAATAATTATGGCTCTCTAAAATGTGATGCATGGATAAAGTTTAAACTCACGCTGCTGTTGTGTCCGGACCACAGCACCATGGCCTGGTTATGAGCAGAATCTCCAGACAACGCAAAGGTGGACGTAATCAGGTGTGGTTCATTCTGCCTCGGACTCTTCCCGGAACCGTCAACTCCTCCAGTACGCCTGAACTCGAACCGAGAAGCTGCCGCGCTGTCAGACGGAAACAGACTGCGCTTTTCCCTCCTGTTTACTTTGATTTCGTCAGGAAACCATGTTGGATAAACTTTTCCGTCTTTTTCCTCAGCTGGGCTCGTCCGTTCCGCTTGGGATATGTGCGAGTTCTCCGGTGTCTCTCTCCAGGACACAGAAGGAGAGTTTATGTGCGCTTCAGGGGAAAGTTGAACTCCATCAATTGCCCACTTCCAGATTTTATCTGTGCTGCCGCCCGGTACACTTCCAAAATCACGGCTGACAAAAGCCGCTGTCTGCACTTGTGCCTCATTTCGGCGTATTGGAGCGAAGCACGAGGTGCAAGTGATATCTGCGCGCACTGGGAGCGGCACGAGAGCGCAGAGAAAAAACAGCGTCCAGTACGTCCAGCTACACTCCGTCATCTTAATCATCCTCACTCTCATTTTCACCTTTTACACCCTACCAAGTCCACGCAAGTTCCCTCAAAATCCCAACAAAAACACCTAAAATAACTTTTCGCCACGGTAGTGACGTTGAGGGGATACCTGTATAACGGTGAATGTAGCTATCTGATGTGCGGGTTCGGTCGGATGTGCCTGGGTGTAGTTACCAGAGGGGTGGAGCTGCTGAGTGACACGCGCTCACTCACTCGCTCCGGTTTTGACCGAGCTCGGGAGCAGAGTGTGTGACAGGTGCGCGCGCGGGGTATAGCGATGGCCCCGAGGGTATCCGCGAGCAGAGACATCTGGAGCAGTCGAGATGGCATCTTTTCATATTAATATGTAAGCAGGAAAACAGATAACCTCGTCTGCTGTCACATCAATGAGAAGCAGATTTTAAATACAGAAACAGCTAAATGAAAACAATGATTAGTCTTCATTTTAAAGTAGAAGTAAAATTGATTTACTGTGAAAATGAACGTTCTTAAAGAAACTTTTGTTATTATTTACTCACCCTCATGTCCCAAAATTAAGATTATTTCCTTCCAGGGGCGCCGCTAAGGGGGGAAAAGTTAGGACGATTCTAAGGGCCCACACACTTTTAGGGGCCCCAGAGATAGATTTTATTAATTGAACGGGTGCAGTAGTACCTATTTTTTCATGGGGCCCAAAGTCCCTGGCCGCACCCCTGTTTCCTTCTACTGCAGTTATCTAATTTCACTGTTCTGAATATTCAAAGTGGAGGCTCAGTTACTTTTTCAACACACAAGCAATGGTATTTGGTGTAAATGATGTAAAAAATAAGATGAATTTAAATGTAAAAAATGTTAAATGTGGATACAAATGAGATTTCAGAGCTTCAATGGAGCAAAGAATTTTTAACAGCTTATATTTTGGTTCCTCAGAGTTTTAAAAGACTTGGGGTGTGTTTCAAACAACTCAGAGTCAACATTCACATTCAAAAATGTCCACAATGCACCAAAAACCAACATCTTACAAAAAAAAAAAAAAAAATATTTTTTTTAGTTTGCTTAATATGTTTTCTTAGAAATGTTGTCAAGTTTTCTTCAGTCTTCAGACAGAAATGTAGTACAATACTTGTAAAGTATATTCATGATAAATGAAACTTGATACCGTATCGGTCCTGGTGTGGCACATCAATATTGTTCACACCAGTGATGTTTTAATGTGTGATATTGTGTTGCAGGAAATTGAGTAATCAGTGTCCCAATTTTAAGTTTATCAAGGCACTTACTGATGCCAAAATTCATAGACTGATTGACAACATAAGGATCTAGAATGAGTCACATCAGAATGTATTAGTCATGTGGATTTTTTTTTTGGTAGCCATTATAAAAACTGTCATTGTATGGAAAAGATTCTTAAGAAAATATGTTTTGTTTGTTTCATTGAATAAATAACACAGGTTTGTATAGAAACCAGTTTCTGCCTCAGAAATTAACATGCTAAATTGTGATGAAGTTTGAAATAGATATTAGAGAGAGATACATTTAAAGTGTAAATTGAGATAGGCCTATATGTGGCTTTCATACACTATAAGAAAAAAATCCAGAAAAAAAAACAGAGAAGGTACTGGTCTTTTTCTGCTAGGACATAATTCGTTAAATTTACAGACATTTACTTTAACCTTAAAACACAATGAACGTAATTCAAAATAAGGGTAAAATACCTGAATAAATCAATATGGAAAATTCTTATACTGCATGTAACACAGTACATGGGCCCTATTGGGACTTTTCTCATGTGTATGTTTGGAATGACATCAGAGTGAGCATTTTTATTTTTAGGGAAAGAAAGCATGAAATGGTAAATGGACTGCATTTATATAGCGCTTTTACAGACCCAATGGCCACCAAAGCGCTTTACATGTTGCCTCACATTCACCCATTCTTCATTCACCCATGAAGAAAATTTCCATTCTTAATTTAAAACTTGTCAATAGCATGATTAGAGAGAGAAACAGACAATAAGGGAGAGAGAGAGAGAGAGAGAGAGAGAGAGAGAGAGAGAGAGAGAGAGAGAGAGAGAGAGAGAGAGAGAGGGCAAAATATGTCTTTCCTCTTCTTTGGGAAGGAAGTGGCGTGTGTTTGAATCAGGAGGGGGTAAGGGAAGCTCTTTATCCAGTTGAGTTAAAATATGCACAATTACAACTGGCTCTGTATGAAATTAAACACTTCCACAAACAGACACACACACACACACACACACACACACATATATATATATATATACTGTACAAACATGCGTGTTCAGCCTGACATGAGAAAGGTAAGAAATATCTGGTCTTTTTTCTTTTTACCATGATTAAGGCGGTCTCGAAATTACTCTGTCCATCACAGAAAACCCACAGGATTAACATAAGCTCCATAACTTTATTTTCTAGCCCTCTCAGCTGAACTCTGACCCTTTACAGCTAGAAAGATTTATTGAACTGTATTGCAGTTCACTGTCTTAACTCATCAACTTACCTACCTGTTCAGTCGACCTGATTTGACTTATTAGCACGTTCAAGGTAAATTTTATATATATTGAAAGTTATATAACTTTTGGGAAATGGCATATTGGCTGATCATTGCCTGAGTTTTCAATATGGTTACCACCCTGTTTCACAATCTGGCTTTGAATCTCTTAACACAGACAATCTACTGTCTAAAACAGAACATTTTAAATGTACTAAAGGTGTGTGTCATTTTGCATGAATAATTCCAGCATCAGCGTTTTTAATGTGATTCCTTCCACTTGTTGTCTTCATAAATCATTTGTTTGTGTTTTAAAAGCGTGCTTTTTCCTGGCGGAATGCCCGGTGTATTCGCAATGTGAAGGTGACTGACGGGAATGTTTTGCATGTATTGGATAATTGGCAGTGCACTAATCACTTATTGCTGTGTCAATGCTTTGTCAGATTTTCTGACAGTTTTAAGGGAAATAAATCAATAACCTCTTCCTCTGTGACATTTTTTCTTTAGGGCAGACTCTGTCAGGATTACCCTATTATTCCAGATTCCAGCCTTTCGCCAGTAGCAATGGTACTATTTTTTTTTTTTAAATAATATGTGACTCATAGCTCTTAGTCCTCTCACATCCTCAGTATATCACACTTCTGTCATACTCAAACACAAACAGACACAGTATTCTCAACAGTTTACAATATACTGCTGCAAAATATAGACGCTTAATGTCACATTCTTCAGACTGACGTATGTTCATGCACATTCAAACACATGTGTATGCAACCAACTAGCAACCTCCAGGCAGTGTCCCATTTGCAGTGTTCTCAGTCCATGCAGGAGCTTGTTAGCTCTGACACTCCGTATGAGATCTGACAGACACTGAAATGGTCTCCTCCTGCACTGAGACACACACACACACACACACACACACACACACACACACACACACACACTTATGCAGACATGTGAAAGAGAGTGCTGCAGAGCTTTTATCACTGCAGTTGCCATTGTGTGTAGCGGAAAACACAGACACACACACAAGCACACTTTCATTGGTCCTAGTGGATGGGCTTCTCAGTTGCACAGAAGTCAACAAAGAGAGAGAGAGACCAGAAACTGACATAATGAAGTATCTACACTCACACTGGTTGGATATAGGAAAGGGAGAGAAGAGCAATGCAATTCCTGACTGTCCTTAAACTGAATCCTCCATATTAGATTAATTGTTTTTACGAAGACAATGTACTTTTTGTTCATTACGGCTCATTATCTGTGCAGTGTTTTTTTCTCTTCATTATGGCTCTCCTCTTTATCTGTGTAATGTTTACTGTCAAAACAAATCTCCGGATTTCAAAGACAATTCAAAGAGTCTCAAACTCTTGATGTGATGAATTTTTAAAATGCAGAGCCTGGATTTTGTTTGTAAACACATGGGCAAGAGTCTCCAACAAGGTCAGAAAAGGTATACCGTGATCAACAAAAGCCTTTGTTGTTGCAGAACGGAAAATAGCGTGTCAGAGGCAACATTATAGACTGCTCTTAAGAGCATTTTTTCTCTTGGTAGGGCTCAAGTGAAAGTCTGAAGCTTAAAGTGTTAGTTCACCCACCTGTCATTATTTACTCACTCTCATGTCACTTCAGCTGTGTGACTTTTTTCTTCTGTGGTACACAAAATGAGTTTTGACACAGGTTCATGCAATTCTTTTTCATATAATACAAATGAATGGAGATGGATGCTGTGAAGCTTGTGTGCAACTATATTACAATTCTTCAGAAGCCTATGATATTTGATGAACAGACAGAAATGTACTGCATTATATGCTGTAAATCATCCACCCTGATGTTTTAGAAATAGAGTTTACATGTCAGTTTGATGTCAATAATTCTCACATGTCTTGTAACCAGTTGTTATCTATCAAGGTTTAATATGCTGAGAGATTTTTCTGTGAATTATTTAAATAATTATTTAAATGATCAAAAAAGGCATTCACAAAGCTGTAGAAGATGAGTCAGCTTGAATATGTTCCCTAGAATCTTGCTTTTTTTCTATTCCACAGAAGAAAGTCACTCAAACTGATTTGTAATGACACAAGCTGGGTAAATAAATGATGGCACAATTTCCATTTTTGCCAAACTATCCCATTAAAGTGTTAGTAGTTCAACCAAAAATGAAAATTATCCCATAATTTACCAGGTGCATCACCATATGACTTTCTTCTTTTAGCCAAAAACAATCGGAGTTATATTAAAAAGTATCCTGCTCTTCAAGTGAATAGTAACTGAGATTTTAAAGCCCTAAAAAGCGCATCTATCCATCATAAAAGTAATCCACGACTCCAAGGGGTTAATAAAGGCCTTCTTATAACTTTACTGTATAAACTGTAATCACTAGCTTCCGGTAACGTCCGTCCGTGCGTTCACGAGAGAGTTGAGTCCTGGCGTAGGATGTTGGAGCGTGAGCTTATGTGAGAGTAGACGCCTCTCGCGGTTGAAGCAAATAGGGCTCAGGGGGTGGGCAACAAACTTGAGATCCTCCGACATTTCTCTTTAAAAAATCTAATTTTAGACTTCTAATTCGTGACCGGTGTTTTGTTTTGCTCCATCCTCTGCATTCCAATTTTGTCAATACGTCATATGTCGGGTCAGAGGTCACTCTTTTGCCGAAACTGTGTACAGAAGCCAGTGATTCTAGTTTTTAAAGTTATAAATATGAATATTTTCTTACAAAAGCGCATCGGTTTGCTTCAGAAGGCCTTTATTAACCCCCTGGAGTCATATGGAGCACTTTTATGATGGATGGATGCGCTTTTTGGGCTTCAAAATCTCAGTTACTATTCACTCTAATTATAAACCTTGAAAGAGCTTGGAATGCCCTTTTTTTAATATAACTTGTGTTCGGCTGAAAGAAGAAAGTCATACAGTATAAACCTAGGATGGCTAGGAAATATTGGGATAATTAAAAACTGTGGCTGAACTAACCATTTAAAGTGCTTGACTTGCACGTAGAGAAACGATTGAGAAGTGTTCTATGAGAGCCCATCAATTAGTGAGGTTAAAGGTTTTATAGTTGTGCTCTTCTAAAACCACTGGAAATGCATCAAGTGCTCAACATATTTACAATCAAGTGTTCTATCTGAAGTGTAAATGAAGAAGACATTCTGATTACTCAGACAACCTGATCCATTTCATTCTGATGTTTCCCAAATAATTGTTAGAGGTCAGGTCATTTGAAAAGTTGCACCAAACGTATTGACCCATCGTCATGGCAATTAGTGAAATGATAAATAAAATATCTTATTTTATTATGTAACAAAATAATATTCAACGTGATTAGGAATAAGAGTAACTCATAGGTACCTCTTACAATAAATCTTATGTTAAATTCACTAAATATGAAAACAGTGACACATC
Source organism: Tiaroga cobitis (assembly GCA_030578255.1). Classification (NCBI taxonomy): domain Eukaryota; kingdom Metazoa; phylum Chordata; class Actinopteri; order Cypriniformes; family Leuciscidae; genus Tiaroga; species Tiaroga cobitis. Next base: position 22,844,619 of record CM060607.1, on the reverse strand, counting down.
TTGAGGGCAATAAACACAATCAGTCTGAGACCATCAGTTACAATTACGCTGGCAAATTAACTGTTAATGAATAACGAAGACCACTACACACACAATGTGGTTTGTCTTTAATGGTTTTGGAATCATTCTCTCTGTGTTTTAATGTTTACTCTCTTTCTCTCTCTCACTTCTTTTCTTTGCTCTGCAATTACAGCTGCAGCTTCGCCACACAAAATCTTAATCAGAGAGCAGCCTATTCATTTATATTCGGGCATCCATGCATATTACCAATACAAACACATGCACACACACAAATATTCACAGGTCTTTATGGCTCTGCTGAGTGCATTTGTTTATTGCCACTGGAAAGCAAACACCATCTGTTAATGAACAAACTCTCTGACCCACTTAGTTTCATTCACTCTCTTTTAGTCTTCCGCATGCACTTGCTCCAAACAGACAGAGGTTCATAAGTGTGTCATTTGAGGCAGAAAAGAATGCTATTCTTCAGATACATAGCATAAAGTGAATCAGTTTGTGCCGTCTAATGTTTTTCCAAGGCACAGCATGAATCAATACTATCAGATTGACTTAGGCTCTTTGGGAAAACAAATCAATAAATAAGTTGTTTTCTATATGAGTCCCTTAATAGACATAAATCAAAAGAAGAGCCTATGAGATGTGCAATGGATTAAGAGAGAGAGAGAGAGAGAGAGAGAGAGAGAGAGAGAGAGAGAGAGAGAGAGAGAGAGAGAGAGAGAGAGAGAGAGAGAGAGAGAGAGAGAGAGAAATAGAGAGTGATGTCTACCTCTCTGTTATTGAAAGACCAGAACAATATTTGTAAGAACCATAACTATATTTGCATAACAACCATACATTCAAATGACAAAGGACCAAAAAAAGGGTTTATAAGATGCAGTGTACCCCCAGGTTATATATTCAACAATGTTGGGAAAGCTACTCAAAATTTTGCTTACTAAGCTACCAAATAAACTACCGAAAAATTAGCTAAGCTAAGCTGGAAGCTATTGTTTAGAGAAAGTAACCTTTTACACTACATGGCAAAAGTAGCTTCATATTTTTTATATATTTTTATAAATATGAAATATTAAAAATAGATTTCTGTAATTTGTAGTAATATTTACTACAAAAAAACTAATAAAAAAATGTTGGCAGTTGTGTTAATGAGGAGAGAAAGTGAATGGTAAAAAATTAACCAGATGCCAGGCGCATACTGTCACAAACTGCATCTAAAAAAAAAAAAACTATTCATATGACTCAGCAGAAGTTTCTCAAAATTGGCTTTATCCTCATTGTAAGTGGGCCCTCCTGGATGTGCAAGCATGCACATGCCTAGAATGATATGCATAAATCCTGCCCTGCAGATAAGCAACTTCGGAAAGGAAAATGTAATGTTATATAGTATTTGTCAGCTAGCTTCATCAATAAAGTAAAGCTCCCTACTCAGAAATGTAGTTAAACTAATTGTAGTGATGCAATTGACCAACACAGATAGTCACTGTTTAAAAAGGGCAGATATGTAAAACTCTTGGAATATTATGAAACTTTAAAGAGATATTTCACCCAAAAATGTAAATTATGTCATTATTTACACACCCTCATGTTGTTCCAAACCTGACTTTCTTTTGCAGAACACAAAAGAAGATATTTTTGAAGATTGTTTGAGGTTCAAACAACATTGGACCTAGTTGACTTTTTATTTTTTCACAGAAGAAACACATATTGGTTTGGAATGACATGAGGGTGAGTAAATGATGACTGAATTTTTATTTTTGGGTGAACTATCCCTTTAAATCTGAATAACCCATCTATGCAAAAGCATTTAAAAAGTTGCCCAAATATATTATATCACAAAGCATTAGTGAAAATGTTATTTTAGTACAAGACACAAAGCAAAGCACTGCACAAGATCTTTTGGAACAGCTCCCGGCCATGTAATGTGTCCTGGTAAAAGTCGTCCTTCTACCTGCCCTGACAAAAAGAAAAAAAAATCGATGGAATCAGGCCCTAGAGTCCAGATCAGTTTAAACCAGTGCATGGAGAGAGAGATAGGACAGCGCAAATGTCAGTCTTTTAGTTCCTCTTTTCCACTCTCTAGATATCATGAAATGAATAGCAGAGAGTCATTTTAAGTTCACAGGGCCTGAGAGGCTGATAAAAAAAACACGTAATGATTATTAAAACAACAGGGTGTTAAAAAGACAGACCCATCTGTTGCGTCAGTCTTTAATCAGTTTAATCCAGTCTTGAAATCGGTTTAATCCAGTTTTAAGACTTGAGGTTGAGACGGGGGTGGGGGGACTGTTTTTAGAGCAGATGTAGCAAAGACTTCCAAGTTGCACGGAAGACTGGATTATTTTGACACGCACTAAACAGAAACCTTTCTCATAGGTGTAACAACTGAGACAAATCAGACACAATTATTTGGTATATTTAACAAATAATATTTAAAACTCACTCTGGAATCAATTGTCCCATCCCCCCAAAAAGGGCAAGAAGGGTCTTGGTTACCATGACTACGATCAGATAGGTTGGTTTTATTGCTGTTAAAAATGTGGTCACGTGGAAAAAGCAGAAGCCATAGAAAAGACCCACAGCCCTTAAAACAGACTTTCATTGATTTATGGACGAACTGATCTATAAATGAATATACACCCCAGGACACTGTGTGAATGATTTACTGTCTTGTGTAGTGTCTTTTGATACTATTATGTCTTTGATACTATGTATTTTATGAGAGAACTATCAGTTAATGTAACCCCACCTATATCGTGTCTCCTATCGAATTAATCCTCATTTAATGACTCACACTTTAGTGTACATCGCCTTCTCATAGAATGCAGTGTGTGTTTGTGATATCTATCTGAGTATAAATGGACACAAATGGCAAGGCCTACACTTGAGACAGAGTCATAAATCCTCCCAACAGAGAAATTTCCCGCTTGGAAATTCCCCCTTTCTTATTGGTTGAGCCAACCCTGAAAGGTGGAATTGTTTTTGTATTTTTGCCTATATCTCAAAATTATGAATTTACTTTATTGCTAGATTTTCCTAGCCTAAAAGAGATGCCAGGTGAGCTGTCAAACTTAAAAGCAAGCAAAATTCTGTGCAAATCATAAAAAAATAAAAAAAAAAAATAAAAAAAAATAATAATAAATTATTTTGAAATGTCCTCTGGTCCAATAGAAAACTTGTGATAATGTACAGACTGCTCCATGTACTGTACAGCTAATAGGAAGTCATTGAATTCTTTTATAATTAATTTCCACAAATACTCTTAAAATGAAACTCTTAAAAACTTAAAAAATGAAATCGAATTGTGTTCAACAAATGGTCAGTGAACAGAAGTATGTTGCCCTCGGATAATGTTGATGGTCACCCTGGTGGCACAATATTATATGAGCAGTTTCATTTTTCTAATTATTTTAGAGGTTGCCGGTTTTACAGTTAAAACCTGAAGTATATATTTATAAACAAAAAAAATACTCCAGAATGGGTTACACGGCTTCTGTCTAAGGAGATTTGAGATCTGCTCGAGGATGTCTTAGGTCTTACAACAGCTATATGAGAGACTGTCTTGTGCAGAAATAATTCTCTTTCATTTTCCTTTTCAACGTTGTCTCTTTCTCTCACTCCTGTGAATATGAGAATGATAAAAAGTGTGGATGAGAGAATCTTTTGTATGTGTGTGCATGCTGTGGGGGAGAACATTTATTTTGCAAAGACCATATTACACGTGGGTCAAGATCTGTTGATTTTAAATCTCTTAATATTTCACTGTGGGGTTTTTACTTGAGCTGATGTTGTTATTGTAATGTTTACTGTGACCCTGTGCCATGCTCTGCAGGGCTGTTGCTCAGTCGGATTTCATATGCCTTAGACAGACACTATTACATTGTGCATGAATATTTGAGTTGTCCCCCTTAGAGTGATTATCTATGAGCATATGAGCGGGTAACACGGTTTTGATTTAGCTTAAATTAACATGTAATGTTAATCATTACGGCAGAGAAAGGGTCTAAAAAATAATGTTCCTTATTGGGTGTCAGGTTTTATGGGGGTTGAATTTTATTGGGGAAAGTCATCTAAACTTTACATTTTTGTCTTGGGTTGAAGATTCAAATGCAGCTTTATTGGGACAATCCAGAATCGTAATCCATTTAACTGGGCAAAAGGTCAAACACACGGGCAAACAATGAGCAACAGGGCAGAAAACACAGAAAAATGGGTAATCCAGAGAACGGGCAGAGAATCAAAAAACCAAACCAGAATAACGCTCAGAAATGCCGTGTAACAACATACAGACTTCGAAAAGTAAGAGTGAAAACACAGGGCTTAAATAGGCAAGTGTAAATGAGATAACACACAGGTGGAAGTAATCAGAGCATGATTAGTCCAGGCAATGGATTATGGGAAATGTAGTTCATGGTGAGTTAAAGCAGATGGAAGGAATGTCCTCTGGTGGAGATCATGGGAACAGCAGCTGGTGGTTGTGACAGTTACATTAAAAAATATAAATGTTATTACAATGAATTAAAAATAATTTCAGCGTAATTAAAGATGTTTCATTATACAATTTTATTTTAATTATTAAATTCAGTCGAGAAGCTAAGGGCGGAATACACTACTTAATTTTTTTAAATCTGAACAGCTTTTAAAATACTAAGCATCATACATTTTGCCAACTTTGTATTACATTACATAACTTACAGTACGTTCACACACTAACATATTTTCAATTAGTTCTGAACACAACAAACTTGCACAAAAACACGTGCTTTGTTGCAGTTATTAAGATAGTACATTTTTATTTATTTATATATTTTTTTTTTTCATTTAACACTGTGCTTTTTTACCTTGACATTAAATTAGAGAAAACTGGTTATCGCAACCGCGTGAGTGTTTCTAATATGACGCCTGAGGGAGGGACATCAAATTTGACCTTCTGACCAATGTAATCAATCTCTCCATATTGAAACTCTTGTAAGTATCTTGTAAGTCGCTCTGCGCAGTGCTGCAGGTGCCGTATTAGATCCAACAAAAAGTGCCATCCTGCAGATGGCACGTCCCAGTCTCTTCGTCCAGCCAGTTCTTCTTAACTCCTCCGCTGTGGACGTATGCCATTATATAAGGCGACTGCTGACAAGATGCAGCGTTAGTTCAGGGCATGTGTAATAGCAGCCGTAGACAGACAACATTAGACAGTAACATGAATAACAGATGGAGCAGAGTGCTGTTATGTTCTATCGTCTAAATTCCCAAAACACCTTATACTACACTCTCTCTCCCTACCTCCCTCTGTTTCCCCCCTTCAGTCTTCCTTTCAATCCGAGTAAAGGGGATTGACATGTTGCTGCTCGAGGATGTCTGAAATATTACAACAGCTATATGAGAGAATGTCTTGTGCAGAAATAATTATCTTTCATTTTCATCCACTGACTTTACGTCTCTTTCTCCCACTCCTGTGAATGATAACAATAGAATAGGAGAGTGCCTCCTGTATGTGTGTTTTGGGGGAGATAATTTATTTTGCACTGGCTTTATTATGTGGGTCAAGATCTGCTGATTTAAAATTTCACTGTGGATTTTTTTAGATGCCGTTATTGTAATGTTTACTGCGACCCCTTGCCATGTTCTGCAGGGCTATTGGCAAGTCAGGATTTAATATGCCTGAGATAACAGACTCTATACTTTGTAGAGAGATAGTATAGTGGAAATGAATATGTGTGAATGTGATCGTGAATGACTTTGTCTTGGGACACATAGAGAAATTATTGATGTGTAGATTCTTTTAGGCGGCAGATGAGTCTCGTCATACATAATTACATGCAGTCACACATACACACACACACATACACACACACGCACACACACACACACACACACACACACACACACACACACACACACACTCACTTGGGACTCTCAAGGGATTTCAAAGTACTTTTGCCTTATCTGAACTCCTTGTACACGAGTCCGGACATTTAGCAATGTATGTTCATTAAAAGACTACCACAGATCCATGCATGAGAAAAGCCATGATTTGTCTTAATTCAAAATGTAATATCAAGTTGTGTTATCTTAGTATTATTTATGTAAAGTATTAATAAAGATTTTGAATTGTTCTAGTAATTGTGTTATTTGCTTTGTAATTTGTGTTTGTTGTTTAGCTAAATAAAAGAATAATTATTTAGCTTTAATAAATTTTAATTTCAGTTTTAGTAATTTTAGTACTTATTAAACTTATTTTATTTCAGTTAGTTGCCAAAGCAATATTACTCAATTTCATAAATGTTTTTGTAATATTTTTAAAGTTTTTATTTAATATTTATATCTAATTTTATTTAAGTTTTATTTCAATTAAAAAAACATTTTGAATAATTTTACTTTTAGCTTTAGTTAACAATAACAACACTGATATCAACATGCACAGCATTAAAGCAGTAAAAGATTCACGGATAAATCGTGGATTTTAATTAGAAAACAAAAACCTTTTGGTAACGCTTTTTGGTAACACTTTATTTTACAGTGTCCTTGTTACATATATTACATGTACTTACCAGAGTAATAACAGTAAACTATGCATAATTACTTGCAACTAACCCTCAACCTAATCCTAATCCTACTGTGGGAGGAGACTGGCCAGCAATCAGTTTCAGGTGCAGGTGGTTAGTTCTATCATTATAGGGGTCATATAATGGTACATGCACTTTTTCAAGTTGATTGTACTGAAATGTGTGTTGGCAGTGCCTGTACACAACCATCATATAATGATAAAAATCTATCCAGTGTTTTTGTTTTAATCTCCTTATATGTTTTTCCCTGCCTCAAATTATGCCGTTCGATTTTGTGACGTCACTAAATTGGACGTCCCTCCCATGATTGTTGATTGACAGCAGTGTTTCAACACATCCCCCCCTGAGCAAGCTGTCATCATAGTCCGTCATTGTTGATACGCTGAATACGTTGTTGATACGTCATTGTTGATATGTCTAAGCGATTGTGGTGTTCTGTTCTTGGGTGTAATAATGAACACAGAAGTCATTTTGATGTTCCTAAATCCGAACCGCTGAAGACGCAGTGGCTGAGTTTTGTTTTTGAAGGGAATATTCCCCACGAGCAACGTCACTGCTTTTATGTTGGCGCCAGAGGTGTCAAAAGTATTCACATTCGTTACTCAAGTAGAAGTATAGATACTAGGGTTTAAAAAGACTTCTGTAGAAGTTGAAGTATCAACTCAAGCTTTTTACTCAAGTAAAAGTGTAAAAGTAACTGGTTTCAAAACTACTTAAAGTATAAAAGTAAAAGTAATGCAATGAAAAAAATGCCATTAAGGACAAAAGCTTAGGCCTCGCCACAGGGGCCGATAGTGCACTACCACCTCCTTAAAAAACATGTTTTCTAAAGGCCATCACTATAATGTTATATTAAAATGTTAATGTTGAAAAAATTGGAATGCACTTCCTGTTTCAGCCGCATATATGCCCATAGAAAATGAATTTCAGTCCAATTTCCATTTTAGTAAAATGCAAATACATTAAAGAACCATATGTGTGTACTACTGAGCATTAACATGTGTTTCATGGAGCGGAAGATATGATGACTAGTTGCCTATAATTATTGTAATGGTGCAAAAAGTCAAACTTCAGAGGCATTTTATCTCCGAATGGTATATATTTATACTTCTCTTTAAAGGCATAGGTTTAATTTTGAGATTGGTGGGGACTGGGGACACTCACAGAAGCGGAGGAATCAGGAAATTAATAGGATAATGTATTAAGGTTTTTAGTCTATATTGACCTTAACAATACGTTAATTCATTAATTCTGTAATGTTACAGGTAACTAATAAAGACAAGGAGGCAGTTTAACAGAGACTTAACCTTACTCCGTTCATAGTGCAATGCAATAGTGCAATATTGTCTTGTTCCTTACTTTTTGAAGAAGCCAAACACGTCTGCATCTTTCATTAAAAGGATAGGCCTATAGTTCACCCAAAAACGAAAATCATGTCTCAATGCAATGGTCACAAGTGACACTTGACAGTATTGCTGTGTGTCGTGTCCAACAGGACAAACTTGACAGTATTGATGCAAAACACATATGCCAACAGTTAATTTCTGTTAAAGGGATAGTTCACTTATTTAGAAATGAAAATTCTGTCATCATTTACTCCCTCTCAAGTTGTTTCAAACCAGATTCTTTCTTCTGCTGAACACAAATGAAGATATTTTGAAGAATGTCGATAACCAAACAGCTGACTGTACCCATTGACTTCCATTGTAGAAAAAAAAAATACTATGGAAGTCAATGGCTACCATCAACTGTTTGGTTATCGACATTCTTCAAAATATATTCATTTGTGTTCAGCAGAAGAAAGAATCTGGTTTGAAACAACTTGAGAGGGAGTAAATGATGACAGAATTTTCATTTCTAAATAAGTGAACTATCCCTTTAACAGAAATTAACTGTTGGCATATGTGTTTTGCATCAATACTGTCAAGTTTGTCCTGTTGGACACGACACACAGCAATACTGTCAAGTGTCACTTGTGACCATTGCATTGAGACATGTTTTCAGGGTCCTAAGTGCACTGAAACTTCTTTCAGTCCAGCTGATGAGACTGGGATGACAAGGTTTCAACTTGATTAAACAGGCCTCTCATTTCAACAGACCAAGCAATGTTATTTTTTCATGTTTTATGGGGACTTTCCATAGACATAATGATTTTTATACTGTACAAACTGTGTATTCTACCCCCCTACACTAACCCTATCACAGATAACTCGCTGCATTTTAAAAAAAAACATAATTTAGTCTGATTTATAAGCTGTGTAAAAAAAAAAAAAAACTCAAGGATTTCGGATATTGCCATCTTTATGGGGATATTTTGATCCTATAATGTAGGGTTACACACACACACACACACACGCACACACACACACACACACACACACACACTCTCTGTCTCTCTCTCTCTCACAAACACACACACTCATACACATACACACTCACACACGCGCGCACTCTCTCTCTCTCACACACACTCACACTCTCGATTATGTTTGCCACTTATCCCGCGATTGTCAGTTCTATCATTTAAAAACGGCTGTCCCCAAATCATTATTTGATGAGATTTGCCCCGTAGGCTATTCTTGAGCAGAAAACTGTTGATTTCTCCCTCACTTACCGCATCTCTGGGTTTCCTAATTCCTTCGGATGAGTTTTGCCGCTTCGCACAACCAAATGTAACAGCCTCTCACAAGTTAGAAAGAAAACACAAAGCCAATCAGTTTAGCGATGTTCAGGAGGCGGGACTCAGATCTATTAAACGTTTGTGTTGGTCATTTTTTGATAGATGACAAGCCGAAATGAAATAGGAGTAACGAGGTTATTTTTAAAATGTAAGAAGTAGAAAGTACAGATAATTGCGTGAAAATGTAAGGAGTAGAAGTAAAAAGTCGGCTGAAAAATAATTACTCAAGTAAAGTATAGATACCCAAAATTTCTACTTAAGTAAGGTAACGAAGTATTTGTACTTTGTTACTTGACACCTCTGGTTGGCGCGATTCGCGAATCATTTCTCACCAGACTGCTTTATAAATGAGGATCAGTATAAAGCTGGTTTTGCTAAGAAGCTGCTCCTGAAAAAAGAATCGGTACCAACTATTCATGTCCCTGCTGCACCTCCAGAAGAAGTGAGTGTAAAATTGTATTAACCTTTATATTATCTTTGCAAATCGCTTTCACGCTTCACGACAGGTTTACACTTAGGGTAAGTTACATTACGGCATGTTTTCTATGTACGACATTCTCAATATAATTCATAATTCCACGTTTATAATGAACGTCTCGGTTACATATGGTAACCCTCGTTCCCTGAGGGAGGGAACGGAGACGTAGGTCAGACTGACCAATAGGAATCTCGCTAGAGAGGCCAATCTACTTCGAGTGAAACTAAAACAAGCCAATGCACATTGGCATGCAATCATTTGCATCAGCTGCGCGTCCTCGTCAGCGCGGGTATTTAACAGCAGCTGTTATGATTTTCAGCCAAACCTGAAAAAGCTGGCCGCCCCAGCGGGCGGCAGCAGATGTGGCGACGGGACCTACGTCTCCGTTCCCTCCCTCAGGGAACGAGGGTTACCATATGTAACCGAGACGTTCCCTATCGGTCAGTCGCTACAACGTAGGTCAGACTGACCAATAGGAATCCCTACCAAAGCGCCACAGCTGCTGCTGCACCCCATCCAGCGCCCCGTGCAAGCCTCTACACCTTCTTGCCTGGAAGGACGATAGGAGGAGGCTTTACACAGAGTGTATCTGTCACTGTTGTTCCGTAATAACCCATACAGTGAGATTATTGGATAACACTGGGAAAGCGTGCCCTTCAGTTAGGAAGGAGGACGCTGCGGAAGCCACTTACTTCAAGGAGTTATGTGGGGAATACATATGGACTAGCCCGAAGGCTGTACTACATATGAGATAGTGGGTGACTTAGCCCAAGGGAAAGTCACGGGCTTCCGTTAGGAGCAGCCGTGGAAAATATACACATAGGGGATCCCCGTAGGGTCACACATATGGAACCCAGCCCAGATCCGGTTCTCAAGGATTCAGCGGATAAAGGCCTGGCACCTGGACGCTCCGCCATGTCCGGGCCGAGGGGTTTTTGGAGGACTCAACAGGTTTTTCACTCTGGAGCAATAAGGGTGCACAGTAGGGTGCAGCAAGCCGACAGAGCCGGGCCTCTCGGTGCTTCTACCCGTTTAGGGTGAGAACACGGGAGGAGACCGGCTCTACACGTAGGCTATAATATCTAGCGAACGTGTTAGGTGTCGCCCAGCCCGCAGCTCTACAGATATCTGTTAGCGAGGAGCCACGTGCCAGCGCCCAGGAGGATGCAACGCCTCTCGTGGAGTGTGCATGCAACCTGAGCGGGCAGGGCACGCCTTGAGCTTGGTAAGCCAAGGCGATGGCATCCACTATCCAGTGGGCCATCCTCTGCTTGGAGACAGCCTTTCCCCTCTGCTGGCCTCCGTAACAGACAAAGAGCTGGTCTGAGGTCCTGATGCTTTGAGTTCTGTCCACGTACATACGCAGAGCGCGAACGGGACAGAGCAAAGCCAGGGCTGGGTCTGCCTCCTCCAAAGGCAGCGCTTGAAGGGAGTGGTAGGAACCTTGGGCACATAGCCAGGCCGGGGTCTTAGTACCACATGGTTGTCACCCGGCCCGAACTCTAGGCACGATTCGTCGACCGAAAATGCGTGCAGGTCTCCTACCCTCTTGACAGAGGCCAGTGCAACCAGTAGCAAAGTCTTCATGGAAAGAAGCTTTAAGTCTACTGACTGCAGAGGCTCAAAGGGAACATCCTGAAGTGCTCGAAGCACCAGGGAAAGATCCCAAGAGGGTATGGAGGGGGGTCGAGGAGGATTTTATCGTCTCGCCCCCCCGAAGAAACCTGACGACCAGGTCGTGCTTCCCCACTGTTTTGCCATCTATGTGGTCGTGATAAGCTGAAATAGTGGCAGCATGTACTTTGAGGGTGGAGGGAGACAGCCTTCGCTCCAACCCTTGTTGCAAGAAGGAAAGCACAGACCCTATCGAACATCTTCGGGGGTCTTCTCGGCGAGAAGAACACCACTCGACGAACAGGTTCCACTTTAGGGCGTAGACACGTCTCGTGGACGGCGCCCGTGCTGAAGTGATGGTGTTAAGTACCTCAGGGGGTAAGTCACCTAGAACCTCCGCGTCCCGTCCAGGGACCAGACATGGAGTTTCCAGAGGTCTGGACGCGGGTGCGATAGGGTGCCCCGTCTCTGAGTCAGAAGATCCTTCCTCAGAGGAATGGGCCAGGGAGGGACTGCCACAAGCAGCATGAGTTCTGGGAACCAAGTCCAGGTGGGCCAATAGGGAGCCACCAGAAGGACCTGCTCCTCGTCCTCCCTGACTTTGCACAGTGTCTGTGCAAGTAGGCTCACTGGGGGAAACGCATATTTGCGGAGGCCCCGGGGCCAGCTGTGTGCCAGTGCGTCCGTGCCGAGTGTTCCCTCGGTCAGGGAGTAAAACAACTGGCAGTGGGAGGTCTCTGAAGAGGCAAACAGGTCTACCTGAGCCTCTCTGAACTCTCTCCAGATCAGCTGAACCACCTGGGGGTGGAGTCGCCATTCTCCCGGAAGCACAGCTCGTGATAGCTCGTCGGCCACACGGTTGAGCACACCGGGGACATACATGGCTCGAAGTGACCTCAGACGCTTCTGACTCCAGAGGAGGAGATGGCGGGCGAGTTGCGACATGCGACGGGAGCGTAGACCACCTTGTCGGTTGATGTACGCAACGGTCGCTGTATTGTCCGAACGGACCAGTACGTCCCTGCCCTGTAGCGGCCTTTTCAAGCGGCTCAGAGGCCGCTAGCAACTCGAGGCAGTTGATATGCCAATGCAGTTGGGGAGCCGTCCACACCCCTGACACTGCATGCCCGTTGTACGTGGCACTCCAACCGGTGGCGGAGGCATCTGTGAATACCACAGCATGCCTGGAGACCTGTTCCAAAGGGACTCCTGCCCGAAGGAACGAGAGGTCTGACCACGGGCTGAAGGTCTGGCGGCAGGCCGGTGTGATTGCCACCCGGTGAGTGCCGTGATGCCACGCCCATCTCGGGACTCGGCCGTGAAGCCAGTGCTGAAGCGGTCTCATATGAAGCAAGCCGAGCGGGGTTACCGCTGTTGCCGCTGCCATATGCCCCAGGAGCAGTTCAGCACCGACTGAGCGCGCTGCTCTGTGAGGCGCGCTGTCTGTGCGACCGAATCCAACTCCATACCGAGAAAAGAGATCCTCTGCACAGGGGCGAGTTTGCTCTTTTCCCAGTTGACCTGAAGGCCCAACTGGCTGAGGTGCGTGAGCACGAGGTCCCTGTGTTCGCATAACTGATCTCGAGAGTGTGCTAGTATGAGCCAGTCGTCGAGATAGTTGAGGAGGCGAACGCCCTGTTCTCTCATGGGAACAAGGGCCCCCTCCGTGACTTTCGTGAAGACACGGGGAGACAGGGACAGCCCGAAGGGCAGGACCTTGTACTGATATCCTCGACCCTCGAACGCAAAGCGCAGAAACGGCCTGTGTCGAGGAAGAATCGAGACATGAAAGTACGCGTCCTTCAGGTCGATCGCTGCAAACCAATCTTGGGGACGGATGCATCCGAAAATGCGTCTCTGCGTGAGCATTTTGAACGGTAGCTTGTGGAGGCTCCGATTCAAAACTCGCAGATCCAAGATCGGTCGTAACCCACCACCTTTCTTGGGTACAATGAAGTAGGGACTGTAGTGCCCTGACCTCATATCGGCTGGAGGGACCGGCTCTATTGCGTCCTTCGCCAGCAGGACTGCGATCTCCGCACGCAAGACATGGGCATCGGCTGCTCTCACTGTAGTGGAGTGGATGGCCCGAAACTTGGGGGGACGCCGGGCGAATTGAATCGCATAGCCGAGCCTGATGGTCCGAATGAGCCAGGACTGGACTGGGGAGCGCTAACCAGACTCTCAGAGACCGTGCAAGCGGGACCAAAGGGACCGTAGGCGTACCCGGAGTGGGGCAGCGAGGTGGAACACAGGGACGCGGCTCGGGAGGCTCTCTCTGGGAGGCGGCCCGTAGCAGGGTCTGAGTGTGCTGTGCAGCACTTACCTGGTTCCACGGGGCAGGAGGGGCAGGAGGCGGCTCGGTGGCGTTCTCGAACTGCACACTGCTGCTCACTGGCGACAGAGGAGGCGGATGAGAGTGGTGAGGATTCTGTCCCCCCACTGCTCTCCGGGTCCTCTTCGGACCCAGAGATAATAGAAACTGCTCTTTTATTGAAAATTTGGGTACCGCTGGTTTTAAGGCCAGCGGTGGAACACAAACAAAACGAAACACAGGATTTTCCACCCGGCCCTCTTCCGGGGGAGGGAGCGATGCGGTCATCGTCTCCTGGAGAGCAGTCCCTTCCATCTCCGGGTCGCCCGTCCTAGGGCCGCTTACCCTTGGCTTTGCCGCCCCTCTTGGCGGGGGCCTGGACGGGCGGGGCGCCCTGCCTGCGACTGGCTCCACGGCGCCGCTTAGGTGGATGCTGCTGCTGCGGCACGGGAGCAGGGGCAGACGCAGGAGGACGCCCTCGGCGACGAGCAGACTGAGGTGCCGCGGGCGGCGGGGTGGAGGCAGTAGCTGGCCGCCGCGGCAGGATGTGTCTGATGGCCTCCGTCTGCTTTTGTACAGCCGAGAACTGCTGGGCGAAGTTCTCGACCGCGTCGCTGAAGAGGCCGGTCTGGGACACAGGGGAGTTGAGAAACCGGAGTTTGTCAGACTCCCTCATGTCAGCCAGACACAGCCAGAGATGGCGTTCCTGGACCACCATGGTGGACATCGCACGACCCACCGACCGCACGAAGCGCGAGGTCCGTCGCAATGCAAAGTTCCTGAAGAACTTGGGGATCGTGACCACCCTCGTGCAGGTCCTTCAGTGCCTTGGCCTGATGGACCTGCAGCAACGCCATGGCGTGCATGGCAGAGGCAGCATCCCCACAGGCCTTGTAAGCCTTGCCGGTTAAATCCGACGAGTACTTACAGGCCCGGGAAGGGAGACACGGTTCTCCACGCCAAGTGGAGTTAGGGCACAGTTGCATAGCAACGGCCCGTTCCACTGGCGGGATGCGCGTGTATCCCTTAGCTGCCCCGCCATCAAGGGTGGTGAGGGAGGAGGAGCCACCGGAACGGTTTCTGGCAGTAAAAGGTGCCGTCCACGTTCCCGTAAGCTCCTCATGCACTTCCGGGAAGAAAGGCACTGGGGTGGGTTGCTGAGAACCAGCACGCGCCACCCCGAGATACCAATCATCCAACTTCGAGGGTTCGGGACACGGTGGAGGATTCCACACGAGCCCGACCCCGTTGGCGCCCGGGAGAGCATGGCCATCATCTCCGGGTCCGTCTCAGGCACCGCTGGCACCCCCGAAGGAGGCAGCGGTACCGAGTCATCGTCCGCAGAGAGGTCTGACCCACCCTCCGATGCAGCGATCAACATCTGGTCACTGGGAGCCCCAAAGGAGACAACCGGTACACACCTCGAGGATGGTCCAGCTTTCTCCAATGGAAGCTCAACTGGCTGTGGAGCATGAGAGAGGTGAGGGCTCCTAGGGGGGTTGGTTCCCCGAAGGAGACGCGCTCACCGTGATCCTCAGGTCACCCGCGCCCCCCGCCCGAAGCAACCCCCTGAGGAGGATTGGAACGAGGCAGAGGCACGGGGACTCCGCCCCTTTGCAGGAACAGGAGTCTCGACCGTAGCTCCGCGATGGTCATCTTCCCACAATGGGTACATGACACATCCACAAACGCTGCCTCAGCGTGTTCAATGCCCAGACACACGAGGCAACGCTTGTGACCATCCTGTGAGCCCAGGTAACGACTGCATCCAGAAACACACAGATAGAAAGTCATCTTTTTTTTTTTTTTTTAAAAGACGCTCTCTACCTGTGTAAGCTCTTTTAGGGACTACTCTCACTGGTGCTGAAGCACGCAGGGGAACAGTCACTGCGAACACAGACGGGAATGTGCACCCGTCTGTGCGCTGTCTCTCTCTCTCGCTGGCAGGTCTTACCGGCTGTGAGAACAGCCTTTGAGCACTGAACTGCGCACCTTACCAGCTGTAAAAACAGCTTTTTTGAATTTGCTAAAAAAAAAAAAAAAAAGAAAAAAGAAGACAGAGACAGAAGAGAGAGGACACAAGACTGCTCGCGCTGCCGTGCTGTAACGCCCGCACCAGATAAGGAGAGATCCAACGAAGGCTTGCCAAGTTTTCACACTCTGTAGAATTACCATGAAGCGTTTGGCTCCGAAGCAAAAAGCTAGTGTGCAATCATAACAGCTGCTGTTAAATACCCGCGCTGACGAGGACGCGCAGCTGATGCAAATGATTGCATGCCAATGTGCATTGGCTTGTTTTAGTTTCACTCGAAGTAGATTGGCCTCTCTAGCGAGATTCCTATTGGTCAGTCTGACCTACGTTCTAGTGACTGACCGATAGGGAACAACGCGTTATGGTTATTGTGTTATTACAAACTGAGTACGTATACATCAGTAAACACATAGCGTTCGTACATCTCACTAAGTTACTCTACCCTGCCAGTACATTTAAAGATAGATCAAAGTGACATTATGTTAACCAACCATTCAGAAACGTCCTGTTCGAGCCTTAATTGTCGAACTTCTTTGTGGCCATCATCTTGTTCTGGGTGCGACTCCGGTTCAAATTGATATGGTTGCACAGATGTGTCCTCAGAAACTCCCGCTGCCATTCTTTCTCCAAAATATACCCTCAAGGCAACACTCCACGTGCATTGTGTCAAAAAGCACCAGAACAGAGGGGCGGAGTGAGCGAAGCTCATTATCATTTAAAGGCATATGCACTGAAACAGCGTGCTGAAAACAGAGCTGTTTTTGACCAGGTAAAATGAGTGTTTTCTAACAATACTAACGAGAATTTTTAATTAAAGTATACAAACTTTTCATTTAGACCCTATAGAATCAAATTAACTTGTATGAAAATGGTATTATATGACCCCTTTAAGACCGCATAAAGCAGGGGTTCTCAAAGTCTACACTCAAAGGTCCAAATCTGAATTTTCATCAATGTCAAAGGTCCGGAACTATTGGTTATTACAAAACTTATTTTTTAATAAACATGCATAACAAATCAATACTCATTTTATGAAAAAATAAGGTGCCTTTTGCATTCAAAATACATAAATAACAAGTGCAAAAGTGGCAAAACAATTAATTTAAATGTCAGTATTTTTCTTAACAAAACACAACAAGAGGTAGGCCAAAAGTAACATGGTGCAAAATACAGAGCAGTCTAATGTGAGAAATGGCACTGTCTGTCTCCCATCAGCTGCCGAAACCGTGACACAAAAGGTGTGGTTGCTAGACGGAGACACTGGCCTAAATGTTCAGTCAGTATTTTTGCTGTCCGTACCTCTGTATTTTGTGGTTAATGCCGTTCAAAATGTCTGTGTTTTGTTTCCAGGGATGCAAACACATGTAGGCCTATGGTCAAAAAAGAGAGAGGTAATCGAAGCCCTCGCCCCGCGGTAATGTATCCAAAATATCCAGATACTTACATTGACACCAACCCCTGCCATCCCCGGTCCACCCCTATAGGCAGGCACGTGCACACATAGACATCAAAGGGGCTTGAGCACCTGCCCTTTTTATTCCTGGAGAGAAAGTGCCCTTTTTTCTGGGGTGCTTTTTTTTTTTTTTTTTGAAAAATAATATATATTCCTGTTTGCGCACAGCTTCCCTGTCAAACAAATATATTTATTGAATAGTGTATCTAAATCAGGTCAGGAGTTCTGAAGCGCTCCCTCTCTGAAGCGCCGATCAGAGTAAACGCGTCTGCTCTAGTGAGCTCGCGCTGCGCTGCCGTTTGGACTTTGAGCCGAGCGGATAAACAGTCCGTGAGGCGCATGCGGTTCAAATGAGTTTCGTTCCGCTTTTGGCACATAAACATTATCGAACATTTATCGAACTCGATATTGATATCGAGTATTGACGATATTGATATCGTTTTATCGAGAAAAATTATATCGCGATAATGAATGAATAAGCATATCAATTTAAGACGTGGCTAAATGTAATTTATGACCTTTGCTGCGTCCCAATTCGCATACTATCCGTCCTAAATAGTATTCGAAAATAGAATTAGTACGTCCCAAATCGTAGTATGTTGAAATGAGTGTTCCAAAGAGACCCGGATGGTCTACTATATCCGGTCAGAATCCGAAGTGCAGATCGTTGCGCACTCTAACGGCTGATATTGCCCACAACCCATCGCGCGCTGGACGAGGATTCGGTTAGAACTACAAACACGACTGAAAAGTGTTCAAAAACTACAGACATGGAGGACGCGCGAGTCCGACGGTTATGTAGAGAGGTTTAGATAAAGGGGTTTGAGTGATTAATGATCAGTATCTAACCTCACGAAAATGTATTTATTCAATGTTGTCCACATTATATTGCATCTGCAGCATTGTGGACTTTGGCAAAGATACGTTTAGCCATTAACTTTTAAATGCATTATTATATTCAAATTCCAAACACATGAGTTGAGTCTCGGCATGAAAGCCCCATGACTGGCAGATGAACGTGCGACAACAATTCTCTCCGAAATGGTAAGAAGTTATATTAGATTGAATGGAGGAATTTAACTGTGACAAGATGATTGACAGGGCAGTTTACGGTGACAGGATGTACTACGCGACAGAGCTGTCCGTTAAAGATGGCGAAGTAGTATGTCCCAAAGCTTGCCTACTCTTTTGCTACACACTCAAAAGTATGTACTTTTTCTTCACAAAAAGAGTACATACTTTTAGGGCATAGTATAAGTAGGCGAATTGGGACGCAGCACTTGTATGGAAAATCCATACGTTTTTATGACTTTTTATGGCCTAAAATTCTTATTATTAAAGTTAATGACTTGCATACATCAAGAGTTTTTCCCCCTGAAATGTAGAAATCTAAATTGGTGAATTTAGAAGAAATCTACAGATGCAAACAGATGGAGGATAGGTTTGAACATCTAATGTGGATTTTGAAGGTTTTATTTGATGATGATGATACAGTCTTCCCTCAAATGTGAAACTAAGTCCATGTCACCATCAGGTGTATCAAATATATACTTGATTGAAACTAGTACCATAGAAAACATGCACATTGTGGCATGGTTTCCTTTGCTGCTCTATAAACCTATGAATACCAAGGAGACCATGGTTTCTGTGTGAACTGATTATTTTGTAGACATCTTTTGAAAATGAAACAATTGCGTGAGTTTGAGGAAGATAAAATTAATGAACTTTTTTCATAATTTTTTAAAAAGTCAGAGTTGTGTTAATATATATACTTTTTTGTTTAAAAAAGTTTAAAAAAATAACACGTAATTATGAGAAGTGCCCTTTTTTTCACTTGAGCCCCTGCCCCTCAAAATGTCTGTGCACGTCCCTGCCTATAGGCACATGTAGGCTAATAAAATTAAATTCAAATTAAGTTGACAAAAAAAGGTTTTATAAAAAGATAAACCTCACATATTTCAGCCTTTAAATCATTTTTCACAAAAAAAAAGGTTTTATAAAAAGATAAACCTTACATATTTCAGCCTTTAAATCATTTTTATAAAAAGATTGAGTCCAAAAAGATAAATTACTGATATTTACATAATAATATTGCATAATAATCATTTATTATTAATAGTAAAATTCGGTCCGATTTTCCCGTGGCGTGCTCTCGACGACAAAGACGTTTTAATAGCTAATAGATTTCCACCAGCGAAAAACGGTTGATGTAGCTCTGCTACAAGATTTAATGTTATTTATGGAGAAAAGAAAAACACCCGTAGTGTTTAGGTGCACCCCCATCCTTCATGTTGACTGAACTTCCCTGGAACTTCCAATGTTGTTAGGGAAAGGGCGAAGCTGATTTGATTGTTCTTGTCACATGAACTGCAGTGCGCTTGGCATTATGAAAAGTTGAGGCGTTTTTGATACATCTCGCTGCGCCTGAAAAAAATTAGCGCCTCACTTCAAATATGAGCGCGCTTGCCGCTCGCCTACATTTGAAATAACGAACCGGAGCGCAAAAGACATGATATGTGAACGGCCCCTTGAAGAGCTACCTCCAATCAGGCCGTGAGAGCGACGTTTTGGAATTTGGAAACCCTAGTAAAAGATAGGCAGCAAGAAGAAACACTAGTGGTTCGCGCTTGCGTGCATCCACACTTTTAATCCCTTACACACAATTAGTGCTCTTGAAATATGAAATGGAGGTGGGTCCGGATTGAATTCCCTCCGGGTCCGGATCCGGATCAGAGTCCAGACTTTGAGAAGTACTGGCATAAAGGGTTCTTACAGCAACAGGTGGTGGTTATTCTGCAGTTCTGGCATGTGTTTGTTGCACTCAACGTGCAGCCTCTGTACCCTTTCATATAGGCTGATTATTTAAGAGGGTTTATTCTCTGTCTGGGAGGCGAGGCAGACAAACATTTATGTATGCTGTGGGGTTTCTTCTGTTCTCTTCTGTCTCTTACATGTGGTAGGAGGTCCACAAGGGCAGGCCCGACCCTCTTGCAGTCTTGACATTTGATGGTTTTATTGGAACAATACAATTGTTATCTTTTTACAAACTATTGTTGTCCATAATCAGTATTGTGACCTTTAGAGGGCTCCTCCTGCCTTAAATAAGGAGGTGGCGTAGTCAGCTCATATTTCCTACACTACACTACCCTAACCCTAGATGCTTAATATTACTCAGTACTTAAATATAATTACACTGTAACAATTACCTTAAAATAAAGTGTAACCCACTTTTTTACAATGTCTTTGTTACACGTTACATGTAGTTACTATAGAAAAAAACTTTAAATTATTATGCAACTAACCCTAAACCAAATCATAATCCAAAACCCTGACTCTAGTAAGTACACGTAGTTAATTAATATTACTCAGTACTTATATTTATAATTGCACTGCAACACAGACACCTTTAAGTAACCACCTTTTTAATGTGGTATTGTTATTGTAGAAATAAATGTAAAACATGACCTGTTGTTTCAGATTAAAAAAAATAAATATTACACTTAAAAATTATTATGTTTATTCGTCAAAGACAGACACAAGATAGCATTAGACGTACATTACACATCCTATGGCATATACAGCATCACAAGATCAATTCTATGTTTCTTGGACTAGATGCAGAAAAAGCATTTGATACAGTTAGATGGTTGTATCTCTATAAGGTATTAGAAAAGTTTGGATTCCATACCACTATTATTAAAGCCTTCCAAGCACAATAAACCAACAGCAAGAATTAGAGTTAATGGAAATATTTCACAAGCGTTTATCTTAGAAAGATCATGTAGACAGGGATGTCCATGTTCCCCTCTTTTGTTTGCTTTATTTTTTTAGAGCCAGTAAGCCAATATATATATAACAAAATACAAATATTAAGGGAATAGACATAAATAGAGAAGAACACAAACTATCACTCTTTGCAGATGATATATTGGTTTATTTAGGACAACCAAACAAATCATTAGATGTTTTGATGGAAACATTGGTTTTGTTTGGAGATTTATCAGGCTATAAATTAAATGTTAAAAAAAAAGCCCAGGTCTTAACTTTTTATTGCCAACCATAGTTATTTGAAGGGAAAATTTAAGTTTAAATGGGGAGAGGACTATTTGAAATACTGAGGGGTTCAAATACCCAAATATATCACACGCCTATTCGATATAAATTACAAGCCATTATATTCTACAATGAAATCAGATTTGGCTAGATGGAATCTTCTGCCATATCTAGGATTATGTGGTAGAATTGAATCAATTAAGATGAATATACTTCTGCGATTCTTGTATCTTTTCCAAACACTTCCAATAGAGATAAGTAAACAAGGGAAGGGAAAAAAACAAGAATAAAATTGAAGACACTACAATTAAAGAAAGAAAAAGGTGGCTTTGCCTTGCCATGTTTAGAGGAGTATTATCGTGTAGCCCAATTACGACCTTTATTATGTCTATGTAATCCAGAATTTAAAGCCAGATGGAAAGAAATAGAAAATGCGGACCTTAAAAGACACCCAAGCTATAATGGCAGATGAACACTGGATTAAAATGTATATACAAGAATTCAATCGGTGGACAAATAATTTATTAAAGATTTGGCAAGATATAATTTAAAAAAAATTTGATAGACCTGGTGTCAATATTGAGATGGCCCGCTTATGATTCAACATTTGTTCCAAATACTATAGACAATAGCTTCAAAGTTTGGACTAAGCGAGGCCTCACAGCATACTGTACATTTTTACATAAAGGACAAATGTTGGATTTTGAGACACTCAAATGTGAACATTTGTTATGTAATAAGGATTTTCATAGGTACTTACAAATGAGACCTAAAATTGAAAATATTATAAGGGAATATAAAGACAATGAAAACAATATTCTCACAATGTTTATTTCAATTTATAAAACGGGGAACATGACTAAAATAAATTACAAAATTGTATAAAAGTCTACGAGACAGAAAATTAGAAAATACCGAATAAATTAAAAATAAATGGGAAATGGAAGGACAATTTGGAAGTGAAGATTGGGCAAATATACTTAAATCACAGTGGAAGACAACACATTCCTCAATCTGGAGAGAATTTGGCTGGAAAAATGTCACTAGATTGTTCCTCAATCCTGAGCAGAAGGGATATCAAAGCAAAAATGCAATCTGCTGGAATGAAAAAAATGCAATATGGCTCAAATGAAGCCAATCGTAGCCATATATTCTGGGAATGCTCTAATGTTAAAAAAATATTGGCAAGAAATCCATAAGAGTTTAGAGAGTATATTCATGGAACCCATCCAATTTAGTTTATTAACTCTATACTTGGGTCTTACAAATCTTAAATCAGAAAATAAATCTGATAAATATTTAATGAGAATTCTGTTGATAGCTTGCAAAAAAGCTATAACTAGAAAATGGTTGCAACCTGAAACACCGGGAATTAACGATTGGCTGGGAATTGTGTATGAAATTTACACAATGGAGAGATTAACAATAAATCTTCAGCTACAGTCTGAGAAATGTATCAAGCCATGGAGAAAATGGATAGACTACTTTCTCCCACTTAGACCAGACCTAGTGTAGAATTTTTTTTATATTTTTTAAGAAAAGAAGGGAAATCTTAAGATTTATTAAATAAGAGATACGAAGGATATGAGGAATGAAAGAAGTAATGATAGGAAGAAAAAGAAAAAGAAATACCCATTTTGGGAATGAGAGTACCTCATTAAAATGCATCATCCTCAAGTGTTTTCTTTTGTATTTAGTTAATAAAAAAAACATTGAAAACGAATCGGATCTGGTACCCAAACTACAGGCAGAGTAATAAATATATAACTATATAGCTTATACTGAATTTACAAAAAAAGCTGTAATATTGGGTTGGCTGACATTGCCTTGCAACATACTTTATTGTTACTACAATTGATGACTTTTATGTCCCTTTTTTCTTTCTCTTATAATTTTGGATGTAGTATCTGTTTCACAAAATATGTTTTGCTGGTTTCTTATTTTTGTTTTATTTATTTATTTATTTATTTTTAGCCATTATACCCAATTGTTGAATGCCTTGACTAAGATTCCAGTCCAAATGTAAGGAAATGTTATAATTACTGTAATAAAATAAAAAATATATATATTATGTGCATGACCTGTTATGCTTATTATATTATTTTGTTCTGACATAGTATATTTATTAAAGCTCATCATTGTTGCTGGTGTGTGTGTCCCTACAAGGATAGTAAAACCTATCACCAATGCCGCTTTTCCACCATCAGGCCAAACCTTTCTCATTGCTTAACCGTTCCATTCCGTGCCGATCTGGCCCAGCCGGTACAGATGGTTTGATTTACCACTGTGGAGTTGTTGGAATGTAATACAAATGCTTTGTCAGTCATTGCTTTGGTAATGCAAGAGTTTACAGACGGTATGAGATGTAAATAGTGACTGCGTTATTGTGGATGGTCACATATCTCTTTTAATTTTATTATTAACTTACGTTTACTTTGCTCAAATAGCACGCTTGGCCAGCTACAGCGAAACTGGCAGCCATGCAACAGACAAGTGACCAATCCTGATTGGCGACGTCACTTCATGCATTCTACCAGCACCTTTTTTAGTGAGAATTCCGAGTGAGAATTTGTAATCATCCCAAACTACGCTCAAGTGGAAATATAACTGGAACCGTTATACCGTTCTTAGAACCGTTCGGCCGACTCGAGACTGAGCCAGCCAGCCAACAAGGCCCTGAAAGTACTCTGAAGATCATATGCAGAAGGTTATCTAAATCATGTAGAGTTTTAAAAGACATTTTTAACTACTACATTTCTAGATTTTTAAGAGATATTTTAGGTAGGCTATTATGAAGTAACTTTAATGTTTGTTTAATGATAGTAATACTGAGGGTTCTTTGGGTTGGCTGAGATCTTGAGCTGGGGCCGTATTCACAAAGCATTTTATCTTACCACTAGGAGTACTCCTAAATCGCACTAAAAGATTTTAGCTAGGAGTTTTCTCTTAAAAGTTATTCACAACGCCTTTCAGACCTACTCTTAGTAAAGAAAAATGACAACTCCTAAACTAAGAGTGAGTCTTCGTTGCTATGGATGACGTCATTACTCATGCACGAGCTTGACTGAAGTGACCACCTTGATTGGCTGATGATTGTAACGCGGGAATGATTCCAAACACCTCCCCTATGATGATGAGTGACAGGTGACAGGTCTGAGAATGCGTGCGCTACACAAGTAGTGCGAAGGACGGAAGATGATGAATAACTGAATAAATAGCCAAAATGAATAAAGAGTAAGGAAAAACAAATAGCCTAGTAGCCTATTGAAACATATGGATTGATGCAATATCTTTGCAACATTATTGAATTAATCTGTCCCTATATTCCTCTGCCTACATTTGCAAAGAGAAGAACATTTTAATTTGATTCACAATGAAACGTTACAATTAGTTTACATGCAGTGAGTAGCCTAGTTTTGGTTGTTGTTGGTGGGGTTATTGCATCCCTAGTTATGCCTACAATGCAAAATTGTTCCCTCGCGATTGGAAGCTGTAGCCGGCGCATTCGCATTTCAAAACATCGCAACGTGAAATGCCACAAAAAGCGCTTTGTGAATAGGTCTTAGTGAGTTAGGAGTCCTCTCGACTTCATTTAAGCTGTCCCAGGCTTAGCTGCTACTTTTAGGGCTAAAATGCTTTGTGAATTACTCTTAGTCAAAAAAATTAGGAGTCCTAAAGTTAGGAGTGACACGCCCATTATTTTTAGGAGTTGCTCCTAAATTCGCCAGTTAGGAGCTACTTTTAGCCTTAAAATTCTTTGTGAATACGGCCCCAGGTCTGTAAAGTTGAAAACCCAGAGGATAGAAATATCATAGCCTTGTATAAAAGCAATAGCCAATTGAAAAGTCCTCACCATGAAGGAAAAACTAATGTGTGTGCGTATGTATATATGGATGACTTTTCAGTATTTATTCATCTCTTTTAAACTTTTTACCTGTTCTAAATAGCTTCAGAAAGAACTTTATTCAACTATATTTCTCTTAAGGTTTGCTTAATTGGCCTTAGAACCTAATGTTTGAGGTGATGTGTTTGAAGGCTTTACTTTTGGCTTCAAACTGCCTTAGAGACTGAATTGTGTGGGTCTGAATGAGGAGGTATACTATTATTCAAAGAGAATCACACTGCCAGAAAGTTTTCTCTAATAGTGTGATTTTTAGTTCTTACTCCCTTTAATTGCTGGCAGACCTTTGTGGGGTTTTTTTCTAAGACACTACCTTCCTGTTATGTTCCAATAATATTGTGTCAATGTTTCAGAAAAAGATGCAAGTTGGATGATGTGGTATAATATTTAAAGATCTGATGACTTCAATGTGATGTGTGTAATTTTTGTGTTTTAGTTTCTCATATCCCATCTTTAAATAGGCAGAGTCAACTATAAATTAGCCATCAGTATTGACTTCCTGAAAAGTGTTAATACTGGCTTAGTAGT
Organism: Tiaroga cobitis; assembly: GCA_030578255.1. Classification (NCBI taxonomy): domain Eukaryota; kingdom Metazoa; phylum Chordata; class Actinopteri; order Cypriniformes; family Leuciscidae; genus Tiaroga; species Tiaroga cobitis. Next base: position 22,818,991 of record CM060607.1, on the reverse strand, counting down.
GCTTTCATAATGCCCTGACCAGCCCAACATAGCAACAGTGGCTCAGTCAATGGCATGAGGATAAATAGCCTCTCTACCCAATATTTAATATTTTAGGGTTATCAGGGTTCCAATTCCAGAAAAGAGATTGTTAGCTTAGCAGTATTGTAATGTAAACTATTGGATAAAAAAAAAAAAAGCCAAATCGCCCATGCATAGCTTTGGTTGCGTTGAATCACAGGAAAATTGCCTCTTCCTACATTTTCAAGCTGAAATTAACAGTAGTGGCAATAAAACACCAACAAGTATTATTACTTTTCACACAAATTATCTACAGGGGCAAAGTATTGATTTATAAAGACTTACATTTGTGTGGTTCATAGCACAATACGATGGTCAAGACCTCAATACTTTTTCTACAGTGCATGATTTGTAAACAAAGCAAGCTTAAATGGCTAAAATGGCCATGATCTAGTGTTGATGGTAAGTTTTTTTTTCAAAATGCGATTAACAATTTAACGCCACCCGCCGGACATTTCATTTTTTGATCTGCCGCATTAGGTACAACAACCAACATAATAAAATGTTACCACATTCACACATATCTGTTTTACACTACACTCACTGGACATTTCACTCACTTTAAAAGTGTTGCGAAACGTGCAAAAACCAACCTAATATGTCGCTACATGTGCATTTTTCCAATGAGATTATTTATGTGAGTTCCTGCCTGCGTAGAGCATTCCAAATCAGTCCTTTATGAGGTTCCACCTCTGCAGAGGTGGACAGTAACAAAGTACATTTACTTACTGTACTTAAGTACACTTTTTGAGTATCTGTACTTTACTTGAGTATAATTTTTTTCTGGAAACTTTTTACTTTAACTTCACTAATTTTGAAAGACAAATATCATACGTTTTACTCCACTACATTTCTGTCAAGGTCCTTGAGTAGAAAGTAGTAACGTCAGTCAGTGGATGATTTTGGTTGCAGGGGTTGTACTTTGGTTGGAAATGAAAGTCGGGTTGACGTCAGAACCCGATGTCGGATTGAAGTCCTAACCCGACTGATGTTGGTTTCTGACGTCAATCCGTTTTTCATTTTCAACCACAATACAACGTCTGTCCAACTTTGGAGATTAACGTCAATCATTCTGACATCAACCTGATTTTCATTTTCAACGTTGGGTTTGGTCTTGTAAATGCGAATTTTGTCATTGAGGGAACTCTACTATTTGAGGGAACGGCCATTTGGGTGTCCGAAACCATTGTGGACATTATTGAGTGCACTTATTCAATCTCACATTCAATTCCACTACTGGAACTGTGTTCTAGAAATAAATGTGATATTGATACGAGGGTAGGTAGGTAGGCATAGATTCAGAGGCATAAGGTAGCCTACTGTAAGTATTACATAGAACAATGCAACAATAATACTTTTTTTTACTTTTGATACTTAAGTACTTTTGAAAATGTGTACTTCTATACTTTTACTTAAAGGGATCATTTGTAACCTCTACAAATGATCCAGAATGCTGCAGCTCGTCTCGTCTTCAACGAGCCCAAAAGGGCCCACGTCACTCCTCTGTTCATCTCTCTGCACTGGCTACCACTCTCTGCTCGCATCAAGTTCAAGGCTTTGACGCTTGCTTACAGATTGACCACAGGTTCAGCCCCCTCCTACTTCCACTCACTACTACAAGTCTACATCCCTACCAGAAGCCTACGATCGGTCAATGAGCGACGGCTCGTGGTACCATCACAGCGGGGCACAAAATCACTCTCCAGGACATTCTCATTCACGGTTCCATGCTGGTGGAATGATCTCCCCACCGTCATCCGAAATGCAGAATCCCTGACAGCATTCAAAAGGCAACTAAAAACTCATCTCTTCCAGGAGCACTTAACATAAAAAAAAAAAAAAAAAAAAAAAAAAAAAAAAATCCATTCCTTTATATCCTGGCTTGCTTGGCTTATGCTACTCCGAGCAATGTCTGAACTTTGTATTTTGAACACTTCTTGCGTTGTTTTTGCCTCTTCACGATGACTCTCTTGGTTTAGTCCTCAATTGTAAGTCGCTTTGGATAAAAGCGTCTGCTAAATGACTAAATGTAAATGTAAATGTAAATGTACTTCAGAATTTAGCATTAAACTTTATATTAGTAGGAAACCTGTAGTATTTTCGAATTACCGTGCTTTCCACCCTCATATCCCACTGAGACGAGAGATTTATGTATTTTTTGTCTGGAAAAAATCCTCCGATGACACAAAAATCGTCATTTTGCGTCAACGGACGATTTTTTGGCCAGAGGCTAAAGACTACAGCCAGTAGTAGGGGCTTGGTCTTAACCCGCCCATAGAGGGTGGGATCTCACTCACAGAATGTACACATAGTGTCAGCCATCTTTTTTTGGAAGCTAAGCTAGCAGGCTCTTGTTCTGTGGAGAAAGCTGAGTAACTTAGGAGAAAGCTGAGTAGTAGGGGTTACCATCCTATTTTTCCTGGACTTGTCCGGCCGACGCGGCCGTCGAGATCATACAAAATGTCCTGGATTCAGCTTTTGCTTTCTGCAGTCGCCATTCATTGTTTACATGCACACCTTTTGTTTCAATCTAACTGAATTCATTCCGATTGGTGAATCTTAATGTAGTGTTTACATGAACGCTAAACAAGTGATCGGCTGTTGTGCGTTTTAACATTGCTAAGAAAATTCCCGCTCCTCCGTGAGAGATACGAGACCGGTGCGTCTCACAAGTGTCGCTCATCAGTAATCACGCCACCGGCCTCGCGGCGTTCTCCCGCGGCCCTCAGCCTCGTCTTTCTAGAGGTGAGGTATCCCTTTAAGTAAAAACGGTCTTTTACTTGTAACGGAGTAATATTTGACCAGAAGTATCTGTACTTTCACTGAAGTAAAAAAGTTGTGTACTTTGTCTACCTCTGCACCTCTGTTAGGATGCTAAGTTGGCAATAAGGAAGCATGATAGGTTTTAGACCTTTAACATGTTATCAGATTCAGTGAGGTGGATGTGTATTTTGTATCCATTCTTTCTCAGTCTCTATCATTCCTGTCACCAGTTGCCTGTGTGACATCTCACTCAAGTTTCAATGACTATTAAAAATATTTTTTTAAACCTTTAAATAATATCTCATACACATACATTGTAGACCTGATAAGCTGCCAATCAAGTCCAAAGGCAGTAAAATAAAGAGCAGACTTTGATGTTCTTTCTTCTCCTTATCTCTTCTCTTTCTTGTGCGACTTTTGACAACAATTTCAACCTGCGGTGTGCCGCTGGACATGAGAAAAATCAGACACTATGGAACAGGAAATACAGAAAACCAGAGAGGAAGTAGCTCTGATGGAACTTCACAGCCCTGGAGGAGAGAATGAAAGTACGGAGAGGTTGTGTGCACCTCTGAGAGACAGAGAAAATGAGTGTGTGTGCGTGCGTGCGTGTGAGCGGGAGTGATGGTCGGTTCCTGTCGTTCAGTCTCTGAGTGGATCTGGGAGATCAAACGCTGTTGAAAATGAATCTCTTTATATGTCTCTGAGGGCAGTGAGAGACGCTCTGATCAAGGAGTGTAAGATGTCTGTTGGTCGGATCAATAACAGACTCATTATGGTGCCAATTTCACAAAAATTCCACGGAAACAAAGATACATTTTTAGAATGTGCTGATAACTGTTACGTTATATTTATATAAAAAAAGCTTTGATTTCTTAGATTATTCAGAATCATTCCAGTCATTCCAAATCTTTCTTCTTTTTCTTTCATAAAGAGGAAATGTGGATGATGGTTTCCATGTTCTTTTCCATGCAATTACAATGAGCATGGACTGAAGCTTTCAGAATGAAAAACGAACATGAAAGTATTATAAATGTGGTCCAAATAACACATATCCATAGCAGACTAGAGGAAGCAGCCTTGGACAGCAACATGCCCAGCGCATGCCCACTGCCTATTTGGCAAAAGAGAAGACAACAGCCTTTTTTCTTTGTTTTCTCTCTAGACAGGTAGCACTGTTTTTCATTTTTTTCACCTTCCTACTAGGCAGCCAAGTTTGATTGAAAGCCTATTTTGCCAGTGGTGACGTACACCTTCAAATGCATGGCCAATTTTTTTGTTTTTGCATTCTTTTTCGAAGCTTGTAAGCTTTAGTCTCCATTCATTGTAATTACATATAATAAAAACAGTGACCAGTATGAGTAAAAAATGACATAATTTACAATTTGGGGTAAACCATCCCTTTAAAATGATATAGATTTCTGAAACACCGCCGTTAATACATCCACGGCACATCTCTCCTGTGAACGCCATCTAATGATCGAGAAGCCTGGCCTTTAGCTCACTATAGCTAACACTCATAGCTTTCATTTCTGAAAATGTCACATGTTCAAAACCGGCACAAAACAAATTGAGGTCTGTCGTTTAGTTGAGGTCTGCGCTGAAAGATCCAGAAAGAAATGAAAGCAAGTGGGTTCCATTGATCTTTCGCGGTGTGAATGAGAGGGAATGATATTATTATAACCTATCCTTCAGGCCGGCCAAAAAAAATAAAGAAATCATTCAATCTTATCCACACACTGTCAAGACACAGACGTGTGTAGCCCCGTTATTTTAGGATTCTTCTATATTGCCGTCAAGAATGAATTCCAAGGGTTTATGCGTAAATCACAGTTCTTCTCTCTTTGATATAAACATTAAAGTCTTGATCTGTCAGAGCCTGAGGGGATGGAGAAGCTTACCCACTCATTAAACACCCATCTGCAGAGTATCACCAGTCATTAGGATTACTTAACTAATTTCATGATAATTTAACAAATGAAGTTACGGATGAAATATTAGACATTAATATAGGGTAATGTCTGGAACCGCTCTGAGTCATTTGGAAACACCCTGTTTTGATAAACTGTTTCTTTCTTTCTTTGAATGTGTGTGTGTGTGTGTAGACGTGTAAAACACTCCTGTGATCAACGAGAGGCTCAGAAAGCTGCGGTTCCTTAAAGCTGGAGGTATTTTGTAGCTTTAGGAGGCTCATAGTGTCTTTGAAGGGCTCTTCATATGCTAATGAGGGAACTTTAATCAAGGGTTCTCGTTAAGGTCGCGTTTAGAGCTCTTGTGGGAGCTCGTTAAGGTAAACCTGCCCCAGGATTACACCTAATTAACAAACTCCAAACCAAGCGGAAAAATGACCAGCGTGGAAGACTAGCAATGGGTTTGTGAATGCAAAGGGGAGTTTTTCTCTAAATATCTACTGAATATTAAGCTCCGTCTCCTGGGTGTTGTTTGAAATGCTCCTGTAGTTTTATCTCCATAATGACTCCATCAAATTACCGTAGCGCAGTGTTACAATTTCTCAGCTCCCTATAATCGTCTGGTTCAGGTGGGTTTGAGGGCAATAAAGGCAGCTAATGTTTATTTGTTTTTCCCTTGTTATCTTTATGCACCTCGGACGCGCATCCACACGTGTGCGTCGCTCGGTGGGTTCTCACTGGGTGTTTAAACCTCTCACGCCATGGCTAATTCTGACTGATGTTCTTCAGCAGCACTCAAATATATAATTAATTCAACTGAGCCAATTTAATCCTCATCTGACTTACATCTATAAGTGTTGTGCGTGTGAGAATCATTTTTGCATTAGACCCTTGGTCAGCATTACCGGAGCCTTTGATTTTCTAGGACTCCATGATCACAGGTTTAATTTATCCTAGGAATTTCGACTTTCTCCAGTCTGCTGGCTTTGCAACGATTGTATACTGATGGATCTGCAATATGACTGAAGCATAGGCAGCCGATCGCCTCGGGCTGACCTGCGGTGAGACTGATAAGATGGCTTACATATTGTGAATCGTAATATCTCTTATATACACATTCAAAAACAAAAATCAATTAGCTCACATCCCGTAAACACGTGTTTGAAATAAAGCACACCTTAAATTGGGAGCCCCACGAATGTGAATCTTTTTACCTGTGTGTAGTCTGTGCACCTGTGAGTGTAGGCCTACGTGTGTGTGTTATTAATGTAAGAAACCCAAAAAGAGTTTTGCTGATCAATTCTGCATCTAGATCAACTCAATCTTGTCAAGTTGAGCCTTGATATTTGAGGTTTCTGCTATTAAAACTCTAATCACGATGACTGTAAATAAGCACACACAAGTCTGATTTCTGGGACACAGAAATTCCTCACACCTCTCCATCCCCTCTCACTCTCTCTGTATCACTCTGTTCTCTCATCCTTGAATCGTTTCATCACCTCATTCTTAGAATTCATCTCACACATCATTCATCTCTGGAAAGGGGAAAATAACAATATACAAATATATTTATGTGGCGAATTCTCACCCTGAGAGCAGTGAACCAAAAGCATATATCAAAAACCGGTGACAGCGGCTAAAAAGCATGAATATGAAATGGGTTTATGCTTACACATAGCACTGGTGTCGTCACACCAAATAGCATTTCATTTGGTTAATTGTGTCATTGTGAACATATGGCTGTCAGATGCTTTTGTGCATCATTTAAATGCAGATCTAGTCTTTTCAGAAGTGTGGACACTGTCAGTAGAATTGTGTTTCATTTTCTTTAATTGAATCATTTGACTTTTTTTAAACGTATGTTTCATCCAGCTACCCTGCCGTAAATGTTTGAAGACGTTAACGCCATCATTTCTTATTGATCTCTCCCTGTCTTTCTCTCATACGCAGTGAGCTGCCTCTGACTTCATAGGTGTGTTCCCGTCGTGAAGACTGTTCCAAAGGGAAGGCAATTTAATTATGCCTCTCCTGAAGATACCTCATTTGGCCAAATTCGAATAGGGCGTTTGCACTAACAGTGATTTGCACTGTCAAAGACACATTCATTAATTTTGAATGAGAGAAATGCTGCAGAAATACAACAGTCCTCAAAATTGATTGGCTGATTTGCAGCACTGGGACTTTTCACTGAGGTATCACTCCACTTGACAGACAGAAGCTGTGCGTTATCAACGAGGGATGTACAGTAACTCTTTCTGCAGGTTACTAATGTGTTAACTAACACTAACAATGAGCTACAGATTTGTTATGGTATTTATTAATATTTGTTAACATTAGTTACTAAAAATACAGCCGTTCATTGTTTGTTCACAGTGCATTATCTATTGTTAACAAATGCAACTTTTGATTTTAATACTGTGTTAAAATTAACATTAACCGCACAGTTTTAAATGACAACAAAAACAATTTATTCGGGGGGAAAAAAAATTTTTTTTTGCTTGAAGATGCATTTTTGATTGTGTTTGGAATTATTATCTTTAGTGGAGCAAAAATAGACAGTCGCAACATTATGTATGTTGTACAATACTGTAGAACAATGCTGTTCAAAAGTTTGGGGTCAGTGAGGTTTTTTTTTTTAAGAAATTAGTCATTTAATTCATACTTCATTAATGCATGTAAAGAAATTTATAATCTTCCAAAAGATTTCTATTTCATATAAATGCTGTTGAACTTCTTATTCATCAACGTATTTATCATGGTTTCCACAAAAATATTAAGCAGCACATATTTTTTTACCTTTTTGAGGGATCATGAAGACTGGAGAAATGTTGAAAATTCAGCTTTGACATCGCAGGCATAATTGACATTTTAAAATATATTAAAATAGAAAACAATTAAATTGCAGTCGTTTTTCACAGTATTACTGTTTTTAACTGTATTTTTGGTCAAATAAATGCAGCCTTGGTGAGCATAGAGACTTTGAAAGAAAAACTATTGGTTTCACTTTATTTTGATGGTCCTTTTAACACATTCTGTGGGCTATAAGTAATGTTCCACCTACATGTCAACTAACTCTCATTAGAGTGTTAGTTAAGTATTAATAGACTAGTAGGGTTAGGCTTAGATTAAGTTGACATGTAGTTGCAAAATTACTTATAGAGTGTCTGTTGGAGGACCATCACAATAAAGTGTTTGCAGATATTAAGCAGACAATCTACTAATACTCTGATGAGAGTTAGTTGACATATAGTTGCAAAGTTACTTAGTCAACAGCACGTTCAAAAGGGACCATCAAAATAAAGTGTTACCAAACTTTTTAAAATCTTGCAACCACAAACTTTTGAACAGTTGTTAAGTTACTTGGTATTAACTTCCTGTTTATTGAACTGCTGTTTAAAAATAATATTGCAGGTGGGCTGTTGGTTTGTATATTTGAAACAGAGTTATTCTCTAACCCCCTCTCTCTGGCTTCCTCCTCTCCTCTTTATGCTGCCTTTAATGGACAGAGAGACGGAGTGTTTTGTTCTTCAAATATTGCTTCTAATCCAGGAGGCTTCTTGTGGACTCAGATACAATACACTGTTGTTCTACTGTGTTGTCTGAGATGGTGCTATGAATAAAAAGATGCTTTTTTTGTGAGTGTTTATATTTTTGTGTCTGTGTGTTTTCCATTTGGCAAGTGATGTTTAAATGGATGTCAAAAGAGAAAGCAGATGAAATGGTGCACTCTCACAGCACATCATGAACAAGCAACACTAAGTGTGTGTACACACAAGTTTGTGTGGAAAAAACAGCAGGGGATGGAGATTATCACTCTTTAAGAGTATACACAGAAGAAAAAATCCTTCACTTTCATTCGCCAACATGTTATTAAAGGATTAGTTCACTTTAAAAAAAAACTTTTGCTGATAATTTACTCACCGACATGGGGGTGAGTAAATTATCAGCAAAAGTTTTTTTTTCCAATATGTCCATGTCTTTCTTTCTTCAGTTGAAAAGAAATTAAGGTTTTTGATGAAAACATTCCAGGATTTTTCTCCATATAATGGACTTCAATGGGAACCAAACGGTTCAAGGTCCAAATGACAGTTTCAGTGCAGCTTCAAAGGGCTTTAAACGATTCCAGACGATGAATAAGGGTCTTATCTAGCGAAATGATCAGTCATTTAAAAAATAAATAAAAAAGTTTAAGTTTTATAAGCACAAATGCTCGCCTTGCTCTGTTCTGTGAAGACTCTTTTGACATTTGACAACGTAATTGCGTATTACGTGGTGTCACGAACGCGGATCACAGAACAGAGCAAGGCGAGCATTTGTGCCTATAAAACTTAAACTTTTTTATTTATTTTTTAAATGACCGATCGTTTCGCTAGATAAGACCCTTATTCATCGTCTATTATCGTTTAAAGCCCTTTGAAGCTGCACTGAAACTGTCATTTGGACCTTGAATCGTTTGGGGCCCATTGAAGTCCATTATATGGAGAAAAATCCTGGAATGTTTTCATCAAAAACCTTAATTTCTTTTCGACTGAAGAAAGAAAGACATGGACATCTTGGATGACATGATGGTGAGTAAATTATCAGCAAAAGTTTTTTTTAAAGTGAACTAATCCTTTAACAGCCGTCAGAGCTGCAGAAACACAAGACATACAGTTTATATTACGATAGAGCCTGCAATTTCAACAAGCCTGCAATTTATAACATTTTAGCTGTTCAGAGAGGAATATCAGTGTTCTGCTTACTGTGTAATTTATGATGCATATACCTACTGTTTTCCAAATCTATCTATCTATCTATCTATCTATCTATCTATCTATCTATCTATCTATCTATCTATCTATCTATCTATCTATCTATCTATCTATCTATCTATCTATCTACCTACGTCTCTGTGCTTACAATCTACGTCCATCAGGGCTTCAGGGACATGGGTACATCCAGCAGTATTATAGGACCATGATTCCTCTTGGTTTCATTGGAACCAAGATGTATGTGTGTGTGTAAATCCAGCTTTATCCATTACAGAACTCATTGTGGTGGAGGCCAAAGGTTCCTCCAGCAGAGAGGGGGTGTAACCTGTTAAAAGCAGATAGAGAGAGACAAGAGAGGGAGAGAGATGCGAGCTGGTGGAGGGGGCTCTGTTTGTAATGAGCTTGGCGTGTGTCCAGTCTCAGAGCTGTGAGCTTAAAACTCTCTGTCGGGTTGAGTGAGGTTTCAAGGTGTGTGTGTGTGTGTGTGTGCGTGTCCATGTGTGTGTTTATGGTCCAGGGGTCTGATCTCATCTCTGAATTACAGAAACGCTCTCTCCCTCCATTTTATCCCACCTTCTCACGCGGTTCCCCCAGCTTTTTACTCTCTTTTTCCAAGACAATTACTATCTCCTGTCAGGGCAGGCCCTCGTATTTCTGCCCTTTTTTAAACTCTGCATTTCACCTGCCTGCTTGTCTGTCCATATGTCCATCCTGAAGTCTCCCTGCCGGATCGCTCACTGCGCGTAATTGTTTCTCGCTTTCTTGTTTTTCCTTCTTCGTGTCTGTGTTTATGCCCATGTATGTCCTGTCATCTCTCAGTCAAGCTCATTCTCATTTCCTCCACCATTGAAATCACTGAGCCGCAAACAAGCCGATCTTAACAAGAAAATCTAAATTCACACCCACCCCCCTTCGCTTATGAGAGAGAGAGAGAGAGAGAGAGAGAGAGAGAGAGAGTACAAAAATAAAGGAACAGAAAAAGATGACAAGAAGGTTTTATGTCATGTAAAATGAGAGATTTATCCCACATTAAGAGTTTGCAGAATTTCCCGTCATAGTCATCATGCCTTCACTCTGATCAGACCTGTCTGTTCTGTAAACTCAGTTTAGAGAAGCATTGTGGGCTTTGAGATAAAAGAACTGACAGGGATAATCTTACACACACACACACACATTCTTTCCAACAGCCTTGACAACTCTGGGAATTTAAAAAAATATATATTATTTCATTATTTCACGTGTTGACTCATGTACAAATCTGACATGTTTATTTTTCCTAATGGAACATTTCTCGGCTCTGTACTTTCAGATAAGCTGAAGATGTGTGTATACTTATCTGTGTATGTATGTGTGTGTGTGTGTGTGTGTGTGTGTGTGTGTGTGTGTGTGAGAGTACCCAACAGTTAAAGCCTTTAATGTTGCATTGCTTTACATTGACCCAAATTTCTTGCCAGTTTTTTGACGATACCTTGAAGTGAAGTGTGTAAATAAAAGACTGATGTCCTAATGCATAAATGCACCAGTAAAATTTCCATTTTACGGAGAACAAAATGTAAAGGAATGACAGTCGTTCACTATCTGATGCTATGAAACCTGTATTTTATGAGCCAACCTTTGCTGTACCGTTGTTAGTGGTTGTGATTGATTATAGTTTATCTCTTATCTTTCTGACAGCTCTCTCTCTCTCTTAGTCTTTCTGTCTTTTCTACTTATGGTTCTTTTACCTTGAAACTTTAAAGACAGGGTGAGAAAAGGCTTACAGGTAAAATCCCAACATTTCATACACTACAACATCAAACATGCTCTTCAGGAGGAATCCCTAAGGGGAACGTCACCTGCCAGAAACAGTTCAAGCACTGACACCACACCGCTGACACACAAATGAGACATGACATTCTGAGTTGCCTAAACTACTATGGAGGGATTAAAGCATTCAACAAATGCTAATAAGAGAACACACACAATGTAAAGAGGTCATTGAATGAGATTTTTAATTTTGTATTGTCTGGACAGAGTTCTGGTTTGTGATAATTTGTGTCCAAAGGGATAGTTCACCCAAAAATGAAAATTCTGTCATCATTTAGGCTACTATCCCTCAACCAATTTCTTCTGTGAAACACACATATATATTTATTTTTTATTATCTGGGGTATTTGTACACACAATGAAAGTCAAAGGAGCTCAATGTTGTTTTGGACCCCATTCACTTTCATATATGGACAAAAAACATTCTTAAAAATATTACACAAAAAACGGTAGTGTATACAAGTATACATATGACCCCTTTAATGTCATTTTAGTCAATGAACCAGTTGTTTGAAGGATTTGAATTATATTAGCCAAATGTATTTAAAGGACTTGAATAATATTAGCTAAATTAGTTAGCCTATACAACCATTTCTGTCACAAACATGCCATGGTTATTCCTGCAAACTACAATGTTTAAAAAAAAAAATGTTTATAAAGTCTCAAATGCTTTGCCTGTGATTCTGAGACACAGATGCCCTTTACCTGCCATTACTCATACGATCAGTATCGTGCCTGCTAAATCCTGTCAGGGTTTTTGTGCGTGACTGTGTATATGGTTTTCATAGATCCCTGTAAAACAGTTCTGTCTGTCATTTCAGCACTGGTGAAAATAATATTTAACCAAATACATTTTATGTAAATCAGTTATTAATCATTTTTTGTCTTTTCATACTGCAGTCTGCTTACTGCCATTTTGTATGCTGTGACAGTGTGCATAAAATGTCTATAAAGTATGAATATCAAGATATGGTTATCTCTTTCTGGGGTATTTAATTGGATATTTAGCACTCAGTTGCTATAAACACTAAATGTCACATTTTGATTTTTTTTTTTTTGATCTGTTCTGTTCATGTCTGTTTCTAGATTAGTTTACACTTTGTTCAGTTCATGTTTCCCTGTGTCTGTATTACTGTCACCTGTTCATCTATTATCTCTTTAGTCATGTCAGCTGTGTCTCGTTTCTTTGAGTAGTCCCTGTGTATTTAAACCCTGTGTTTGGTTCAGTCAGTGTTCAGTTCTATGTCATTTTATATTGGTTGTTCTGTTCCTGATCCTTGTTCCTTCTGTTTTGTGAATATTGGAGTTTCTTACGAAATAAAGACAGCTGCACTTAGATCCTGTTTCATCTCTAGCTGCAACCAACTCTGACAGTAAATTATATATGAAACAGCTTGCATTAAACAGTAGTATGCTAGTATGCAACATGACCTATTACATACGTACATGTTTAATTCAATGGGTGAAGTTGAGCATTTTGATTTTATGCTCTGGTTATCTACTGCACATTTGGACAAATGTCATTCTATACATTAGCATACTGCGAATAATATAGTAGTGTACTGTTATTTATCTTTGCTGCTCCCAATGCCGCTAGTGCAGGGGTGTCCAAACTCAGTCCTGGAGAATTTAACTCCTCAACACAACTCCCCGGAAGTTTATATGCCTAGTAAGACCCTGATTAGCTGGTTCAGTGTTGGGGTTGGAGCTGAACTCCGCAGGACAGTGGCCCTCTATGAGCAGGATTAGACACCTCTGCGCTATGAAGCCGGGAGTGTCTCCAATGGGCAGTGAAGGAGCTGATAACTCTCTAATGGACTATTTGCACAACTACTTCCGCGTTCTACTTATTACTACTTTGGAGTTTCCGGTAACAGCGTTCAGCGTACCTACTGTACTAACACAGTCTAATCCCAAGACGTCAACTAACTGACGCTTTTGACCATACGTCAACATCCGACGTTTTAGGGTACCCTTTAACGTCAGTTAGATGACGATCCTGGGGCGTCATCCAACTGACGCTTTACCTTTAACGTCAGTTAGATGACGCGGGTAGGTTTAGGGCTGGGGTAGGGTTAGGATTAGATAGCGTCATCTAACTGACGTTAAAGGCACACTGTGGAACTTTTCAACCTTTATAATATATATCCAAAACCCATTGAGATGGTACATCGACTTACAATAGGTTGAATGACACGTCTGCCGTAGCCTGAAGGTGTCTGTATCGCTTTTACTAGCACTATGTAACTTCGGGTTGCGGGTAGGAACCCGAGCACAAAAAGAACTACAAAATTCGACCGGTTTACGGCATACGTCACTTCCCCAAATTCAACTCGCATTTGATTGCCGTCTGCATGTTGTCGTCATGGCTGAACCAACAGCTACTCGGAAGAAGGAAAAGATTTTGTAAGAGGACACAAAAAAAAGAAAAAGGGAGAGTGATAAACTAAAAGCCAGGACGAGGATCAACATTGGTCCAGCGTTCGCTCGCTGGCTAAAGGAGGAGGAGGGGTGCCCGACCGATGCTGACCTGGCCGTCATGCTTTTGGACCAACTTAGTAAGTTTAATATATATCGCTTGCACAATAGCTCTATTTTTTCGAATTTGTTGTTTGTCTGGCCATGTTACGGAATCTATCTTGTCCTCCATTTAACTTCATGTATCAAGGAATGCTAGTAGCGAATTATCAATCTGGTAGCTAGTAGGATGCTATAAGTGATATAAGTCACAACATACTGCCGTTATTTTTTTGCATTCAGCTCATATTTGTATGTGTGTAAAAGGACAAACAAACTGAAGCCTACAAATAACGGCAGTATGTTGTGAGTTACATCAGTTTTGTTACACGATTTCTCGACTACGCGATTTCATCTCCAACCCTGATCAAACACACCTGACTTTAATTTTAAAGAGATCCTGAAGACGTTAATTGTTTGCTTCAGGTGTGTGTGATTAGAGTTGGAGATGAACTGTGCAGGACAGACGATCGGCAGGAGCAGAATTGGGCAACCCTTGTCTATGCGACTTACCTGATCACACATTGTTTTCTGTGTAGGGGAGAGCGGGGCACAACCTAACACATTTTGGTTTTGGCTCAATTATTTAAAAAATAATTAAGTTAGATTCATCTTTTTTTTTACACAAGCAACATACACATCTCTGCTACATATGAACACTTAAAGTTTTTTTCTAGGAGCTTCCATTTCCGTACAGTTGCACTGAAAGTGACAGAAGTGCAAATGTTACAACCTACCCCATATGTGGGGTTAATTGTAACAGACAGGGGGGTTAGTTGTAACACTTGTGTGTAACACACATAATTCAGTACTATTTTATCTGTATAGTTTGATATTGTTTGTGCATATGTATAGATAGATATCCATACATCCATCCTTCATCCAATCATCCTTCTATTATGGATCAATATCATGGATAGAGACAGAAAAGGGCTGCACAGTTTTGCAAGCAATACATAAATAAATAAAATCATCAAATATTGTAATTGCAATTGAATTACATTTATGTGTGGCAGCTGCATGTAAAATTATTATTATTGATAATAATAACAGTAATAATAATAAAAACTTAATAAACATTTTTTATAAAAAAAGTAAAGGGTTTATTGCATTAAAACCAGGCTATATTTAAAAAAAAAAAACAAGTGATTAATGCATAGTAAACTAAATAAAAAAAAATAAAAAAATTCCAACATTGTTTGTGAAAGTCCAACAAAGTTAAATGTATAAATAAATACTCAAACCTAGAAGTTGTGTGGCTCCCTGTTTTCATTTGATTATCATTGTACACTTGGCGGCTTTGTAACACTGTGCTACATCTAACCCCGCTGTGTAAAACATATTTTAAGCCTAGCTAACAGTTGCTAGGAGTTGCTGACATGTTTCAAAACGGTGCTATGTTTTAGCCAACGAGACAGTTATTAAGGCAATATAAATGGTGACGTACACACCCAACTCAGAAACCGAAAAAAACCTGTGATGAAAAAATTTACTTGCATGGTGTCAAAACACTCTTTGTCCAGCATCTTCATGAAATCTCATCAAAACTTTCCGCAAATTCGCGGGAGACCGTCTTCTGGCAGCGAGAGAAAAAGAGTGTAAACACAACCGGCTTGATCCCGACTAACTATGTAAAAGGTCCGTGTTACATTTAACCCCGCGTTAGGTTGTGCCCCGCGCTCCCCTACTTTTGTTCAATTTATTTTCTTTATATAATTTATATTATTAATCTTATATTTATATAATTATTTTGTTCAATAGTGAATCGATTATCTTTCTTCAACCAACAAGTCAACTACTGTCTGCACACACATAATCTAAAGACACGGGAGGCTGACCAGTTAACTGTTTGTTGACTTTTGCGACAGTGCTGCGGCGCTTGTGGCCTCTAGGGGAAAATTACAGGTCGAGCGCCACTAGTGGCCAAAAGTTCCACAGTGTGCCTTTAAAGGGTACCCTAAAACGTCAGATGTTGACGTATGGTCAAAAGCGTCAGTTGGTTGACGTCTTGGGATGAGACTGCGCTGACTGTACATACGGACAGTTACTCATGAGAACACAAATTATTATTATGTTGTATGGCTGTCAATTGATTAAAACAATTAATCATGTTCTGCTTTAACATGAATTATCTTGAACCTGACGAAATGTTTTCTTTCCAAATGTGCATTCACTCTGAATAATATATTTCCCCACTTTCCTGCAGCAGTCCAGTGCTCGTCTTTTCATTAAATGGGGTCATATAATGCCATTTTCATAGTTAATTTGTTAATTCATAGTTAATTTCACAAGTTAATTTGATTCTTTAGGGTCTAAATGAAAAGTTTGTAATATACTTAGTATCATTAATATCGTAAGAAAACACTCCTTTTACCTGGTCAAAAACAGCTCTGTTTTCAGCACGCCGTTTCAGTGCATATGCCTATAAATGATAATGAGCTTCGCTCACTCCGCCCCTCTGTTCTGCGGGCTTTTTGACACAATGCACGTGGAGTGTTGCCTTGACAACAGTTGAGGGTATATTTTGGAGAAAGAATGGCAGCGGGAGTCTCTGAGGCCACATCTGTGCAATCGTATCAGTTTGAACCGGAGTCGGACCCGGAACAAGATGACGGCCGCAAAGAAGTTCGACAATTAAGGCTTGAACAGGACGTTTCTGAATTGTTGGTTAACATAATGTCACTTTGATCTATCTTTGTACTGGCAGGGTAGAGTAACTTAGTGAGGTGTGCGAACGCTATGTGTTTACTGATGTATACGTACTCAGTTTGTAATAACACAATAACCATAACGCGTTGTTCATTATAAACGTGGGATTATGAATTATATTAAGAATGTTGGACATAGAAAACATGCCGTAATGTACCCTGTGTGTAAACCTTAGCCATCGTGAAGCGTGCAATCGATTTCTAAAGATTAATATAAAAGTTAATAAAATTTTACACTCACTTCTTCTGGAGGTGCAGCAGGGATATGGTATTGGTACCGAATCTTTTTTCAGGAGCAGCTTCTTAGCAAAACCAGTTTTATTCTGATCCTCATTTATAAAGCAGTCTGGTGAGAAAAGATTCGCGAATCGCGCAAACATGAAAGCAGTGACGTTGCTCGTGGGGAATATTCCCTTCGAAAACAAAACTCAGCCACTGTGTCTTCAGCGATTCGGATTTAGGATCATCAAAATGACTGCTGTGTTCGTTATTAGACCAAAGAACAGAACACCACAATCGCTTAGACGCCATTCTGCTCCAGTGTATCAACAATGACGGACTATGAAGACAACTCGCTCAGGGCGGGGATGTGTTGAAACGCTGCTCTCAATCAACAATCGGGGGAGGGACGTCCGACCGTGTGACGCCACAAAATCGAACGGCTCAATTTGAGGCAGGGAAAAACAAATAAGGAGATTAAAACAAAAACACTGGATAGATTTTTATCATTATATGATGGTTGTGTACAGGCACTGCCAACACACATTTCAGTACAATCAACTTGAAAAAGTGCATGATTGTATGACCCCTTTAAACAGTGTTTTACTCTTACTGATCATATCTCATACCTGGGGGGTTTACATTTTTAAATTAATTTGACTGATAAAATGTATTGCTTGTGTGCAATGGTGCTCATATTCCAGTCTTTTAAAATAGTTGAATGGATACACGGTACGTGCCTTAAATAAATAACAATATTAAATATTGAATTAATCTTAAACATTAACACGTTGACAGCACTACTACTTTAAATAGTTAATAATTTTGGCATAACAGTTACGCAGTGAAATGATTGACAATGAAAAATAAAATATTTAATACAAATAAATAAAGGTTTGTACTGATCTTATTCATCATCAGGTCTAACAAACTTCAGAATTGCCATCAAGAGCACTGAAACCCTGTGGTGAAATAATGATGTTTACCAGCTGCTGCTTTCTCAGATTGGCTTGGGTTGGTTTAAAACAGGTTTCGTTGAGTTTGGGAAAATTCTGTACACAGTAATCATCAGAATATCTCTTCTCCTGTCTCTGAAAATGTCCAGATTTGTCCAGAGGACACTCATTTTAAGTGCCGTTTAGTCAACTAGGTGACTACAGCGCATTGAAAATATACATAAGAAATAAATGAGTCGTACTTCAAACGTCGTATTTCAAAATGGAATTGCATCATGAAGTTCAGTGCAAGTAGTCTATTGACCTGGTGGTCACACTCCACCATTACCACTGACAATTATTTACATCTGTTTTTTGTGTGGAGGCCAGAATGGACCTATGCAAACGATGAACACTGACAAACTTCTCCAAATAATTTTCTCCCTTTGTAGTCATTTCTTGAATTAGCCTACTGAATCCTTACAAACCATATAAGATCAGATATCAGACTCAAGACCAAGAAATCCCCCAAATGCTGCACAAGGCTCACTAGGTAGCCTACATGCTGGTCATATCAATATTATTGCTTGTATGAGTTGAGTGCAAATATACACCATTAACTCCATTAGATACTAAAGGTTTTGAAGATAGCTATTTTCTTTAAATCATCATTCACATTAAACATAGAACACAGATCGCTGGCAAACAGGATAGGCTATGTTCTTCAAACAGGGGTGCATTTCCCAGAAGTATCGTTAGCCAACTATGGTCGCAAGTTTCGTCGTTATAGTTCAACGAGTCAGTGTTTGCCGTTGCCGAACATTGTTCCACTGAACATTCGCAAACAGCATCGCAGTTATGCGTTTGGACCGACAGCTCTCGGCCTGAGGTTAGAAGCAAGTTTCTTGTTTCCATGACATGGACTCAATATATCCTTATCTTGAGCCAAATAAGCAAGCTAACATTCAGTACAATCTGTATCTTTTATTTAGAATACATACAAATGTAATTTAAGTCTCTTAGTTTGTCAAGAAATTTAAAGCGTAATTTTTGAAGAGTGTGGATGTGTGAACATGCTCTAGTAATAGGGTGACCAGACGTCCCGTTTTTCCCGGGACAGTCCCGTATTTCAACTCTAATTGTAGTGTCCCGACTTATTATGAAAAAATCATGTTTTGTCCCGTATTTCATCGTTAATATATATATTTTTATATATTATAGGTTTCGTTTTCGAAAGGCTACGTGAATATGTATGTATGTTATGTTCTAAACCGTGTAGCCCGCGCACGATAAAGAGGGAGAGAGCGTGAGACCTTGCGTGTGTGTGCCCGTGTAGCGCGCGCACGACAGAGAGTGAGAGAGCGAGAGACCTTGCGTGTGTGCTATAGTACGCATTAGTACGCATGCGTCTTTGGTTCAGTCCTGTTAGTTCTTCCCGCTCCTCGTTTGTGTTCAGTTTCTTCACCTGTGTTCAGTTAATTATCCCATTAGTCCCAGTTCTTTTAAGCCCTGTGTTTTCCCTCAGTGTTTGTTGGTCATCGTCCTTGTATGGTTGTGTTTCTGAATTCCTGGAGTTTATTTTGTTCCTGAAGTTAATTTTGTAAATAAATCAACTACTTTGAAGTTCCTGCATCCTCGTCTTCAGCTACCTGCACACAACCTGACACCATGTCCGTAATTTACAGCAAAACATATAGCATTAATTCGATCTCAAACAGATTCATTAAAAGTAGCTAGTTATTACTCCACCACGTGCGTGACATTATTAACCAACGTGGTTAAACGACTAATTTGCGACAATATAGTTTCAGGAAACAGTCATGACTAGCTAGCCTATTTGATTTCTTCAACGATGCATCGTACTCTTGTAGTGAAGAGTCTCGAGTTCTTACCAGAACCAGGAAATATGACCATATTAGCCCGGTTCTGTCAACACTGCATTGGCTCCCTATTAAACATCGTATAAATTTTAAAATATTGTTGATTACCTACAAAGCACTAAATGGTTTAGCTCCGCAGTACTTGAGCGAGCTCTTAACGTATTATAGTCCTTTATGTCTATTGCGATCTCAAAATTCCGGCCAGTTGATAATACCTAGAATATCTAAGTCGACTGCAGGCGGTAGATCCTTTTCCTATTTAGCACCAAAACTTTGGAACAGTCTTCCTACCATTGTCCGGGAAGCAGACACACTCTGTCAGTTCAAAGCTAGACTAAAAACACATCTCTTTGACCTAGCATACACATAACACACTATAGACTTCTATAAATTCAATGTTAGGCTGCATAGATTAGGTCAGCCGGAACTGGGAACACTTCCCTTAAATCTTGATGTACTCGCTACATCATAAGAAGAATGGCATCTACGCTAATATTAGTGTCTTTGTTTATCCCGAGGTTTTCCCGCAGCCTGCCGGATCTAGGCCGTGTCCAGATCTGACGAAGGAGATCCGCCTAGACCCGATGACAATGCAGTGCTGAAGTGTCCACTATCCTCTCCCTATGGAGGATCCCTTTTCCACTCTACAGATGAAGCGTTGTGAATTCTGGCTCGCGTACCCCGAAGTGATAAAATAAAACAAAATTCTGTATCAAAATTTATAGGCAAGAAAAGTAGTTTGTTTAGGCATGGGTTGTATGGAATTACAAACCTGCGCACATATTTTAAAAAGCACATAACTATAGAATCAATTCTGAATGAGCATGTGAACGCCGTCAGCGTTAATCACAGGTTCGCGTTTAAAAGTCTGATCATTTCGACGGAGGTGAATCAATCAAAGTTAACTTTAGCTGGAAATAACATTATTCAAGTACCGCTATAATGCCAAAACAATCTGTTACCTTAAATTATATGTTTATCTCTGTAAAGCTGCTTTGAAACAATCCATTGTTAAAAGTGCTATATAAATGAAGATGACTTGACTTGACTTGACTTGAAGCAGCGAGTTACGTCGTTGTATGAGAAACAGGGGTGTGTTTCCCGTACAACAACGTAACTCGCTGCTTCACTACAAGAGTACGATGCATCGTTGAAGAAATCAACTTGCTAGTCACGACTGTTTCCCGAAACCATTGTCGCAAAGTAGTCGTTCAACCACATTGGTTTATTACGTTACGCACTGGAGAAATCATTTATTTTATTGAACCTGTTTGAGATCAAATTAACGTAAAATTAAGTTTACCGGAACCGTTTTGTCACAAATTTGTTGTTCAACCACGTTTGTTAATGATGTCACGCAGGTGGTGGAGTTATAACTTTTAATGAATTCGTTTGAGATTGAATTAATGCTAGATTTATTTTTTTCTATAAATTACCTTGCATCTGAGGACTAATTCTAATTTTTCTCAGTTATTTTGCTTTATTTGCAGATTCAATCATATGCTCCTATTGGAGCATATATCTTATGCACATGCACACTTTTAAAATGCCGCTTTAAACCTCACAACAAACTAAAAGACGTAAATTTGACACATATATTTGCATATATTCAAAAGATAAGGATTTATTAAGTCCACGTGTCAGGCTAACAAGAAAGTTCTAACCACAGGTCGAGGGCTGTTGTTCCAAGCACTCAACCTTGTGATGCTGTTTGCAAATGTTCGTTGGAACTATGGTTTCTGGAAACATGACTTATTGAAATGGAAGCTTTAGCGTTAAGTTCTGCCAGGAAGACTCAATTGCTACGTCACTTATTACCTTCTCATCTATCCAATCGTGTCTAATACTTGCGGTATAAAAGACCGGTACTTACACATGTTTGAGTTCGCAGATGCTGATGCTTTCATTTACCTCCATCCTCCCCACCACCACCAGAATGGTCCCTTCCCCTCCATCCTCCCCACCACCACCAGGATTGTCCCTTCCTATACCTCCCAGGGGGTCGGCTGCGCCCCTGCCTTCGTCTTCAGGCAGGAAAAGCAGACTCCAGACCCTCGGATTGCGAGCTATGGACGGGGCCTACACCAAAGAACTTTATTGCTTGCTGGGCTATCAATAAATGTATCTATTGTAACAGTACTAATTCTCCCGAGTCTTTCTGGTAGAACTATGCTGACAACGACGGAACTTGCAAACGTAGTTGGCTAACAATTCTTTCGGGAAACGCAAACCCACCCCAGGTAAGTTCCTTTCACAGAAGAGCAACTTAGCTTAGTCTATTCCTTTAGATCGTTCCAGCACGGGTTAATGTCACACGGGTAATTCCGTTCTTGAAATCAGACCAGAAGGAGAGTTCTAGGTGCCTACATAAAGGCATGACCTTGACTGGACGAGAGAGTGGAGTTTAAGTGCAAGTCGAAATTAGATAGTAGGTTTGATGAGCTGCAGGTGTGGGTGATCAGAGTGAGAGTGGGTAAAAGACTGTGGGGCCGTATACACAACATCATTTTCAAATAAAAACTAGTGCTGATTTAAAAAATTAATCGCGATTAATCACTGAGTCAATAATTTTATCCTGTGAAACTCATCTTTGATCACCAAAATGACACCTCGTTAGTAGAGAGTCCAAGACCAGAAATATATGGGTCAGATAAGGGAAACATCCAAAATGTGCACTGTTGGTGTGCTTCCAGGAACAGGGTTGGGAAACACTGCTCTACCCACACTTAGTACACGTGGTTCTATGAATATGCAAATTAGCCCAACCTCCATTCACTCACACCAGCTCAGAGATCCACTCATTGACGATCACACGTTGACGTGATTGGTTACAAAGTAGTTTGTAACGTCAGAAACACCAGCGATTACATATCGTGTTTTTTCGACTGTCTTTTGTTCACTGCAGTTTTAAAGAGAAAATACTCAACAATGGTGTTGACTTATGAATTTGCTCATGGTTTGTCTTAAAGCTTATTAAAAACACCACATAGACATATAAACAACATTAAAAGCTTGATTTTCAACAGTGGGACTTTAAGGTAAATTTAGGTGTCTTTCCAAAAAAGGATACTTGGAGACTCCTAAAATACAACTAATTACCAAATGATATAAAGAGTCCATATAATTTACAAATTTATGCACACAAAAGCAGACACAGGGAAAAAAAAATATTCAGAATTCAGTGTACATTGTGTACAGTGCAACCGCAAAGAGCTTGTTTAGAGCTTTTTAGAGTTTGTTTACGTTTTACTCATCAAGTTGCCATTCTTGTTGTGTACAGGGCCGGCTCTAGCCCTTTGGTTGCCCTAGGCGAGATTGATTTTTACCGCCCCCAATTAAAATGATGAGTATTTGTTAAACTAAACAAAAATGCTCTTATAATCACTCCAAAACTTCAACAAGTTGAAGGATCATCTGTAATAAATTGTTCATACAAATGCTACAAATACCGTTCAAGGATATTTCTATGCATCCTACATAGTTGCATTGTACAAATACATTTTATCTGACCATGTAACTTAGATAAATTACAATTACTACCACCACTACTATCATTACTAATCTATTAGGCTCCTACAAGGCTAAGGGGGTTTCGGTGCCCCCGTAAGAAAATGTTGTGCATTTTAATGTTTAATTCATGTTTAAATCAAATTTAAATGTTAAATTCATCAATCTGGGGCAATTCAGTATGCAAATTGAACAAAGAAAAATTCAAACCTCTTTTAGTTACAGTGTCTGTCTACATTACACTACTACATAATAGGCTATATTGTAAAACAAAGGCAGTGAAAAATTAAGGAAACTTTCATAATTAGTTTTGTACAAATTTCTGTACTTGTAAGTAAGCTATATACTTGGAAGCAACTCAGCGCCGCCAATTAAGCATAACAAAACGAATGGGCTGCCGATGTACGAGTTGTATGGGCCGTTAAGACAAAGAATAAATAAAGGCTATTAGATGTACCGGCCCAAAAAGCACGTCGGTCACCGGGAATCTTCCGGTAATCCCGATGGCCAGTTAGCTTAAATGCCTGTGCACAACACTAAGTACATTTATTTCGTTTGACACCTTAATGGCTGAGATGAGAAGACTTACCTTTATACTGGGCTTTCTTTTTATTTTGTTGCTTTCTCTGTTTTCGTCCCTGTGCACCAGAGGGTTTATGGTGCGTTCACGTGCTATGGAAAATATGATATTTTCCACTTGTGAACTGGTATTTTCCAGTGTGTTGCGTTCAAGGGCTTTTGTTGTCGTAATGTGGTAAAAAGATGGAGATCCAGACCTGTTATTTAGCTAAAACTATTTTAGATTGCTTAAGTCATCTGCTACAGCAAGAAAATGATTTATCAAAACTCAAACGGTAAATAATATGCTGTATATTTTCTAGATCATGAATAGTACATATTTTTACCATTCACGACTCTCGCGTTGCTCTCCGCCATTTTGAAAAGGTCAAAGGTTATCTCATTTTGGCAACTCGTGCATCAAAATGTTCTACGAGTTGCCCAGTGGAAAATACCACATGTGGGGGTGTTCATGTGCATTTTCCATGTCGGCTTTTGGTATTTACCATAATTACCATAGCACGTGAACGCACCATTACACTGCTTCATTTTCGATCAACGCGCCAGCAGCTGAGCACTTGCCTAACGTAACGTAACGCAACCCCCCGGAAATGATCAACAATAATCATCAATTCAATATAATAATCTGTAATTAAGTAAGTAATTAAACGTGTGGCTGAGGGGCGCCTTAGGATGATCATGTTTAATAAACATATTTTTGTTTCGCTTCTCATTCTAACTCTGTAATTTCTCGATTAATGGGAAGTAGCAGAGAATGTGAAGTAGGTCAAGGGCGACACTAGAGCGCGGCCGCGCCCGCCCCAGCACATTTGTCACCCTAGGCAACCGCCTAGTTTGCCTATAGCAATCGCAGGCCCTGGTTGTGTATATTACGTGTTCTTTATATTAATGTTTCTTTACAAAGTCACCTCGCCAACTACTGGCCTGACATGCATAATACAGCGTTTTTAATCGTTTTCACGAATCCGTGTGAACAGGGATTGTTTTTGACAACGTTGTCGTTTGTATGCAAAAAACGCAATGGAAAAACTTTTCCGTTTTTAGTACATCGTTGTCTTGTAAACGTACCCTGTGAGAGTGAGGCAGAGTCCAGGGTGTGCATGAACTAAACTAAATTTTCCATCATTCTCTATGGCAGTCCAAGCAAATAAAATACAAATACTAAATAAAGAAACAATTGCGCATCTTATGTGCTTACTCTTTATTTTGAAGCACTTTATTTTGAAGTTCTTTATTTTACTTTTAAAATCCATCTTGTCCTTTTTAGGAAGTGAAAAAAAGAAATACATTTAAATGGCCTATCGAGTGAATTTTATTCCAACCAAAATCACACAGACAGCAGGATCTGTTATGACTTTTATATCACTATTAGAACCTATCACATTATACCTCTATCACTGCCACTGATGTTAGATGCAGAGCATGTACTGCAGGCCCTGAGAGTGAAAGATCTACCCTTGAGAGTAAACACTTCTACACCAGGCACTTAACATTAAAAAATGGAACGTAACATTATGAGACCAGACAATGTGACAATGTTCCTGATGTGCATTTGTGCATCACTTCTCTGATGTTAAGAAATTCATCCAGCCCACATACACAACACAAATGTGCCTCGTGGTCCGTCACAAGCCACGACTGATGTTGTTTATGTATGAGGTTTATGAACAGCATGTGCACTGAAGCAGATGGATGTGGTGCTGGCTAGGCGTGGGTGATATGATCAAAATCTTTATCACGATATGAGTAATTTTATTTCAAAATAACGATATATATAACGGTGTAGATATTTTTGCTTTAAATAAGATTTTGATATCAAAATTCGTGTCGCAATTTTCAATATTACAAAAAAAGAATACTAGCCTATGGACAAGAAAGCAGTGATAAAATAAGAACAAAACCAATTACAAGCATATAGGAAAATAAACTACAATAAACAAAGACACAAATTAAATAGACCTACCTGAAAAACGTCAAGCACCAGAAATAAGAAATAGTAATCAAATGAACAAAAACACTGCATAGTCTTCACTGTGTAAATTAAAGTGAGAGATTTTCTCTCTTTAGGTATTTGATCAACATCAATGACGCAGACGGCAGTAGCAGCGTCTGCGCTACCAGGGGGCCACTGTGCCCCCTCCTCTCTGTTCGACCCCCCCACTCAGCCCCAGAGTGCGCGCCATGAGCTAGGCAGGCCACTGCCCTGGGAAGATTTCACACTTAGAAGTAGCCTATGCGAGTGGATGGGTGTGTCAAATACATGGATTAAAAACGAATTGTTTTCATTTCAGTTCGTTCTTAGCAAAAAAAAAATTTTCGTTCAGC
The DNA here is from genome assembly GCA_030578255.1 of Tiaroga cobitis. NCBI lineage: Eukaryota > Metazoa > Chordata > Actinopteri > Cypriniformes > Leuciscidae > Tiaroga > Tiaroga cobitis. Next base: position 22,793,031 of record CM060607.1, on the reverse strand, counting down.
CATGTTCCAGAGTGAAATAAAAGAACGGAATAGTGTTAATTCACTTTATAAGCCTAATGAGAGTTTGTGCCAATAGGCTAATCTTTGAAAATAACAATACAAATTGCAGAGAGCAAGAGACAGATGCAGTTGTAAGCTTTTTAGCTATTTAACATTTTTAAATGGTCTACAGCAACCGTCTGCACAGAAGTGCTTTATATAACGATTTTAAATTCTTTTAGAGCTCCTTGGATATAACCCACTTTAATTTCCTTTAACACACACAAAAAATCAGACGGCATGCCTTCAGTTGAAGAACACCCAACTACGTATAGCCTATATTATTAAATTATAAATTAATTTAATTACAAGTTTCAAGCATTTTCTTTTTCCTTTTTATTCGTTACATCTGTTTCTGAATATTGCTTGCCTACACTATTTAGATCAATCAATAGGCCTATTCAGAATCAGGTGCAGTTATTTTTCTAAATGTAATTTTTTTCTGTGGAGTATGAGGGAATGGAAGCGAGCCCCGCCCACCCTCCTGCCAGTGTGAGTATCGGCTTACAATTTGTATGTTTGTGAAGAGACGAATTTCCTGTGTCTCTTCATCTCGCCAGAACCAGAATCGTCTTCTGTCCTGATCACCCCACCCAGCCCCCCTCTCCCACCACCTCTCCAAACTGCCCTTATTGATTTATTTTGTTTAGTCAGTCTCTGTATCATTCTCCAGTCTCCTCTTTAGCCCTCAGCCACTCCTACCATCCAGTCATCACTACCTACCATCATTCCCTTAGCTTCACCTTAGCCTTCTCTCAGTGGCGCGGCCACCCCTCGTACCCGCAGGGAGCCATCTCTTCCTGGATGTAGGAATGTCCATGGCACCGCCTCCAGCCTTTAAGTGCCTCGCTCCGCCTGGACCCATCACCATGGCTCCTACGCCTACACTCCTTTCTCCCTTGACTCTAACGTGGGCCATCGGCCATTCAGCCTCGCCAGGCTCCCTCGGTACGTCGGCTCCACCTGTGTCAGAAATCGCCACAGTGGGCTTGGGGGCCATTTGCTGCTCTCCACCCCTTCGGCTCCGGCCTGCTCCATCCTCCCTCAGACTCCGCCTCCGCCCTCGGTCACTCCAGCTCCACCTCTGCCCTCCTGATCTCCGCTTCCACCTCTGGGGGTAGTCGCTGCTGCTCCGTCGTGGCCGCCTAGGTCTTCAGTGACTCTCCACCTCATCGGCTCTCCGTCTGCGCGGTGGGCTCCACCTCCATTGCCATTTTCGCCTCCAGTCATCCCCAAGGTGACGTCGAACATCACCATCCGCACGCCCCTGTTCAAGGCCATCACCTGGATTCATCCACCATTCTCATCAGCCTGGACTGTGCTGTTATCCATCCCCCTCCCGGATCTTTGCCCTCTGTTAAAGCCTCATCCAGTCTACCTGTTCTCACTATCCCTTCGCTAACTCCAAAGTCCTTTTGCACTGTCTAATCTGTCGTCTTGGACACCGATGTGATTCGTTATTCAGTTCAGGTGTGTGTCTTTAATTATCCTCATTTACCTGTGTATTCAAGTTCCCTTGTTTCAGTTCAATGGTGTCGGGTCTCGTCAGTGTTATGGTTGTGTTTGCTTGCCTGCCTCTGTTAGGATTTACCTGTGGATACTAAAGACTGTCTTGGATCTTCATCTTTGTCGTGTGTTACAGCCTGAGCATAACAGACGTCTTATTCTGCAAAATCTCATTGGTTTTTAAGGATTCTCAATGAGAAATGAGCACAAAGTTGTGCATCGAGTTTTGAACAGTGCACCAGAACTGCAAATTGTGTGAAGGCAACAAGAATGTTTCGACAGTTTTGCAGAAATGGTATTTGTTCCCAGGACATTAGCATGAACAATACCTCTGTGTATGGCTTCAGTCACGTGTGTATCCAGTTGAAAAACACTGTAAGCACACAGATATTTTCCAGTCACTTTGCATTTATATCAACTCTTAGGAGAGCGTTTCTCAACTGGTGTTGCTTCAGGATACAGATTTAGGGCTGAAAAAAATGCCAATAGTTTTTAAAAGATACAGTAGTAAATCTATTAAAAGGCATTCATTTTCATTGGAAGGGCATGGCCTCACTGTCCCTGTTAAAGTGCCAGTGTTGGCACCTGTATGCGATGCTGTCGCATAACCGGTTGAGACTGACAGCTTTGATATTTATGACGTAGGCTGATGAAAGAGAGAAATCGGCACTCTGCATGAGTGCTGTGTGTGTGTGCGTGCGTGCGTGCGTGTGTGTGTGTATATATTGATTGCTGGGCTCTGATGGGTTCGCTGTTGGTGGTCTTCTAAGACTTAGTACACACATCTCTGTTAATAAGGTCATACTGGCCACACAAGCATACATACACACATACACACACAGCACTCATCCAGTGCTGATTGCTCTCTTTCAATATTGTTTTTTCATGCTTTATGGGGACAATTCATATACATAGTGATTTTTATACTGTACAAACTGTATTTTACATCCCCTAAACCTACCCATCACAGAAAATATTCTGCATTTTTACATTTTCAAGAACACTTAGTGTGATTTATAAGCTGTTTTCCTCAAGGGGACCAAAAATGTCCCCAGAACCAACCACACACACACGTGCGCGCACGCACGCAGTCTTCTCTGATCCACAGCCTTATACAATAACACAAATTATATATAATTAAGCTATTTCTGAGAAAAACAAGATAATTTGCCTTTGTCCAGCTAAACAGCACATATACGCTATTCAGTATTCAAATCAAATGTTAGTCTTCCCCGCCTGGACAATTGTTACATTTTAAAAGATTCAGAGGGTATGTGTGCAAGTGCAAATTCATCAATGCAACTCAAAACATTGTTCACGAGTATCTTGGTGTTCTGCTCAAAGTCACGTTACAGTGAGAGTCTTGTGAGGCTTGTTGGTGGTGACATTTAGGCTTGTACAAATCAAACTCTGGCTTTTTAGCGTGAGTTTTTGACCCATGCTCTTTTCACTTCGCTTGCTGTCAGATAGTTAAACCGTTATTTGCTGAGAGAGAGACAGTCAGAGAGAGATGTTCCTAAATTGTCTGAAAAGATCAAAAACAAGTGCTACTGGAGAAGAACAGTTATTCATCTGCAAAATGTATACTTTATATTCAACTTCACATTCTGAGAAACCAATTACTGCTTTAACCATATTCATGAGTTGTCCGTACCATAGAATTTGTTTAACTGTATACATAATAATCATTATAATAATCATAATAAATAAATAAATAAATAAATAAATAGATAAATAAATGAAATAAATATTTAAGTAATTTAACATGAGTTTAGTATTGTCATTTCCCTTCATTTAAACAGTTTAGACATAAAGAAATTAATAGTACTTTAAATTATTAATATTATTAGTTTTAATAATAGATAGAGAGTATAGAATAGAATAGATAATAATAATATAATAATAATTAAAGTGTATACAGTCAAATAAAAAAATATGTATTTTTTTTGCTTATGTAATTTATATAACAGGGTGTCTAAATTCATTTTGGTTTGACTGTAAGTGTTCTAAATAAAAATAAAAATAATTTATATATTAAGTATTTAACATGACTTTAGTATAGTAATTTTTCCTTAATTTAAAAAGTTTACACAAATAAATTAATAGTCACAAGACTCTGGACTGTCTGGACTGTAGTCTCCAATCCCATCTCCTGATACTGCAACTTTTCACTGCTGTCTTTCTCTCTTTCTCTCTGTATAACATTCCTTTTACTTATTTCCTCTTCCTCTATCTCTTAAGCTTCTGTATCTGTCAAGGCCTCGAGAGGCTTAATCAGTGTCAGAACGGCCTTCACCAGAGCCTCCAGCTGTGGACATATTAGTTTACACACACACACACACACACACACACACATATATATATATATATATATATATATATATATATATATATATATATATATATATATATATATATATATATATATATATATATATCACATGTCTTTTGTTTCCCTGCAGAGGAATTTGTTCAAACTATCTGGGCACAGAATTAGACTGTCTGAGAGGGTGCTGGGGGGAAGCACATCAACAGAGGACACACACACACACACGCACACGCACACTCACACACACACCATATGCACACATAATGAAGTATCAGATAACAGCTACATGAATAAAATTCTGACATTTTGCCACAGTTTGCTCTTCGTAGAATCAACCAATGTTGTTGACGATATTGATGCATAAAATGCATACAATATTGATGCCTCTAATAGTAAGAACAGGTGGAATTGAAACGTGAAAAGTCAGATGTTTGGGCATAGGGCACCCTTCAGTGGACAAAAGAGGAACTGCCGTGTCGGATAAGAAATAAGTCATGTGGTTCTTTGTTGCATAAATGACAGTTGAGGTAAAACAAGTAAACATGACTGAACTTAATTTGTTTAATTGCCACGGCTGTGTAACAAAATACAGTAGAATTGACTGTAGAATTATTCTAATGAGGCTTATGAACCGATTCTTTTTACTGAATCAGAAACATAGCCTATACAGCGGGACCAATGAAATCCAAATCCCTAACAAATGACTCTTATGACGCGGTTCTTTTTTGTCAGTGCATGTGCTGCGTTCGGAACCACATTCTAATATTAGCCTATCTATTTTACAAAATATTTTGATGGCAGAAATGTCCTAGTGTGCTGTTCCGAATTCAGCAGGGCTGTCACTGTAGTAGTCCGATCACACAATGAAATACTAACTCTTTGGTCTTATGAGTGAATCAAACCAGGCCGACCAATGTAGCTAATTTCACGAACAAATGCTTTTGATCAGAAATATCCTAGTGTCATGTGGACACTAGGATGTGATCGGTGCTTTTGAGTGAATTAAACACATGTAGCTTGTAAAGGCAATTCTAAAAAAAATTCTAAACCCATTATAAATGTTACAAATGTATTGCTAAAACATATTACTAAGACTGTCTGTGAACTGTGAATTACTGAATTGTGGAGTTAGACCGTTAAACAGTTTTTCACCATTGCAATTTTCCGGATTTTTTGGGCGGGGCTAAAACGGGGCTCGATGACGCACTGGAGCCCCTGAGCTCGTGGACACGCCCCTACTTGATGACGCACTAGGCCACTAAGGCGGGCCCCTCCCCTACCCCTCCCCTACACATCCCTTCCCCTCCCCAGAACATTCGCATCAGTGCACCGCTCAATCGCGAGTTAGCTACTGTCAGTAGGCTACTATTAGTTACTACAGCCTACTGTTTGCTAGCTATGCCTTCGACACGGAAATGCGTAGGCTACTTCCTGGATGCGATCATGTACAAAACAGATCGGTGTCTATGGAAGTAAAATAATGTCAAATGTTTTTGAAACAAAAAGCATGTTGAATTGCACCAATTGAAAAAAAATATGCATTGCGTTAACCATGCTTGCATTTTAATCCATTGTATTTTTAAGGCTTGCATTTTTTGGGGCTGAAATTCAACATGGTTGAATATTTAAGCTGTGAATATTTCAATTAAAAACATTTCAAACACATTTTCAATATTAAAAATTCAATAATCCATATTCACCTTTCATATTTCAGTTCCAAAATTGTCAAACTGTTTAAAAATACAACCTATAATATTCAACAGGCAAATTTCGGTCCATTTTATTTCGCCTTGAAAATTCGCTTCCACAAATTCAGTGGTTCAAATTCGACAGTAAATTCAACATCGACATCCAGGAACTGCAGGAAAAGCAGTAGATTACCGATCATAATCTCCATCTGCTGTAGTCAGCTTTACCAGCAGGGGGTGCACGCGCGTGTTGACAAGCACCAAAGCAACAGGAGAGGCCTTCACAAAACGTCATTTGCTGAAATGGACAGAACGATGAGTACGAGTTATAATTTATATGTTTATGGAAAAGGTTGATTAAGACACAAAACACACGAGCGTTTACTCAAGTGTCTTATGATATTATTTTTACCCCCGTGCAAAGTAAGGTGATTTGTCCACTGCAAAACTAAATTCTCTCGCCGTTGGCATTGATATTAAGTTTTAGTAAAACAACTGTAATACACTGAGACAGAGTGAATTGTTTGTTTTAGTCACTATGACGGAATACTAAATTGATGGCTGGGTTTTGGCAAAGGCAATTTTATTTAAATATAGCATCATTAAATACAACCCAATTACAATTATAAATTAAATTCAGCAATTAAAAATTACATCTCTACCATGATATCTGGTCATCTCTGTGTTATAACGTGAATTGTCTCCGCCATTATCCAGGGCTGCGTACAGTAGGGGTATTTGTCATCTTATTTTATATCTTTTTGTCCATTTGGAGCGCGCATCACGTCACCTATTAGCGTCGCGCCTGCCACAAGATCTCTCACTGTTTACATGAACCAGACACTCCAATGAGAGCACATAAAGTGCAATCCATCTCTTATTTACCATTTTTTCATCTTATCGTATATTTTATTCGCTCCTTTGCCCGTATTGGAGCGCGTCTCGTGGCTCTTACTAAGCGTCGGGCCAGCCACACCATCTCTCACTGTTACCAGACACTCCGATTGATGCACATGTGCAAACAGACAGTGCAATCCTGACCTGCTCTTATGTAGCCTATCTATTTGTCATCTTATTTTATTCGCTCTTTTTGTCCATAATGGAGCGCGCGTCATATTGGAGCCATCTTCGCAGTAGTGAACGCGCCGAGAGAAATGCTCATTTCATATGGATTACATTATCTGAGAGTAGTCTATTTATTTTCGTTTCGAATTGTTTCGTTTAAAAGTAGGCTAGACATTTCTACCTTGATGTATTTATCATGCCTGTGAGAAATGTGCAATGCAAAAATTTCATGATTTTATTGCTATGCCTATGCCTATATGTCTGCTTTGCTTCTTATGTATTAAATCCAGGGAAGTGGTTGATCAAACATTGATTGAAATTAAGATACAATTTATTAAAAACGAAATTCACTTTAAAGAAAGGCTTTATAAAAAAACAAAACGTAATGGAGTGGTCAAAATCATTCTCCTTCAGTCAATCGGAGAATCAGGCAACTGTAATAGGGAGAGATCTTGTGGCTGGCGCGCCACGAAACGCGCTCTATGGGACAAACGAGCAAATAAAATATAAGATAAGATGGCAAAAGGGTAACTACGAGCAGGATTACATTGGCTTTGTGTTTTCGTGCATCAATCGGAGTGTCTGGTAGATTAAAACAGTGAGAGATCGTGTGGCTGGCCCGACGCTTAGTAAGAGCCACGAGACGCGCTCCAATTCAGGCAAAGGAGCGAATAAAATATACAATAAGATGAAAAAATGGTAAATAAGAGATGGATTGCACTTTATGTGCTCTCATCGGAGTGTCTGGTTCATGAAAACAGTGAGAGATCTTGTGGCAGGCGCGACGCTAATAGGTGACGTGACGCGCGCTCCAAATGGACAAAAAGATATAAAATAAGATGACAAATACCCCTACTGTACGCAGCCCTGGATAATGGCGGAGACAATTAACGTTATAACACAGAGATTACCAGATATCATGGTAGAGATGTAATTTTTAATTTATAATAGCTGAATTTAATTTATGGTTGTATTTAATGATGCTATATTTAAATAAAATTGCCTTTGCCAAAACCCAGCCATCAATTTAGTATTCCGTCATAGTGACTAAAACAAACAATTCACTCTGTCTCAGTGTATTACAGTTGTTTTACTAAAACTTAATATCAATGCCAACGGTGAGAGAATTTAGTTTTGCAGTGGACAAATCACCTTACTTTGCACGGGGGTAAAAATAAGTCTCATAAGACACTTGAGTAAACGCTCGTGTGTTTTGTGTCTTAATCAACCTTTTCCACACACATAAATTATAACTCGTACTCATCGTTATGTCCATTTCAGCAAATGACGTTTTGTGAAGGCCTCTGCTGTTGCTTTGGTGCTTGTCAACACGCGCGTGCACCCCCTGCTGGTAAAGCTGACTACAGCAGATGGAGATTATGATCGGTAATCTACTGCTTTTCCTGCAGTTCCTGGATGTCGACGTTGAATTTACTGTCGAATTTGAACCACTGAATTTGTGGAAGCGAATTTTCAAGGCGAAATAAAATGGACCGAAATTTGCCTGTTGAATATTATAGGTTGTATTTTTAAACAGTTTGAAAATTTTGGAAGTGAAATATGAAAGGTGAATATGGATTATTGAATTTTTAATATTGAAAATGTGTTTGAAATGTTTTTAATTGAAATATTCACAGCTTAAATATTCAACCATGTTGAATTTCAGCCCATAAAAATGCAAGTCTTAAAAATACAATGGATTAAAATGCAAGCATGGTTAACGCAATGCATATTTTTTTTCCAATTGGTGTAATTCAACATGCTTTTTGTTTCAAAAACATTTGACATTATTTTACTTCCATTAGGTGTCTTTATTTAAATTTCCTAAAAACGATCACATCAAGAAGAGGTGGGTTAATTTTGTGAAGAGCCAACCTTGATGGAGAGCTGAGGATCACCGCCAACACCTGCCTCTGAAGTGATCATTTTACACAGGATAATTTTTCTAAACTATCGTCTGAGACAACTGGGATTCACTGATAATCCGCTGTTACTGGTGAATGGGGCCGAACCGACTATCTTCTCCCGCCTCGGCCTTCATCTCCCCGTCCCGAAAGCTATCAGCGTCGGCAGTTCCCTTTCAAGGGAACTTCGAGCTGCGTTTGAGACGCGGTGGGAACGCTCTGCGTGATTACGTCGTGAAGCACATGTAAAATCAGTCCAATGGAAGCCCGAAACGTCATAGTGGGGGTGACGTCATAGACCAGGAAACTATCCACAAGTTTCCTACGTCCCATGAGGCCTTGCGTCAAAAGTGGGTGCGTCTTCCGGTTCGAAGTAAACAAGCGAAACGTGACACTCATTCATTCATTCGACTATCGATTAATCATTAATATTTATACTAAAATGTATTATTTAATTTGTTTAACTTTTTATCAATTACAAATGCAATGAAAATACAAAAATACAGCGTGTTTTTCCACGATGAGTTCTTTATTACAAGATCAACTTGTGGCAGTTAAACTGGACATTCGGTTATGGCTAAACTTGAAGATATGCGCTGCGGTGCTCTGGACGCGAGTCGGCGTTTTTTAAACAGAGACCCTTGTTTGTTCCTAAATAGTAATAAAAAAGAATCATGTGAAATAAAACCGAAATCGCGATACTCAGATCCACGGACCTGTGTCGCGGTCAGGGAAGGCAGAATCACGATACGCCCTTCCCACTCCCAGAGATATCCTTCCCGTCCAGATCCAATATAGCTACCATATCTTTACTATTTGTATTATTTGAAGTTAACATTATAAAATTTGTAGACCTACACCACAAAACTAGTTGAGGATAATTTATTTAAAATTGGGCGATTCCAGCATTATGGACGTGACATTTGCAGTCAAAATATAAATTCTCCGAAAATGCATTTAGGCTATTGAAACCTCGGTTTATATACATATATCATATCATATCAATAAAGGAGTCCAGACATTAGAAATATATAGCACATGCATTTTGTATTTAATATGAGGGAAATACACGAGGGTGACACAAAAAAAAAACTTTAACTTTTTGAAAGCACTGATCCTTTATTTAAAGTTAATTTCGTTTTGTATTAATTGTATCTTAATTTCAATCAATGTTTCATCAACAATTTACCTGGATTTAATAAATAATAAGTAGCGGTAAATATAGCAGACAATAATCAAGACACGGAGGCGCTGGCGCCTGAACTGCAGCTCGTCTCATAAATGAACCGAAACTCAGCGTCTACTTGCCTTACAGACCTGAGAAATATATATATAGCCTATATTATATTAGATATACTATGCAATGTTTACTGTGTGTCATTCATGTTCTGAATATGTTGCTTCACAGTAGCCTTCACTTAAAATCTTTAGTCCAAGATTGTTGGATAATACAATTTGCCACTGAATTAGTTTAGTCCGGTTATAGGCCTATGTACAACCACGAACAGCACATGTTGTCCCTGAGCTCCGTAACGACATCTCTCATAAAGGTTTGCGACTTATTTTAAATAGTAAAATATTATCTGAAAAACACCTAGCCTCTTCGCTAAATAGCACACAAAATACCATTGGTATGCTACTTCCGCCGCCTGACCGGAAGTTGCACCCACTTTATTTTTTACAGTAGCGCCCCCCGGAAACAGGTGGATAAAGCACCCCTGAATTCAGACCGCGCCAGCTTCTCTACCTTCAGCAAGCGCTCTCTGTGAAATCTGTCCTTGTCTATTTATTGTTGTTTGTCAAAGCCCAATATACATATCACTATCTATCATTATGGCGAGCAAGCAAGATTATAGACGTTCTGTTGTTCCCTGCCCTCGTTACATCACGGTGTGGGGACGGGTGTTTCTCAAAACCAAGAATGCAAAGAACGGACTTATGTTCTTGGGGAGAAGGCTCTTGCTAGTTGTTCTTGGAAGAATGAACACACAAGGTGACGAGCACACAGAACGCTGCTGACAGTTTGAGACGCTATGTTCTTGCTGGTATTGCGCAATAATAACCCCGCACAGACACCGTCTGCAGTACCCAAACATAACGAGAATTATTGACGATAACAGCCAGGCTGCAATTTTGGTCTCTTGACTGTGGGGTAAAACGAGTCTGTGAGCAGACTGGCCGGTTGGCTCGCTATCTAACTTAACACCCGCAGGCGCTTACGGAGATTCTCACTTCCGAAAACGTTTGAGCACATTTTCGATTCGCCATAGATTTTCGTAAAAATGCCAATATTTGAAATCTACACAGTTGATTTCTCGCATCAAATGTTCTCAGAAGTGAATTTAGTGATGAAATAGCGTACGAAATTTTAGAAAAACGAATTACTGTATTGACCTGCCTCTCCTTCCTCGAATGCCGAACTGAATGCTGGGATATTTCTGCCGTCAAGTTCACACAAGTTACCAACCGATGCATCCTCGGTAAAATGGGCGTGTCAAGAACACATCCGGGATTTTTAACCATTCTTGCCAAAATGCAAACTTGTGTATTGGGACAGTACTTGGGCCACAAAAGATGACGTTTCACAAGAACACAAGGACACAAGTACAGACAAGAACACATATTGAGAAAGGCCCATAAGCTTTTTGTTGCTGTTTGGGAGTGGAGCATGCCAACAGTCAGTTCTCGAGGGAGACTGTGAGCATTGCGAGAAGCTGTCCGTGAGGACGCTCCGCTCCCGCCGGGCGTTCTTCGAGGAGGACGGTTCGGTTCGCGTTCCCCGCGCGGGTCTCTCTGTTGCCGAGGCACATGGACGACTCGCATTTCGGGGTTCACAAACGGATCTGACAGCGGGGGTTGGGACGGGCTCCGCCCTATCTCAGCTTTCACATGCCAGATCTAGTGTGCTGCGATTTCCAGTTCCGAGGAATTGGTATCGTTAGTGTTTTGTTTTAACCCTCTGGTGTTCTTCGGTCGTTTCCGACCGGAATTTTTAAAATAAAAAAATGTTAAAAATCGTAGCTTCATCGGAATGGTACGAAACTTGGTGACTTTTATGGTACTTAGTATATGAACACACAAAAAAATTGGGGACATGATTTGAAAAGTCTAAGTGGTCGTAAAAAAAATAGTCACACTCATGGCCTTCGGTCAAAAATGACCGGCCATAGGATATGAATGGGAAAATGGCAAAAATATGAAAATACAGAAGTTTTTTGTGCGTACAATCTACAAATCAGCCACGATGCAGAAAAAAAGCATAACACACTGAAGGGGTGAATCTCTAAAACATCAAGAGAGCAAAACAGACAAATACACTCACACACACACACTTATACACACACTAACACACGCACACACAAATGAACGTGTGTCATTGCAAAAGCTAATTTTGGGAAATGTGTGAAATAAAAGCAATTATTCATCAATGTAAGGAATAAAAAGCACACAGATATGAAAGCATGAGACTGTAAGCCATCAAGGTTGCAAAATAGACATGCTCACACACACACACATAGGGAAATATGAGACTGGTGAAACTGTAACAGAGAAATGTGAGAATATGTGAAATCAAATCAATGAATCAAATAAAGGGGAGACATTGGGTCCAAAATGCAAAGGTCACACACTATGTCTCTCTCTCTTGAACACACGCACACACACACACACACACACACACAGTGTAAGATCAAACGATGGAATTCTTCCCTAGTAACCTCCAGGCCTATTGCAGCACATATGTGCTCTTTTGATGTGTTTATTAGAGGTTGAATTCAAATCAAATACTGTCAAACTACCCATACTACTTCTGAATAGGATGTCTACTTCATAAATTGTATGAAAATTATGGAAATACATGGTTCAGATCACTCAAAACATATATGAAAATGGAGGCGCCCTTATATGGTCAGTAAGGAAGCTTGGCGTTCCATACATCTAGTGAAAAAGTTTGGTATGCGCCAAAATAAAATCTTGACTGAAAGCTTATTTTTTGAGATATCAACCTAAAATTTGGAACACAACTTCTTAAAATTTTTGGCTTTCATTTTCTTGTAGTTTTAGAGTAAAATATATTTTATAATATATATATTTTATATAAAATATAAATAATAAAAATTTTACATTGTTCATTTTTATTAACTCAAACTTTCATAACTTTTTTTCTGTTTCACTTTCATAATTTCTTTCACTTCTACAATAATCTGGCAAATGTCTTCTTTAAAACAAGACCAACCATAGGTCTATATTCCAAAGCATTCTTGAATTACAACCATTTAAGTTTGGATAGTGATTTTCATGTCTATGCGAAAATAATATAATTTTTATTTTATTTTTTTTAAATAAAATAAAACAACCAAACAAACAAAAAACTTGACAAAAATAGTCTTTGAGAATCACTTATTATAAATTAAAATCCACAACCTGAAAAAAATAGGTAAATATGTGCAAAAACAACTAGAATTCACAAGCCTTTCTACAGAGGCTGTAAATCCATCTAGTGGTTAAAATATGATATTGCATGATAATTATGCTCACTACATCCACCAGATGGCTCCAATGTGATTTAAAAAAAAATGTTTTCTATAGGCCAAGGATCCACTTTAACCTGAAATACAGCATTAATTAAAAAATAATAAAAATAATATATATATATAAATTTTCTATTATATTCAATGGGAAAAAATTGATCATAATTATTGCATAAATATTAATTATTTTCATAAAATTCTCTCAAAACACAAAAAAGAAAAAGAAAAAATATTATTGAACAAAAATAAATTTCATTGATTTTACTGAAAAAAAAATAAAAATTGATTTCAGGGGTCCGGTCACTTTTGACCGCGAAGGTCTTGAGTGTGACTGGAAAACGAAGAACTCCAGAGGGTTAAAAAGAAAGAGAACAAAACAAATAAAAATATTAAGAACTATATGTTTGAGTTTTCAATGAATAAATAAATAGTCAGCTCATAACTCTGCTGAATAAAGAGGAGCTTTTAAACAAAAAGGAGGTTTCATAGTGCTGTTGCCAGTTAAATATTTACTGGCCAGCTGAACATTATGAGATTGAAATTAAGAAGAGTTTGTTAGATGAAATGTATCTTAAAACAGGAAAACTCTGTATCTCAGCCTCCTCGTCGGGGACTGCGTTTTTTTCCCTATCTCCACATTGAGGTGTCGAGATCGTGGAATAAACCGGTTTGTATTTTATGTGTTTAATCCCCAGATGTCTAACTATAGTAATTTTTGGGTATTAAGTATCATAGTATGACAGTGCCTCGGGTTAAAGAGACGCTTGCGAGCTTTCTCTCTCCCGGGTCGGCGTCATCGTTATTAACCCCGATGTTACCCACCAGCCATCTTAAATAATGAATACATTTTTATTAGGCAGCGCTGGTGGGTAAAGTATATAAGGATATGGATGAATGTGAGGGGCGACTTTCTGAGGAGGGTCGCAGCGCTGCCAGTTCGGTTGTTTCCTGCTGGTGGCCACAGAGTGATATATATATATATATATATATATATATATATATATATATATATATATATATATATATATATATATATATATATATATATATATATATATATATATATAATAACTCATAACTTTTTCTGATATAAAGATAAAGGAAAATAAAGATATAAATATGTCTGTTCTTCTGGACGCTCCGCTTTCAAGAAAACTAAGAAATAAACCATTCAGCTGCGTTCCAGAGGTTTCTTCCTCACCAATCTAATGTTCCTGAGACTGCTGGGCGGGAGCAGTCTCGGCTTATTAAGCTCTTTGCAGCAAAAAGTGCAAAACAGAGTGTCGCCATTCGGGCTCCTCCGCAATTGAGAGGTACCTGGGTGGCGGTCGCAGTCTAGCCAGTTAGAGACCTGAGGACTGTTTTATCTCTAAAATAGCTTGGACAAAGAAGAAGCCCTGACGCCGAGGCGATCAGGCTTCTAAGGGTGGTCCCCTCTGGGGTAGGGACGGTTTTGAGAAATCGTTTCTCCTCGGCGCCCTTTGGGGTGCGACTCTCTGAGGAGGGTCGCAGCACTGCCAGTTCGGTTTCCCTGCCAGTTCGCCGTTTCGGGGCACCAAGGTGTCAGTGTCCCCAAACGAGCCTCCAAATAATAAAAAAAGAAGAGCAGTCAGTTCGTTTCCCTGCCGGTTCGCCGTTTCGGGGCCCCGAGGTGCCTGCTTTTTCCAACAATCCTCCGAGGAGGGTCGTAGGAACTAAGCTAGTTAGAGATAGGCAAGATCTGAGGACTGTCGTCATCTCTAATAAAGCTTAGACAAGAAGTCCTGTCACAAAAAAACAAGGCTATCAGGCTTCTGAGGGCTCCTCCGGGGCAGGGACGGTTTTGAGAAACATTTCCCCTCGGCACCCTCTGAGGTGCGACTCTCTGAGGAGGGTCGCAGCGCTGCCAGTTCGATTGTTCCCTGCCGGTTCGCCGTTCAGGGCACCGAGATGTCAGCGTCCCCATACAATCCTCTGAGGAGGGTCGTAGAATGGTCAGTTCGGTTGTTCCCTGCCGGTTCGCCGCTTCAGGGCGCCGTAGTGACTGTTCAAACAAATCCAGAGGCCAGTCTTGAGAGACTGGTTCCCCTAGTAGAATTTCTGGCAGCGTGGAAACTACTGTCACATATTTCTCAGTGGGTCCTGCACACTATAGAAAAGGGTTTCAGAATTCAGTTCGGTTCTCGTCCGCCCAGATTTCTAGGGGTCCTCCTCTCATTGGTGGACCCCGAGCAGGCTTTGGTTATGGAGCAGGAAGTACTGTCACTTCTGCAAAAGGAGCTGTAGAAGGGGTTCCTCCTCCCAGCAGACAGCCATTACTTCATTGTTTCCGAAAGAGGATGAGGGAGGTTCCTGAGGTTTGCTTTCAGGGGTGAAGCATACCATTATCGGGTTCATCCATTCGGCCTAGGTTTATTACCCCACACCTTTACAGTATGCGTGGATGCAGCTCTGGCTCTTCTGAGACTCCAGGGCATTCGCGTATTATACTACATCAATGATTGGTTGATCCTAGCTCAATCTGAGTTTATGGCAGTTCGGCATCGAGATGTCGTTCTGTCTCATTTAAGGATGTTGCGGTTGCCTCTCAACGCCAAGAAGAGTGTGCTCTGAGGACCACTTTTCTAGGTGTAGCGATTCTCAAAGCCGTATTGGGGTATATCTAAGCCAGTCACTCACTGTGAAACAGTTTCAGACTGGTGGGTCTCATGGCAGCTGCGTCCAACGTAATTACTTTTGGCCTTCTTTACATGAGACCCCTGCAGTGGTGGCTCAGGTCCAAGGGGTTTTCTCCGAGGGGAAATGTGTTTTCGCATGATCAAGGTCACGCGGCTATGCCTTCGTGCCTCGGTCATGTGGAAGAACCTTGGTTCCTCGCCCAAGCCCAATGTTGGGGGCTTCTTGTCGACGCATATTGCTATCGACGGATGCTTCCCTCACAAGTGGGGGCGATCATGAGTGGTCGCTCGGCGAATGGCGGACAACACACTGATGGTCTCGTATATCAGAGCAGATATCCTGTTGAGGCAGGGGCTGAGGCCCAGGGATTGGAGACTTCACCCCGAGGTGGTGGAGCTTCTTAGGGAGAACTTTGGTCAAACTAAAGTCAAGTAGACCTTTCACATCGTTTGTACAACGCATTGCTCTTTTTGGTTCTCCCTCACGCATACAGCTCCGCTTGGACTGGATGTGATGTATTAGGTGTGGTTGACGCTACACCGGTACGCATTTCACGATATCTTTGCTCCCGGGAGTTCACCCTCTTTTGGAGTTTGGATACTGTGGGCTCGGCCTCTGAGGGGGCCCGGCTCATAGAATCCGGTCTCTCGACTGAGGTTGTTGAGACCATTCTCCAATCCAGAGCTCCTTCCACGAGAAAACTATATGCATTGAAATGGGAATTATTCTCCACCTGGTGTGGTGAACGTCATTTAGATCCTGTTAACTGCCCTGTTGGTTCAGTTCTTGATTTCTTGCAAGACCGTTTCTCTGCTAGGTTATCTCCTTCTACCCTAGAGGTTTACGTGGCGGCTATATCTGCCTACCACACCCCTCGGGGGGTACTTCTATCGGGAGAGATCCTCTTTTTACTCGTTTTCTCTGTGGTACACTGAGGTTGAGACCTGCACTGCACTCTAGAGCACCGGCTTGGGATTTGGCCATTGTACTTGAGGGTCTGGCTTTGGCTCCCTTCGAGCCCATTGAAGAGGTTTCAGAGAAATTCCTCACTCTAAAAGCTTTATTTCTCCTTTCTATTTCGTCTATCAAGAGATTTGGAGATTTGCATGCCCTGTCGGTTGCTGCTCCATGTCTGGAATTTGCACCTGGTATGGTGAAGGCATTTCTCTACCCTAGACCAGGTTATATTCCTAAGGTCCCAGTTAATGTTGGGGGCCTTATAGTGCTGCAGGCCTTTTCTCCTCCACCTTTTAATACCCCAGATCAGGAACGACTGAACCTGTTATGTCCAGTTCGGGCATTAGATGCCTACGTTCACAGAGCTGCCCTGTGGCGTAAGTCTGAACAATTGTTTGTCTGCTTTGGGTCACTCAAGAGAGGGTGCCTTGCATCTAAACAGGTAATGAGCAAATGGATAGTTGAGGCTATATCATTGGCTTGTGAAGGGGCCGGTCAGCCTTCACCTATGGCTGTACGGGCCCATTCTGCAAGGAGTATGGCGGCCTCTACGGGCTTAATTTCAGATGTTTCCCTTCTTGATATCTGTAATGCGGCAGGTTGGTCCTCTCCACATACATTTGTCAGGTTTTATGACCTTGACCTCTCCACTCCAGGGGCGAGGTTGCTTGCTTCTTAGTGTGCGCAAGGAATTCACACACAGAACGGGCATTTGTCACTATGGCGTAGTGGGTATGGGGTTCCCACCGCGTCTCAAACGCAGCTCGAAGTTCCCTTGAAAGGGAACGTCTCAGGTTACGTATGTAACCCTGGTTCCCTGAGAGGGAATGAGACGCTGCGTTTACCTGTCATACTTCCTGCATGCCCTGATCGACTTGCTTCAGGTTTTTTCAGAAGCTGGCGCGGTCTGAATTCAGGGGTGCTTTATAGTTTCCTGGTCTATGACGTCACCCGCCTATGACGTTTCGGGCTTCCATTGGACTGATTTTACATGTGCTTCACGACGTAATCACGCAGAGCGTTCCCACCGCGTCTCAAACGCAGCGTCTCGTTCCCTCTCAGAGAACCAGGGTTACATGCGTAACCTGAGACGTTTTCCTGCGAGTGGGCGTGGTTCCAGAGCAGCCAGCGGACACGCCCCCAGCATTTGAGAGCAGAGAATAATGCTCACTTTTTCAGATTTTGATAGCTTATTTGATGTACTTGCCGTTTTTTTTTTTATCATTCAAATTTGGCTGGGTGGCTAATAACACATTTTTCTGTTGTGTGACAAAATCAGAACACATACTTAATTTTGACTTTACAGGGACTTTAAGTAGCCTATATTAAAATAATAACTGCTGTACATTTTCACATGAAACATATTTGATGTATTAATTCTTAGCGGTTATGGGTGGGGGGGGGGGGGGGGGTTTGGGTTCTACTGAAGGAATATTCATTGAATGGCCAGTGCAGTAGTGACGGGTGAACTAGTCTCTCCTGCTGACAAAACTGAATTCAAACACTTTGTGGGTTTGTGTGCTTTGCTTGTTTGTTCATGCAATCATGATGAGCTTAGACAAGAAACTGAGTGATGATTAATGTGTTCTGTGCTTTTTGACCTTTCATATGCTGCCATAGCCTATCAGCTACTTTATACACAGAAAATGTCTGCAGGTAGTAGTAGGCTACACACCCACTCACAGGATAAAACGTTCAATTGAAGTGAAGCTGATTTGATCAAGACACATTTCAGACCGTATGACTCCCACTCAACAAAAGAGCACTGTTATTTAAACATGATAGCTACCTTTATTTTGTGAGAATGCAAGATATTCTTGTGGTCATGTCGACTCTGTAATGGAACATAGAAAAAAAATAATGTTACAATATCCAAAAGTAGGCAACAGTATAGGCTAGGGATCGTCAATCTCCACCTAGTATTTTCAGCCTATATAGAAACAACGGGGATAGTTGCATACAGCCTACTGCGAGTGAAAGTATACTCTGGTAATTTTAGTGTCAACTGTCAGACATCGCAGAAATGTACGTATCCGTCAGAAGAGATCATATAAAATACATAGCCTATAGGCTCAGAGCCGGATTATCCATAAGGGCACTTGGGCCAGTTCACAACCACTAACCACCTAATAGGCTATATGTCATTGTATTGAAGAAGACTAGTCCGACTCCTACTATTTATTAATCGGGTCATTCAGACGTTGTTTAGTAACTTTCCGAGAGCGTCAAGTCACGGAAACTAATTCATTTTCATAATCCAATTCTTGACCAGTAGACCTCCCAAGCCCCGCCTCGTATGCTAATGAGAATCCGCTGAAGGGTCTTGCTGAATGGGAGCGCGTTTGCAAGTATGCAGATTTGTACACAGCCGCTGTACAATAACACACACCCGCGGAGTATCTGCGAGTTACTTTATTTGAAATGCAAAGCTGTTGAAGACGTTTTTCAGGATTTCATTGTGTGAACATCGCTGAAATGGGTGGGCAGGTTACCCGTACCGCTTTAGGTGAGTGACAATGAAATATATGCGTGTAGCCTAATTCATAATTCCATAATTATTTCGAGGAATCTTTGTGAACTGATATATAGAGCATCTTAATTATATTCCAAAATATTATATAAAGAAATATGGCTGCATTTTCCCATAATATCTGAATGAAAAATTGTTATCTGCCTTATGAGCTCTTTATTGTTAGCCTTCTTAAAAACGTGCTCTAAACAGAATACGTGTTGCTCAAACTCTTCTTATCAAACAAGTGACTTTATTCTCTTCCGTTTCTCAAACATATTTCAGATTTCTCCAACATATTTCAGATTTGTAGGCTAATGCATGTCGATCAATAGGCTACCGATCAACAGTTTGTCTTTCAGGGAGCATTGTTTTATATATAGGCCTTATACAGTTTGTGTATATATATATACATAAACTAATTATAATTATTATATATAATTATTATAATTAACTCTAATCCAAACCTCAAAGAAAACGTTTTGATATTTTTAATAATAATTAAAAACATTATTCACAGTTTTGAGCAATTCATACTTTTGCCCCAAATGGACTATTTTGTTCCCTATATTCATCACACACATATTCATAGTTTTAGATATGTCTGTTGTATGTTTTGCTCATTCTTGCTGTAAACAAGAAAAGTATGCATAATAAACCATTTCAAGTTTATACCCACTAAACGAAGCTGACACTGAGTCAACCTGACACCTTGGCCAGCTATTGCCTACAGCACTGAGAGAACGAGTCCACAAATATAATGGGATATGACATTATTATCAGGAGAAAATCCCTAACATCTCTTCGAACCAAGAGGAAAAATAAGGGATATTGGAATCTGTGATTAGTTATTACCCAGCTATCAAAAATTTGTTCAAATAATGTTTTGCTAACGTTTCCATTAAGTTATAAAAAATTGAGTTTCTGAATGTTCCTGAATGTTCAAAACGTGTAGTTATTTAAATTTTTCAAAAATGTTTTTTCTTGGTTATGCAAATGTTAATGGAACATTCCATTTCATCATTTTGCAAACATAATGGGAATGTTACTTTTGAATGTTCTCTGAACATTCTGAAACTAGTAACATTTAATAAACTTTAGACGAACATCCAACTAAATGTTTCAGGTAAAAAGTAAAACGTTCTATGAACAATGTATAAATAATATTTTTGTGCTTAGAGACCACATACCTTTGAACACATGTTTAATTAACGTTACTGGATGATTTGTTCATAACATTGAGAGAACCACGGTGTTAGTTCTGAGAACGTTCCCTGTTATCTGGGTAGCTTGTTGGTTGTGTGGGGCAGTTTTTGTAAGGATCAACCAATCAACCAACCGCCCCCCAAAATATGGGGACGTTTAGTGTTACGGGATAGAAAATATCGTTAGATCAGTAAAACAGAATATATTTTTAAAATCCTCACTATGTTTACAAATATTGGTTTCCATGTATTTGTCATGACATAGAGCTCAGACTCAGAATATTATTTCTATTTATGTCCCACTTGACTGTGTGTGTGTGTGTGTGTGTGTGTGTGTGTGTGTGTGTGTGTGTCTTAGGATTCCCTTATTAACACATACACAAATACACTGACATACACCTGCAACTACATATCCTCATTTGCCCACACAGAGCTTATGTGTAGAAGTAGAAGTATGCAGAATCTGTCTCTCGCATGTGCAACTAAAAGCTAAAGACCCACACCCAGTGAAATGTCAACAGCAGTTAATTAAAGAGAAAAATCTCTGTAACAAGACTGTGTCCTTGACTTAATGCTTCGGAGAGGCCTGGGAAAATATGAAAGGGAGTTGAGGAATATGAAAGTGTTTGATCACAAGCCAGTTTCGTCTGTGAGAATCAATGTGCATCGCATTTGGTACTTTTAATGGCTGTTTATGTTCTTATTTATTTATTGTCTCATTCATCATCATGGAATTGTCTAAGATCTACTATCCCAAAATTGTTTATCACTGCATTTTATCACTCAACTGCAATACCAGACACTATACATTGTACCTCTATACCATGCACAGCACTTTAAAATGCATTATTCTGATTGGCTGACTGACATAAGCTGTTTATATATATATATATATATTTTTTTTTTTTCAATAACTACACGGTATGGAGAAGTTCTAAAACTGATCGTAGTACAATTCTAAATCACAGCAAATTATTGCAGTTATTTAAAATAGCAATCCTGTATCTATTTGTTTATTTGTTTTTATTCAGTTCAGTAATTCTGGGTTGTACCGGACTACAGAAAAAATTATACTTTAGCAATGACAAAAAAATATTTTAGCAACATGTTTATATATTTACATATTTCACTAAAAGTTATGTTTATATATATATATGTGTTATATATATATATATATATATATATATATATAGCAGCAATAGCTGGTAATTATACCATTATAATGTAACTCAGTAGACAACTACAGTACATTCTCGTGAGATTAGAATTATACAGTTCTATCTCCATTTAGGGTAGTTCTGAGATATTGAGCATCAAAGTTTGTACATCCCTGCTGTTTTGTGAGATGGAACCTTTTTATTTTATTAATAACTACTAACAAAATAATTTTTTTTACAAAAATAACACCACAGGCATTAATGAACACCTAATGGATAAGATTGTCAAAAACTTAATTTCGACCAAAAGTGGAGATAGAACCTTTTAATTCTAAGCTCACGTTTGTCACGGGTGTGGTACAGGCAGATGAAGAGGCTGAAGTCAAAGATCCAATTTCAATAAACTTTACTTACAATAACACAAATACTCGCCAGATACAGGCAGGGCAAACACTGTAAAATTTACAACGACCGACCAGGACAGACTGAACAGAAGCAAACTATATACAAGCATGAATCAAACATAACAAGGTGAAAACGGGTGACACTGATGATGATAACGAGGGACAGGCTGGTAAGTGAGGGAGTGAATACAGGTGTGGAAACGAGGAGGATTCTGGGAAGTGTAGTGCAGACACAAAGACAGACTGGTGCAGACGAGGACTGTGACAATGTTCTGATAAACACTTTTAGTTGAAAACGATAACATTCTTTACTGGTGACTTGCCTAATTTTTAAACTGCTTCCATTCTCAAACATTACAATTGTGACAAAACCTCAGATTAGCCAGCTATAACTTTGCCCTGGTAAAATGTTTAAATAATGAGAGTTCATGACAACAATGTTCAGTAAACTAAAGCTTGCAAGGCATAAAATCAAATGTATTATCAAAGAATGAAGTAGTCTGATGTTGAGTTGAGATGTCTTTCCAATGTGTAAGTATTTGTGTGTGTGGAGACATAACCTCATTTTTGGCAGCCTGAATAGCAGAAACCTGCGTTCTTTCTATCTCTCTATCTCTGTCTCTTTTGTTGTCTCTGTTCTTGATAAAGATTTTCATTCAGAGATGGTAGCCACTGTGATCTCTAAACACAGCACAAAGCTCACAGTGGCTAGTCAGAATTTACATTGTTGTGAGTGCCTATATAGGCAATACGTGAGCTTAGAATTATAAGGTTCTATCTCCACTTTTGGTCGAAATTGAGTTTTTGACATAATCTTATCCATTAGGTGTTTATTAATGCCCGTGTGGTGTTATTTAAAAAATATATATTTTGTTAGTAGTTATTAATAAAATAAAAAGGTTCCATCTCACAAAACAGCAGGGATGTCAAAACTTTGATGCTCAATATCTCAGAACTACCCTAAACGGAGATAGAACTGTATAATTCTAAGCTCACGAATAGCCTACATATATATATTTGGAAGCAATTTAACTCTTTTTTGTCCATCTCTCAGATGGTGAAACACTTCACTGCCACCCCTTGAAGGCAAGCATATACCCACAGATGCCAGCCCTCCTGCCGCTCTCTTTCCATGCCAACACTAAAGGCTCTCAGATCATGATGGACAAGACACAGCGCAGCGTGCGCCGAATTGCCAGCTTCTGCAATGCCATCACCTTCACCAACCGGCCAATCAGAATCTACGAGCAGATCAGGCTAAAGGTATGGTAACCTAACTCTCACCCGTTTCAACATTCCATCCTGTGTGGTCCCAAAATAGCACTCACATATCCCTCTTTCATATCACTCCATCTCAAACTTTCCCGACGAAGGGAAAACAGAAAGATAATGATAGAAATGCTAACATGTGAGGTTGTGCCGTTATCTTGTTCTGGTAAATGTGGTTGTTTGGGAATGAAAAAACAAGAATCCGTTTCTGATAGATGCTTCTGCTGGTCTCTTTTTATAGCATCACACAATAACTTTTTTGTAAATATTGTTTTAAAAATGTGTAATTTTAGCTATCTTCCTCGGTTTCTCAGACTTTTGGCCTCTTCTTTTAGATCACAAAGAGACAGGGATGTTGGAGTGGTGCCCTGCGAGTGGGTTTCAGTACGGTGGACCCGTCAGACTTGTGTTCAACGTGGCTGCCACGGTTCGCCTGCCCAGATCTGGTCAGCGAGACGGGATTTTGGGCCCGAGCACTTCCTGAGGAACAATGTGAAGAAGGAAACATTCTTTCCTTCTGGTTGGATAACACAGGACGAGTGTTTTACCGGGTTAATGGCGGCTGTCCGATCTTCTTCTTCAGCGGTGTCCCTGCCGGAGAGCCAGTTTGGGCGGTCATTGACATTTACGGGCTGACACGTGGAGTACAGCTACTTGGTTAGTTCGCATTTCTCTTATATGAAATATCAAGTTTCAAGAATTTATAACGTCCCGTCAAGTTAGACCAAGAAGTCATCAAACTGCCTGAAGCTGGTTTGTCTGATATCTCTGTGAAATAACTCTCTACGCAGATCAGATGATGTGCCATTCAGAGTTTGCTCCAAGTGGAATTGCTGAGCTCCAGGTCGGCGTGTAATGTGGGCCAGTATCTGAGCTGCGCTTCACTGAGCTCGTGCTGATCGCTGGATGAGTTGTAAAGTTCACAGAGGCTAGTTTGTTTTCGCTGTGCCGAGCACATTTAAACAATTTAAATTCACAACATTTAAAAATAGAATCCTAGATTTATACACTCTTATTATCCTAATTACAAAAACTACCCAATGGAAAAAAGATTGGAGAGATTGGAATGTTGCCTAGCAACACTTTCGCTTCAAAAATAAAAAAACGTATGCTGGGGAATAAAACAAAAAGTGAGAGTGAGAAAAAACTATTAGTGTTGAACAAAATCAATGAAACTCAAAGTTATTCCATTCATAATTCTGTTTTATTGAGATTTTGTGGAAACAAAGTCAGGTTTAATTAAGCCAACTAAGCATTCAGTGGGACTGCATGCAGATTCAGAATACAGTTGTTTTTGTTGTTTGGTATTATTAATCAGCACATTTTTAAATGTAAAATAATTTTTTTAGGTAATTTCTTCACCTAAAAAACTGATTGGCAGCTGTAAAAGGTTAAAGGTTAACAGTGTTTGGAAAGTGACTTTATTATATGTTAAATTAGTTAAACTACTGTTAAACTACCATTTTGCAAAATTAGTTTTCTTTTAGTTGTAATAGAATACCACCAATGCACAAAATTTACACTAAATATTATCTTGCTTCATTAAATCTGACATTATTATGTGTATCGCTACCAAAAGACGAAATAAAAATAGAGGTTGATATACACTACCGTTTAAAAGTTTAGGGTCAGTAAGGTTTTTATATTTATTTATTTGTTTATTTGCTCACCAAGGCTGCATGTATTTGATTAGTAACAGTAATGTTGTGAAATATTATTACAATGTAAAATAAACTGTTTTCTATTTCTAGATTGTTTTGAAAAGATCTGAGCTACTGTCACAGTACAAAACAATTAACTTAATTTAGTTAGTCACTCCCCTACACTGGTTTTGACAATTTAAGTACTTTTTTTATCACATTATTCTGAAAAGGTCTCTCTCTCTCTCTCTCTCTCTCTCTCTGTCTCTCTCTCTCTCTCTCTGTCTCTCTCTCTCTCTCTCTCTCTCTCTCTCTCTCTCTCTCTCTCTCTCTCTCTCTCTCTCTCTCTCTCTCTCTCTCTCTTACGTTTGAGTAAAAATAGTAAATGTTTCCACAGAGTCAGATAGCAGTGTGTGTGTGTGTGTGTGTGTGCGTGTGCATGTGTGTGTGTGTGTGTGTGTGTGTGTGTGTGTGTGTGTGTGTGTTGATATCAGGGGTCAGTATTGGTGTAACATCAGTTAACCAGCTAGACTATTTTAACATTCATCATATAACCCGATCTCAACTTTAAAAACGTACTGGACACATGCAAATCAACACAAACATCAAGCCATATTTTGCTTCTGTTATCCAGCTAGCAACATCCTCTATGTATATTCAAGCTAATTTTCAGTTGCACTTCTGTATAAATAGACAGACATAGTTGGTTTATAGATGAACCATCCTCAAGCAATCCTCACACACTGTGCCCTCCCACATTACCTCTGCCGCTTCCAAAACGTGTTTATTGTCAGATGGCCAGATGCTGTGACTAAAATCGCCTCCTGTTCTTACTAATTCACACATCTGGCATTTTGTCAAAGTGTTTCAATTCTAGATGGAAGGTCCCTTGTACTGTAGGTCAACACATATTACCTACAAGTAAATTTCATCCTGTGTAGGAATATAGGATTTTAATAGTTAAATATGACAGAAATCATTTAAAATATTGAAAGAGAACCAATGCGCGTGCCTCCTTCCTTTTGATCTTCCGTTTCATGACCCCAGTGTCACTGAAGCTTCCATGTCTCAATAATTCCTGTTCAGACTAGTCAGCGTCAGCTGAAGGCACTTCAGTAGATGGCAGCGACGTCAAACTAAAAACAACCCAGAGAGGAATATCTACTTCGTCTGAGGACGTTTCTGCTGATGCGACTGCTGTAAAAGTTATAGCAGACCAGTAATTTCCATCACTGAAGCTCTGGTGTTCTCATCAGCGCCTGTCCAGCGTGGATGGCCAATGGCAAAGTTCTTACTGACTGAGGTCAAAATGAAAAACCACCCAGTGCAATTATACTGATGTTGCTGATTACAGGCTACATGAGCAATAGAGTTTTACAATATATGAAGAAAATATGAATTGTGCTTACCCATGCAAAACATACAGCCACAGTGTTGTTGTGGATGGTCATTATTATTGTTTTCAATGTTGAAAATATTTGTGCTGCTCAATATTTTAGTGGAAACCATGATACCTTCTTTTCCAGGATTCTTTGATTAATAGAAAGTTTACCTGAAATGGAATTTTTGTAGCAATGTAAAAGTCGCTTTTGATCAATTTAATGCATTCTTGCTTAATAAAAGTATCAATATCTTTTGTAAAAAAAATAAATATCTTAATACCAAGTTCTGGCATGACAGATGGTGCAGGCTGATAGGTCCTTAACTCATTTGGTAGCGTTTTCAGAAAGCCTTCACCTTCCCCAGCTCCACCTGTATAGATCTGCTTCAGGGGTTATTTCATGTATGTTACATGTGCAGCAGCAGCATGTCTTATATGCTCACAGCAGCATGTTTGTGAATGTATTGGCAGTAGCAAGTCTCTGTATACTTGCTCTGCAGCAGCAGCAGCGTAGCAGATCTATTTCGCAAAGATAACATTGCCATATCCATTACCATTACCATGCCAATACCTCCGAAAGTTGTCACGACAGAACTGCCGTTAAATTTTTGAAGTGAAACTAGAATGGAATTGTGGTTGCTAGGGTTTTCTGGTTGGTTGCTAGGTTGCTTATTGGCACAGGGGGTGGGCTCATGTCCCTTGTAAGTGCAATCACTTAGTAAAATAATAGCATGATTCTGATTTTAAATGCAGTGTGTGTTTGTTTTTCCAGACAGCAAGATTGTGCCAGCTGAATATCTTTGCCCTGCTTTGACTCATGAAGGGATGGATGACTGCCATCTGTCAAGCAACTGCTCTGAGCTTGACCTCCAGGACGGTCTGCCATCCTTCTCAAGCTCTCCAAATGCCCTCAACTCAGTGCTGTCACGTCAGCACGATGACTTGCATTTTCACTGTGTCCATGGCAACGGTCTGCGTCTGCTGACAGAACACATAGCAGTGCGTTATTATAACAGACGTGAGGATTGCGCTCTGGTGTTCACGCATCGACCGCTGCGCTGTGGAGAGTGTGTGTTCCTAAAGGTCTCATTGAGGTCATCTGCCCTGAATGGATTTTTGTCTTACGGATTCACTTCCTGTAACCCGGCCCATATTAACCCAAAGCACCTGCCGGTCAATCCAGACGACCTGCTGGACCGCAAAGAATTTTGGGCTTTTAACTGCCTGACTTCACCACTTGTGGGCGGGGATATCATCGGTTTCCGGGCAACTGCAGAAGGGGAGGTGCTTGTGAGTCATAATGGAGGGAGAGCCTGTAGAGAGATATGTGTGGATAATTCCACTCCTCTGTGGATGATCTTCGATTTACACACTCACATCAAGCAAATCAGTATACTGGGTAAAAAAAGAAAGAAAATGCTGAAAATGCATAATGTGAAGATGCTTGTTTGTTTTTCCTTTAACTTCATAATAGATTTTTTATTATAATATAATATAATAATTATTTTTTGTACTGAACAGCAGTCATGCATATGTTTGACTTTTTTAATATTTAATATTATTAAATGCATTTTTAATTATATATATATATTTTTTTTTATAAAAAATAATTTTCGTAAATAATAATAATTTTTTTTTTTTTTTTTTCTAGGCACGTCCTTTGGTTACATTGCATCCAGTTCAGAAACACAGAGGTCCATCTTTAGTGATGCCAGTCACACCTCAGCCAATCAGAGACACAGAACAGCAGTCATGGGCTTTACTGACATCTTTCAGCTCCGCCCACAGAGCCTCAGCAGTTCTGCAGGTGTGTTCCTGTCTCTCATTGTTATTCTTTTGTTGATTTACCAAATTATTTAATGTATTACTCATTGCGGTTTTCTATGTGGTTGTTGTGGTCACCAGGGACAACATTCAGTTCATTGTCCTCAGAATCTCCAAATACCCCATCATGCAATGCGATTACTGGTGAGGAGTGTTTGATTTGCTGTGAGAGGGCAGTGGACTCAGTGCTGTACGCGTGCGGACACATGTGTGTGTGCTCAGTGTGTGGTGGCAAGCTGACAGAGATGTCAAACCCGTGTTGCCCCATGTGTCGCAGCCCAATCAGAGACATCATCAAAATTTACCGCAGCATGTGACCTGGCAACAAACAGGATCCCAGTACCTGGATGGTTCTGAAGAGGCCCTAACAGGTCATTGTCCAGTTCCAAAAGGATTTCCCACATGTCCATTTTAAAGGCTGCTTGTTTGAGCTCTGCAAGGAAGAGGCACTAAATGGCTGCTTAAAACGACTAACCAAAAATGCAGAGAAAACCCAGAAGTGACTGTGCATATGCGAATGGCACAATATTAATACATGACATTAATGCAATCTCAGATTCTATACATCATAAATCTTATGGGAGTTATGGCTAAATGTGCACAATGGAAAGTCAAGGTATGAGACTAATTCTGATTTTCAGTTTGATAATGTCCTAGTAACTTCATACAAAACTTTTCACATATTTTTTTCAATGTTTGTTCCCCCACCAATTCACATTTATCAGCAAATAAATATTTATTTGAATTGTATACTTTAAATCAATCCAGGGTCCGAATCTATGCACTGCATTGTGGATTTGATCTGTTGCTAATTTTTTTTTTTTTTCTGCAAAACATTAAACTGAAAAACTAGAAATGTTTTTACATACCAAAGTAGACATTCACTTCATATTGTAAGTGCCAATAACTTTTACCTATGCTCATTGTGAAATAAAACTATTACTTTAATGATATCCTACAACAGAGCTTGTTATTTATTGTTACTGTGAATATATAGATATAATTTTAGATCTTGTTTTTTTAAAGGTTTTTATTATGTGCAATTGTGTTTTTATTTTAAGCATTTGTATTCTGTATACACGCTTGTTTACCTAGTTTTTTGTGAAAAATGTCGTGATTGACGACTTACTGACTTATTTATATATTAATGCACAGACAAAAACACACAGAGACCATCAAGCTATTGTGATTAAGATGGAAAACAGCACTTGGACATTTATTATAAGACTCGGTTTGAAAATGAAGTGATTTAATAGGAATTAATAGCACCATGTTTAATTACACAAACTAAGAGACATTTACAGATAGATAGATAGACAGACAGACAGACATTCTGAAAGTGCATATAGTCTGTAAACAGACCTTGATATATTTATTTAGTAAAACAAAAAAAACAAAGATACATTTTAAAAGAAGCCTTCTGCGGCAGTAACTAAATAACTAAAATAACAATAACTAAAAGCCTGTTCAGTGACAATAGCATCACATCATCCAGCAGAAACGGGAGTATACAGCATATAAACAAAGTGTCAAAGGGACTTGCTCTGTTTGTGCTTCCTTTGATTTTGTGAACAGAGACGGCCATGTCTCATATGAAATAAAAAGAAAACACGTTTTGATTGGGGTCACGGTCAAGATAGAGTGCTGTTTGGTAATGGGAAATCATTTATTCTGGGATCCTTTTTTGTTTCTGATGGCAGAATCAAAGAACACTAGCTCCTCCTCTCCAGGAAGTTGGAAGGCACCCATCCCTTGCGTGTTTTAGCCGTGTCGAGCACACGGCAGAACCACCATCCATTAGGGTTTCTCTCCAGGACCTCCAGCCTCGTACCTGCAGGGAAGCTCATGGTCTCTGCATCACCGTAGTAATCGGCAATAGAAATGTACTCCTCGCGCAGGTTGTTGTGGATCAGATGAGGTTTAGGCTTCACCATTGACACCGGTACCTTACGCCTCATGCTCTCGGTATTACCTACACAGGAAGAGGACGTTTGGTCATTGTAGCTATGTAGTGCGGCATGATTAGTCACCATGTCGTTCCTCCGTCCTGTGGGAGTTGTGTGCGTATTAGTGTTGTCCTTAAGGACGTTCTGAGGTCTGACGGCGAGCTGTTTCACGCCAACCCTGCAGTTCTGCTGGTTAGATCTGTGTCCGCCCTTCAGGCTTTGGTTAACACGCTGCTCGTTCTTCTCCAAACTTACACATTTAACCATCTTTCCAACATCTACCTGCACCGAAATCTCCAACTCAGGAGCTGCACCCCAAGACGTCTCAGAATTAACCTTCTCGGTGGTTTTGGCTTCTATACCACTTGTTTCTGTGCTTTTGATTGGCTGTAGATAGTAAGTGGGTGCCCATCCCTCTTCGTTCCCCCACCGGACGAACCACCAGCCGCTCTCCTGCTTCTCCAGCACCTCCACCGGCACTCCCGCAGGAAAACTGAGCTCACATGGCTCTTCTCGTTGGTACGCTGCAGTAGTGCGGTACAGGAGTGAAGATGGATCTGAGAATCTCATCTGGAAATCATCCCATGAGCCATTTTCTGACTCCTCAGATGTGCAGGAGGTCCTGAACTGCATCCGGTCTGGTTGCTCCAGGTTTCGGGGGCTTCTGAGGGAACTACAGTTTTGGTTTGCGGGTTTCGGACGCACGGATGGTTTGCATTTAGACTCATCAGCCTGCTGTTTGAGGTAAGGTTGCTTTGAGTGTGCGTAGAGTGTCATTTTGGTGTCAATGCCATGCTCGATTGTAGGGGCGTCATATTCCGGTGGATCCCACATAGATGCCCGATGGGCCGCAGAAGGCGAGTATATGTCAGAGTAACTGTCCTTACACTGTGGCACAGATCTGAAGCCACCGTTCGCATATATACCCTCATCATCCTCTTCATCCCCCTCGCCCAATGTGAAGGAAACGATGCGTTGACACAGAGGAGGAGGGGCTTTAGTCGGTGCGTCTCCTCTGAGAAACTCCAGCTCAGGGTCAAATTCAAGGCCCACTGCTGGAACATCATATTCTGGTTCCTCATACACTCGTGGACTTGCTAGGCTCACATCCTCAGACTCAACACATGGAAGCGAGTTCTGCTTTTTGATTGGCGGAGCAGGAGGTGGGACCTTGGGGCGGGTCAATGTACTGGTTTGGCGGTTCAAGGTGGGCTTCTTGCGTTTGTCAATGTAAGAACAAGGGGCCCAACCCTCCTTCTCTCCAATCTGGACATACCACCAGCCTCCAGAGTTCTTCTCAATGACCTGTAAACATACACAGCCTTTAGGTCTTCCATAGAGATACTTATATGTAGTGTTATTTGCAGCTAATAGGGAACATTGGGCTCAGTTGTCACACTTTTGACACTAGTGAGTATTGTAGCTTTTTTTACACTGATATAGAATTAAAAAA
Organism: Tiaroga cobitis; assembly: GCA_030578255.1. NCBI lineage: Eukaryota > Metazoa > Chordata > Actinopteri > Cypriniformes > Leuciscidae > Tiaroga > Tiaroga cobitis. The sequence goes on along the minus strand of CM060607.1, from coordinate 22,761,568 downwards.
AAAATAAACTTAAAAAAAGGCATTTTCAAAAACATCACTACTGTTTAAAAGTTTGGCGTCTGTAAGATTTTTTTTAAATATTTTTGACAAAAGTTTTTGTTTTTGAAAGAACTTTTATTATGCTCACCAAGGCTGCATTTATTTTGCGATATTGAGACATATTTTTATGATTTAAATTAACTGTTTTAATATATATTTTAATGTAATATCAATGCCAACAATTACATTTTCAGCATCAATACTCCAGTCTTCAGTGTCAAATCATACTAATATGCTGATACATTTCTTATTATCAATGCTGTTTTTGCTGCTTAATATCTTTATGGAAACTGGTCAATTTATTTTAGGATTCTTTAATAAAAAAAATTTCAAAAGAACAGCATTTACAGTATTTGAAATCAAAATCCTTTGTGACAATATAAATGTCTTTACTGTAACTTTTGATTATATTAATATATATATATTTTTTCAAAATAAACGTAGCATGAATGGTAGAATATTATTTTCCAAAACCCCTAAACTGTAAATTAAAAATAATTCCATGTAGGCTACTGAACAGTGTCGTACGTCAGCTTTTTGTCCTCCGTTAAAACTGATCCCATCTGTCAAGCAGGACCGGAACTCAGCGATGGTGTAATACTCGGCTTCAACAGTAGGGGGATCTGGGGGCTGCGGTAACTGAAATCCCTGAACGAGACGAGAAGAATATGCTGTTCAGCATAATATAAACCACAAAATGACCTATTTGTGTGTGTTGTGTGCAATTGAGAGAAAGAGGAAAAGAAACATAGAGAAAGGGAAAATGAGAGAGACATACTGACCAGGCTGTTTTCTCGACGGGGAGGTGGTTTTTGATTGTTTGATGGGGATCCTGGATTCAAAGGGAAAACAAATCAAAACACAAAATGTGTTTACTATCTTTAACACATTACACGGAAGAACAACATTATAAACAATTAAACGAGGTAGAAAGGAAAAGAGCGAGATAAATATAACGAGAAATGAAATAAAAGAAAGAAAATGACAAAAAAGGGAAAGAAAAAAAATGAACGAAAGAAACAAAGAATCTCACTGGTCTCAGCGCTGTGGAATCTCTGAGGTGCGACTCGAGCAATGGCAGGAGATGGAGGGACAGTTTTGGTCTTTAGTGCGGATGGTGTTGAAGACACATTTGCTTCAGAAACAGACGCAGAAACACAAGCATCTGGCACTGACGCAGACACACTGCTATCTGAGACAGACAGATGCACACTTGAGTCTGTGTCCAGGTTGACCTGATCATCCGAGTCTCTCTCTGAGCTACTGCTGCCCATGTTAGCAGCTGTGCTAATGCTGCTGTTTCTGTCAGTGTGTATATTGTTACTGTAAGCATCAGTCTGCTCTGCATCGCCGTTGTACTGTGTATATGTGTCAGTCTGCGAGTGCATGTATGTGTTTACTGACTGTATTAGTGTGTTGCTGTTAAGGTGTGCATTGGTGTCAGATTGTGTATGGGAGTGCCGTTCGTTAACGGGTTTCTTGTTCAGGAGGTTGCTGATCTCCATAAGGTTTCCGATGATTTCCACCTGACCATGCACAGCTGGTTTATTTGTCTCTGTTGCCTGGTTACCAGCCATGGCACCATCTTGCATTTTCCTCAGGTAAGCAGCTGGGGCCCATCCCTCCTTACCACCATAACTAAGAGGGGAAACCATAGAAAGAGAGAGATAATGCACATCCCCCCAAAAAAACAAGTACAGTTCAGAAGTTTGGGGTCAGAAGTAAAGATTTTTTTAACTATTTTTGTCATGATTCTGCCATCATGTCTTTTGATTTCTCTGGTCTTGTGGCAGAATCATGACAGACCCATGTTTTGTGTACAAGCACATGGCCTTTTGCTTGGGCCATGTGCTTGTGTTGTCTCGTTATGTAACTCCGCCCCTTGTTACCCTCGTCTCGTCATTATTGTCTAGTCAGTTTCACCAGTCCTTGTCATTAGTGTTCCCTTTATAATCCCCTTGTGTTTGCTGTCCTGCGTCGGTTCATTGTTTGACTTTGTCATACGTTGTGTGAGTCATAGCTAACTTACCTGTGAGTACCTTGTGAGTTTTGTCTAGTGTATTACTCTTTCTGTTTATAGTCTAGTTTGTCAAGTGTTAGTCTAGTTTAGTCATTCCTGTTCCAGTCCTGTTTTGCCCCCTTGTGGGTTTTGTTTTCCTGTTTTGTTCCAGTAAACCCCCTGTTCGTTGCACTCTGTCTGTTTTGGGTTCATCTCCCTGCATCCACATAACAGAATGAACCGACCAAAACCGAACCCTGCAGACCGTTTGCCCGTCCCTGCCAAGCGTAATCCGGACCCCCTTAGAGAAGTCTGGTTGTCTTCTCCCCTCAACAAGAGGAGGGTCACCCTTCCATACTCACCCGAGGGTGAGTGGATCTTGTCTAACTTCTCTCGTCTGTATGACCACTTCTCCCGGGAGGAGTCCGAGGCGGCATTCTCGAGGTCTTCCCCTTCTGCCCGGTGCCCGCCTACCTATCATTCCCGAGGGTCGAATGATAGGCGTCGCGACACTTGGGGACCAGGCTGGTTCCCCCATGACTCCAGAGGCATCTTCCACACCCGCTGACCTCCGTGGTAAACGAGGGAGACGGGTTTCTTAGGATTCCCCCTCGGAGTCATCGTCATCTGACCTCACCCAACCAGAAGTGGTCTTCCCTGTTCCCGTTTTGTCTTCCGTTTTGTCCAGCCGAACGTGAGCCCTGCTGTAACCATTGCCTAGACTTGTAGTCAAGACCGCCTATACCGAGACCAAGACACTACCAAGACCAGAGGGTATCGAGACCAAGACAAGACCAAGACCAAGACCAAGACAGACCAAGTCGAGACCAAGACCAAGACAGACCAAGACCGAGATCAAGTCGAGACCGGAGGGGAAAAAAACAGACTAGTGTTGTTGAAGCTAAGCAATAACTTGTAAGATTTTGCATTCTGAAACTTTTAAATACATAATTATATTTTTAAAAACGAAATTATAAGCTTAAGTGCAGGATCCGAAAGTTGGTTGTTTTGATGCTATGGTTACACACACACACACACACCGTTGGCGGTGCGCTCAAAGTCATCTGTCTGTGCAGTTACCCAAAATCTCCTGAATGAAGTTAAAACCCATCATGTCACTGATATGTGTTTTACTAAATATTAATACATCAAAAACTGTACATGATATGTGATTTTTAAATCAAGTGATCAAAGTGCTCGTTGCCGCTGCGATCAGTGGCACGGATACGGTGTTTTCTCGTGTGGCTCGCGCACGGCGCACTGTCACTCGGATGTAAACGCTTTTCAGAGAAGATAAGGTATTTTAGCACAATTCACCCAGCAGTAATTCAGGAAAAAATATATCCGAATGCTCCACATAAAACTGTGGTCTTCCGACCTTTTACCATTACATCGTGTCGATTTATTTTGATTACTATGTGCCAGGGAGAGAGAGCAAGATAGCGCTTAGGAGGAGACGGTGAAGCCTTTACACATTCGCCTGGCTCCACAGAGAGAGAGAGTGCGCGCGCGCGACCGGGCCGTTCTCTCTGCTCGTTCTTCTGATGCGCCCTGTCACACTCGCAGCAGTTCGTCTACATTACTCATCTATCAAATAAGACTATGGCAGGACAAAAATTTGCCTTGGAGCAGGAGCATCGATAAGAGGACTCGTTAACGTTGAGGGCATTCAATATCGATGGTTCATAAAACTTAGAAGCGGTTCTCGAGTGGAACCGGTTTTCAATTCCCATCCCTATAATATGTATAACGTTAGCTGATATTGACAAAATCTCTTTGTGTGAGGAGTAATTTTATTTGGTACGAGGCAGATTGCTAACGTTAGCTAGCCAGCTTTGCTAACATCACTTACACATAGCTTACCTTCTTTGTTCTTCCTTTCTAAATGACGATAAAAGTTTGACGTAGTCCCCACCGTCTCTGAAAGCGAAGCACTGCAGAATTTACAAGAAGCTGTATGCTTTCTTCTGGATGTTGTTTTGCAAATATATTCTTTATGATTTTTGTAGCCGAATTTTATTACTGAAGATTTTGCAGACATCTTCTCCCGCTCCCAGACAACCACAGATCACTTTCTTGGGAGTGCGAGTGAAAGGGGGCGGGGATGGGTGACAGGCAGCGGTAACAAAAATACATAATTAGCAATGACCAATGAGTCACGTTATTGCTTGGATTTGAATCGGTACGTTTTACATACAATAAAAGCAAGGATGTTAACAAAAAAATTAGTCAATATACTGGCAAATTTGTGATATTTTCACAGTCATGGTCTAGTCTGGTCTTGAAAAAAAATCCCGAGTCCTCATATGTCCGAGACCGAGACAAGACCGAGACCAAATGCGGTCGAGTCCGAGACGAGACGGAGACCATCAAAAAGTGGTCTCGAGACCGGTCTCGAGACCAAGACCGGTCTCGAGTACTACAACACTACCATTGCCCCGCGGCCGAGGAGAAAGAAGGGAGCTTCCCGTTTCCCATCGCCATCTTCTCCTGAGTCTGCTGCCGCGAGTGCTGTTAATGAAGCTGCTACAGCAAGCGCTGTTCCTGCATCTGCAGCCGCTCCAGCAAGCGCCGTCCATGAGCCCGCTCCAGCAAGCGCCGTCCATGAGCCCGCTCCAGCAAGCGCCGTCCCGGAGCCCGCCACTGCAAGCGCTGTTCCTGAGTCAGCAGCTGGTTGCCTGGTTACAGAATCTGCTTCTGAGAGAGCTGCGGCTGATCAAGCTGCAGAAGCAGTCCTGCAAGCGGTGTCTGCTCGTAAGAGGATGCCTATCGTTGTTGCTGCCGAGACTCTAGCAGATTACCTTGCCAAGCTTGTCAAGATCCTCGATGTTCCTGTCATGTCTTGTCCCGAGCCCAGTGTGTCTGTGAGCGCTGCACCCAAGCCTGCCACTGGGAGCATTGCACCCAAGCCTGCCACGTAGAGCGCTGCACCCAGTCCTGCCCCTTCGCCTGCTATGTCCCCCGTCAGGGGTCCCGTTTCCTCATCCTCTGTGTCCTCCGTGTCTGAATCTGTTGCTGCTACCACTGAAGCAGTATCCCAGTCTGTTTTCCCGGTCGCCCCTGTCTCCACCAGCCCCCGGACTGTTTCCCCGTTTGTCCCTCTTTCCACTAGTCCCCGGACTGTTCCCCCGTTTGTCCCTGTCACCACTAGTTCTCGGACTGTTTTCCCTGTCTCCACTAAACCCCGGACTGTTTTCCCCAAGACCTCTCCTCGTGTCTCTCCGTCTAAGCCTGTCCAGAGTCCTCGTCCTCAGCCCTCATCCCATAGACCCAAGACCCCCAGTCTTCCCATCTTCCCTGGACCTCCCCCCATGAACTCTGTGTTTCCTCCACCTCCTCTGCCTTGTATGTTGTTTTTTGATGTTCCACCTTAATCCTATTATTGTTTATCTTTGTATGCCTTTATTAGTGATTTCCATGTTTTGTTGGTTTTTATCCATGTCACGGTCTGTCTTGTCTTGTCTAGTTTCCCTTTGAGGAGCGTCTGGAAGCCGCTCCTTAAGGTGGGGGTTCTGTCATGATTCTGCCATCATGTCTTTTGATTTCTCTGGTCTTGTGGCAGAATCATGACAGACCCATGTTTTGTGTACAAGCACATGGCCTTTTGCTTGGGCCATGTGCTTGTGTTGTCTCGTTATGTAACTCCGCCCCCTTGTTACCCTCGTCTCGTCATTATTGTCTAGTCAGTTTCACCTGTCCTTGTCATTAGTGTTCCCTTTATAATCCCCTTGTGTTTGCTGTCCTGCGTCGGTTCATTGTTTGACTTTGTCATACGTTGTGTGAGTCATAGCTAACTTACCTGTGAGTACCTTGTGAGTTTTGTCTAGTGTATTACTGTTTCTGTTTATAGTCTAGTTTGTCAAGTGTTAGTCTAGTTTAGTCATTCCTGTTCCAGTCCTGTTTTGCCCCCTCGTGGGTTTTGTTTTCCGGTTTTGTTCCAGTAAACCCCTTGTTCGTTGCACTCTGTCTGTTTTGGGTTCATCTCCCTGCATCCACATAACAATTTTCAATTATTAATTGAATTATTCCTTCTATTTAGCAAAGATTACTTTGGAATCTATTCAAGAATGAGTCCTGAAAAAAAATGCCACACAGATAATAATAAAAAAATGTTTCTTGAGCACCAAATCAGCATATTAGGTTACGTTCACTCTACAAGCCTATAGTGCTCAGATGATTTTTTTTTTGTATAGCTGTCTACATTTTTGTTTTAAATGTGGCCAATATCAGATTCCAGTGTGAACCGATCATGGTCTGACCTGGACCGTCCCAAATGCGCAATAAAAAAACAATAAATAGATGTCACGCAGCACAGTTCTCTTACGAGAGGTTCTCTCGTATTGCGTAAGTTTAGCTTACGCTACGGGAAAGATTCATCTTCTCGAGATATTGAAGGCAAAAAATTATCCTTAATTTTGTATTCATTTTCAACGCAGTGCAGGAGCTAGCAGACCTAGAGCAGGCCATCTCGCGTGCTCATTGGCTGCCCTGCGAGCAACTGCTGCAGCCTACCAGTGAGCCCGGCGTGACATCACGCCCAATGAAGGGCGCCCGAGCCTTCATAGCGTCACAGCCCGCCAGAATGGGCGTGGCTCAGCGTATAAAGGTAGGGGCTGTAGGCTGACTTCCCTGATTTTTCGTCTCTTCAGCGAGCTCTTCGCATCGCTGGATCTGAGAGGAGCCACCGCCGCTGTCGAACAGCGAACAGCCAGCTTAGGACAGCGCTGAGGAAGCCGGCCGTCTTCGCCACCTTCAGCCATCCGTACGAGCTCCGCTATCCGGCGACGTATCCTTTTACCTTGCTAAATGTATTCTAAAAGAGCAGCGAGTGTCTTTTTAAAGATGCCTCGCACTTCCTGCGGCTCGTGTAGAGCCCCGCTCAGAGACCGCCACGTGATCTGCGCTCTCTGCCTGGGCCTGGAACATGCAGAGCTCGCCCTCGCGTCCGGGGGCTGCGAGCTCTGTGAAGCACTTCCGCTGTCGACCCTGCGGGCTCGACTCGAAGCCTTCAATACCGCAGCAGTCACTCCGCCCTCTGTGGGACCGTGCAGGAAGAAGCGCCGTTCCCTGAGACAGCCGGAACCTGTGGCCACAGCAACGTGCTCGCCGGAGAACCTCCCTCGAGCCTCGCTTTCGCCTTCCCCACCCCTCCTCACCGACGCGCAGCTGCCGCTCACGAGCCTCACTGCCGTCGCATCTGAGGATGAGGCCGAGGGACATGCCACGAGAGACTGCTGCTCTATCCTGGCATCAGAGAGAGAGGAATGGTCGCTTCACTCCGCCTCCTCGTCGATCCAGGAATCCACCCGTACCCGCGCTGGAGCTGACGAAGTCATGGAATGCACCATTCTCCTTGAGACTTCAGTCCCAGGCCTCCACGTCGCTCTCCCAAGTGGACGGCGATTCCCCCTGTGGAAGAGGCGGTCGCAGTGCACCTTTGCCCGCCCTCCGCGAGATGGCGGTCACGGTCAGCCCTCCCGCAAAAGCCTGCAGAGCCACGTCCGCCTTGGTCGGCCGCACATATGCCGCCTCCGGCCAGGCCGCGTCTGCTCTCCACTCTATGGCTGTGCTACAGATCCTGCAAGCCGACCTCCTCCGCGAATGGGATGAGAAGAGAGTTTTTCTAAAGTACAGAAGACCACGCAGGCCATGAACCTCTTCCTGCCGCGACGCTCGAGCTCCGCTACAGGCCGCTCTCGCGAGAGACAAAGCCAGCCTCCTGTGCGAGCCAGCGCCCAGCGTCCAGCACAGCCTCAGCCTTCGCAGCGACGTCAGGGCGGCCGCCCTAGGTCGCGCTCAGACAGCCGTCACAGACCGCCGTCCCCTAGAGGGCCTCGGCAGAAGATCACGCTGAAGTCTGAGCACGCGAAGCCCTCCTAACAAAGAGAGAGAAAAGACGTGCATGTCCCGCTGCGGCCGGACCGCCGTCAAAGTTTATTTCCCTGTCAGTCCCCTTCAAACAGGCTACTGCAGTGGTTAATTTAGCAGCCAACGAGCCGATTTGTTCACCCTCTCGCCTGCACACAAACGCCGTTTTCACGGCGACCCAGAGAAATCTCAAAAAAGAGTATAATGTCTGATCCGGCTCACGCCGTCTGTGTTTTAAGTGTAGTGAAAGTGCCCACGCCCCAGTGTTCACCCCTACACACAAGCACTCCGAATCTCGTGTCACTCACAGAGGACACTCTCATAAAGCGCAGAAAAGCTGCTCGAGTGTTGAATGCAAGAGATGTGTCCACAGGTCTGTGCCCACTATCTGCCCGCTTTGTTACACGATCAAAAAAGCAGGTTATGAATGTAAGTCTCGTGCCCGCCAGAGAGCGTTCACGCTTGCTAACACAAACCTCCCCCCGGGCTCCGCCCACGCGTTTAAGTGTTATCACAAAACGCAGGGCATTAATAAGACGCTCCCCATCCATTATGATCGGGGAGTCAAATACTCTTGTGAGTCTCGTGCCCGCGCACACGCGCTCATGCTTACAGGAAGCTTTTCTGCCCGGAGCGCTGCTCACGCGTCAAAAAGTGAAAAAGGAATGTTCCCCATCCCTTATGATTGGGACATCTCACATAAATCAGCCGGTTTCGGCTTTCAGCAAGCAGCCATTGCCCAGAACCGAGAGCGTGCGCGCCGCGCTTTCGGCTCCGGTTCAGTTTCACAAGCCCGCAAACGGCGGCGATCTGAACCCGGAGGCCATTCGCCCCCTAGCGGCTCACATAGTTGCGTGGGAAACTATCCCAGGGATTTCAGAATGGGTGCTGGGCACAATAAAGCAGGGCTATACACTTCAATTCATTCGCCGTCCCCCGCGATTTCGGGCCAGGACCGCGACGATAGTGAATGCGGAAGTAGCACACCTACTTCACGCAGAAATAGCAAAGCTGCTGTGCAAAGGGGCTATAGAAAAGGTACCGCCTTCTCTGAGTGAGTCAGGCTTTTACAGCCGATATATTTTCTCGTACCCAAGAAGGACGGGGCCTTCAGACCTATCCTAGATCTGAGACATTTGAACAAAGTGCTTGCAAAGAGACCGTTCAAAATGCTTACGACCAAGAAAATTCTCGCGCACGTTCGCCCGAGGGACTGGTTTATTTCTCTAGATCTGAAGGATGCCTATTTTCAGATTCAGATAATACCCCGTCACAGGCAATTTTTGAGATTCGCCTTCGACGGTCAGGTATATCAATACACCGTCCTGCCGTTCGGCCTGTCCCTAGCACCCCGTACATTTACGAAGTGCATAGACGCGCCGCTCGCCTCCCTGAGAAGTCAGGGGCTGCGAATAATGAACTATCTGGACGATTGGCTGATATTGGCACAGTCAGAGACAGAACAGCTATCTCACAGAACAGTGCTTCTCAGTCACCTGGAAAGCTTGGGTCTCACGGTCAACTGGACCAAGAGCTCATTACTGCCCAGCCAGTCAATTTCCTTTTTAGGAATAGAACTGGACTCGGTGACCATGACGGCTCGCTTATCGACACAGCGCGCGCGCTGTGTTTGCCACCTAGCCGCATCTTTCCAGAAGGGCAGCTTTCTTCCTTTGAAAACATTTCAAAGGATGTTGGGCTGTATGGCATCAGCTGCAGCGGTGCTTCAGCTGGGCCTGCTGCGCATGCGCCCGCTCCAACGCTGGTTGAGTGCTAGCGCGTCCCGCCGAGCCTGGGTTTCTGGCGGCCAGAAAATCAGAGTGACTCAGACCTGCATAGCGGCTCTGCAGCCCTGGTTAGTAACCGACTGGTACCAGCAGGGAGTGATGATGGGAACCATCTCTTATCGGAAAGTCATTTCGACAGACGCGTCCAACTCGGGTTGGGGCGCGCTGTTCGAGGGCAGACCGGTCTTCGGCCAGTGGTCAGACCAAGAGAAGTGTTTTCACATAAACTGTCTGGAGATGATAGCGGTCGAGAACGCGCTGAAGCGCTTCCTCCCGTTCATACAGGACCAACATGTTCTTGTCCGCTCGGACAACATGTCTGTGGTATCCTATGTAAACCGTCAGGGCGGTGTCAGATCCAGAAATCTCTGCAATCTGACGGAACGCCTCCTTATTTGGTCTCAGATGCACCTGCGGTCGCTGAGGGTGGCGCATGTGCCTGGCCATTTGAATGACGGCCCAGACAAACTGTCCAGGGACAACGTTCCCCCAGGGGAATGGTCCCTGCACCCCCAAACGGTCCAGAAGCTGTGGTGCCTATTCGGCAGAGCGGAAGTCGACCTATTTGCGTCAAAAGACAACGCTCAATGCCTGACGTTCTTCTCGAAGGACGAGGACACGCTGGCCCAGGTTTGGCCCAGCCTCCCGCTATATGCTCTCCCTCCGGTCTCTCTGTTACCAGTCTTTCTGACTGCACTGTCGTCAGTAAAACGTGTGGGGGACCTGCATGCGCTGTCTGTTAGCGCGTCGTGTCTCGAGTTCGGAACGAATGACTCTAAAGTCATCCTCAGACCTAGACATGGCTATGTTCCTTAAGTGATGGGCACTCCATTTAGAGCGCAAGTTATTTCGCTGTCAGCTCTGACAGCATCTGACAGCGAAAGTGATGTGAATTTCCTCTGCCCTGTCAGGGCGCTGAGATTTTACATTACGCGCTCCGCCTCCTTCAGGCGTTCAGAACAGCTTTTTGTTTCGTTTGGTGGGCGCACCAAGGGTCTCGCCTCCTCGAAACAGAGCCTGTCCAGATGGATAGTGGACGCTATAGCAGCTGCTTACACGTCAAAAGGTCTGCAATGCCCTCTGGGCATCAGGGCTCATTCCACGAGAGGCGAGGCCTCGTCGTGGGCATGGTCCAGTGGGATTTCTATCCATGACATATGTGTAGCGGCGGGCTGGGGCTCCCCGTCTACCTTTGTCAGGTTTTATAACCTAGAAGTTCCTGCCTTGCAGGCTAAACTTTTGTCCGTTTGAAGGAGAGGTGTATTCTGCCCAGATCTTCCTGCTCAGATCACTCTCACGTGACTCAGCTCTCCTGGTTGAGCTGCACTAGTAGGGTATGTGCCATGTGCCTATACAGACCGGCGCGCTGCTCTGTATTCCCTATGTGTGCTTATGTACAAGTGATGGTCCGCGTGGCTGGCCACCTTATTTTTTCCACTTAACTTATAAAGTTAGGGGTCTCATGGTGGATGCTTGGCGCGCACGGCGTTAACAAAGTGTTCTCGTAGTGTAAGCTAAACTTACGCAATACGAGAGAACCTCTCGTAAGAGAACGATACTCGGTTACTAACGTAACCTCGGTTCTCTCTAGAGAGGGAACGAGTATTGCGTAACCGGCCGTGCTCGCGCCACGAGCAACTTCGCTTCAGTCGACGAAAAACCAGGGAAGTCAGCCTACAGCCCCTACTTTTATAAGCTGAGCCACGCCCATTCTGGCGGGCTGTGACGCTATGAAGGCGCGGGGGCCCTTCATTGGGCGTGACGTCACGCCGGGCTCACTGGTAGGCTGCAGCAGTTGCCCGCAGGGCAGCCAATGAGCACGCGAGATGGCCTGCTCTAGGTCTGCTGGCTGCTGCACTGCGTTGACAATGAATACAAAATTAAGGATAATTTTTTGGCTTCAATATCTCGAGAAGATGAATCTTTCCCGTAGCGTAAGCTAAACTTACGCAATACTCGTTCCCTCTCTAGAGAGAACCGAGGTTACGTTAGTAACCGAGTATCGTTATACAGAAGTACATGAAGGACATTAAAGTAAGTGATTACGCATTTATTTATAGTGTGATCTATCGTGGAAGCCAGTGAATTTATGTGCAGGCAATATTAAAAACAAAGACGAGGATCCGAAAAAAAGAGTTTTTAACTCTGTAAAACTTGCTGATACCTTTCCCAACTGTCTTGATAACTTCAGGAGTGTAAAATCTTTGAAGTGACTCCCATGAGGCCGAATTGTGATGAATGATGGTCTAGAGAGTGACGTAAAAGTCGCATGAATTCCAATATGACTGTTCAGACTGAGGTCGCATTGCAAAACATCTGACCTGAATCGGATTTAGTGCCACATATGGAAGTGGCGCAAATCGGAATTTAAAATATCAGATTCCGTTCACACTGTCATGAGAAAAACAGATCTGAGTCACATGTGAGCAAAAAAATCAAACTCGGGCCACTTTTACCTGCAGTCTAAATGTAGCTTTAGAATGATTTCTGAAGGATCATGTGACACTGAAGACTGGAGAAATGGATCCTGAACATTCAGCTTTACCATCAAATAAATTACTTTAAATACTGTAAATAAATTGTCATAAAAATTACATTTTTAAAAATATAACAAACTAGCATAATATAACAATACTGCCATATATTTTCGATCTTCCATTGACTATAGTATGAATCAAAGAGGCAAGGTCAAAAAGAGAGTTAAGAAATAAATCCTATTACGAGAGAATTAAGTTGTTTTCCAGTTGTTTACATTGCTAAATGCTCACCTAGCAAATTTTATAATCACATTTACTGTTTCTGCAAAAAAACTATAAATACAGAGTAAATTCCAGCAAAAGAAACCAAAGCATATTAAAGTAGCTCAAAGAGAAGAATAAACATGTGGAAGAAGAGTTTACCGTATGAACCACCAGCCCTCCAGATTCCTCTGGATGACCTCAACAATGACGCCACTCTCAAAGCCCAGCTCATCCTGACTCGAACTGCTGAAGGACTGAACTGTAATATACCACTCTGCTACGAACAAAAGAGGAAAGAGAGCACATTGTTTACTGTCCTGCAACTGGATACATACATAGACAACCGAATGCAATGCTTAGACTTACAGGGGAGAAAATAGCGTAGAATAAATACATTTTAAATCTGTGTAGGTGTCTTGCACGTGTACTCATACTCTCAGGTGTATGCTTTGGTTCTGTTTAGTTTCAGTGTGTTTTAGTTTGGTTCTCCCTGTCATAGATATCCATAATAAAGCCTAGATGTCTCGTCTGCGCTGCTGGTCAATGGAGGTCGACGTCCACACCTGGCGGCCATCTTGTCACAGGCAGCTCGCTCACTCGTAACATTGTGTTTTAATGGTGCATGTACTTTTTAAATAACCATAACTTGCTCAATTTTCTACCGATTTTCAAACGGTTTGGTTTGTTAGAGATGTAGTTATGACACTGCATACTTATGAATAATAAATGTATAAATAAATAATCATCCAGAATTATAGCCACGTTAATAACGTTTGTAAGAAACCAAACCGTTTGTAAATCCGTCAAGATTTCAACGAGATAAGAGTATTTGTGTTCGTGCTGATCACTCATCTTACATCAGGTACCACAGAGCCTTGCCTGTGACAATATGACAGATGACGATAGAGACTCCGCCGTAAGACATCTAGCCTTTATTATGGATATCTATGCTCCCTGTGCCCGTTTGCCTCTGTTCTTGATCCTTGTTTTTTTTCTATAGTTACTGATTACCTTCATCTGTTGTTCCTTGCGTTACTCCCTGTGTATTTAACACCTTAGTTTTCTCAGTTCTTGATTCTGTGTTGTATTTGAATTATGTTGTTGTGTTTTTCCTGAGATTTGTCATTAAAGACTGTTATTTTGGATTTCCCTCTTCATCATGTGCTAACTACAGCCACATGTTACACATACAGTACCCTCAAAATTATTCGACACTTACAGTCACATTTAAACATTTCATCAGGGCTTTTAACACTTAACATTAACATAGTTAAGGATTTCACGAGTTCACACTTGCATACAATTACAGAGGGTAAAGTTTAATGCGTATTTGGAGTGCTGTCCGGGGGGAGGGCTCTGAGCTGAGAGTTCGGCCCGAACCCAGAGTACTCGCCCCGTATGTAAATGCTGGATCCTGGATATTCATAAAACGATGTTTCACATTGTACATCCCTAAACCCTGGGTTAATGTTCTTATCTGCATATTTGCATTTGCAGTGCAGTTTCATTGATTGGATGCACTCAACCTGTTCACATAAAGGCTCTAACATTGCGCATCATCATATTATGCATTGCCGACTGCAATATAATGGATTTTTCGGACTATAAAGGTAGCCTCTTCTTCACTTCAGCTGACGAGACTCCCATCAACATTTGACATTCTTTCCCTCAAATGCCAGAACACGCCGTGTTTCCATGACTGTCCAAAGCACATGAATTTCAGGCATGTGATTGGTTGTCTGTTTCTCAGCACTTGCGCACGCAATGCCGTGTTTGGCAAGTTTGGCACCGCAATCCAATAGTTTCCAGCTGCAGACCCGCAGCACCACCAGTTTCAGAACCCCAGCGCCAGAACCGGAAGTAAGGGGCGGAGCTTACGTTCTAACACCAGCGCCAGGACCGGGAGTGAGGGGCGGAGCTTACGTTCTAACACCAGCGCCAGGACCGGAAGTGAGGGGCGGAGCTTATGTTCTAAACCGAGTAATTTAAAATTAAAAGACCAATCCCAAAATGGGATTGATAGAATCTGAAGAAAGCTATTCATTAACTTTCCCGTTCACTCCTCTTTTGATATCAAACGAATATCAATTATATTTTGTGTAATATAATTGTATATAGTTATCCGTTTCATTGTATTATGAGAGTTACTTCATGATCATGATGGTGAAAAATACAAATGCTTGAAACTTATGGGCATTTTATATAAAATATACTTTCTTTCACAAGAACATGTGCAGCATGCATTTTTCTTTATGTAAAATAATTTCCTTCTCAAAAATCTTTCCTTCTCAGAACCTAGTTTCCAACTTTGGCAATTGTCTCATCTGGGTCATTTGTCCCCAAAGCCCATTCAAGCTTAAAGTCCCTGTAAAGTCAAAATTAAGTATGTGTTCTGAGTATGTCACACCACAGAAAAATGTGTTATTAGCCATCCAGCCAAATTTGAATGATAAAAAAAGCCGGCAAGTACATAAAATAAGCTATCAAAATCTTGAAAAAATAAGCATTACTCCCTGCTCTCAAACGCTGGGGGCGTGTCCGCTGGCTGCGCTGAAACCACACCCACTAGCGGGAAAGCTGTCGACGGCGATATTAGATGATACTGCTTTTGGGACGGGAGGATGAACGCTGGCGGGGGATATTCGTTTCGGCCCCGTTCACCAGTAACAGCGGATTATCAGTGAATCCCAGTTGTCTCTGAGGAACGTTTATAAAACAATCCTGTGTAAAATGATCACTACAGAGGCGGGTGTTGGCGGTGATCCTCAGCTCTTCATCAAGGTTGGCTCTACACAAAATTAATCCACCTCTTCTTGATGTGATCGTTTTTAGGAAATTTAAATAAAGACACCGATCTGTTTTGTACATGATCGCATCCAGGTAGTAGCCTATATGCATTTCCGTGTTGAAGGCATAGCTAGCTAGCAAACAGTAGGCTGTAGTAGTAACTAATAGTACTGACAGTAACTCTCGTTTGAGCGGCGAATGCGAATGGGGTCGGGAGAGATCAGCCTCAGTGGCCTCGGTGTGTCATCAAGTAGGGGCGTGTCCACGAGCTCATGGGCTCCAGTGCATCATCGAGCCCTGTTTTAGCCCCGCCCAAAAAATCCGTAAAATAGCAAAGGTGAAAAACTGTTTAACGGTCTAACTCCGCATTTCAGTACTTCACAGTTCACAGTCTTTGTAATATGTTTTAGCAATACATTTGTAACATTTATGTGTTTAGAATTTTTTTGTAGAATTGCCTTTACAGGGACTTTAAAGACAAATGAGAGAAGAAATGAGTAGTATATAGTATATATATATATATATATATATATTTTATTTTTTTTATTCTCTCCACCATGCTTGTCTCAATGTCAGTAATTCCACCCCTCCCTCACTTCCGGTTCTCTAGAAGAGGGAACGAGTATTGCGTAAGTTTAGCTTACGCTACGGGAAAGATTCATCTTCTCGAGATATTGAAGCAAAAAATGATCCTTAATTTTGCATATATTGTCAACGCAGTTGCAGCAGCTAGCAGACCTTGAGCGGGCATTCTTTTTTTTTTTTTCTTTTTTTTTTTTTTTTTTTTTTTTTTTTTTTTTTTTGAGCGGGCATTCTAGCGCGCTCATAGGCTGCCCTGCGGGAACTGCACAGCCTACCAGTGAGCCCGGCGTGGCGTGACGTCCAATCCCGCCAGAATGGGCGTGGCTTAGCGTATATAAGCGGGGCTCGGAGGCTGATTCTCTGGTTTTCATCGACTGAAGCGGAAAAGCGCTTGTGGCGTTTAGCACGGCGTTTAGGAACTTCTAGGTTGTAAAACCTGACAAAGGTGGAGGGAGAGGACCAGCCCGCCGCCACACATGTGTCTTGAATGGAAATTCCACTTGACCATGCCCACGACGAGGCCACGCCTCTAGTGGAGTGCGCCCTGATGCCCAGAGGGCACTGCAAACCTTTTGCCGCGTAAGCGGCCGCGATTGCGTCTACTATCCATCTGGACAGGCTCTGTTTCGAGGAGGCGAGACCTTTAGTGCGCCCACCGAACGAAACGAACAGCTGCTCAGAACGCCTGAACGGGGCGGAGTGCGTAATGTACAACCTCAGAGCTCTGACTGGGCAGAGGAGATTAACATCACTTTCGCCATCGGATGCTGGCAGAGCCGATAGGGAAATGACCTGTGCTCTGAATGGGGTGCCAACCACTTTGGGAACGTAACCATGTCTAGGCTTGAGGATGACTTTAGAGTCATTCGGGCCAAACTCAAGACACGACGCGCTTACAGATAGCACGTGTAAATCCCCCACGCGTTTGACTGATGACAGTGCGATCAGAAAAACAGCTTTAAGCGACAGGTATTTTAGGTCCGCTGTGTCCAGTGGTTCAAAAGGGAATGCTTTCAGGGCCTCTAGGACCAGTGAAAGGTCCCACATAGGAACCGAGGGGGGGCGCGGGGGGTTCATCCTTCTGGCTCCTCTGAGGAAGCAGATGACAAGCTCGTTTCTGCCTATTGACTGGCCGTGCATTGATTCGGAAAATGCTGCGACAGACGCCACATAGACATTGAGCGTGGAGGGGGATCTGCCCCTGTACAGCAGCTCTTGGAGAAAACCGAGCAGCCGCGTGACCCCACATGTTCGCGGATCGAGGTTTTTATTTGTGCACCATTTGCAGAACACAGACCATTTGGATGCGTAGAGCCTTCTGGTAGAAGGTGCTCTGGACTGCACGATCGTGTTCATTACTGCGTCTGGCAGGGATACCCGTTGATCACCCACGCGTCTAGTGACCAACGCTCCGGGTGGGGATGCCAGATCGAGCCGCGCGCCTGAGAGAGAAGGTCTGCTCTCAGCGGGACAGGCCATGGGGCTGTCTGTGACAGCCGCATCAGCTCTGGGAACCACGTCTGGTTCTCCAATTGCGGGGCTATAAGAAGCACTGGATGGCGCGTTTCCCTGATTCTCTTGATCACCTGTGGTAACAGAGATACCGGGGGAAAAGCATATAGCGGA
Organism: Tiaroga cobitis; assembly: GCA_030578255.1. Classification (NCBI taxonomy): domain Eukaryota; kingdom Metazoa; phylum Chordata; class Actinopteri; order Cypriniformes; family Leuciscidae; genus Tiaroga; species Tiaroga cobitis. The sequence continues at coordinate 22,744,139 of CM060607.1, read as the reverse complement.
CGGCTGGGCCACACCCGGGCGAGCGCGTCCCTGTCCTTCGAAAAGAACATTGGGCAGTGAGTGTTGTCTCGTGATGCAAAAAGGTCGACTTCCGCTTTGCCGAAAAGGCGCCATAATAACTGGACTGTTAGGGGGTACAGTGACCACTCCCCCGGGGGAACGTTGTCCCTGGACAGTCTGTCTGGGCCATCGTTCAGTTGACCCGGCACATGTGCGGCTCTCAGTGAGCGCAGATGGTGCTGAGACCAAACGAGGAGGCGTTCCGCCAGATTGCAGAGGTTCCTGGATCTGACGCCGCCCTGGCGATTTATATAGGACACCACCGACCTGTTGTCCGAGCGGACTAGAACATGGTGGCCCTGAATGAACGGGAGGAAGCGATTCAGCGCATTCTCGACCGCTATCATTTCCAGACAGTTTATGTGGAGGAGTTTTTCCCGGTCTGACCACAGTCCGAAGACTGGTCTGCCCTCGAGGGTGGCGCCCCAACCTGAGTTGGACACGTCCGTCGAGATGACCTTCCTGGCAGAGACTGCCCCCATAGTCACTCCCCTCTGGTACCAGTCGGCCGCTGACCAGGGCTGCAGAGCTGTGACACAGCTCTGAGTCACTCTGATCCATTCGCGACCCGACCTCCAAGCTCGGTGCGGCACACGCGCGGCCAGCCAGTGCTGTAGCGGGCGCATGCGAAGTAAACCCAGCCGGAGTACCGCCGAGGCTGAAGCCATCAAGCCTAGCATTCTCTGGAATTTTTCCAGAGGGAAAACGCTGCCCGCCTTGAATGACATGGCCAGTTGCCGGATACAGCGCACGCGCTGTGTAGATAGGCGAGCCGTCATGTTCACCGAGTCCAGTTCTATTCCTAAAAAGGATATTGACTGACTGGGCAGTAATGAGCTCTTGGTCCAGTTGACCGTGAGACCTAGGCATTTCAGATGGCTGAGGAGCGCAGTCTTGTGAGATATCAGTTCTGTCTCTGACTGCGCCATAATCAACTAATCGTCCAGATAGTTCAAAATTCGCATGCCCTGAGATCTCAAGGGGGCGAGAGCCGCGTCCATGCACTTCGTGAATGTACGGGGTTCTAAGGACAGGCCGAACGGCAGGACTGTGTATTGATAAACCCGATCGTCGAAGGCGAATCTCAAGAATGGCCTGTGATGGGGTATTATCTGAATTTGGAAATAGGCATCTTTCAGATCGAGAGATATAAACCAGTCCCCCTAGCGAATGTGCGCGAGGAGTTGTCTGGTTGTAAGCATTTTGAACGATCTTTTCATAAGAGCTTTGTTCATGAGCCTCAAATCCAGTATGGGTCTGAGCCCCCCGTCCTTCTTGGGCACGAGAAAATAACGGCGAAAAAAGCCTGATTCGCTCAGAGAAGGCGGTACCGGTTCTATCGCCCCTTTGCTCAGCAGCTCTGTTATTTCTGAGCGAAGTAGGTGTGCTACTTCTGCTTTCACTGTCGTCGCGGTCCGTGCTCGAAATCGAGGAGGACGGCGAACGAACTGTAACGCATAACCCTGCTTTATAGTGCTCAGCACCCATTTCGATACCCCTGGGATATTTTCCCATGCTTTTATGTGCGCAGCTAAGGGTAGAATGGACTCCGGGCTCTGGTCGCCACGCTGTGCGGGCTCGAGAGACTGAACCGGAGGGGCGGGCACAGCGCGCGCGCTCTGTGTGCTTGTATGGGGCGGCTCGCTGAAAACAGTGACAGGCTGTTTTAACTGTGGCTTCCCGATTACTGTGAATGGGGGGAGCTTTTTGATCACAATGTGATGCGCGAGCGGCGCCTTGTGAGGCGTGTAGGCTTGCAAGCGCGGGCGCCCGTGGGCGGTCGCGTGACTTACAGCCGCAGAATGACCGGTATGAGCTTGCACTTTGTGGCGTGTGTTTAACCGCACTGGCGAAGCGCCTGTCAGCAAGCGTGAGCGCTTGTGAGCGGGCACGAGACTTTTACGAGACGTTTATATTGTGGCTCATGTGGGACTGCGCACCGTGGTGTGAGAGCAGCTCTATGTGAATCGCGCGACTTGGCTGTGTGACAGAGCGGGCAGATAAAATATGTGTGTGCGTGGGCACATCTGCTATGGGCATCACTCGAGCGGCATTTGCCTGCTTTATGAGAGTGGGCTCTATGTGAGACACGGGAAGTGTTGTGTTTACATGTAGGGGTGAGCACTGGGTTGTGGGCACTTTTTCTGCACATAAAACACCTTCGGCATGAACTGGGTAACCAGATAACTTGCTCTTTATGAGATTTCTCTGGGTCGCCGTAAAAACGGCGTTTGTGTGCAGGCGAGCGGGTTGTGTAACCGACTCGTTGACTGCCAAATGATCCACTGCAGTAGCCTGAGACGAGGGGACTGACAGGGCATAAAGTTTTGACGGTGGTCCGGCCGCGGCGAGACATAACCGTCTTTTCACTCCTGATGGTGCTAGGAGGGCTTCGTGTGCTCGGGCTTCAGGGCGATCTTCGGCCCGGGGCCCTCGTGGGGGGTGCGGCCTGTTTCGGTTAGCCGAGCGCGATCTAGGGCGGCCGCCCTGTCGCTGTGAAGACTGGCTGTGCTGTCTGGGCTGAGCTGGGCGCTGTGTGGCGGCTCGTGCAGGCGGCTGATCACGTGAGCGACCTGCAGCGGAGCTAGCGCGACGAGGCAGGAACAGATTCATGGCCTGCGACGTTTTCTGAACCTCAGAAAAGCGGTCGACGATGCCGTTCACTGCTGGGCCGAATAACCCGGAAGGAGAGAGAGGGGCGTCGAGGAAAACGGATTGCTCAGAATCTCTCATGTCGGCCAGCGTCAGCCAGAGGTGCCTCTCAGACACGGTCAACGAGGCCATACATCTCCCCAGGGCCTGGGCTGCGGATTTGGTAGCGCGAAGGGAGAGATCCGTTGCGCTTCTCAGGTCTGTAACAGCAGATGGGTCCCGGCCCTTCTCATCCCACTCACGGAGGAGATCTGCTTGGAGGATCTGTAGCACAGCCATTGAGTGCAGAGCGGAGGCTGCTTGTCCAGCGGCGGCGTATGCGCGACCGATCAGAGCAGACGTGGTCCTGCAGGCTTTTGATGGCAGGGCAGACTTTGAGCGCCATCTCGCGGACGGCGGGCAAAGGTGCGCTGCGACGGCTTCCTCAACCTTGGGGATGGAGCTGTATCCCTTCTCGGCGGCGCCGTCCACCTGGGAGAGCGACGCAGAGACAGAGGAATGAAGCCTCGCGGAGAAGGGGGCGTTCCAAGACTTAGCCAGTTCCGCGTGCAGCTCAGGGAGGAAGGGCGCGGGCCTGGAAGCGGGTGCTTGACGGCGGCGGCTTAGAAAGAAGCGATCAAGCCTGTTGGGGGCGGTCTCCTGAGGCGGTGACCACTCGAGCCCGAGGCGGTCAACGGCCTGCGAGAGGAGGCGGATAAGTTCAGCTTCCCCTCCAGCGCGTTCTCCCAGACTCCTGAATAGAAGAGGAGGCGGAGCGATGAGAGCTCGACCACTCCTCGCTATTCGAAGCTAGGATGGAACAGCTTTCTACTGCGGCGGGTCCATCCGCGTCGTCCTCAGACTCGACAACAGGGCTGGCCGTAGCCGGCAGCTGTGCGTCGGTGAGAAGAGACGGAGAGGGCGTCGGCGAGGCTCGAGGGAGGGACTCCGTGCATCAAAGGGCGGAGAGAAAGCTTCGTCTTTGAAGGCTTCGAGTCGAGCCCGCAGGGTCGACATCGGAAGGTCCTCACAGTGCTCACATCCTCCCGAAGAGAGGACAAGAGCAGCATGTTCCTGTCCCAGGCAGAGAGCGCAGATAACATGGCGGTCTCCGACGCTGAGAGGGGCTCTGCACGAGCCGCAAGTGGAACGAGGCATCTTTAAAAAGACGCTCGGCTCTTTTAGATGCTCTGATTGCAATGAAAAAGGATACGACGCCGGATAGCGTAGCTTGCTTCGGAAGGCTGAAAGTGGCGAAGGCGGCCAGCTTCCTCAGGCACTGTCCTCAGCTTGCTTGTCGCTGTTTCAACGGCGGCGGCGGCTTTCTCAAGGTCCAGCGATGCGAAGAGCTTCGCTGAAGAGATGAAAATCAGAGAATCAGCCTCCGAGCCCCGCTTATATACGCTAAGCCACGCCCATTCTGGCGGGCTAGGATTGGACGCCCTCGATTGGACGTGACGTCACGCCGGGCTCACTGGTAGGCTGTGCAGTTCCCCGCAGGGCAGCCTATGAGCGCGCTAGAATGCCCGCTCAAGGTCTGCTAGCTGCTGCAACTGCGTTGACAATGTATACAAAATTAAGGATAATTTTTGGCTTCAATATCTCGAGAAGATGAATCTTTCCCGTAGCGTAAGCTAAACTTACCCAATACGAGAGAACCTCTCGTAAGAGAACCCTGGGTTAACCATAGTGTGGAAATCCTTATTGAATTTTATATGCAAAAATCAAACCTTGTATTATTTGTATTATAAGTATATGTTAGTATATAACTTGTATTATAAGTTTTCTGAGTGTCAAGTTTTTTTTAAAGTGCTGTGACAGATTTTTTTTGCAATTACTTTTAACCAACTGGTCCTAAAATCAGTGGATTTATGAAGTCAGTTCACACAGGTGAAGTTCACCACATTAACTATGAACATGTTCCACTGACATCTGATAACAAGAAATCGCTTTTGCCTTAATTTCGAACAGTATGTCTACTGTTTTATCATATCAAACTGAACAAACTTTGTGAAATGTTTTGGATAAAAGGTTTGTTTGTGCTATATTTATTTAAAATACATATGATTTGATAATTTGTTGTCTAATGTAATAACATTCATAAATAATTTAAGCATACCTAAAGTGAAAAGAAATCATGTGGGCTACTTTATGTAATGCTTGTGTATTTAGTTTGTTTGCTATTTTCATTTTTCAGTGGAAAAACCAATCAAAACATGCAGACACTGCAGAATCTAGTCTCCACCTCTCTCTCTGTAATATGGGTCAGCGTGTGTTGGACCCAGTTGTACAGCAAAAGCCTTCTGGACCAAGAGATGGAAAATCTGACATCTTTGCTGGAATTTCCACTCCCAGGCTGTTAAATGCTCTAAGAAAAGTGTGTGTGTGTGTGTGTGTGTGTGTGTGTGTGTGTGTGTGTGTGTGTGTGTGTGTGGTGTGGAGTGAGGGGGTCCCAAGACTACGATCTGATGACTGAATGGTTTTCATCCAAGCAAGACTCTATGCTGACATGGCATAAACTTGCATCCATAACAGACTTGACCAACAGTTTTCACCCATAAATCTCGTGAAGCAAATGGATGGAAACTGTTAAGAGTTAAGGGTTGCGCAAGACAAAGAAAACCAGGACATTTGGCAGCTGCTTGTTTTAAAAAAGCCAGCAGCTCTGATATCTGCTGTAAAAGACGTGCCTTGTTTCTTCAACGGTTTTAAAATCAGTTTAGCAGCAGCGTGGGTGAATAAATATGTAGTTTAGCAGTGTATCTTTGCCTTACTCTCTCCATTCGTTGCTCTGTGGCTGTCTCGACATCCTGTGAGGGAGACAAGGTATGTTGCAGGAACCCAACCTTGCTCTTCAGCTGTTCTCACAAACCACCACCCTAAAGAGAGAGAGAGAGAAAGAGAGAGAGAGAGAGAGATTCAGTGCGCACATACCACTGATGTAACTGATTCCAGCTGTTCTTTTGAATTGGGTCATATCCCCTCTGTCTTAATAGTCCTGAGCACATCAACATAAACAAAAAAAATCAGATCATTAAACATTATTTTTAAGGACAAAGGATTTGGCAAAATGCATCTGTGATTAATGTAATAAAAACCATTTTCAGGCCGAGGACCCCTTGGTGGATAGAGAGGTGAAGCAAAGTATGAATATGAATGTTGTACCTCTATAGTTACACTTCAATGATGATCTTTATTGATGTGCAAGACTCATACTTTACATAGAATTTTATTGGGATGGACTATGAAACATTTACCTGAACTTTACCTTCTTCATTTTCACTTCAGATATTAACAATATCAAATATTTTAATGCTTACGCCTTACGCTTGAAAAGTTTGGGGTTGTTAAGACTTTTTTATTTTTTAAAGAAATCTATTATGCTCATCATTACGACTGCATTTATTTGATTAAAAATACAGTTAAAACAAATATTGGGAAATATTATTACAATTTAAAACTTTTAATTTTTTTTTTTAAAGTTTTAAAGTTTTAATTTGAATGTATTTTCAAATGTAATTTATACTTTTGATGACAAAGCTGAATTTTCAGCATTACAGCTTAACTGTGCTACAAGATTCTTTGACGAATACAAAAAAGTTAAAAAGAACAGCATTTATTTGAAATAGATATTTAATGCATACTTACAGAATAAACGTATTAAATTCTTTTTTTTTTTAAACGGTGTATTTTACATAATTTTTACATTACATTTTACAATACATATTTTTAACCCTTGTAGCTATATACTTCACACATGTTTAGAAAATACCCCCAAAAAATAAAACCACAAAAATGTTTATGCTTATCACAAGAACGTTGTCACTATAGTTGCACACACCTGCCTTGAGTTAGTGCTCACAGTGTGAAACACTCATTAGAGCAAACAAAACTAGGTTGCCAGATCCACAGTTTATTATGCGGTGTAAAAAAAAATCTCTTAAGGACCTTTACATAGCATGCATCACTCTGCGAAAGCATCATATACTGAGGAAATGTGAGACACATAAACATATAAATGGCTCATGAGTTCAGTGCTCCAGATTACTTCTACAGAGTACTTCTGCATTATTTTTGTTGGCATATACTGCACATACCGTCATCTGTGTGTGTGTGTGTGTGTGTGTGTGTGTGTGTGTGATAGAGAGACATGTTAACAGATATTAGCAGTCACTAATGAGGAAGAGAAATCAGACATGGCAAAAAAAGAAGAGAGTCAGTGGAAGAGAGAGGGAGTATAGTGTTTTAAGCTCATAATGACTTAAACATAAAGAGTTCAGCGACACACACTCACACAAAGACATCTACACAAACAAGTGCACATACGCATATGACCATACACTTTTTCTGCAGAGGAAATATTCTGGAGGATCCATTAAGACGGTCTAAAGACCTTCACTCAAGTACAACGCGCTGGCTGTGGTGGGATTTTTCAAGACAGATTTTACTGCTCCAAAATGACTCAATATCATTGATTTCCTCACAACTGGTTGTTTAATTCTCTGTCTTTGCATGTGTACGTTTATTTGCAAATTTCAACGCAGTATTTCAGTAAAAAAGTCATCCTGAAATCTTTCCAGACATGCTATTTGTTTCAAACACACATTAGGCTGAAAACTTTCCATTTCTCTAGTAAACCAAGCAATTGTTCATTTAAACTCTAGTAAACCAAGCAATGTTTACTTAGAAATCTTGACAATAACTCATGTTGTGAAACAAATTTTCCAACATCCAAATAGTTGTAGTGGCAAAATACAAAGTTCTGTCATGAAACTCAAGATGGCACAGGCTGATTGGTCCTTAACTCAATTTGTCAGCGATCACATTGTTAACTATAGCGCAGTTGATTGGTCGCTGTGGCATCAGCAGCCAAATGAGCTGCGGCTCAACATTCAAATGCTTGGCATTGTACTGTTAGCTGTCTGCAGTGTGCTTTCAAAACCCCCAGTTCCACCTGTATAGATCTGCTACAAGGGTTATTTCATGTATGTTATATGTGCAGCAGCAGCATGTCTTATATGCTCACAGCAGCATGACTCTTTGCATGTCTTTTAAATTAAATTGGTAATTTTGTGGTAGTCATATATCCTTGTTCTCTCATTTAGCTTCCAAAAAGGTCATAAAATAATAAAAAAATAAGCACAACTGACACGAAAGACGAATCTCAAATCATGCTGCAGAACAAGATTATCTGACTTAAAGGGTTAGTTCACCCAAAAATGAAAATTAAGTCATTAATTACTCACCCCCATGCTGTACCAACCCCGTAAGGCCTTCGTTCGTCTTCGGAACACAAATGAAGATATTTATGATTAAATCTGAGAGGTGCATGACTGCTACATAGGCTCCCTAAGGGAATTACACTTGACAGCCCAGAAAGTCATTAAAGAAAATGTTTAAATATTCCATGTCGCAACAGTGGCTCAACTATAAGTTTTTCAAGCGACGAGAATACTTTTTGTGTGAAAAAACGAACAAAAATAACGACTTTATTCGACTATTCCTTTTCTTCCTTGTAGGCCTGAAACGAGACTTCAAGAGATTTCCACGACGCATGCGCGAGAATTGCGATCTCCTTCAACTACTTCAGTTAAGTTCTCGCGCGTGCGCGTCGTGGAAATCTCTTGAAGTCTCGTTTCAGGCCTACAAGGAAGAAAAGGAATAGTCGAATAAAGTCGTTAGTTTTGTTTGTTTTTTCGCACAAAAAGTATTCTCGTCGCTTGAAAAACGTATAGTTGAGCCACTGTTGCGACATGGAATATTTAAACATTTTCTTTAATGACTTTCTGGGCCGTCAAGTGTCATTCCCTTAGGGAGCCTATGTAGCAGTCATGCACCTCTCAGATTTAATCATAAATATCTTCATTTGTGTTCCGAAGACGAACGAAGGCCTTACGGGGTTGGTACAGCATGGGCGTGAGTAATTAATGACTTAATTTTCATTTTTGGGTGAACTAACCCTTTAAGACAAACTTGTGGAGTTCACGCAGCTTGAGTGCTGCGTGAAGAGAGAATAATCAAATACGAAGACATTCTGAAATTCATGTTCTTTTTTCAATTGAACTTTTCACTCAAAATGTAATGTTATTAATATAAGTTAAAAATGCATTACATTATAAAATGCTAAATACAAGCATTTTCACGCATGGTCTTGGACTTGGACTTTTGGACCCCACTGTGCATATGAGAATATGTTATGTATGTGTGTTATGAATGTGTGTCACTCACCGCTCTCACTCTTTTCAATCACCTCCACTCTCTCTCCTGCTTTCAGGCTGATTTCTGTATTCTCTTGACGCTGATAGTCCGCCGTCACCACATACACACACATACACTCCTCTGCACCCAAGGCTTCTCCGCGCTCTTTCCCTGAGGATGATGGAAAAAAACAGGCCGTGAGCCAGCTGCCTCCCCGCCCGTGTCCACCTGAACTGCGCCGCGCCATTCACCAACACCAACACAGCCCAAGCCAATCAGCACGTGGTAACAGATCAAGGGTCATCCAAGAATCAACAAGAACACAGGCCCAAATAGGCTCAGATATGTGGAGTTAATGTCTCAACATTCAAAAGGTTCAGGTACAACAAATCCTACTATTCATCCAGTTTCATCCCGCCTTAAGGCTCCAAGGTAAAAGCTTTTGAGCAAGCACAGTTCAACCTGAAGCACATCCTACCGGCCCTGGGCCCAGGGGTCCAACCAACGACAAGACTCATATAGGCTCTGGCATCTCCTCTAAGAGGTTCAGATCCCTTCTGCAGCAGGACACAGGCCTGACTGAATAAAGAAATGGAGCAAAGGGGGAAAAGAAAGACAGAGAGAAAAGGAAAAGGGGTAGCTGACGAAAGGAGTGAAAGATGAGATGAGGAAAATAAACCAAGAGCTAAAGGCTCAAGGGGCGGGGCAATAGAGAAAGGGGAAACAGATGTCAATCAAATGATGCTCCACCCCTTTAAAACTGTTTAAGCAGAAACATATGGCCTATGAAAATAGAGCATACTCACACAGTCAGCACATACTCACATTCTCTCCAACTTTGTTCAGATTCTCTGAAACACATCCTACTGCCAGTGCTCTCTGACACAAAAAGAGCACTCACAGCTTCTCTATTTTTAGAAAGAAAAAAAAACTATATGCCTATTAATGGTTGTTATTAGCAACATGATTAAAATTTATTAGTGCTCTCTCATCTTTCTACAAAAAGCTTTGTCATTTCTGGAATATCATTTCTGGGGGGGGGGGGGGGGCCCACAAATCCGCCAGACCATGACCCACAGGTTTACCAGCTTTACAGTACATGGTCATGACAGGAGACCATGTACTGTATATATGACCATGGTCATATATATATATATATGACCATGGTCATATATATATATATATATATATATATATATATATATATATATGTATTCAAAATATATACTGTACATAAGTATAGATATTTCAAATAAATGCTGTTCCTTTGAACTTTCTATTCATCAAAGAATGCTAAAAGAAATGCATTTCGATTTCAACAAAAACAGCAGTGTTAAAATAAAGTCGTCAATATTGACAATAATAAGAAATGTTTCTTGAGCAGCAAATCAGCATATTTCTGAAGGATCATGTGACACTGGAGACTGGAGTAGTGATGCTGAAAATGCAGCTTAGCCATCATAGGAATAAATTACATTTTAAATTTAAAACATAAAATATAGAAAAAAGCTATGTTCAATTGTAATACTATTTCTTTACTGTTTTTAATGTATTTTTGAACAAATAAATACAGCTTTGGTGAGCATTAGATACATTAGAGCATTAGACACACATTCAAAAACATTTTAAAAGTTCTCAGTATACAATATAAAACAGTTCTCGTATAGTATTGACTTTGTGGCTTTATTTTAAAAGAGTGTGTTTTTAGTGTTTTTTCCAATGCAATTACCCAATAGTCCTCTGATGTAAATGGCATGCACTACTGTGCACACATAATTGTAATTTTATCACTGATTAAAATTTTTATGGCCAAATCACAATCATGGTGATATTCAAAACAACAGCACCCTTTTATGTGATATTGCTTATATGAATTAAAATGTAGTTAAAACTTTTATTAACAGATTCAGATTTGGAGCATTTCTGCAGTTTCTGTTATTCATGTGATAATTTCTTAAAATGTGTATTTTCCAACCCTTTCCTCAAAGCTGCACAGACGAGGAGTTTGATAAACTTTTAGTCTTCACAGTGTACAGACAAAGGGACACTTTATTCCCCTTTTTAAAGTCCCGCTTTCTCTCTGTTTTGCTCTTAATTTTTTCTCGTTCCTTCCCTCCTATGGCTCCCCCTCTCCTCACTCCTCATTCCCTCATCGGACTGAAACCACTTCCTCTCTGCCACGTCAACGGCCTCCCTCTGAACTGCTTTTCCTGAAAAATCACAGAATCCCTATCTCTCTCTCTGACTATCTCTTTTGTCTTCATTACTCTCTCTCTCTCACTCTATTTCTGACCCCAATATCATATTTCACATGGACTACATGTCTATGTTGCTTATTTCTACAGGAATTCAGCTGACCCATGAACAAACAAGCACAATGCACTTTCTTACATTATAAATCATACTACAAATGTAATACTGCACTAAATTGCACTTATTCAATTACATAAATATGTTGCAACTCTGCTGGGTTTGACATGAAAAATGAAATGTGTGATTAAGTTGCGACTTTGCACAAACTCAGGAAAAAGTTAGTCATTTGTGCACTCGTAGTTTTAGGGTATGCACACTGTGCTTATGTGTGTTTCTGACCAACAGATGAATACTTTTGGGGACAACATCCCCATCCCCATGGGGATCAAATCCTATCTTACGAATAGGTGTCAAATGGTCGATATAAATGGAGTGTGCTCAGACTCTTTGCCGATCTCTTGTGGAGTACCACAAGGTAGTGTATTAGGGCCCTTACTTTTTTAAATGTATATAAATGATTTAAAGATGGCCTGTTCTAGCCACTTATCATTATATGCAGATGATGACATAATAATAGTTACTGATGAAAATACAGAAACAATAGAAAACAAGTTAAGAAGAGAAATTGTAGAAGTGTCCAATTGGTGTTTTCAAAATAAGCTATTTTTGCACTTAGGGAAAACTGAGGTTATTTTATTCGGTTCTGCTGCAAAATTAAAGAAATGTCCCAATTCAGAAATAAGGGTGGGAGATATTTTACTTTTAAACAAGAAGTGAAATTTTTGGGATGCATTCTTGATAACAAAATGACTGGGGATAGCATGGCAGCTGTAGCTTTATCGAAAATAAATAATCTAATACAATTTTTACCAAGACAGGCTGCTTATTTAGATAAACAAACAATGATAATGTTAGCTGGTGCATTAGTGCAACCACATTTCGACCATGCAGTAACTTTTTGGAATAGTGGCTCTAAAAAACATGTTCAAAATAAATTACAGACTGCTCAGAACAGGTTGTGTAGAATCGTTCTGGGGTTACATCCTCGTATGCAACTAAATAATAACCATTTCAGGGAATTGGGTATTTTAAAAGTAATAAAAGAGTAATTTTTATTTAAAATGATGATGGTGTACAAAATAATTCAGAGAACTGTTCCTAAATACTTGTATGACTACTATGTTTTTGTGAGAGATGTTCATTGTATTTCTACAAGGGCAAGGATAAATAATATATATTTGTACCGGTTTATAGTTGGGAAGAATTCGTTTTTGTACTCGAGTGCAGTTGCTTGGAATGAATTGCCAGATCATTTAAAACAATTACAAGAGGCATGGCCCTTTAGAAGAGAAGTTAAAAAATGGCTTTCCAATTTGGATCCCATAAGAATTTGTAAGGTGTGAGTTGCTTGTTTTTGATTTTATTCCCACTGGAACTGTTCGTTCATTTTATGCATGTAGAGGACCACAATGGAAATAAGCCCGAGGCTTTTTTGTGTATTTTATCCTCAACAAATTGTATTTAAATGTATATGAATTGCCTCTGGCATGATTGTATATGTTTATGATCATTGTTGAATAAATCAAATCAAATCAAATCAAACATTGTTGAAAATGTCTTGCTAAAATCATTCTAGAAGAGAAACCAGGGATCTCGAGATGTATTTTTAAAGCTTATACTTTTTAAAGCCGAAGTACTTGACACACCATCTTAAAATGCAGTACTCATAGCTCCAAACGCTGAAAAACAAACGTGATGCTATGACCAATGACGTCAGTCTGACTCAACCATTAATATTTTAGACTGAATGCACAAGCATTACAGAACATTGCTAAATGAATTGATGTACAGCGAAAGTCTTATGTTCAGTTATATGGAAGTACAACAAACAATATATCTAAACTAATCCAAAGTAACTTTTCAAATATCACAATGTCTTTTAATTATCTTCATTTTGAGGCTTTTCTCAGCAAATTTTGTGATTAATTTGATTATACTTTTAATTGATTGGCAGCCCTAAATTGACATATAAAACAATTGTGGATAACTTGAAACTTGCAATGATCAGTACCAAACAGAGACAATTTATATAACACACACTAAAAACAACAGAGCTCATATTTGTTCTCATTCTTTCCAATCACCCCGAGCAGGAATTTGCACTGGCCTACATATCACATCCACACACATTATTAAGACTCTGTGTTCATAATGTTAAATGTAACTGTGGAATAGTCAACAGATTATCTCTCTTTGATGCACACAAACAATAATATTGGGATAGCAGGCATGTACAATATACACAGGCCTTAATTTGAGGTAATAATTGCATCAATAATGCTATTTCACTGTGTAATTGAGTGTATTATCTTGCAGATATAACCTGCATCCCTTTGACATCAGCAGTCCAGGGGATCTTAACAAGGATATTTCTGTGCAAATTGATTCCAGCTGTTAAAAAAAATGTGCTTCCCATAATGTAATGGTAAAGCAGCTTATCCTGAGAAAACACTTTTCATTAGACATGCAGGACAACATACTGCTAGGTCATCCTGAAAAGGTTGTCAGACTTTCAGAATAGATGTGTAACAATATAACCAGTAAGGTTCAGGACAATTAAACTAAGCTAAAACAGATCGTTATCAGATACAATGTAACAACTAATGCAAACACACAATAGAGCTGCTAATGTTGAATGTGGGTTATTCTGGAGCTGCCCTCAAACCAACATGCACAGAAGTGTTTCAGATCATTCACCTGTAATTTTACAAAATATACCACTGAATATAGCCTTACTTACCCTAAGTCAACTGCAAAATCTAAGTACAACAGCACAACCTAGTGTACAAAGACCAACCCTGTATATTCTCAACTCAGGTTAAAACTCATGTGTATAAAAAGACAGAAGGTAAAACAATATGTAGATTGCTTTTACACTCTTAAAAATAAAAATAAATGTTCTATATGGTTCAATGGAAAACATCAATGGAACCTTTAATTGCACAAAAGGTTTTTTTTAAGGAATCACTGCGAGAGAAAAAAAACCCCTTTTGAAACCTTTTATTTTTATAAGTGTATAATTTTTTATTTTTTTTTCTGTTACTTCTAAATCTGTTTATTACGGAGGCGTATTGCATTCACTTGAGGGAAAAAAATCTACTCTGTTTTTCTGAATTAACGAGTTAATTATCTCAGAATTACGAGATATTTTTTCATGAAAAAAAGTTTTTGCTCTGTTTTTCTGAATTAACGAGTTAATATCTCAGAATTATGAGAAACATTTTTTTTAAAACATTTTTTTCACTCTGTTTTTATGAATTAATGAGTTAGGCCTACTCATAATTTTGAGATAATTAAGTAATTAATTCAGAAAAACAGAGCAAAAACTTTTTCCCATGAAAAATGATCTCGTAATTCTGAGATAATTAACTCGTTAATTAATATTTATTTATATTTATGACTAAGCACTCAATATAGGCTACCCATCAGTTGCCTACAAACTTCCAGAAAACGCAACAAAAAACTTTCATAACTTAAGCACTTAGCGCATTTACAGTACATTACATTCAGGCACAGCGTGTAAAACAAGATAATTACCAAATGATAAGAAAGGTCCATAGTAATGAGAGTGTTGTAGAACAATTCCATATTTGGAGTTCCGTAGCCACAACCAAGGGGCGTGTCATGTGTGACGACGATTCCTGTTTACATGCTTTTGGGCGTCACTGGCAGCATGGTGACTCAGAAACAGAAGGCTGATGTGGCTCGGTATTGCAAGGTGAGGATTTTTTAACAACTGGATAATTTAAATAACCACAAGGATAAACAGGGTAAGACAGACGCATAGCTTATATGACAAGCAATTCCCATCCATACATCACACTCTTCCACTGTGACAGAGAACCAACGTCAGATTTGTCAGTGCTTTTTTCTGTCATTTGTAGAGTCGTTTGAGCGTCAATGCTTTACTCTATCTATGGGGTTATTTGCTATTCCTTTCTGTTTCCACATGGATATCATTTACTCACATTCATGTTGTTTGAAACATCTTGTATGATTAGATTTTCTTTCTCCCGTGAAACGCAAAGGAGATGTTAAGAGGAACAGACAGCCGGCAGTCACCATTCAGTTTCGTAGCTTTTTTCCATACAATTGAACGGTGACTAAGACTGTCATTTTGTCTGACATCTCCTTTTGTGTTCATTCATTGTTTGGTGAAGTGTCCATTTTAGAACAATTTGATGTTATTTAATTTTAAAGGTTATCCTTGGTCGGTCGTGCCTCTGGGACAGCACAGGTTTAGTTTCATAGTCGGATCTGTGATTACTGTCAAAGTCAAGATAGAACGCGCCCCCGGTACATCGGGCACCGGAGCCACAGCTCGGAAACTGGAATCAGTGGGTGGCCAGTGGCCACGCTCCAACCGCGACTTTAATCAAGTTTAATTGGCTTTTCAATTTTGAAGATGTTAAATGTCTATATCTACTAGGCTAAGTAACTTAAATGACGCCACTCATGAGGTTCGTGGTCAGGCGCAACTCTTTTTGTCTTTTGGCGCCTCTAGCGTCCGTAGTTAGTGCAACTTTCAAGATTGTTTCGGGGAATGATAAAAAAACAGTTTATGTTTGCATTTTAAACTGTATTAAATGAGTCTCAATGAATGCTACCCACTTGTTGTCTGCCTTTCCTTCACTATCTATAGATTATAGAAATATTATATCTATTATTATCTATTGGTTATAACCCAAATGACTCATAATAGTTTTTTTTTTGTAATTTGTTTGTACTTTTTAAGTTTTGTTGGCCTAATTGATTGTTCTGCAAAACTAATCTGCAATGGCATATGTCATGAATATTAAATAGTTTATCCAGAAATCATTTAACATAATTTTTTAAGTTTGTTGTCAGGTACTCGAAATGAACTTTTGACATTTAATTTATTAACTTCATTCTGCTGCTGTCAGTTCCAGAATTTTGTAGGTTCTAATCCCCTTAGATTCTAGAATAATATTTTATTTTACTAAACCAAAATTGTTGATGTGAGATAAAACTCTGCCTCTGGATTTGGTAACAACAAGTTGTTTGTTCATGCAGTGTTGTGCAAGAGGATGAAGCTTCCCTGAATCAATAATTGCTCTTGGTACAGAGTGGCGGTATTCTTGTGTGTGCGTGTGTGTGTGTGTGTGTGTTCACACACCCAATGATTGTAATCATTTTTAAAAATGGACTGGGGCTGTTTTAGTTGAGTATTATTTATTTAAGTAGCTCCACTGAATGTCGTGATGTTTTTTTAGTCATTCCAGTTCCAGGACTTTCACGTGACAGTCTGTCATCAAGGTTCAACAGATCAGTAATGTAGAGAGTAGACAGTAAACGTACAAACAGCACATACCTGTCAAAACGCATTACATGCTAAAGGGATAGGTCACCCAAAAATAACAATTCTTTCATCATCATCTATAGCATGGGTAGAAATGTTGGCTTATTTTTAGCTCATCCTGTTGAGCCAGTAGGTCTAACATAGAGCACTAATAAGGATCTATGTGTGTAATGTAATTCAGCATGTTTAAGAAACATCGGTATTATCAGATCCTGTCTATCTGTGTACAAATTGCAAGTCCTTTGGCCTGATGACAGGTGTAAACATTTGAACTCAAGACATCATCTCCGTAAGCTCAAGATCTTAAGTTCCCTGTATTTGTCTAAATGAGTATTTATTGAGATCATACAAGTGAAGTGACTAGTTCACAATGTTATTTAAGTCAGCGAGCACCGGTCATAAGGTTTGATCATTTAGATTTAATTCAGCCTAGCACACTGATCAAATTTCAGACATTCATTGAACTGATTACATAGGTTACACACAGTCCCTGATAAGAAAGTGTCCCTTGTGTGTTTGTTAGAAACTCTGCACTTTAGCACTCAAGCTCCAGAATCAGCAGAATTTTGCACTGAAGATTGCATGAATGTACTCGGATACAATTAGTACTGATTGTACACAGACCTTTGGATTCAGAGAGAGAAGTTAAAGATGTTAAGCTGTAGAGAGTGATTTAATGAGACCAGGGGTGTAAAAAGTGACTCTCTGCTTAGTCCACCCAAAAAAAATCTGTCATCATTTACTCTCCCTAATGTTGTTTAAAACCTGTATGACTGACTTTCTTCTGATGAGGGTGAGTAAATAATGACAGAAGTTTCATTTTTCAGTGATCTATCCCTTTAAGGAACCTCTGTGTAGTTAGGTTCGTTCTTGGCGTTTACATCACAAACAGATTTGCAACAGAATGGAAAAGAAAGCAGGGAATCCTGATAGCAATCACTAAGTTTAGTGGTCTAAATTTATTTATATGTATATACATCATCTGTGGAAGGCGTAGGACCATAAAATGTTCGTCTATTGCATTCAGTCTGATACGATGTCCTACCGGCCTGCACCCTGTTCGCATAGACATCACACGTCATCAGCACGTTTCATGCTATGCAGAGTTAGACAGATACAGTCACAGAGCACCGCAACCGAAACATCAGCCACCTTTTACAGTACCTCCTGAACCAAAACATTGAGCATATGCTGCGTTAACGCCATAACTACTGTAATTCGGAAGAGATGGAAACCTGTGACATTATATTTAGAGCGGTTCTTGACTCCAATTTATGCATTTCAATGGCAACACTATCAACGGCGAAATGAACCTGCAGCAGTCAGGTGATACAGGTCAGTGGACTTTAAGTAGTTTATGTTCATTATTAATGTAATGTTATGTGCTTTGAGACATGAGGTAGTTTAACGCCGTTTCTCATGATACTTTTGAATGCTTTTTCTCAACCCTGCTGTTCGCGTTCATGTGTTTTGAAGGAGGTGTGGCATTGGAAGCGCTCTGAAAGAAGGGAGGGATCTTATGCTTTCAAAGTTAGCTCGCAATTGTTAGTCTCTCCGAAAATTGCCCACCCTACCTTTAACTTTCATGCAAAACTAAGAACATCATGTCTGTCTCTGCAGGTATGCCGGGCTCCAGGTACGTCGGTGTGGAGAGTTGGAGCAGTAAGCAGGTAGCTGGCTGGCTTAGAGAACAGGGATTTCGTGAATATGTGGATCTCCTGTGCTCTAAGCACCGTTTGGATGGTGCCAGCCTGCTGTGTCTTACTGAGACTGACCTGCGGTCTCCTCCGCTGGAGCTTAAGGTGCTGGGTGATATCAAGAGATTGATGCTGGCTATGCGGAGGCTACAGAGACAACACACAGTCCTCGTGCATTCAAGGTCAGAGGTCAGTGCGTTGTCTCCCATACACACTGGCGGAACAGACCGTGCCGTCTCTAATAGCTTCACAGAGCGAGAGTCAGGAGACCACCAACACTATAATGGGGCGGTCACTACAGTTGGTGGTGAACACACTTACTCAAACGGGAAGCGTAAGCAGTATTGTGGTCGGTTTGACCCGGAGTACTGGAAGACCACCCTCAGCGCACTCTATGCCATGCTGGTGTGCGGAGTGACATCATTTGTCATGGTGCTAGTGCATGAGAGGGTTCCTGACATGAGGACGTACCCACCACTTCCAGACATATTTCTAGACAGGTGAGTTACATCTGGATGTGTGAGGTGGATGTATTTTTGGGATTAGTGTGTTATATTGCTCCAGTGTTAAGTCATATATTTTAATTGCATTTATTTAAACCTCATTAGACCTTATTAGTCAGTTCATGGCAGTGAATCAAACATTCTTAAATCAAAATAAACATATGTAATGTTATTTACATATGTAAATACAGTATATATGCAATGATATAAAACTGTACAGTACTTGGATAGTAATGTACTGTATAAAATAATTGAAGAAAAACATTTTTAAATATTCATTTCGTAGGGGAAAAATGGAAAACGATTTTGTATTTTATTGTACGTCTTTTTTATTTTGAATGTGCTTAGCAACAGTGGTCAAAATGATGATTCCTCTGATCAAGACAAAAAATTCTGAATTTTCATTTTAATCCGTGTTTATGCTCAGTATCTTGTTTTTCGAATGGTTTGAGTGTTAACATCAAGAATTATGACTTTTTATTTATGTGTCAGTGTTCCAAGAATTCCCTGGGCCTTCGCCATGGCTGAAGCATGTGCAGTGGTGCTGGGCTCCATATTAGTGCTGGTCTTGTTGATGCACAAACATAGGTAAACACACAGAAAATACAAACCAGCACTTAGAGACCCTTTATAAAGTTTACTGTGGTCTCACAACTGTTGCATATTGTGTAATTATAATCTTCTCAGAGACAACACTCTTCTTTTCAGAAATTTGCTGGTTCTTATGAAAATACTTCATTACTATGACAATCTCATGTAAATGTTATTTTCATGTTTGATAGAGGTAGTCATTAAACAGAGAGGCTTTTTCTAGATGTAATTTGACTATGTAGACTATAGTGTTTGGTTGATGCGTTTACAGTAACATTTAAGAGTTGGTTTTGTTTTTTCATTGTGGTAAAACATTGAATTTTATATTATTGTTATTTTGCTTGTTGTGAACCCCTGATCTTTTTCAATTCCCATCTTACTGTAACTTCTGTCATTGTGTGTTTGTGTGATAGGTCCATTCTGTTTCGCAGACTGTGTAATTTGACGGGCACTGTATTCTTGCTCCGCTGTGTCACCATGTTTGTTACTTCACTGTCTGTACCTGGTCATCACCTACAGTGTTCAGGCAAGGTGAGAAACATGCATATATAGGATTTATTTTTGAAGGTGCATTTGGGATGGGCAATGAAGTAAGACACTTTACTGTAGGTTGTCCCCGCAACATTTCTTTAAAACAAGACAAATGCCACACAATGTTAATCTTGTTTCTCTCATTGGACAGAATTAGAGTTGAAATATATCATATTATATGTAATATAATATGTAACGTAATAAATGCACAAATTAAGGAGATTCATTCTAGATAGTAGAGAGGAAATGCCACGTCGAGACCGACAAATAGGAATCTCGCTAGAGAGGCCAATCTACTTGGGGTGAAACTAACCAAGCCAATGCACATTGGCGTGCAATCGTTTGCATCAGTTATTCAGCCACGCAGCATGGGTATATAATGAGCAGCAGGTGCGATTGCACTTCAGTTTTTTGCTGAGGAGCCGAGCTGATAAGCTGGCTGCCCCAGCGGGCTGCAGCAGATGTGGCAATGGGACGTGGCGTCCGAGACCGACGAATAGGAATCCCTACCAAAGGGTCACAGCTGCTGACCACATCCAGCGCCCTGTGCAAGCCTCTTGCCCCTTCTTGCCTGGAAGGACGATAGGAGAGGGCTTACACAGAGTATATCTGTCACTGTTGTTCTGTGATAACCCATACAGGATTCTTGGATAACACTGGGGAAGCGTGCCCTTTCTGTTAGGAAGGAGAACGCTTCGGAACCCACATTCTTCCCTAAAGGAGTTATTTGGAGATATACATATGGACTAGCCCAAAGGTTGTACTACATATGAATACTGGGTGACTTAGCCTAAGGGAAAGACACAGGCTTCCGTTTAGGAGCAGCCGTGGAAGAAATACACATATGGGCTCCCCGCAGGGTCACACATATGGGACCCAGCCTAGACCCGGTTCTCAAGGATTCAACGGATAAAGGCATGGCGCCGGATGCTCCGCCACGTCCAGGCAGAGGGTGTTGGAAACTCAACAGGTTTTTCACTCTGGAGCAATAAGGGTGCACAGTAGGGTGCAGCAAGCCAACAGAGCCGGGCCTCTCAGAGCTTCTACCCGTTTAGGGTGAGAACACGGGAGGAGACCAACTCTACACGTAGGCTATAATATCTAGCGAACGTGTTAGGTGTTGCCCAGCCCTCAGTTCTACAGATGTCTGTTAGTGGAGTGAGCATGCAACCTGCGCTGGCTATCCAGTGGGCCATCCTCTGCTTGGAGACAGCCTTTCCCTTCTGCTGACCTCTGTAACAGACAAAGAGCTGGTCTGAGGACCTGCGACTTTGATTTTTGTCCATGTAGACGCAGATCGCAGACAGGACAGAGCAAAGCCAGGGCTGGGTCTGTCTCCTCCAGGGGCAGCACTTGCAGGTTTACCACCTGGTCCCTGAAGGGAGTGGTAGGAACCTAGGGCACATAGCCAGGCTGGGGTCTCAGCAGGGGCGGTTTCTTCATTAGGGCGATTGGGCGACGCACCACCAAAATGTGAATGAAAGGGGCTTTTTCAATTACATTCACAATCTCATTCAACCACAGAGTTACGCTAGCCATCACTGTCTGGATATAGTCCAATCAGCGTCATGTCATGTTCTGTGGAGTACCGCCTCTTTTTGGGCGATTTCACTCTGGCTGAGAATCGCCCAGAGTGTTCCCATAAACTTACATTCAAAGATGTTTTCTTTTCAAACTGGAGGCACTGCAATGCATTCTCTATGGGTTCCGGGTGGGCTCACACTAACGTGCTTACGTCATCATACGTATCCTTAACTTGTGCAGCGATTGGTGGGAACAAACATACACTATTAAAAATCTTTAAGATTAAGTGACAAATAATATTTGAAAACAATTTTGAATTTGAACTACAAGAAAAAATTAAACACTACTTTAATATCTTTATCAAATGTGATAAAAAAAATAAATCTCAGTACAACATGGTTGTCACCCGGCCCGAACTCTAGGCACGATTTATCGACCAAAAATGCCTGCAGGTCCCCTACCCTCTTGATAGAGGCCAGTGCAACCAGCAGCAAAGTCTTCATGGAGAGAAGCTTTAAGTCTGCTGATTGCAAAGGCTCAAAGTGAGCATCCTGGAGTGCTCGGAGCACCAGGAAAAGGTCCCAAGAGGGTATGGAGGGGGGTCAAGGAGGGTTTAACCGTCTCGCCCCCCCAAAGGAACATGACGACCAGGTCGTGCTTTCCTACTGTTTTGCCATCTATGTGGTCGTGATATGCTGAAATAGCGGCAGACTGTACTTTGAGGGTGGAGGGAGACGGCCTTCGCTTCAACCCTTGCTGCAAGAAGGAAAGCACGGATCCAATCGAACATCTTCGGGCTGAACCGCCTGGTGGTGGAGTCGCCATTCTCCCGAGAGCACAGCTTGTGACAGCTCATCGGCCACACGGTTGAGCACACCAGGGACATACATGGCTCGAAGCGACCTCAGATGCTTCTGACTCCAGAGAAGGAGATGGCGGGCGAGTTGCGACATGCGACGGGAGCATAGACCACCTTGCCGGTTGATGTACGCAACGGTCGCAGTGTTGTCTACGGACCAGCACGTCCCTGCCCTGAAGCGGCCTTTTAAAGCGGCTCAGAGCGAGACGTACTGCTAGCAACTCGAGGCAATAGGCTCTATGCACGAACGCTGCTGACGTATTTCCGGTAGAATCTCAGCCAGTGTCTTTACCTCCGCATAGCGCGTTCTATAGCGAAGTGTACTAGCGGACAAACTTTAATATCATTTATTTTCTCAGAAACGAGACAACAATTTTAGACACTGATTCGCTAGTCGGATTTCGCATGATATGAGAGATTACTCACCCTCAAAGTTGTCGATGTAGCTCGAAATATATAATTTAATGCCCTTCTCTTTCTTACTCTTATGTGTGACAGCTAACTGCCTCACAATATTGTTAACATCATTCACGTTAACCGCTGGAAGTTCTTGTAAACAGCGAGTGTAATTTGCCATTATCTCCACCTAATGCAAAAACGGCTTGCGACGCAGCATCGGATGTAACTGGGCGGTAGGGATTGGAATCGATAAGAATTTAACGATTCCGATTCCATTATCGATATTGCTTATCGATTCGATTCCTTATCGATTCTCTTATCGATTCTCATTGGGTGAGGGAATAAGTACAAATTGTGTGTTTGTATTAACTCGCTTTAATATCTGATCAGAAGGCAACACAGAGTATTAGGGGTGTGAACCTACACTGGTCTCACGGTTTATTTCGTTTCGATTCAATTTCAATTTTACTTCAAAAGTGATGTGTGTGTGCGTGTTCGCCTGTTCGGGAAGTCACAGTGACAGAAACAGTGACATTCCAGTGTAAGTTTCATGGGACTAAAGTCTGTTTATGCCATTAAGAAAATGAAATTCTGTAAAATAAATTTTGTTTAAAAAAAATTTCATTTAAAAGAAGCAGTGCTTATTCATCAGTGTATAATGTTACACGTGTTGCTGTGTGGCCAAATGTTTCTGCATATTGGAGGTAGTTCCCCGAAATGGAAATTTTACACGCGTTGCAAGTGACCGTATTGTTATGAGGCGCCGTCATACTCTCGTTGAGTGTGTGCGCGAGTTTGTGTGTGTGTGTGTGTGTGTGTGCTCGCGTCTCTTATGAGTATGTGCGTGGAGAGTTTATGTGTGCGCACGCGTCTCATATGAGTATGTGGTGGAGAGTTTGTGTGTGTGCGCGCGCGCGTCTCAAATTAGTATGTGCCTGGAGAATTTCGCGCATCGCGTGTGTGTGGAGTTTGCGTGTACAGTATGTGCGTGAGCGACTTTAGGTGTGTCGTTGTGCATTTCATATGTATTTGTTTGCGCATTCAGCAGTATACATGTATGTTTGACTAGTAGTATGTGTATGCAAGTGTTTCATATATGTGTGCGTGAATGAAGTTTGATTAAGCTCTAGACGGCGCCTCATATATTGTCGTTTTTTCGCGTGAAATATAACCAAACTGTAGAGCGCTTCTGCCTCGATGCCATGTTTGCTGCGTTCTGAACCAAAACAACGCAGTGCGTGTGTGACGTCATGACACATTTGCAACGAGCGGAACCGATAAGCGGAATCGTTAAGCTGGCATGCTAACGGTTCCAAGGAATTGGTTCACTGGGCACCGGTTCTGAAGAAGAACCGGTTCTCGATTCCCATCCCTACTGGGCGGGCTGAGACAAAACACGGAAGTGATCGTGCATAGAGCCTATTGGTGTGCCAATGCAGTTGGGGGCCCGTCCACACCCCTGACACTGCATGCCCGTTATACGTGGCACCCCAGCCGGTGGCAGAGGCATCTGTGAACACCACAGCATGCCTGGACACCTGTTTCAAGGGCCCTCCTGCCCGCACGCCGCGGCACGCCGGTGTGATTGTCACCCGGTGAGTGCCGTGCCGCCACGCCCATCTCGGGACTCGGTCGTGAAGCCAGTGCTGAAGTGGTCTCATATGGAGCAGTCCGAGCGGTGTTACCACTGCTGATGCTGCCATATGCCCCAGGAGCTTCTGAAAGAATTTGAGTGGGACCGCTGTCCTGCCTTTGAATGTATTCAGGCAGTTCAGCACCGACCGAGTGCATTCCTCTCTGAGGCACGCCGAATCCAACTCCATACTGAGAAAAGAGATCCTCTGCATGGGGGAGAGTTTGCTCTTCCCAATTGACCTGAAGACCCAACTGGCTGAGGTGCCTGAGCATGAGGTTCCTGTGTTCGCATAGCTGATCTCGAGAGTGTGCTAGTATGAGCCAGTCGTAGAGATAGTTGAGGATGCGAACGCCCTGTTCTCTCATGGGAACAAGGGCCCCCTCCGTGACTTCATGAAGACACAGGGAGACAGGGACAGCCCGATTGTGGAGACTCCGATTCAAAACTCGCAGGTCCAAGATTGGTCGTAACCCACCACCTTTCTTGGGTACAATGAAGTAGGGACTGTAGTGCCCTAACCTCATAACGGCTGGAGGGACCGGCTCTATCGCGTCCTTTGCCAGTGGGACTGCAATCTCCGCTCGCAAGACATGGGTATCGGCTGCACTCACTGTAGTGGAGTGGATTCCCCCCCCCAACTTGGGGGGACGCCGGGCGAACTGAATCGCAAAGCCAAGCCTGATGGTCCGAATGAGCCAGCGAGACGGAATGGGGAGCGCTAACCAGGCTCGCAGAGACCGTACAAGCAGGACCATAGGGACCGTAGGCGTACCCGCATTGGGGCAGTGAGGTGGAGCACAGGGACGCGGCTCGGGAGGCTCTCTCTGGGAGGCGGCCCATAGCGGGGTCTGAGTGTGCTGTGCAACACTTAACTGGTTTCACGGGACAGGAGGCACAGGAGGAGGTTTGGTTGCGTTTTCGAACTTCACGCTGCTGCCCGCTGGCGATAGAAGAGGCGTATGAGAGTGGTGAGGATTCTCCCCCCCTTGGAGAACTTGTGGATCATGACCAACCTTAGTGCAGGTCCTTCAGTGCCTTGGCCTGATGGACCTGCAACAACGCTATGGTGTGTATGGCAGAGGCGGCTTCCCCACAGGCCTTGTAAGCCTTGCCGGTTAAGTCAGACGAGTGATTACAGGCCCGGGTAGGGAGACACGGCTCTCCGCGCCAAGTGGAGTTAGGGCAAAGTTGCATAGCAACGGCCCGCTCCACTGGTGGGATGCGCATGTAACCCTTAGCCGCCCCGCCATCAAGGGTGGTGAGGGAGGAGGAGCCACCGGGACGGTGCCGTCCACGCCCCAGTGAGCTCCTCATGCACCTCCGGGAAGAAAGGCATGGGTGGGTTGCTGAGAACCAGCGCTCGCCACCCCGAGATACCAATCGTCCAGCCTCGAGGGGTCGGGACACGGTGTTAATTTTGTTTAATTTTCTGTCATTTTGTTGTGTATTTAGTATTTAGTTTTAGTTTCTTTTTTTTCTCCAGTTAATAATTATAATGCTTCAACTTAAACTTAAATATATATACAATATTACTTTTATATTTGTGATATTTATTATTTTAATTTGTTTTTATATAAGTAGAAACAAAAATTACTCTCTCTTTCTCCCTCAATCTTTTTATTTCACTATTTATATCTCTCTTACACACTTCAGCTGACCATCATCCATCTGTGCAGAGTGTTTGGCCATTCACCTGCATATGTGTGTTTTGCAGATGTATGGGGATGCATGGACAAAAGTGCAGCGTGCACTGGACATCTGGAGTGGGCTCGGCATGTCTTTAACCGGGGTTCATACATGTGGCGATTACATGTTCAGCGGACACACTGTTGTTCTCACCATGCTCAACTTTTTTGTCACCGAATGTGAGTGTACACAAACAGTGTAGAGAGTTTTACTCATTTTAAATAGAAAGCACTTACATCTATCGTTCATATCAACTTTATCTGCTTTGATTCAGTGGTGTGGTCAACATATTTTTGTGAATTTTTTTTTTTAAGACACGCCACGTAACTGGAACTTCATCCACACCATGTCTTGGGTCCTAAACTTGTTTGGAATCTTCTTCATCTTAGCGGCTCATGAACATTACTCCATCGACGTCTTCATTGCGTTCTACATCACCACCAGACTGTTCCTGTACTACCACACGCTAGCAAACACGCAGGCCTACCAGCACAGCCGCCGAGCACGTATCTGGTTCCCTCTCTTCTCTTTCTTTGAGTGCAACGTGACCGGACCGGTTCCAAACGAGTATAGCTGGCCTTTCACTAAACCCTCCTTCTTGAGGATACTTCTAGGATAGGCCATCTGTGTTCATGTCTTGCTCAGACTTTGGCTCCACAGTCTTCAAATTTGGAGTTTTGGGGGAATTATTGTATTATTTTATTTGTTTTGTTTTGTTTAATTTTTGAAACTGCTATTTGTAATGCTTTATTCTCTCTAAATCAGAACATCGTTTTGAATTTTGAATTTAACTTTCTTATAATTTCTTCCTGTATACCAAACTAAAAAGCACATCTCGAAATGCTTTTTTTTTAATACCTCATTATGCAGAATCATATTTTCCATTATCTGGTGAAGCAGGTTTGAGTTCTTACAATTGTAGATTTATCTTTCTCTAACCGTTGGACACATAGTATTTCAACTCCTGAACACTAACAGTATGTTTAACCGAGGAAAAGTGCTAATATACATTCAGTCTTTATTAAATAATAATGCCTCGTGCTGCCTATGCTACATCATAATGGGGAAAATTTAAGTCTTACAGCCACAGAGATATAATTCTTATGTTTTTTGACACTGTTATTAATATCTGACCATTGTATAGATAGATAGTTTTGTATAGGTCATTTTATGTGATTCTAGGAATAGATTGCTATTATGAAATGTTTTGCCAATATCAGCATCAAAGACACATTCAGCACTTTTATATGGACTTAAAGTACATTGTAAAAAAAAAAGGGAAGGCATTTTCATTTACCAGTATGATTTGTATTTGTGCATACAGTGTTTTTGAATGTAACAAAAATGTATAGTACTGTTTCGTTTTTGTTGTTTTATTTAAATGTAACTTGACTTCTGTCTTATCATTTGGGGTACCCAGAGGATACTTACTGAATAATAAAAGTTTACAGACTCACTAAACACTTTTATATATGCGTTTTAATACACCAAACTAGCAGCATGACAAATGTCCAGTGTGTTGTATATTAGCTTATTATGACAGTTTCTATTTATACAGTGAGGTGTGATATATAAAGTAGCTTAGGATATACAGCACTGTTTGACTAGAGATTAAATGATTTAACTGTCCAACGTGTGTTCTAGATTACAATTGTTTTAATCAGACAGACTAGTATACTACAAATCTAGTATACTACAAATTAAAGTGAACTATAAGAGAATGCAATTTAATTTCAACATTTGTCATTTTGGTGCCAGTAATCATGCATGAAATATTCCATTATTCATATACATTTTTAATAGGATTTATGTGAAAGTTTTTTTTTATATACTTGCTTATATTTTAATACTTAATATGTAAATTACTTAAAGATAATAACTTGCCTTGTTTAACTCAGTTCAGTCTGATCTGAAATTTGTACAATCAAAATGTAACTTCTTTTTAAAAAGAACTAAATATTTTTCAGTGTATTCACTGATAAAATGATTTTGTGGTGAAGTAAATACTACAGAAAAAAAACAATGTAATTTACATGAAAAAGTTAGTTCAGGCAAGAATGAAAAAACTAAGTATATTCTATATTAGTACTCAATTGGCTTTATGCACAGCTGCACTACTTCCTGAACTTTAGCCAGCTCCTTTGTTTCCTGTCTGCCATTATTGGACAAACTGATTAATCCAGGTGTGCCTGGCCTCAGTAACAATAATCAGGCACACCTGGATTAATCAGTTTGTCCAATAATGGCAGACAGGAAACAAAGGAGCTGGCTAAAGTTCAGGAAGTGAAGCTGTGCATAAAGCCTATTCAAGCGTGTAGAAATGAAAGTGTAAATATTAACGTTATAAAATTAAGTAAAATTACTCAACTTTTCTGATACATGGTTTTCCTATCATGCACTGGGCCTTGAGTAATTAAGGAGGTTGATTTTTCAGTTTGCCAGCTGTATTTACACTGTTTTATCATTTCTTTTGTTGTTAGGATTAGTAAATTGCCATTTTGTGACATTTGGAGTTCATTTTCTACTCAAAATTACACATTCAAACAATTCATCAAATGTTACCGTCATTGTGTATTGTCTACCAAGTATTGAGGTCTCTGCATTCACACAATACTTATAACATTTGATTAGTATTCTATTCATTACTAAGATGTTATAAAGTAAGTATATTCTAATTGTGGTTTAATTCAATGTTAAACTGATTGAGTGAAATGTTTTACAAAGGAAACTTCAATCCCCGCAGGAATATATTAAATAAATATATATTCATCTAAATATATATTGCTCAACCTTTTACTAGCCAATTTAAAATTACTTATTTTCTTTGTTACTTTCACTTAATTTAGTTAAGTACACTTTACTTAATTCCATATGTGAAATTTACTAAAAAAAATATGCGTGTGAAATTTACTTTGAAAATATTTGTGCAAAAACTTGCTAAAGAAAAATTAAGTAATTTTTACTTATTGTTTTTTCAGTGTTGGCTGAACCCTGTATATTGATTCAGTAGAGGGAACAAAAGGCTCTTTATTTTTTATGCAGTGTGATTAATGCCAACACATAAAAAAATGAAGTGACATGATCAAACATAGGCTCAAAGTATTAATTGCTCTAGAGAAATTACCTTACCTTCCCATCATGAGGGAAAACCGGTTCCTATTCATGGGACAAACTTGTCATTTTTGATTTATCACTGGTACGATATAAAAAGGTGTGAGGTTTTAATCGGCCACTAACTGATCCCTCATCAGCACCTGCTTTGGCTGGATATTGCAAACTTTTACAACATGGTACAGTATGATACAGCCTTTTAGAAGTCTTTACAACAACCAAATACAACTTTTAGTATCTCTGTCTTATTTTACAATCGGGGAGTGTCTGTAATTAATAATTACTCAAAAATTAACATTGGTAGGCTATTTCATTGGTGGAACATTCAATTTAATATTCTCTTTTCATCTCTCTTTTTTTTATTGGCATCATGTCTTGACATGTTTAACTGTCCAGTAACTTCTCATCTTCTCAGGTGTGTTTGTTGAGAGTGTACGTTCTCCTCTTCGTGGTGGTCTACTGTAGTGCGGAGTGCTACATTCAGAAACCTCAAGTTGATTTGTTATCCCCCGAAGACATAATAAACCATCTGCAAGGTGACTAAAAGTGTTCAAAGCGAGGCGCGGGGAGATGTTTTAGGTTAGGGGTGCAGTTTTGTTATGGAGGGTGCCCTTGGTGGTCACCACTTTTGAAAAAGAAACAATATCAAGTCTATAAAACTCGTCAAAACTCCGCGAATCACAACAAGCGCATCGGTGAGAACACACTTGACTGCACATCACATTTTTGACATTATTTATAGGCCTACTGCTTTCAATCGTAATGCAACGGATAAATTAAGCCTTTAAATAAAAAGGGTTATTGGGCTGTTTGCTACCACAGGCCTACAATAAAAGAGCCTGCACAGCAACAGGAAATTATTTTGAGGACGAATTCTACGCACACACAATATGACATCACACTCTGCGCATATGTGTTAAAAAAAACTAATTTAAATAGTCCTAACACTTTTTAAATAGCCCATAGCCCACTTAAAGTGTTTATTACAAATAAATTACTAAATGCTTAAAATTAATAAAGAGCAATAAATAGAACACTTCCCGTGCCCTTGGTTCAAAGCCTTTTCTTTCTAACATGTTTCTGCTATAAGTTATATTAAATATATAATTACTTTGTATGTTTAACATTTAAACAATATTTGATTCATATTTTATTGTATAAAAATATAAATGTATTTATAATTAATTAATTGCCTATACCAAAGGAGCATATAGTGTCATTTTATAAGCTAGCCACAGCTGTTATAGAGGATAATGTTTGTAATCTCTCCATCTAATGTGTCCTGTTTTAAATAAGGGTTAACAATTATCATAAATAACAACATTTGCATACAGCTTTTCTATGGTACTGTGCGTGGTTGTTTATTTAGGTTGTGTCGACTCAGAGGGAGTAGCTCATGACTTCAACTCTGAGTGGCAGAATGACTGTTACAACTGTTTCTGTACACAGTTTGGCATTCGATGCTGTAACAAGTAAGTTTTACAGTAGTTTGCCATATTTGGTCCTTTCATAAACCTTCTGTTTTCAGTAATAATAAAAGCTTATACATGGTATTGTTTGTGTGTGTGTGTATGTGTGTGTGTGTGTAGGATCCCAACAGCAATAGAACACCCTGATGAATGCGAGATGGTTGTTGACAAAACAACCTGCTCTTTCACCCTAGTACTTGTTTCAGACAACAGCAAACTATGCGAACTTGCCTAACACAACTGGAAGCAATCGCACATACAGTCTCATATTGGGTGAAAAGCCTTACAAATGAAATAAAGGCTTAACTGTATTCTGATATACAATAAAATGATTTATCTGGCTTTCTCTGGATTTGTATGTGAATTGTATGGCTA
Organism: Tiaroga cobitis; assembly: GCA_030578255.1. Classification (NCBI taxonomy): domain Eukaryota; kingdom Metazoa; phylum Chordata; class Actinopteri; order Cypriniformes; family Leuciscidae; genus Tiaroga; species Tiaroga cobitis. Next base: position 22,713,236 of record CM060607.1, on the reverse strand, counting down.
CTGTCTTTAAAAAATAACTAAATAATAATAATTGGTTACACTTTATTTGAATGTGTCTTTGTTACACTGTAATTATATATTTAAGTACTGATTAATATTAAGCACATGTAGGCTATAGGGTTTGGTTTGGTTTAGTTGCATCTAACTATGCATAATTATTAATAGTAACATGTAACATGTAAGAATGACACTGTAAATAAAGTGTTACCTAATCATTTATAGACTTATACTTAATTGTTAACTTTTATTTTGACTTAGTTATTGTAAATGAAAACATCAAGTTCTAGGGATTTCTTTTAAGTCTTTAATACACAACTAAACAAGGAATGGGAATTTTATCGTCATGAAATTAGTTGAGGTATAATCATCGTCATGACATTAGTTGGAGTATAATTTTGTCATAATGGCATGCTGGAGTAAGATTTTCAATTTGAAGAGCAATTTACAAACATATGTTGATGTTTAAACTTATCTGACCACCACCACTAAATCTAACTATTACTCAATAAAAAAACAATGTACAACATAACAGATAAAAAAAAATTATTAGCATCATTGATATATTATTACCGGTATATTTTTTGTTAATATTTAAAACATTTATAATATTTTCTGTCTTAATTTTAATTTTAGTTTAAGTTTTTGTATGTTGTGTGTTTTGTAATTTTTATTAGTTTTTTTTTTTTGTCTTATTTTTAAAATATATCTGTATGGTTTTTATTAAGTTTGGTAATATTATTTTTATGGTCTCCTTCAGACATTTTGTTGACTAGGAACGTTGCACCTACATGTCAACAAACTCTCATTAGAGTTTTCAACGCATTCAAACTGTCTGCTTTATACCTGTTAACACATTGTCTTGTTAAAAAACTGAATGAAATGATTATACAATCAAATTATGTTTTTGGATTTAAGTTTGTTCGTCTCAAATTTACGTGTAAAAAATACATAAAATGCTTTCATGAACAAATCATGATTCATCAGTACCTTTCATACAAAATTTTTTTTTTTTTAATTTACAAAAAAAATTAAAAGGCAACTGAAACCATATGCAAAAATCACGTTATCTGGATGGCCTTATAAATGTGTTAGATAAAACTGTATTCATAGATTTAATTAATATATAAGTCATCTATAGCCTACATATATAACAGTTCTTATTCTTTCTTCAGCATTTTAATGGTTTTAATTACCATGTGACTGAAACGTGTGTTAGATTCGTTATGTTACATTCTCAGAATCCCTTATCTGATTAAAGAGAACCACAAATAAATATGCACAGTTCTTCTAGTTTATTTGAAGATACATATCAGTTATAAAAAAAGTATTTCTTCTGCAAACAAGTAACACATGACTAGACAAACACACCCACAGCAGCATTGATGCAAAAAAATAAAACATTGGATGTCAATAGACCTTTGGTGGGAAGAGGGGAGATAAATTTTTCCCCATTTTACCACCAAAAAGAAAGCAGTAAAGTGATTGGATGTTCAAACCACATCTGTGGTTTTGAATGTTTATTTAAAGCCATTAAAGAGAGTTTAAAGAATGCTTGTTAGCATTTCATTGAACATTTTGATTGGTCTTCTTACTCATCTAGGTATTGTAGTTCCCTTTCGTAGTCACTCCGAGTTATGTCGGATGACGACGAGAATGGGGTTTCGCCTAGAAAGCCTATCATCTTCGAGTATTATAAAACGAGCCAATGGCAATGAAATGCCATGGGTCTGCGGAATTTGGATAGCGTATCTCCGCCCCACCGCGTGGGTATATAAGGAGAACGCCGGCAAAGGCAGTTATGTTTTCGCTTCGGAGCCAAGAGCATCTCTTCACTCCACAAAGCCAATCTTGAGTTTTCAGTGACTTACATCTCTTCGAGACGAGCGAACTCTCCGGTGTTGGTGTGACGGCGGTATCCAGCGAGTTTCAAATTGCCTGCGATCTGAGCAGTGGTCTGCCATTCTGTGTGTTTCTCCCTGGCTGCTTCAGCATCCGCGGAGTTTTTTCCTCTCACTAAAAGAGCTGCACGTGGCAAGTCTTTTAAAAGATGTCTCGCCCGTGTTCTTCTGGTTGCAGACGATTCTTGTCAGCCTTTGATGGGCACAATCGCTGCTTTGTGTGTCTGGGCATTGATCACGCTAGAGCAGCGCTTGTGGATGACTCATGTTCCTTCTGTGGGAAAATGGCCATCGCGACACTTAGGTCGAGACTCAGTGATCTCGTAAGAGAGAGAGTCCCCTTATCCACACCCCGATCTACCCCCTCCACGAGAGGTGGTACTTCGGCTGGTGGACAGGGAGACTTGAAGGTTACGGTGTGGAGCAATCCGACGATGCGTCCTCGGACCACACCCCCCTCTTCAGTGTCACAACCCGCGAGTGCCGCGGTGATTCAGGCGGGACCATCTTCGGATGCCCCGCGTGTTTCATTCGGCGCTCCAGAGGAGGACTCGATGTCGATCGCTGCATCACAAGGTGGGCAGGAGTCTTCGGGAAGTGACGATTCGCCGGCGTTGCCCCCCTCGGGGGTGCCAGCGTTGTCCGTGTCAGATCCCGAGATGACGGCCATGCTTTCCCGGGCCGCCACGAGCATCGGGCTAGAGTGGAATCCTTCGCCCTGTCCCGAGCGCTCGCGGTTGGATGATTGGTTTTTGGGGGCAGCTGCTGGTTCACGCCCGCAGCCAACACCAATACCGTTCTTCCCGGAGGCGCATGAGGAACTGTCGAAGTCTTGAAAGTCCCCGTTGACTTCCCTTGACCGCTCGACAGCTTTCTCCGCCTTTCCTCCCCTCGATGGGGGCGCTGCCAATGGGTACACTGAGGTTCCCCAGGTTGAGCGCTCTGTTGCGATGCAACTGTGTCCTCAGAGCGCCTCTTCTCATGGTAACCCTAAGCACCCGTCCAAGGCCTGTAGATTTTCGTCTACCCTGGTGGCGAAGTCCTACAGAGCTGCAGGACAGGTGGCGGCCTCTCTGCATACCATGAGAATTCTGCAGGTCTACCAGGCCCAGATGCTCAGGGAGATGCACGAGGGCAGGACTGACCCAGGGCTCTTTGATGAGCTGCGTGCCGCCACTGAGCTCGCTCTCCGAGTGACGAAAGTGGCCACACGCTCCCTGGGCCAGGTCATATCTACTAACGTGGTCCAGGAGCGTCACCTATGACTGAACCTGGCCGATATGCGGGACGCCGAGCGGACTCGTCTGCTCGACCCCCCCATATCCCAGGCCGGCCTCTTCGGCGGAGCGGTTGAAGCAGTTCTCAGCCGCCTAGAAGCAGTCTGAGGTGATCAAACATATTCTGCCCCGACAGCCCGCTGCTGCCTCTACCCAGCCGCCGATACAGCCGCCTCAGCTTGCTCGCCGCCGAGGGCGCCCTCCTACAGCTCCAGCCCCTCCCGCACGGCCCCAGCAGCAGCCTTCACCCGGGCCGCATCGTGGAGGAAGCCGCAGGAAGGCCCCACAGCCCTCTCCAGCCCCGCACCCCGCTAAACGCCAGGTTAAGCGGCGCTCCAGAGACGGGCTGCTCAGTGATGGTGTCAGTTTTTTCCCAGGAGGCGGTTGCAGGCCCCCTCCTTCCCCCGGTGGAGGGCCGGGGGAGAATCTTTTGTTATCCACTCCCCGCTGCTCACCCACGGGTAGGCAGCACCCTATTGTGATCAAAGAAAGAACTGACATACCCATCACTGAGCACACAGAGCCGGACAACAGTGCGCGCCGCCCCTGGGCCTCGCCACTCTCATCCCCCTCTGTCACAGAGTTCTCGGGCCGCAGTGTGCGCCGCCTCCGGGCCTCGCCACTCCCGCCCCCCTCTGTCCCAGAGTGTGCGGATGACAGTGTGTGCCGTGTCCGGACCTCACCACTCTCGTCCCCCTCTGTCGCCAGCCCCCTGGCAGAGCAGACCCCTGCGGAACACTGGTCCTTTCCTGGTCTCCTCTGTCAGGACGCGGACTATGACCGTGCCCCCACTCCGGGCCGCTATGCCACCCACGTCCGGGCCGGTCATTCCGCTTCGCTGCCCCTCCGGGGGGACGTCTGTGGTTCGCATGACCCTGCTCGTTCAGTTCTTGGGAGCCTGGCTAGAGCTTCCCAACCTGTCCCGCTGGGTCGTAATATTAGCTCACTCTCGAGATCAGGTTTGCGAACACAGACATCTAGTGCTCCGGCACCTAGCCCGTCTGGGCCTTCGGGTCAACTGGGAGAAGAGCAAACTTTGCCCCGTGCAGAGAATCACATTTGTCGGTATGGAGATGCCATGTCCGGCAAGCTTATGAGCGAGCACACACACTCACTGCTGACTTGTCTTCGACAGTTCGAAGGCAAGAGTGCGGTTCCACTGAAGTTATTTCAGAGGCTCCTGGGGCATATGGCATCTGCAGCCGCAGCAACGCCGCTCGGATTGCTTCATATGAGACCGCTTCAGCTGTGGCTTCGCGATCGAGTCCCGAGGTGGGCATGGCACCATGGCACGCTCCGAGTCCCAGTGACTACGACCTGCCGTCAGCTGGAGTGCCCCTAGAACGAGTTTCCAGACATGTTGTTGTCTCCACAGATGCCTCCACCACGGCCTGGGGCGCCATGTGCAACGGACATGCTGCCGCGGGCTCCTGGACAGGACCCCAGCGCCTTCTGCATGTCAATTGCCTCGAGTTGCTGGCAGTAAGCCTTGCCCTGCACCGCTTTCGGACGCTGCTCAAGGGTCAACACGTACTAGTCCGTTCAGACAATACCGCAACTGTAGCGTACATCAACCATCAAGGTGGTCTACACTCCCGCCGTATGTCGCAACTCACCCGCCACCTCCTCTTATGGAGTCCGAAGCACCTGAGCTCCCTTTGTGCTATTTACATTCCAGGAGACCTGAACTGTGCAGCCGACGAGCTGTCACGGATTCGGCCCAGCTCCGGCAAATGGCGACTCCATCCCCAGACGGTCCAGCTGATTTGGGGTCAGTTTGGCGACACACAGGTAGACCTGTTTGTCTCCCACGACTCATCCCACTGCGCCCTGTATTACTCCCTGACCGAGGGCACGCTCGGCACGGATGCACTGGCGCACAGCTGGCCGCGGGGCCTCCGCTTATATGCGTTTACCCCAGTGAGCCTTCTTGCACGGACCCTGTGCAAGATCAAGGAGGACGAGGAGCAGGTCATTTTGGTTGCGCCGTACTGGCCCACCCGGGCCTGGTTCTCCGAACTGATACTCCTCGCGACAGCACCTCCTTGGCCAATTCCTCTGAGGAAGGACCTCCTTTCTCAGAGACGGGGCACCCTATGGCACCCTCGGCACGATCTTTGGAACCTCCATGTATGGCTCCTAGACGGGACAAGGCAGGTTTGAGCACCCTGCCTCCAGCGGTGGCGGCTACCATCGCTTCCGCTAGAGCATCGTGCACGAGACATGCCTATGCGCTGAAGTGGAACCTCTTCGTCAACTGGTGTTCTTCTCGCCGAGAAGACCCTAGAAATTGCTCGATCAGTGTCATGCTTTCCTTCCTGCAAGATGGGTTGGAGCGAAGGCTGTCTCCCTCCACCCTGAAGGTGTATGTTGCCGCTATTGCCGCACATCACAAAGCAGTTGAAGGTAAGTCTCTAGGAAGGCACGGCCTGATCATCAGGTTCCTGAGAGGAGCGAGAAGACTGAATCCTCAGTCTCCTTGTGTCCAGGATGCGCAGGAGGTCAGGGCGGAGCAGGATGCGCAGGCGGCCAGGGCGGAGATGATCCCTCGGGCGGCCGCGGCGGTGAGAACCCCTCGGGCGGCCGCGGCGAGTACCTACTGCCCCCCCCCCCCCCCCCCCCCCCCAAAAAATTTTCTTGGGGGAAGCTATGGGGTCATAGGGTGGAACAGGCGCAGGCTCGGGAACAGGAACAGACCGCGTCTCAGGAACAGACCGCGGCTCAGGAACAGACACCGGCTCAAGTGTGTGCGCAGCCCACCCACACCACATGGCTGTGGCCATAATGGCCAGTGTTGTGGTCACTGAGGGCTCAGGCATAGCTGTGGCCACATCTACTGAGGGCTCAGGCGGCGCATACGTGGCGTGAACGGTCTCTGGCTGGGCAGACGTGACGTGAACAGTCTCTGGCGGCAGGCACGACGTGAAGCAGCTCAGGCTCGGCGTGAAGCAGCTCAGGCTCGTCGTGGTGAAGCTCAGGCATGTCGGGGTGAAGCTCAGGCATGTCGTGGTGAAGCTCTGGCTGGACGTGGCTGCTGGATTCATGTTCGGTGAGTTCTTCTGTTACGTGGAGGTGGTTGAAGCAAGGAGGAAGCAGAATCCAAATGCAGCTTACTTTATTTAAACAAACTCAAACTAGACAAAAACTCAGACTAGGGAACATGACAAGGAAACAGAACAACCAACCTGGCATAACACAAAAACAACATCAAGAACTCACCAAGACTGAACTACACACAGGGCTTAAATACACAGGCAAACAAGATAACAAGGGGGCGTGGCTAATAAGAAACACCTGGGAACAATGATCAGACAATTAACAAGACACATGGCAAACAGGGAATCACATGACAGACAACAACAAGGAACAAGACACAAAACCCACACCGTGACACATACCCTCAATCAGTTCTTAGAAATATTTATCCAAGATCAATTTGTTTAATATCTACACTGACCCCGCCAATGCAAATTATTTGGTTTTGGATAGGTGCTGTTTTCCAACAATCGCAGATACAAAGTAACTAAGTAGACCAATTGAAGCAGAAAATGGGGGTGGGGTTTACCCATTCATGCCAGCATACAGCTGCTGTTCACTGGTTGGATGAGTGAATTTAGAGGTAGTATTTATTGTAGGATTTCAAGAGTTCCTAAAGTGCCTGTTGGTGTTTGATTGACCAGTCTTCTCGTATTGCTCACCACATCTCGCCATAACATGGTACTGTACAATTTTTATCCTAAACGGCAGGTTTATGGGGTCTCTTTAACAATTTGCTGTTTTTATGGTCTTTTCTGGTACTGAATATTCTGTGTTCTTCTTCTTTAATATGATACAATGTGATTTTCTGTTACATATAAGGGGGAAAACAATATTTCACGCATGAGTCTTATGTGCTGTATGTTGTAGATGTATTTGGTTCATTTGTCTCCAGTTATTTGTTATTTAAAATGCAAACTATTTTTAGATTGCCTTTGTTATGTTGATTTTTGTATATCCACAAGTTTCCTACGTCCCATGAGGCCTTGCGTCAAAAGTGGGTGCGTCTTCCGGTTCGAAGTAAACAAGCTAAACGTGACACTCATTCATTCATTCGACTATCGATTAATCATTAATATTTATACTAAAATGTATTATTTAATTTGTTTAACTTTTTATCAATTACAAATGCAATGAAAATACAAAAATACAGCGTGTTTTTCCACGATGAGTTCTTTATTACAAGATCAACTTGTGGCAGTTAAACTGGACATTCGGTTATGGCTAAACTTGAAGATATGCGCTGCGGTGCTCTGGACTGCCGGTCCGAGTCGGCGTTTTTTAAACAGAGACCCTTGTTTGTTCCTAAATAGTAATAAAAAAGAATCATGTTAAATAAAACCGAAATCGCGATACTCAGATCCACGGACCTGTGTCGCGGTCAGGGAAGGCAGAATCACGATACGCCCTTCCCACTCCCAGAGATATCCTTCCCGTCCAGATCCAATATAGCTATCTTTACTATTTGTATTATTTGAAGTTAACATTATAAAATTTGTAGACCCACACCACAAAACTAGTTGAGGATAAATTATTTAAAATTGGGCGATTCCAGCATTATGGACGTGACATTTGCAGTCAAAATATAAATTCTCCGAAAATGCATTTAGGCTATTGAAACCTCGGTTTATATACATATATCATATCATATCAATAAAGGATTCCAGACATTAAAAATATATAGCACATGCATTTTGTATTTAATATGAGGGAAATACACGAGGGTGACACAAAAAAAAAACTTTAACTTTTTGAAAGCACTGAGCCTTTATTTAAAATTAATTTCGTTTTGTATTAATTGTATCTTAATTTCAATCAATGTTTCATCAACAATTTACCTGGATTTAATAAATAATAAGTCGCGGTAAATATAGCAGACAATAATCAAGACACGGAGGCGCTGGCGCCTGAACTGCAGCTCGTCTCATAAATGAACCGAAACTCAGCGTCTACTTGCCTTACAGACCTAAGAAATATATATATAGCCTATATTATATTAGATATACTATGAAATGTTTACTGTGTGTCATTCATGAATATGTTGCTTCACAGTAGCCTTCACTTAAAATCTTTAGTCCAAGATTGTTGGATAATACAATTTGCCACTGAATTAGTTTAGTCCGGTTATAGGCCTATGTACAACCGCGAACAGCACATGTTGTCCCTGAGCTCCGTAACGACATATCTCATAAAGGTTTGCAACTTATTTTAAATAGTAAAATATTTTCTGAAAAACACCTAGCCTCTTCACTAAATAGCACACAAAATACCATCGGTATGCTACTTCCGCCGCCTGACCGGAAGTTGCACCCACTTTATTTTTTACAGTAGCGCCCCCCGGAAACAGGTGGATAGAGGGAATGCATTAACGTCACTTCCCCGCCGGAACACGCCCCCCTCAGCCGGACTGAGTGGCAGAAGAGCTGCTGCGTGACTGGAGTTAATAGGGGAAACTGCGAAAACGCGAGTAAAACAAACTATTATCAGTTTAAACTAAAAGTTGGACTCGATATAGTGTTCCTTACAACTTATCAAAGATCCAGTCAGTGATCTATGGATATTGACATGCAGCCAGGAATCGTGTTTCCTGACATTTATATGTGCCTGATTTCGACGCCGGGGAAATAAATTAAGAAAATTTGCCTGTAAACGTTTTATATAAATACAATATAGATAGGTCTAAATCCGAGTGATCACTTACATTAATGTTATACTGTATATCATCATATCGTCCAGCCCTAAAACTTGTATAGTTTTTTGTCAGTGTTTATTTAAAAACATCCAATTATGCAGAATATAGTCTGTTCTGTAGCTTTTTGCAGTCTGTAAAAATATACAGTAACTCAGATTTCTGGTCAAATCTAGTTGTACAGTCAATCGCAAAGCTCTTTCCCGTTTTAGATGTGTTTTGTGTGTTTTTCACGGCATTCACGCTGAAAACAAATGCTGCCGCTCAGTCTTTTTGCCACTTGTGGGCGTGACCGCATTCACTCCGGCCGACGGTGACGTCATGCGCATACCCTCTATACTGTGCAGCATATATTTACATCAAATGTGATGTCAAATAAGTCCATGTCCAATCTCTATTTGTCCTCTCTTTCAGTTGAGACTGATTGTGTTGCTTACAGCAGTGGTCTGCTGTAATGCCTGCAGTTTAGAAGTTAACCCTCATAACAGCCCAGGTGATGTTACTACCTTGTCTATTGGGAAAAATGTAACTATGCTCACATTTTTGCAAACCATTAAATATATGGTTGCAGGTACAAACTCTACGATTGACTAATTGATTAATTTATCGATCGATTGATTGATTGATTCAGAAATTGTCAGCACGTCCTATTAAAGCCAGAGCGATGACGCTGTGGTAGGAGGGCTTAAATGCACATTGAGTTCAGAGACCCATCAATGGCTATTCCAGTGGTTTGAAGATTTATGTGGCTTATCCCTTTAAGTATCACATTCACTAATGATTAAAAAAACGTGTTTTTGGCCCATTTCATCTGGACACTGTGATTTAGTAGGCCTAGCAGCAGGCCCGTATAAATTAAGTTTTCTCACGAGATCAAGTTAAAAAGTATTTCTGTGTTTGTGTGTATTTATGATCCTGGATAACTAAGTAATAATATTTTAGGTACATTTCTATTATTGATTCAGGTTGTACTGACCATGATGGAAATCTGCATGAATTTATGACTGATTGGGAGAACGAACATGACATGTGTGTCTGTTTGGAGTATGGAATCATCTGTTGTGAACGGTACATTTGTATACTTGCACACACCCATTTCCCTGTTCTAATTTTGTTTATTATAAAATAATTATATTGTGACAATTGTGGAAATTTTGCTGTGATGCATGACTGTGTTCTTCAATTATCTTTTTCTTACTTGTTTTTTCTGTTTGCATAAAATGATTTAAGTGCACGAAAGGCACTATATTAAATTATTATTATTTAAATATATCTCACATCACTTTCACATTTATAGAGAAAATGTATTTCCAATTTTCTTGCAGAAATCAGGAAATTTGTTCTACTGAATATGACCAAAATTATGACACTCTATTATTCTTTCTTTCCACTTTTTTGTGCAAATGTCTGGGCAGATTTGATCACACCCAACCTGAACCCACCGCTGAAATATTTTATGATAACTTTGGAGCATTCACTGAGAATGACCTCGGAGAGACTGAAGAACCATCCATGTAACAACTCTCTTGCAAAATCAAAATCAATATCCGCCAGTATAGTCTATGCCATTTTGAAAATCAATGAAATGTATGTATCTGTGTAGCCTATTGCATGTGCCGTTTTCAAAAAGCACTTATGCTTTGAGCAATGGTTTGAGAAATGGCAATATGCAAACACATAACTTATAGATGACCGTGTGTATGTGTGTGTTTCAGCGGTGATGGAGAGCAAGTTCCCAATCAGCCAGATTCCTCAGAGTCACCTGAAGTCATTGCTGATGACTTTAAAGAGTCGGCTGAGGACAGCGAATAATCCATACATCCCGAACAGCAAAAATACTTACATGTATTTTTTTTACATTTAATACATAGCTTTAACCTGTTGAATAAGCTGATATATAAATGAGGCTTAATAAAATAAACATACCCGAGCATACATTTGTTGTTGTTTGAGCATTTATGAAAACATTAGACCAGAACAGGAAAGCAGTATACTGCAAAGATACAGAAGTAGTGGCCTCCCATATGAAAAAAACCTGCATGGTTCATATACAGCAACCATATATCTTCCTTACTTAAATTGGACAGAATTACCTTATGTGTTTCATGTAAGACCAATACATGTCCTATACAAAATCAGACCGATTATGGCCCCTTTCTTACTAAATAGCACACATACAACTTATAGGGGATTTTTGCGTCATATATGAATACTGTAAAAAGTCTTATATGAGTTGTACATGACAAAAGTATGCAATTGTATATGGTATTAGTAGAAAATAACTTACAAATCATTTAAAGTTCTTATATTGAATCATATGAGTTTTACATGACAAACATGTGCAATCGTATATGGTATTAGTAGAAAATAACTTAAATTCATATACAAATCATTTAAAGTTATTATACTGAATCATATGCTAGTCAAATTAAAGTCCTATAGGATTTATACACATTTTGTGGCATTTTCTTATACGTGTTATATAAAGTGTGTCATACAGATTTCATGCTTAGATGACCAACATCACTTATATGAAGTTTGCAAATTTGGAAATTGTACAGTCCAGAAGCTGGTTGGAGGATGTAGTGTCAAAATATCTCTGACCTTTATGAGGACTGGTCATTTTCCTTCAGTATTTGAACAGTAAATTTGAAATCTGGAAATCTCAACACTTTCAGAAGTATTTCCTCTCGCAACACTGACACAGTATTACAATATGAACACAGTAAAATATGACCACCAATGCAGAGAACAACAACACTGTTACAGAGCTGGGTGCAGCTTTGTGGCAAACACTGGCAGAGTTACAATTCTACACTGTTCTGGTGTCGACCTAACTCTTTAAAAGAAGACGAAAATCATTCATCATGGAATTCTTCTCAGCCTTACGAGTCGAGTATTACACCATCCTGGTGTTGATAGAACACCTTTTTACAAAGAAAAACACTAAAGAAGTTACCAGTTTTTCTTATTAGGGTTCTGCATTACCTACTTTAAAGAACTGTAAAATAAACTGACAAATCATTTAATCTGAAAAGAATAAATTCACTTTGAAATAAACACATCACTGTATATTACTCTTTCAAAACTTTATTTCAAAACAATCCAGAAAGTTAAATTGTAACCTATTATAGCAGAATTCTGTTCATTGTAAAGTAAAAAATAAAGGCAAAATGCAAACAGTGGTTTTAACAAACTATTTATTTTATTAACGAACAAGCCCCTTTACATCATAGGTTAACCTTTAAAATAAACAATGAATGCACACTATAGGCATTTCTGTCATCAGAATTATATGAAAGCTATGAATCAAATGGTCTGTAATACTTCAAATCCTGAACATGTCAGTGAATGTTAAGTCCTGGGTCAGTGAAGTTGATTCAGTACCTTCGACTCTGCAACAGTACAGCAGTGCTCGAGTCAACAACATTCAGCAGATGAAGAACATTTGCAGGATACGACTGAATCAGTCGCAGGATACGAGTGGATCAGTCGTGTCCAGTTGCTAACAGTAGAGTTTCATAGAGCAGGAACGGCTGTGCAGATCCAACTTTCTCGAAAAATCCTGGAGTGCTGGTTCTCTAGACAACACAAAACCAGACCGATTACAATTAATACAATGTGTTTTATAAATACAGCAAGTTTATGTTGGAAAAAGTTCAAACATCTAACATCAATCATCAAGCGTATAACTAGACGCGGTAGGCGCGAATTTGACGAGCTATTGGTGTCTGGTGTGAACGCAGCATAATGATGTACCTTTATACCTTTCTGGGGCTTGAAAGTGGTAGTTGCATAGACTATCAATGGAGGGGCAGGAAGCTCTCAGATTTCATTAAAAATATCTTCATTTGTGTTGTGAAGATGAAAGAAATTCTTACATGTTTGGAACGACATGAGGGTGAGTAATTAATGACAGAATTTCCATTTTGGGTGAACTAACCATTTAAAGGGTAACTAAACCAACTTTTTTTAGTTAATGATCTGTAAGAATGCAGCTTCATAAATGCTGAACTCATTGATTCGAGTAACTTTTTTGACATTTGGATATAAAGTGTTTTAATTCTACAATATATGGTTTAAAAACGTCTGAGTGCTGCCCTCTTCAGGTTGAACGGTGGCTACTGCAGTTGAATTTTCCTATTGGATGTTTGCGGTGGTTTGTGACGTAAGCGGTTGTTGGTGACTTAAAGGGATAGTTCGGCCAAAAATTATATTTAAACCATGCATTACTCACCCTCAAGCCGTTTGAGATGCATCTGTCAATCTTGTTTCAGACGAACACATTTTCAGTTATTTTAGAAAATGTCTTAGACCCTTCAGTGGATATAATGTGAAGCAATGGGGTCCACCTCTTTCAAGTCCCAAAATGTGAATACATCCTTCACAAAAGTAATCCATCCGGCTCCAGAGGGATAAACGAAGGCCTTGATCGACGCGCGTTCACGGGTGATGGAAGTCGGCGTACGAGGTAAGACGTAGCCTAGGAACTGTTGTGACGTAGAACGAACGCGCCAGCGCAGCCAGAGAGCAGAGCAAAACAAAACACGAAAGCGCGTGAACGCACGCGCGTCGATCGTTGCCGGAAGTCAGATATTTTCATTTATAAAGTTTTAAATATGTATATTTTTACGACAAAACCGCACGGATTACCATCAGAAGGCCTTCGTTTATCCCCCTGGAGCCGGATGGATTACTTTTGTGAAGGATGTATTCACATTTTGGGACTTGAAGGAGGTGGACCCCATTGCTTCACATTATATCCACTGAAGGGTCTAAGACATTTTCTAAAATAACTGAAAATGTGTTCGTCTGAAACAAGATTGACAGATGCATCTCAAACGGCTTGAGGGTGAGTAATGCATGGTTTAAATATCATTTTTGGCCGAACTATCCCTTTAAGCAGGTTCCAGCTCACCTCGCCCTTGGTACGAGCTACCACGCCCTTGGCAGTATAAAAACCATCTTGTTTCGTCAAAACCTTTGTGAGTCAGGAGTTGGAATTGCGAGTATTTAAAACGATCAGGATAGAGTCTTTTAGCATCTATTTAGCATAGCATTTATATAGTTATTTAGATTATTTCGGGTAGCCTATGTAGTTAATTAGCATAGTTGTTAGTGTAGTATTGTTAGAAGCATAGTTAGTTAGTAGTATAGTATTGCATCAGTTAGGATAGCTTCAAGTTAGCGTAACGTTAGATTTATCTGTATTTAGTACAGTGGTCAGGATGCTAATGCAGTAGAGGTGGAAATGGGCTTCTCCACACAGCTGGCGCTGAAAAGCGATGCAGTGCCAAACGCTGCTCCTCCTGCATGGACTCCACCACCGCAGTCGCGTCTTGATGTGAGTGAGCATGTATGTTTTAATCACAATTTATGGTTAGGCTCAAGTTAATCCTCTGGGATCGACAAACACAACGGCGCATTTTGCTGGATTTTTTCACATAGCGACAGAATATGAATATGCCTACAGAGAGCGCGCGCTATTGACATCAACTCGACAAAACTCATCAGATGCCGATCGCGATGCGGGAGTTAAGACCAGCTTGAGCCAGCGGCTCGAATTGATATGGCCCTGTGTCCACAGACAATTCACCCTCCTCCACTTCAGGTGAAGCTGGGGGAGAAAAGTCCTCGACTTCAAATGACCGCTCTGTTGCAAAGCTACTTGCGTCACTCCAGTCACTCTCCATTTTAGAGTCTGACAGCAGCTGTCAATCAATCCGTCACTGCGGGTCTCAGGTGCACGCCCCCCGCTCAGCCCCGCCCTCGGCTCGTCCCCTCTATCTCTGCTGGGCTCTGCCCACTTTTCCAGCATTTTTCAAATATTGCCAGTGGGTGGAGTCAGGCTCTGACCAGGGGTTTAGTTACCCTTTAATAATAAATTAAGACACCCACCTTAAGAAATCTCACTAATAGTCAACCGCCGGAAGAATCTGTGTTCCCTTTTTGTGGCTGTGATGTTGGACAGGTGATGGGCAGATATTTCCCAATCAGTGGAGTCTAAAATTAAACAGCAAGAAAACATATACTTGTTAAATCATGAAAACAATTGGTTTGAAAACTAATTTTAAGTAAAAAATAAAAATAACTTTTGTAAAGTAATTTGACTGTACAAATTCAAAATGAGTGATAAGAAACACAGAAAATCTAGTTATACCAAATAGCAACAAAGCTATGATTATTTTTTATGTTTGTGCCCATGATTGTCTCATGTTATCTGTTAAATCACCAGGTTCTACTCTGTACAGTCTTTAAACACCAAGCCTGGTTTAGCCTTAGCCACTCAGTGCATCATAGAAATGCTCCTAGCAAACACAAATAGCTAAATCAATACATTTAAACATGAAAGCATTACCACCAAACATCAATCAAAAGTTATTCTGATAAGTACATTTTGCATAAATATTTAATCTGAAAGAATTAATTACCCATTCTAAGAAAATCGGTCCTCCAAAAAAGGAAATAAAGTGACAATTTCACATGCATTGTTGGTCTGCAGTCTGTGTTGTTCTTCTGTTTTTCAGTTAACTTATACTGGCTGTGCTGGTAAACGAGAGTAAAAGATAGTTTGAGGATAAATACACACTTTTAATATTTGCACATCACAAATATTGTCATAAAACAATATAAAACACGTATTGTAATGAGCTAAAACACTTACTATTTGTTTTTACTGGTAAAAGCAAAATCCGTGTCAGCACTGCGTCACGACTCAAAGAAGATGCAGGCCTAGTCTGTGAGAAAGGTTTAGGCGCGCACATCACATACATATCGTTACAAAACAATATAATGCCATGAAATACATGTTGTAAATTAGGTTAAAAACACTTACTTTCGGTGTTTTTCCTGTTAACGTTACAAGCAAACCTCCTCGTCGTCAGCTCCGTATTGAGTCAAAGAAGATCGTCGCCTTTGAGAAAAGTTTCGGCTCGTTTAAGCGCGCAAAGCATTTAAATATCGCTATAAATCAATATATTATAAAATACATATTGTAAATTAGACAAAACACTTACTTTCGCCGTTTTCCTGTTAAAAAGCAAACCCATCCTGGTCTGATCTGAGAGGGGGTTCAATCTTCAGCTGGCTGGCAGGATCCGCCACTGGCATGTCACGTGACCTGTCAGTGGCTGGCTGGCAGCTGCCAGTCTGAGACTGGCATATCACGTGACCTGTCAGTGGCTGGCTGGCAGCTGCCAGTCTGAGACTGGCATATCACGTGACCTGTCAGTGGCTGGCTGGCAGCTGCCTTTGGCAAGTTTCAGAAACCATTGATTTTTGATAGTTTTTGTGTTTTGTGTTCCTCCCTTTCTAGCTCATTTATTATGCATCTATTGATATGATTATGTTCTTTAGTATGATTGCTGTTTTGAGGACTGTTATCCCAATATAACCAGTTAAATGGCCGTGATCCGACTGGCAGCTTACAGACGCTTGCTCGACGCTCATCCAGTCAGCCGCGGCTCATAGTGCGAGTATAACGTGTTGCCTGACTCTCTCGCTGCAAGGAAATAAATTGTTTTCTTATTATGAATAAAATGTCATGCCTTTATTCTTGTGTATGATTGATGTTTTGGGGACTGTTATCCCAATATAACCAGTCAAATGGCCGTGATCCGACTGGCAGCTTACAGACGCTTGCTCGACGCTCATCCAGTCAGCGCGGCTCATAGTGCGAGTATAAGGCCTTGTTTATACTCGACGCGTCCGCACGAGCGCGAGTCTCCGCTGACTGCGCGCGCACCTCTCCAAACGGACGAGGCGTTTATACTTGACGCGCTCGCCGTTGTGCTATTCTGTGAAACGACAGGGGGCGACTCCGAGTAATTCTCCTCTAAAACACCAGGAATCAGCAGTGAAGAAGTAGTTTGCCGTTTATTAGTAGTTTATTAATTGCTGATTCGTATAAAAAGAGTAATAAATGCAGTAGGTTTATTGTACGTTCACTGCATGTAAACTAGTTAAACAACTGAAGCCTTATTGAAGAGTGTTTAAACCTTAATTTCATCAGCAGGGCTTACTTCTGCTATTGTAGGCTTATTTTTTTTTAAATATAGGCAGTTCAGACAAGTGCAAACTGGGTGCTTAATGCAAGTGTGTTCCTATTCACAAAATGAGAGGCTTTTATGGTCGCCCATCAATGTAAATGTCTCTGTGTATAGAAGGATCATAAACATGGTGGTACAGACGTACCAGTTCGGCCAGATTCGGCTCGAAGTCGTTCATCTTCGGATGCGGCGCCACGCGCGATGTTACAAAAAGTGCCGTGCACACCGCCAGGCGAAATGGTGTCTTGCGCACCCAACGCGCACGACCGCCCTTTTTTGGCGTCATTTTTGCCGCGTGCACCTTCGCGCTCTTGCGGACGCGGCGAGTATAAACAAGGCTTAACGTGTTGCCTGACACTCTCGCTACAAGGAAATAAATTGTTTTCTTATTATGAATATAATGTCATGCCTTTATTCTTGTGTATGATTGATGTTTTGGGGACTGTTATCCCAATATAACCAGTCAAATGGCCGTGATCCGACTGGCAGCTTACAGACGCTTGCTCGACGCTCATCCAGTCAGCCGCGGCTCATAGTGCGAGTATAACGTGTTGCCTGACACTCTCGCTGCATGGAAATAAATTGTTTTCTTATTATGAATATAATGTCACGCACCTATTCTTCTTTGCACGTGTGTTGAATAATAGTTTAAGTGCGACAAGCAATGGCCTATATAGATTCTTGTTTTTTTATTTGTAAATATATTTTTTTCTTTGTTTTTCTTTGTAGTTTTTTTCTTGGGTTTTATTTGTAAATAGTCTTTGTAAATTTGAAAATAGTGATACAGTCTGTGCTAAGTGATTTTACCGTTAAAGTTGGCATTCTTTTATTGAATAATTAAAAAGCTTTCTTTTATCAAATTATTTAAAAGCATATCTATTTTGCCCTGGTTTCAGAAAATGGTCAAGGCAATGACAAAGATTCATGTTATTGGGATTAATTCACGTTTGTATAGGCTACTTTTTCACAAGGATTAAAATCGTCCCGGTCTAGTACCGTAAAAAAAAACGTGAATTAATCCCAATAACATGAATCTTTGTCATGGCTTGACCATTTTCTGACACCAGGATATAGACTATTGCTTGTAGCACTTAAACTAGGCTATTATTCAAAACACACACAGTGTGCAGTTGCAAAGAAGAATAGATGCGTGACATTATATTCATAATAAGAAAACAATTTATTTCCATGCAGCGAGAGAGTCAGGCAACGCGTTAAGCTGCGTTCACACTACACGCGACTTTGTCGCTGCAGGTCGCCAGTGGCTGCGCTGGAGGGCGTTCGCACTAACTGGTTGCCTAGTAATGTTTGTGAGTGACATTCACGGATGTTACTCTATTCTAGACAACAAACACGTTTTACTGCCGCTACAAACAAATATTTTGGAAGGAAAAGTCTAAATATAAATGGAATCAGTACATAAAATGCATAATATTAAAGATGAACGAGAAACAGTGAGTGCTCTTTGCCATCGCGGCTATTTAACTGCAGCAAACGGGCAAATACCGGTCTATCTGGGTTCCCGAAACCATTCTGTCATGGAGTCAGTACAGTGAACACCACTGTTTGTACACGGAGATATATCATAAGTTATAGGACAGTTTCTGACGCCTAAAATGAGCTTCTTGTTCAACTTGCCTCGGTCAGACTCGGCACTGAAGAGTGACGCACTCCACTGACTTCACTCCTATTGGTTGTCGCTCGCGAAAATCGCTCTTCATTTGCATAAAGTTAAACATTTCTCAACTTTGTCGCGTCGCTGGACACGCCCCACCGGTCGCCAACGGTCGCTGTCGCGCGTGTTGCCGGAAGTCGCCCGCTCACCATTGAAATGAATGGTATCGCGTCGCTTGGTCGCGTGTAGTGTGAACGGGGCTTTATACTCGCACTATGAGCCGCGGCTGACTGGATGAGCGTCGAGCAAGCGTCTGTAAGCTGCCAGTCGGATCACGGCCATTTGACTGGTTATATTGGGATAACAGTCCCCAAAACATCAATCATACACAAGAATAAAGGCATGACATTATATTCATAATAAGAAAACAATTTATTTCCTTGCAGCGAGAGAGTCAGGCAACGCGTTATACTCGCACTATGAGCCGCGGCTGACTGGATGAGCGTCGAGCAAGCGTCTGTAAGCTGCCAGTCGGATCACGGCCATTTGACTGGTTATATTGGGATAACAGTCCCCAAAACATCAATCATACACAATAATAAAAGCATGACATTATATTCATAATAAGAAAACAATTTATTTCCTTGCAGCGAGCAGTAAGGGCTAGCGCAAAATGCGGCATCGGCATCTCGAAGCGGCACTTCCGGTGGCAACTCCAGCGGCCATCAGTGCAGCGGCATCTCCAGCGGCCATCAGTGCAGCGGCATCTCCAGCGGCCATCCGTGAGCGGCATCTCCAGCGGCCATCATTGAGCGGCATCTCCAGCGGCCATCAAGAAAAATGTATGTTATCGATTTGTTTCTTTTATTAGGAAAATTTCATATTCATCAAACTAAACGGAGTAACTCAAAACCCAACTTTGTTAATTTCAAAGCAGCCTTTAAAATGTATTTTGAGTCCAAAGCCCAAAGATCTGTATCTCTGTTAAAGGATGCCCTTTATCTTTTTTTTTTTTCGTGTTTTTTTTCCAAATTATTGTTGTCTCATGTTTTAGGCTACTTATCAGATGTTATACTTATCAGAAAATGTGTAAAAGAAATGTCAAGAACTTGATATCAAACTCTGTGATTTAGAAAATTCAATAAAACAAAATAAATAAATAAATAAATACAAATCTCCAGCAGCCATCAGTTGTGTGGAGCATCTCCAGTGGCCAGGGGCCCGTTTCAATAAGGAGGTTCAACCAACTCTGAGTTAAAGCTTGAACTCTGAGTTGACTTACCCTGAGATGGGAAACTCTGAGTTTTCGGTTACAGAACAGCTGAAATGAGTTAGTTCAATCAACTCTGAGTTGACTGACTCGGAGTTAAGCGCGTGCACCACAACTATAAAAAGCCATTATCAATGGAGCGCAGATATTACGAGTCACCATGGCAACAGCGCCAGACAAAAAAAGGTGTGCATATTTCTCACCAGCAGAACTGGATGTGCTTATGCAAGCAAATGCAGAATTTGAACATGTATTTTTAAAAAAAAGCAACACGGCTGCAGCGGCGAAGGAGAGAGAGTTAGCTTGGGAGAAAATAGCTGCTCGAGTCAATGCGTAAGTTTACATTTTAATTACTTTTATACAGTGTTGGGTGTAATGAATTAAGTTACTAAGTCATCTAAATATTGTAATTAAATTAAAGACTATAAAACAATTCTGTAAAAAACAATAGTGGATTTAATATCAAATTTTAAAAGGTATATTTTTAATGTAACTTTCTCCCTAGTTACACACTTGGTCAATTTAAGAATAATTGATGCAATTGTATATTGTTTAGTTGAAAGCATTAGAAGTGCAGTTTCTTGTCTCTCCTTGTATTTTTCAAGTGGTTGAGGTTGATTTGGGATTTAGAAAGTACTTAATAAGTAAGTAAAACAAATTAGTAAGTAGACCAATACTTTCTAGAGATAGTAATTATTACATTAATCTAATTAGACTAGTTGAAGATAAACTTTGTAGTTAGTAATTAAGAACTATTTTAGAGTAACTTACCCAACTATTATAATATCAGAGGTGAAACTGGAAGAACAGTATTTTATTAAACCTAATTTAATTTTCATGGATAGGTGCAATCCTGCAGGCATCAAAAGAACATGGCAGCAGCTGAAAATGAAATATAAAAACATACTTCAAGCAGGTAAGCCTTGAGCATATCATAGGATTAGAGTAGCTACCTGGCTTTACAAACATTTGACATATTAAATGACTAATAGCATTCAGTGTCTATCAGTGCAGCAGCATTTTTGACATAGGTCTAAATGTTCATTCTCATTTGACCTCTACTCAGCCAACAGAAAGAAGGCAGAGGCTCGTAAAACAGGGGGAGGACCTGCACCACCACCTCTGACAGATGCAGAAGAGATGGCCCTGAGCCTAAATGCTGGAAGGCCAATGGCTGAGGGAATTCCTGGAGGGACTTCATCAGAGCCAGTCACTCCAGAAGATTTAAGTGCCTTCATAAAATGTAAGAGGTCTACCTACAGTATGTGTTAATTTTTTTTATATAGACTAAATGTGATATTTCCATTTATATTACTTTGGGTTGGGTTTTTTGTTGGTCCCAACAGATTCAGATGGTAATATCTGCCTCTTGGAGCCTCCTGTCCCAACAGTACCCCATACAGTTGTCAGTAGCCTACTCCATACACCATCACAATACACAATTATGACAAATAGAGTACACTTTATAATACTATGAAATGCTCATCTTCACAGGATGATGGGGATGAAGAAACCATTTCTGCTGCCACAGACAGGCCTACAGAGGTAATTTTAATATTATATGTCTACACATTCACATTTATATGTGGAGTAGCCTATAGAATCTAAGTTTATATCTATATAAATGGTCATTCTTATCTCTACCCCCCAGAGTGTGGAAGAACAGCAGGAGGACGGTCCATCAACTTCTGGTGCACAGATGAACACAGTTCAGTGATTTACAGTAAATGCCACAGTTTAATTCTGAATTTTAGACTTCATGATGTAACTCTAATCTAATGTATTTTCAGTTGCCAGTTAAGGAGTTATATAGACTTCTTCTTATTAAAAAGATAGAAAAAAACAGCAAAGAAGTTGTATACTTGGACCGCCAGATCCAAAAGGCAGATCTGGAAATCGACATACTGAAACTAAAGCTAGAGGTGAGTGTATGGTCACAGGTGAATTAAGTATTGAAACTATTATAAAATCTTTTTTTTTTTTTTTTTTTTTAGGAAATGAAGAAGAAATAAATAAATTGCTGTGATTTTGTTTATTCATTATTGGTTGCATTTGTATGAAATAAAGAACACCATAAATTGCTGTGATTTTGTGTTTATTCATTTTTTTGTGGTGGTGGATATCATGTGTATTAATCTGAGAAGACATTGCGGCATATCATATCCCGGACTACCCTTCCATCCTGGAAATCTGCAGGGTTGATAGGGTCTTCCTCAGGGTCTTGTAATTGTAGGGCAGGGTGTTGCTCCCCTCTAATTATGGCAATATTATGGAGAACAACACATGCCACAATAATGTCGCAGGCCCTTTCAGGGGTTACCCTGAGGTGACGTAGGCACTGGAAACGTGCTTTCAACAGGCCTATGGTCATCTCCACCCGGGCTCTCGTCCTGCAGTGTGCCACATTGAAGCGCTGCTGTGGGCCTGGTTCAGGTTCTGGGTAAGGGGTCATAAGATTTGGTCGGCATGGGTAACCCCTATCTCCCAGCAGAAAGCCATCAATCTCTCCTGTAAGAAAGTTCACATTGCTTTAGAGCTGCATAGAAATTCCCCTGTAAGTAACCCCCACATGTGTATTTCCACTGTAAGCCTCTTTGAGCATGTGTCTTTCCCTTGGCAAGCCACCTTGCCACTCCTGGAGTTGAAAGTTGCCACCCCACGGGCTGGTCACTCCAGTGTTCCTCCATATGAAGCCCTCTCGGGCCATATGTGTATTCCTAAGTCCTCCCTACGGGTAGGCATGCTGCGGCATATATCCCTGAGATATGCTTCCCAGTGTACCTTGGTATTCCTGTGTTAAGTAGGACTCCTTCGTCCGTGCCTATATCACGACAGGGGTTCAGACTTTCGCAGGGCACTGGAAGACAGCTGTGAAGGTGGCGTGATTTCACGGGGGACCCCCATTCTCCGTCATCCGACGTAACTCGGAGTGACTACGAAAGGGAACGTCTCGGTTACGGATGTAACCCTCGTTCCCTGAGTAGGGAACGGAGACGTTACGTCTCCCTGCCACTTCCGCTGTACCGCTGGGTAGACGCCTGAGTTCAGTCTCGGCTCCTCAGCGAAGACATAGCTGCGTTTGCGTCCGCATCCTCCCTTTATACCCATGTGGTGAGGCGGGGATACGCTATGCAAATTCCGCAGACCCATGGCATTTCCTTGCCATTGGCTCGTTTTTTAATACTCGAAGAGGACTGGCTTTCTAGGCGAAACCCCCATTCTCCGTCATCCGACGTAACGTCTCCGTTCCCTACTCAGGGAACGAGGGTTACATCCGTAACCAAGACATTTTCTGTGATGTTTTCAGTGACACCTGTAGAGATAGGTGAGTTTTTCTCTCCTCATGTTTGCTCAGTTAGTCCATCAGAGATAACTGTGTCTGTATTTTCAATACAGGTGCTTGGTACTTTCAGCAGGTGACGGCGATTTCTTCTCAGTGTGTTACCATACTCAGTAAGTACCTCGTAGGATCTTGGTGTTGTCTCTTTGATCACCTCCGCTACAGGTCCCCACTTTCCATCACATCTGACACGTACTGTTTCATTTTGTTCCAGTGGACATAACCGTTTGGCATTCCTGTCATAGGCTTTGCTCTGGCTGTTCATCTTTGCATAATCTCAGTGTCTCTTTTGAAGCAGGTGTTCTGCTGAGGGTAGCCGTGTTCTCAGCTTCCTGTTCATGAGGATTTCTCCTGGAGACTGTCCACATTCAAGAGGGGATGCTCTGTAATTTAGCAGTGCTAAATAAGGATCCTCTCCAGTCTCAGCAGCTTTCTTTATTAGACGCTTTATAATCTGCACTCCTTTTTCAGCCAAGCCGTTTGACTGCGGGTACAGCGGACTTGATGTTACATGGTCAAACCCATATGTCTCTGCAAAGTCTCTGTAGTCCTGACTGCTGAACTGTGGTCCGTTGTCACTCACCACAGTCACCGGAATTCCATGTCTTGCGAAGACGGCTTTAGTGTATTTTATCACCTGTTGTGCTGTTGTATTAGTCAGCATTGCCAGCTCTGGATAGTTTGACTTGTAGTCCATGATGACAAGGTAGTCCCTCCCTGCTAGCTGAAATAAGTCTGTACCGACCTTTCTCCATGGTTCCTCAGGTTTACTGTGGGCCATCAGGGGTTCCTTAGGTTGCTGGTACCTGTGCCGCTGACATGTCTCGCAGCGCTGCACCAGAGCTTCAATGTCCTTATTCATGTGTGGCCAATACATCAAAACTCTTGCACGTCTCTTGCATTTCTCAATGCCTAAGTGTCCCTCATGCGTGAGTTCTGCCATTTGTGAGCGCATGGAGGTAGGTATGACAATCCGTTCGCCTCTCAAGAGCACACCATGCACAACTGACAGCTCGTCTTTAATGCTCTGATATGGATTTGTCAACCTCTGATCTCCTGGCAGGTGGATTTTGTCTATTACAGCTTGTAGCTCACGGTCGTCTGCCGTTGCTTCAGCAATCTGTCTCCATTTATCCTCAGACACTGGTAGGTGTTTTTGTATGCAGTCTACATGAACCTGTACATCATGTTCTGTGTTACTTGATCCTGTTTGGCTCAAAGATGCTCTGCTGAGTGCATCTGCCATCACCAGGTGCTTCCCTGGAGTGAACTCAAACGTCAGACTGTATTTCTGGAGACGGAGCATTAACCGTTGGATGCGAGGAGGAGCATCTCCTAGTGCCTTCGTTGAGATCGCTGTCAGTGGTTTATGATCAGTCTCTAATACCACTTCTCTTCCATAAATGTATTCATGGAACTTTTCACATCCAAAAACTGCTCCTAATGTCTCTTTCTCTATTTGTGCATAGTTTCTTTCAGCCTCAGTCATCGTTCGTGATGCATATGCCACTGGAAACCATGCCAAGTCATGTTTTTGAAGCAGAACTGCTCCAAGTCCATCCTTTGAAGCATCAGTAGATACTTTCACTGGAAGTTCAGGATCAAAGAATTTCAGCACCGGTTCTCTAACTAAGCTGTTCTTGAGCATGTCCCATTCTGTCACATGTGCATGCTCCCATCGCCAGTCAGTTTCGCTTTCCAGCAAGCTGTGCAATGCCTTTGTGTTAGCCGACAGATTCGGAATAAATCTTCCTCATAGTTGACAAAGCCTAATGCACGTTGCAGCTCTGTCTTTTCTTTGGGTTGTGGCATTTCTTTTATAGCTCTTATTTTTTCAGGGTCTGGCTGTATCCCTGCAGCAGATAGTCTGTCTCCCAGGTAAGTAATGTCTCTCACCCCGAACTGACACTTTTGCTTGTTCAGTTTCAGTCCTGTTTTTCGTGCTCGTGCCATCCACTTTTCTCAGTCGCTCATCATGTTCTTCCCTTGTAGCACCCCATACGACTACATCATCCAGGAAGACTCCCACACCTTCCATGCCATCGAACATTTGTTGTACTGTCCTGTGAAAAACCTCTGGAGCTGAGGCAATTCCAAAAGGCATGCGTAGGAAGCAATGTCTACCAAAGGGAGTGTTAAATGTGCACAATGCTGCACTTTCCTCATCCAGTTTAACTTGGTAGAACCCTGATGATGCATCAAGCTTAGAAAAGAACTGTGCACCAGCCATTGCGCTTGTGATGTCCGATTTAGTTGGCAGCCTATAGTGCTCTATTTTAATCCATTTGTTCAGATCTCTTGGATCTATACAAAGTCTCAAATCACCGTTCTTTTTTTCCACAATGACGAGAGAATTAACCCAGTCAGTAGTGAAGGGTTGGGGTCAGAATCCCTTGCCTCTTCAATTCAACTTTGTATATCCTTTTTTATGATTACATTATTCCTATAATGAGTACTAATCAAATTATATAATCATTCCTATATGCCATAAAGTGATTCACATATGGGTTTTTATTCATGCATCTCTTTCATGAATGTTGGTTGAATGCATATCTTTCATGAAGGTCTTATGATGTCTGTGACCAATCTTCTGTGGCCCTGAGCCAGAACAGTGTGTTGCGCCTAAAGAGATCCCTCATCATATGATTAGGTTTCTCTTCTGACCCCATTAACGGACAGGGGTACATTTCTGTATGGTTCTATGATTTGTTTCCAAAATGGTACTTCTTTAATACATATATCTCTCAAGAAATAAAGTAATTGTTATTTCTTCTCTCTGAGGATGGAAGGTTTTATCAATATGTTGCAGGTCTCAAGACACAGGGTGGCTGGTCTCATGACGCTTTTCGATGGCCCCTCCGAGGTCATTGCTGGAGCTTTCGTGACTTGGATGACAGCTATCTTGATCGATGTCGACGTACCCGTCTATGTATCATTGTTTAGACTTTATGTCCTCTGAGCCAATCAGAAGTGAATGTTTATGTAATGTATGCCCTTGAAAACAGTATAACTGGTGTACGATTTTTATGTAAGGTAGAGTTAGCTTGCGACCTCCTCGTGAGACTTTGACCCTGGCTCTACCAATTAAACTGCAAACTATTCTTCAGTAAATTTTACTCTTTGATTGAACCTCACAACTCCTGGTCTTCTTTCATCATCTCTGGTCCTGGGTCAAGAACTGTAAAGCCCCCTTTACAGTCCTTTCAGTAGGTTCTTCTACTTTTCTCACTATCCCTTTGTCTATCAAGGATTTCAGTTCTTTTCTCAGTCTTTCAGCCATATTTTGTACTGATTAGGTAAGCAACCGATACCCTGGAATACATCCTTGTACTCTCATTATCTCAGCGGTAGAATCTGCACATATGTCCTTCCGTTTGCTGTGTGCTGCGCCCCTAGTGGTCACTAGAGCATTATCAATGACATGAACTCTCTTTATAAGCCCAAGTCTTTCGCTTGCCTTCAGACCTAAAATCGGCTGTCTATCCTCCTCTACTAGGACAAACAGTGCACTTATGGTGCGTCCTTCTCCTGAAAGACTTGCTCTGAAAACACCCATATATGGAATCGGCTGTTCGTTAAATGCCCTTAAGTCCAATTTCTTGGGTCTCACTTTTGGCTTAATGTTCATCTTATTATAGTATTTTCTCGGCAGGACATTTACTTGTGCACCTGTGTCGATTTTCATTGGCACTGTTGCACCATCTACAATCAAAGGTGCTATCCATTCATCATCATTACCGTCCATATTAGTCAGAGTTGCTGCTTCGACATGCAGTGGCTCTCCTTCTTCACTGTCACTTTCTTCTTGTTTCTGTCCGACGACTTGTACCCTTTTCTTTGTGAGACATGACCTTGCAAAATGGTTTTTGCCTCCACATTTTCGACATTCTTTGCCATAAGCTGGACATTCTTTTGGAGCATGTTTACTTCCACATCTCTCACAGTCTCTGCCCTGTGGTTTCCATTTGTATTTCTGTGGCTGTCGCTTATCAAATCTCTTTTTGTGTTTTTGCACCGTATCAACAGCAGCAGTGTCACTTTCGTTTTCAAACGACTTCAATTGCATCTTCGTACTTTCTGCAGCCTGACAAATACCAACTGCTTTCTCAATGGTAAGTTCTGTTTCTTTTAAAAACAGCATCCTTACTCTCTTATCCTGCACTCCTATTACAATCTGATCCCTTATCATGGAGTCGCACAGTGTGCCGAAATTGCAGGATTGACTCTTAAGGCGCAAGTCTGTCACATACTGTTCTATTGATTCAGTCTCTTTTTGCATTCTGTTCCTGAAGACATACCGTTCATGTTTCATTCTTTCTCGGCGTGCAGTAATCCTCAAACTTGCTCAGTACCGCGGGCAGCGTGTCTCTTTCCTCTTCCGAAAAGACGAACGTGTTGTATACCTCTTCCTCTTTATGATCTTCCGTCGATCGTTTCCTTCGTCAAGCCCAATAGCTAACAAATAAAGCTCGAAACTTTGCCTAAAGGCTTTCCAGTTAGCGTGGACGTTACCCGTCAACTTTAACTCGTCCGGTGGGCGTATATTATTCATTACACATGTTTTACGTGTTTACTCCTGGTACCATGTATTGACTGGACCGCTCATATAGACTGCCATTCTCAAGAGACCTTTATTGCTCAACCTCCGTTTACAAGCAACATGAAGCAACACCGCTAAACGGCGCCCTCTGTTGGTTAACTGTTACAATATTCAGTATCAGTACAGTTACAGTATTGTGTGTGGTCTACAAAGGCAAAGGACTAAAGATATATATTAACAAATATGTCTTGGGTATTATTATACAAACATGACTTCCATAAACAGCTACAAATCTCTCAAGTAAAGAAATTCTCAAGATAAATTATAGAATAAAAAAAGGAATCAATAAGCAACAAAATTCTTATGCGACACCGCTACTTAAGCCGCCTTTCCACTGCACACGACAAACGACCAATAGGGGCTGGCTGCAGACTACAGGGCGAGTGGAGCTACATTCAAAAGCGGAAATACGTCACCTCCACTGCGCCGGAGCGCATATATACATCACCTCCACTGCGACCGAGCGCATAATGGCCCTGTCCCAAATGGCACACTCCGGACTTGTGGACTTCCTCAGAGTCCACACTTTAATGACGTCATGTAGTGCAGACCTATAGGGCCCTTAGCGCAAGTCCGTGAGGGCGCATTGAGAGGTATTTTTGGGACAGACTCGATCGTCACGCCGGAAACAGGAAGACGGTCTGATTGTTGTTATGGACAGGAGCTACAGGTTCGGGGAAATATGCTGCCTATTGTTGTTGTGTTTATATGACTCAGTAAAGCCCTGACATTCTGTTCTATTTATTTAAATAATCATAATGCGATCGTATTATTCAGCTTGCTATTATTAGCCTATGTTTGAGACATCAACCACTGGTCGATGATCATAATGTTTGTATAAACTTGTCATAAAAACCGTAATGATATAATTACACTTAAATATTTTTTTCTCAGCCATGTTAACAATTGTCCCTGAGCGAAATCTCCTCCCATCCATTGTCTGATTGGCCTTTCGCAAGGATTCCTGGATAGTTAAAGTGCATGGAGCCTGCATCTATGCGGGCTTCGCACCAGACCGCTTCAAGGGTACAAAGGGGGCGCTGCTGAGCACACTTCAGAGCGTTAACATGCTAAATGGGACGGCCTACGGACTCGTAGACTCGGCGAGCACGCGCAATTTAAGTCCACGAGAACGAAAGTCCGCATCAAGTGCGGCATTTGGGACAGGGCCATACTCTACTGCGACCTTATACTGTCTATGACTGCGACCGAGCGCATATATACGTGACCTCACCTAATCTTCACACACAATATCAAAGCAGTATATTAAACTTTTACGGTTTATGACTTTTAAATATAATATTATATTAAAAATTCTTTCAGAATTTTCTATTTAAAGCTAAATAACATGTACAAATGTAAAATAATGAAGAATAATTTCCACAATTTAAGTTTTAATTGTTTTTATGTAAAAAAAAAAAAAATCTTAAATTTTTACAACACAATAACTGCAAGGGACCATACTGTAAAAAAAAAATACAAATATGAAAAAAATAATTATTTAGAACTGTGTAGCAAAATAACGTGCAAATCAACCACAGTAAAATAATGAAGAATAATTTCCAGTTAATTGAATTGTTTTAAAAAATATATATATTGACAACACACTTGAATTACAAAAAAGTGACCAAAATTGTTACATCAAAGACAACACTGCGCGCACACACACTTCACTGTTCAAGATCTCCATCATCCAAAAAGCAATCCCAGCTACAGTAGCCAGGGTTGTCATCTGAGGAGTAAAACCCCAAAAGCACTCCCAGTTGTCCATTTCCCTGGTAGCCAGCCCCATAGTCTTTGTAAAGCTGGCTGCATTGTAGGCGGCTGCATATAGAGATGGTGTGCGGCTTTCTGTACATTTGACGGTGTCTCTCTAAAAGACTTTTCCAATTCACAACACCCGTTCAATTTCAAAGCACAATGAAAGTTACAATTCAGACAATAAATGAACAAATCTTTAACTGACAAAAGTTTCATGTTAGAGAAATGGAAGAGGGTGATATTAATCTAGCCTAATTCTTATACCCACAAAAAAAAAAAAACACGATGGGGCAACCACACTTATTGAACTCACTATCAAGCCAGCTGAAGTGTGCCTCCTGCTGAAAATGCTCCTGGCTGACAATGTTGTTTAATCTCTGGCATGTCAGAGCCAGCCTCGGGATTGCAGAGCAGCCGTCTTGTAGAACTGCAAAGACAAGGATCCTCTGGAGAATGTCATCGGGCAACTGTAGATATGAAACAAGATTTAATATAGAGTCATTGCAAGCCATTTCATCAACATTAAAGTGATTATGAACACATACCTGCAAAATGTCAGTGGCCACAGCCCCATCCTGTGAAACCCTTAAAGGGTTAGTTCACCCAAAAATGAAAATTAAGTCATTAATTACTCACCCCCATGCTGTACCAACCCCGTAAGGCCTTCGTTCGTCTTCGGAACACAAATGAAGATATTTATGATTAAATCTGAGAGGTGGATGACTGCTACATAGGCTCCCTAAGGGAATGACACTTGACGGCCCAGAAAGTCATTAAAGAAAATGTTTAAATATTCCATGTCACAACAGTGGCTCAACTATAAGTTTATCAAGTGACGAGAATACTTTTTGTGCAGAAATAAAACAAAAATAACGACTTTATTCGACTCTTCCTTTTCTTCCTTGTAGGCCTGAAACGAGACTTCAAGAGATTTCCACGACGCATGCGCGAGAATTGCGATCTCCTTCAACTACTTCAGTGAAGTTCTCGCGCGTGCGCGTCGTGGAAATCTCTTGAAGTCTCGTTTCAGGCCTACAAGGAAGAAAAGGAATAGTCGAATAAAGTTGTTATTTTTGTTTGTTTTTTCGCACAAAAAGTATTCTCGTCGCTTGATAAACTTAGTTGAGTGATAGTTGAGCCACTGTTGTGACATGGAATATTTAAACATTTTCTTTAATGACTTTCTGGGCCGTCCGGTGTCATTCCCTTAGGGAGCCTATGGAGGAGTGATCATCAACCTCTCAGATTTAATCATAAATATCTTCATTTGTGTTCAGAAGACGAACGAAGGCCTTACGGGGTTGGTACAGCATGGGGGTGAGTAATTAATGACTTAATTTTCATTTTTAAGAGAACTAACCCTTTAACATCTTTGCTGGGATCGTAGGTACCTTTTTTTAAAAAAAAAAAAGGAAAACAAAGAAAAACAGTTTAAGAAAAAGCTGCATATTACATAATACATGCTACTTTCAATACTTTTTACTGAAATATTACCAAAGTGCTGTATCTCCTTTTCCTAAGGACACGAAAAACAGGCGGCAGACTTCCATCCCCCATCTTCCTGCCTTCCTGTGTAAAATGCGCAAATCTTCGACCATGTCTGTAATTGACATTGACCAAATATGTTCATCATGCTTTCCCACTTTGACAGTACTATATATTAATGTACTACTTTTCATTTCACAAACCATACCCCTCAATCTCAAGGTTCTCGAGCAAAACCTTGCACCACCAACTCCTCAGATATGGCATGTGTGACGGACTGAAAATATTACAGGGAAAGATAATAGTATTGAGTTATAATAGCTACCCCAAAAATTATTTTTTTTCTTTCTTTCTTCAGTTTAAGTATTTACAAGAGTCTAAACAAGTTTTTCTAATGTTATATAGATTCAAGGTTATTCTGAAATAGGCCTGTAGGTGGCGCATTGCACTAGAGCGATGAGAAATGACGTTCTGGTCAAAGGGCAAAGTCATTAAAAGAAAGCGCCAGAACGCTGCAGACACTAATGTGTGTTTCTCATCATTTTATACAGGTTTGTAAAATGTTTTTGTATGGATCAATATCGATCAGTAGTGATACTTGAGACATTCATAAATGCTTTTAGACTCTGTTTGGTCAGTTTTACTCATTGTAAGTGTTCAGATGATTAGTTTATGTGTGATTCCGTCGATGCAATCTCCAGCTGAGTAAACAGTCCAAATTCACGATGCTCGTAGAAAATATGATGTGCAAGTGGGAGAATTGAAGCAATTATTCAACAACAACTATATTTTCCGTGTAATCTTGATAGATTTTCCAGGTTGAGCTGTATAATGTGCTATATTGAGTTAGTCACACCATTTTGTTTATGTGGAAAAGTGAAATTCAAAATGATGTTTTTCTTTAAAAACGAACACTAGTAAGTGAAGAAAACATATTTACATCAAGTGAGACTGTTAATCGTTATTGATTGGTTACTTCATCGACGTTATTCTGTTGGTTTCATAGAATGTATCCTTATTTCTCTTTGTTCAGAACTTCAATATATCTATAAAATAAAGCAAAACTTTAAGTGTTGAGCGGAAACACAGTGGGATGGTACAAGACAAAACACATGTAAAGTTGTATCCAGATGTTATTGAAGTTGCTTAAAACTATAATATAGAATAGAAATGGTCAAATATATTACATTAGCTGACTCGATTGACATACATTTAAATGCTGTGAGTTGAACTATGTATGCATGACCTGTTTGGAATGAGTTATACTTACCTGTTACCTAAAAAGGTAAAAAAAAAAAAAAGGAAAAAGTCATTAAAAGAAAGCGCCAGAACGCTGCAGACACTAATGTGTGTTTCTCATCATTTTATACAGTTACTATATCTCATCCTTCACTGTTTGAGACCGGTAACATTTTGGGGGCTCGTCCGGGATGGATCAGGACCTTGGTATCAGCTTCGAGACTGATGACGTAGGAGACCAGTGTGACCCTCTGGATTGAGCTACAAGGAATGCTGTGAGATTGTTCACCTTGTGAGTGCAAGTCTTCTGGGTTCCAGTCAAGATGGCGTCTTCAGCTCCCCTTCGTGCGTTGCTATGGGATATCCAAAAACAGCTTCATCTCCTAAGAACAGCTGTATAGTCTTGCTTCATCACTGGAAGATGAAAGAGGCTTGGAGGTTCCTGAAGTGACAGGTACCAATGAACCTGAACTGTTTGAATTCATCGTGGACTACATGAAAAGCGATCAGTTTAGAACGCTTGAAGATGAAGGTATGTCTTCTTTGCTGATCATCAAAGACAAGATTGATGATCTAAAATCCAGCAAGAAGAGTGAATCAGACATGGACACTGCAAACAATGGTAAAGATGTTAGTGGTGGGTCATCAGTAACAGAACAGGTATCTGGGTTGGTTAGACTGACTGATGTTGCTGCTTTGTTGCCCCGCAGAGATTTCAAAATGCATGGTGGTGTAATTTCAGATGCTAGTTCAGACATGAGTTACAACAGTGTATGCAAACAAATTGATGAGGGTTTGAAAGAAAAATTCTCTGAATCTGAAATCATACGCACAGTGATAAGAATGATTAAACCAGGTAACTTTAAAGACATGTTGACCAACAAAGATGATCTCACTGTTGCAGAACTGAAACGGTTCTTAAAGTCGCATATGAGAGAACGAAGTAGCACTGAATTGTTTCAGGAGCTTAGCAATGCTAAGCAGCAAGATAAAGAAACTCCACAGCAGTTTGTCTATAGACTCATGGGGTTGAAACAGAAAATTATCTCTGCATCACAACATGGTGGGTCAGAGTTTAACTATGACAAAAGACTGGTGCAGGGAGTATTTCTTCATACACTGTATCAGGGGCTGAATGAGAAAAATGGTAATATCAGAATGGACATTAAGCCTTACATCTCTGACTTGACAGTGACTGATGACTTAATCTTAGAACAGGGTTACTAAATCAGCTAATGAGGAAGCAGAGAGACAGAAGCGTCTAAGCACTGTACATAAACACAAACTCCTGACTGTTTGTTCCTCTCAGTCCCAAGAGGATACTGAGAAAAGCTATGACACATTGCAAAAGAGAGTGGAAGGTGAAGCTCGAGCAAATCGCACTGCCTTAATGGAACTGACAGCTCAGGTTTCTGCTCTCACTAAAAACCTTGAAAAGATGATGAGACCCTCTGCTGCAATTGAAAGCCAAACTGCCGCACCATTAATGAATGTTAAAGTTTCAGACAAACCTGAAAGCAAGCGTAGATGTGACGACTACATCCAGCGAGGAAACCAGGACTGCTGCCATTGTTTCCGCTGCGGCCAGGAAGGACACAGAGCGGTTGGCTGCCTAAAGAAGGGAACGAAGGTGGGAAACGGGAGACAGTCACTGGTACGGGACAACCAGTGACCCCATCAAGCAGTCCGTCCCATGTAAAGGTAAACCGTCCACACCATCCTGAAAATTTAAGTGGGAAAAATCGTCAGTCAAAAAAAGAACAAGCAGCACAACTGATTGGCAGAAAATGTATGCTGTCATGTTGGTTAAATGGGGTTCTTACTGAAATGCTTTTGGACACGGGGGCTCAAGTAAGCATGGTAGGAAAGACATGGGTAGAAAAGTGCCTTCCAAATGTGCCTATTAAGCCTATAGAAGACTTACTTTCTGACCAGCAGCTTTACATTACTGCTGCCAATGGCTGTGTGATTCCATTTGTTGGATGGATTGAAGTACTCTTTGAACTCAAAAGTAGTGGATCTGGAACCTTTTCCATTCATGTACCAATGCTAGTAAGCGACTGCTGTAACGACAATCCACTTCTGGGTTTTAATGTCATTGAAGAATTGATCAGAGAAAGCAGTGACCGGCCGAACAGCACGGAAAATCTAACCATCCTGCTGAGTAAAGCTATGAATGTAAGGCAGAGCATAGTAGGGCTGGGCGATATGGCCTAAAAAAAATATCACGATAATTTTTTTTATATCAGTCGATATCGATAATTATCACGATAAATGTCAAATCTTTATTTCTTTCAAGTTTAAAGGCAGATTTTTGCTCCTAAGTAAAAGTTGTAGAAACCAGAGCGTTAATTGTGGTTTTAAACTACTCTTTATTGTCAGAACATATCATGACAAACACTTGCCAAAAATATATTTCTTATTTTCTGCATGTGCTAATGGGGGATGTTGTTTCAAGTCTTGAAACAGGTTTCTGTTGCCTGACTTTGGCACGTATCTTCAGCAGTTTACAGTGCAGGCTGCAATATTAATATTACATGTTTTATCTCGAAATGCATATTTGACAGTGAGTTGACAGTAAATCTGCATCCTAACTCAAGCTAATACTACTATGTTAAATTTATGTTAATTCTATTCTATCATTACGTTCATCTATTTAAAAAAAATTAACAACCACATTTTTATTTGGTAAATGTAACATTGACTGTTTGAGTTTTATTCAAATTAACCATTGGTTATCCAGTATCATGCATTTAGATCATGATAACAAAGCATAGCCTATAGCACCTCACTATCATGGCAATATGTAACTTTATGGTTTCTATGGTATTTGTATGAAAAACTGTCGCCTAAATACATTATTAAATACTGTAATTATATTCCATTAGTTCTTTAATACATTGTCTACATTAATAATATAATACAATTCCTTAGCCTACTATATCCCACATTTCATGGTGCAGTTAATATTACTAGGCTAACGTTACAGTAAATCCATGGTAAATGGATCAGTATCAATTCAGATTCTGACTGTATCGTTGCGTACAGTGTTTCTCCTGTTTGTCAGCGCTGTTCCATCTGCCTTTAAACTGGTTTAAATCACCGAGTCATTAGTGTTCTTCACTGAATTCAAGCGCTTCTCACTGGATGTCGTGACCGAAGCCGATCAGAGTAAACGCATCTGCTCCAGTGAGCTCGCGCGCGCTGCCGTTTGGACTTTGAGCCGAGCGGATTAACAGTCCGTGAGGCGTGCGCGGTTCAAATGAGTTTCGTTCCGCTTTTGGCGCATAAACATTATCGAACATTTATCGAACTCTTGATATCGTTTTATCGAGAAAAATGATATCGCGATAATTATCGTTATCGTTTTATCGCCCAGCCCTAGAGCATAGCTAACAATATTGTCAATGATGTCGTTCAATTAGCAGATTCAGAGGAAATGTTGGACAGTTGTGTGGTAAAAGTTGGGAAGAAAGGACTCACAGTTAAAAAAGGCGAACTTTGCGAAGTCAAATGCAGAATTAGAGGGGGGCCTGAAGGAGGAGTCATGCCATTCGAACCACTTCCAGAATGGCCAGTCCAAGAGGGCCTTGAACTATTTCCTACTGTGGTTGATGTGCCAAATGGTGTGTCTAAAGTAGTGAAGATTCCTGTCCTGAATCCCACTCAACATGACATTTACCTCCCTGCAAGGACAGTGTTGGGTACTATCACTTCAGTATCTGGAGTCCTACCCCTCGTTCCAAGTGGTGGTGTTAGAACAGAAAACAACCAGGAGGAAAGTGAGGTTCATGTAAATCAGTTGAGCCAAGTGGATAAGGGAAGTCAGTTACCCGTCAACAAAACAATTAAGTGGCACCCACCTGTCGAGTTGGAACACCTGTCTAAATCGGAGCAGGAGATAGTTAGACGAATGCTTTACGAAGAATCCGATGTCTTTGCTCATGATGATGGAGATATAGGATGCATTCCAAATCTGAAGTTGAAGATAAATTTAAAAGATGACACTCCAGTTCAGAAATGCTACAATTCCATTCCGAAACCCCTATACAAGGAAGTTAAAGAGTACGTACAAAATCTCCTCGAGCGTGGCTGGATTAAGAAATCTTCCTCTGCATATTCCTCACCAGTGGTCTGTGTCCGGAAGAAGGATAGTAGCTTACGGCTATGTGTTGACTTTCGAGAGTTGAACCGGAAGACTATTCCGGATAGACACCCACTACCGAGGATACAAGATTTGCTGGACAGTCTAGGAGGATTCACATGGTTCTCCATTCTTGACCAAGGTAGTGCATATCATCAAGGATTTGTGGATGAGGAGTCAAGGCAGATGACGGCATTTAGCACTCCCTGGGGACTCTATGAGTGGAAGCGTATCCCTTTTGGATTAACTAATGCCCCAGCAGCCTTCCAGAGGTGTATGGAGAGTGTTCTAGAGGGCATAAGAGACAAATGCTGTTCTCCTTACCTGGATGATGTTCTTTGCTATTCAAAAACCTTTCACAAGCATGTCGAAGACCTTAGGCAAGTGCTCTGCCGAATGCGTGAGTATGGTATCAAACTCCGACCAAAGAAATGTGAACTTTTCAAGACGCAAGTCAGATACCTTGGTCGGATGGTGTCAGGAAACGGCATTGAGATTGACCCGAAGGATCTTGGGGCTGTATTGCATTTGAAAAAGAAAGAACCAAAAACAGTGGGGGAAGTTAGAACTCTATTAGGGTTTCTAAGTTACTACAGATCCTTCATCCAGGATTTCTCAAGGATAGCGAAGCCACTATATGAGCTCCTGCAGAACCCTAAGGAAAAAACTGTGTTGAAAGTAGCAAAGACCAGCCAAAGTAAACAGAAGGTGAGGAAGGGGACCAAAGCACAAATGCCATCGAGAACCCCTATTCAGTGGACATCGGAACATCGGGCCATTGTGTCAAAATTCATAGGGATTCTTACCAACCCACCAATTCTGGCATACCCTGATTTTGACTTGCCTTTCGTGTTGCACACCGATGCATCAAATGAGGGTTTAGGTGCTGTACTTTACCAGCGACAAGCCGGTAAACTTCGTGTCATCGGATTTGGCTCAAGAACGTTGACTCCAGCAGAGCGCAGTTACCATTTACATTCAGGTAAACTTGAGTTTCTAGCTCTCAAGTGGGCGATCTGTGACAAATTCAGGGATTATTTGTACTATGCGCCAACATTTACAGTGTACACAGACAATAATCCATTGATTTATGTCTTGAGTACCGCCAGATTAAATGCTGTGGGTCATCGTTGGGTCGGTGAGTTGTCCGATTTCCATTTCGATATAAAGTACAGACCAGGTAAACAGAACGCAGACGCAGATACACTCTCACGATTTCCAGTAGACATCACAGATCCCCTGAGTGATTACACGGAGACTGTGCCACCTGAGGTTGTGTCAGCCATGTGGCAAGGGAGTAAAGCTGTCGTTGAAGAAGAGGTACCGTGGGTGGCTTCACTGGCTCTTTACTCAGCAAGTGATAGGGAAGAGGAAATGTTGAAAGGGCAGATGGTATCTCCAATAGCCCAGGTGGATATCAGAGCTGCACAACAGGATGACATAAGTATCAAGGAAGTGATCAAGCTTAAAGAAAGCAGCTGGATCCCAAATAGCAAAGAAAAAAAGGTCATGACCAGAGGAACCAGACGTTTGGTTCAGGAGTGGAACAAGCTAGTAGTGGAGGAAGGAATTCTGTACCGACACTCTGGTACTTGGAAACAGCTAGTCCTACCTGAAAAACTGAAGCCATTGGTCTTGAAGAACCTTCACGACAACATGGGTCACATTGGTGCTGACAAGGTAACCCATTTAGCACGTGATAGATATTACTGGCCTTTCATGCAGAAGGAAATTGATGATTATGTGATCAAAAAGTAACTGTATCAAACAGAAGCGTCCGAATGTTCCTGAGAGAGCGCCCATGGGTTCGATTACCACCAGTTCACCCTTCGAATTGGTCTCCATTGATTATCTGCATTTGGAGCCAAGCAGAGGAGGGCACAAATACATACTTGTCCTTGTGGATCATTTCACGCGCTTTGCACAGGCATATTCAACAAAGAATAAATCAGGGAAAACGGCAGCAGAGAAGATATTTCAGGATTTCATACCACGCTTCGGATATCCAGAGAGACTACACCATGATCAAGGACGGGAGTTCGAAAATAATTTGTTCCAGACACTGCAACAACTGGCAGGGATTTCTCATTCAAGGACTACTCCTTACCACCCACAGGGTAACCCAGTTGAAAGGCTAAACCGTACCTTGTTGCAAATGCTTCGCACTCTGGAGGAAGAGAAAAAGGCTGATTGGAAAGAACACCTTCCACATCTGGTTCATGTGTATAACTGTACCAGACACGAAGCTACTGGATACTCCCCGTTCTTTTTACTGTATGGGAGGTCCCCCAGGTTGCCAATTGACCTGATGCTTAACCTAAAACCAGAAAAAGAGACTCAAAGCCACCTGACGTTTGCTGAGAAGTGGGCATCCAGAATGCAAGAAGCTTACAAGATTGCATCCGAAAATAGCCAAAAGTCATCTGCGAAAGGGAAGAAGTACTATGACAGGAAGGTGAAAGGAGTACCTCTCCAGCCAGGTGATCGGGTTTTAGTAAGGAACCTTTCTGAGAGAGGAGGTCCAGGCAAGCTTCGTCCCTACTGGGAGAAGGAAGTGCACAAGGTAGTGGAGAGGATCAAAGAGGGGCCCGTGTACAAGATCCAACCTGAAACTGGTAAAAAGACAATTCGAGTATTACACAGAAACCTTTTACTACCAGTGAATGATTTACCTGTTGAAGATCACACTCTAAATGTACCTGCAAAGAAAAGACAACTGAATAAGAGGAAAGTCACAGAGCCGAGTGTGGATCAGGAAGAGGATAGCTCGGAGGACGAACAATGGTATTATCCTTACTTACCAAAGACTGCAGGGAATCATGACCACGTTGAACTACTACAAAGGTCCCAGACTGAAAAGAGATCTCAGTTAAGACCGATGGCGGGAGAGTTTTACCCTTCTGCAACTCCAATGTCAGAACCAGTTACCATACAGGACGATCAAGCGGATATTGTCGGGTACGGCCCAGAAGAGTTACCTCCGTCAAGTCAAGGATCACCTGTAAGACAAAATGAGCAATGTGAGAGTGTTAATGAAGAGGATCAAGAGACTTTGCGAAGATCAAACAAAACAACACTTATGACATATTAGGTCAACCGACTTACAGACAAAGCCATTTAAATGCAGTCCAGCCTTACATGATTCCGAGAAGTCCAATGACTTACCAGGTAGTTAATGCAGTTCCTTGGTGGCAACCAATACCTATCTGGACTTGTTAGATGAATGACTGAGAGGAAATAGACTGACCTAGTATTGATGTCAGGAGTCATATAAAAAAATAGGGGAGAGTGTGACGGACTGAAAATATTACAGGGAAAGATAATAGTATTGAGTTATAATAGGTACCCCAAAAATTATTTTTTTTCTTTCTTTCTTCAGTTTAAGTATTTACAAGAGTCTAAACAAGTTTTTCTAATGTTATATAGATTCAAGGTTATTCTGAAATAGGCCTGTAGGTGGCGCATTGCACTAGAGCGATGAGAAATGACGTTCTGGTCAAAGGGCAAAGTCATTAAAAGAAAGCGCCAGAATGCTGCAGACACTAATGTGTGTTTCTCATCATTTGTGACCCGATCTGGCGAAATGAGTCGGAAGTCATAACGTTCCATTTTAAGATATGGGCCGATTATGTGGAAAAACAATGAAATAATAGATTTTTTTTTTTTGTTGATAATTTCAAAGAACAGACATTCAAAAATAATCTCCCAAAGTTTCGTAGTCCAGATAATTGAGTAAAGGTATTTAAATTACTATTAAAGTGTACAAAGTTTTACTAAATTCGCTGGAAATGAACATTGCTTTTCTCAACTCCTATCTCACCTCTGAGCATTTCCCGGGTATCCCCTGAAACGTCACTATCTCTGCTCTCCTAATGGTGTTATACGTTGTATAGAACCAATCAAAAAGCTTAGAAATGTACACAAATGCTGATCATTTGTCGATGGGAAGCCGTTTCGACTGACCGGCACGCGATTGGTCCAGGCTCCAGCCACCCTCCTGTCAGACTCGCAGCGAGCGCTCTGTGTAATAAACAAGCTAGCAGATCTCCTCAGAAAGATTAAATATTATTAATTTGAGAAATGTCGCTGTCAAAAGAGAGCAAAGTTGCCAAAGCGTCATCAAGCCCCCTGGCCATTGCACACTGAGTCCGCGTTTTTTTCATATGCGTTTTTTCATATTGATTCGGAGGCTCCGAATTGTCAAAACACCATTCAAACTGCTTGCTACGGATGCGAAAAGCTTACTTTTTTTATATATATAACGGATGAAAGTTTCGTAGACAGTGTGCAAGCGTGATTGACATAACGTGAGGTCGATTTTTTTTTTTTTTTTTTACGTGCGAAAATTTCGGATGCGAATTATAGATCTGTACAAAAATATCCGTGAGATTTGCCCAAAACCGCCAGTTGAGAAAGTAAGTTGTCCCTCTCCCTGCCCAGCTTAGAAGAAAAGAGCTGAAAGGTGAATTTAATGTCAAATTTGAATCTGAGTGAGTGTATTTACTGTGTATGGATGTGAGTGAGTGCAAATGTGAGTGAGTGTATTTATCTGCAAGGAGAATCCATTACAATGTGTTTGATTAACCCAAAATTTAACTGTTGGTATCTCCGTTATGAATTTGTTACACTGTTATTGTCAACTAGCCTACACAAAGATATGATTGCATAGACTAGCATTATTTGATCTCTGTTTCCTTGTCTCTCTGCCTCTCTCACTTTCTCTTACACACACACACACACACACCCTCTCTCTCAAGCAAATATGTAGCACCTCTGTTCAATCTTTCTGATTTTAGTAAATCTTTGTAAAAGGTACTTTTAAATTATTTATTCAAATAAAAACTTTAAAATAATTTGAGCTTCAGTCTGGTTTAATAGCATTTATATATATATATATTAATGTTAGCTGTAAAATAAATAGTTTATCCCTTTAAATGCAATCGATTTTGAATGATATCAACAAAAAAAGGGCAAAAAACTTTAAAAGCAATTTTCTCAGGTTTTCAATTGGAAAAAGAGGGCAGACGACCATAATTCAAATGTGTATATCTTCACAACCATTCAAGGCATGACTTTGACTAGGATATCATTTGAAAGCTTATGGTCTCCTCTTTCCATTAATACCAAAATCTACATTTTGAAATTTGGGTCACTGTGACTCATTTTGCTGGATCAGGTCACATTTTATACAGGTTTGTAAAATGTTTTTGTATGGATCAATATCGATCAGTAGTGATACTTGAGACATTCATAAATGCTTTTAGACTCTGTTTGGTCAGTTTTACTCATTGTAAGTGTTCAGATGATTAGTTTATGTGTGATTCCGTCGATGCAATCTCCAGCTGAGTAAACAGTCCAAATTCACGATGCTCGTCGAAAATATGATGTGCAAGTGGGAGAATTGAAGCAATTATTCAACAACAACTATATTTTCCGTGTAATCTTGATAGATTTTCCAGGTTGAGTTGTATAATGTGCTATATTGAGTTAGTCACACCATTTTGTTTATGTGGAAAAGTGAAATTCAAAATGATGTTTTTCTTTAAAAACGAACACTAGTAAGTGAAGAAAACATATTTACATCAAGTGAGACTGTTAATCATTATTGATTGGTTACTTCATCGAAGTTATTCTGTTGGTTTCATAGAATGTATCCTGATTTCTCTTTGTTCAGAACTTCAATATATCTATAAAATAGATAAAGCAAAACTTGAAAGTGTTGAGTGGAAACACAGTGTGATGGTACAAGATAAAACACATGTAAAGTTGTATCCAGATGTTATTGAAGTTGCTTAAAACTATAATATAGAATAGAAATGGTCAAATATATTACATTAGCTGACTCGATTGACATACATTTAAATGCTGTGAGTTGAATTATGTATGCATGACCTGTTTGGAATGAGTTATACTTACCTGTTACCTAAAAAGGTAAAAAAAAAAAAAAGGAAAAAGTCATTAAAAGAAAGCGCCAGAACGCTGCAGACACTAATGTGTGTTTCTCATCATTTTATACAGTTACTATATCTCATCCTTCACTGTTTGAGACCGGTAACATGTCAGACTGAAGATAAGAACAGTTGTAATGTGATTCACCACAATTAACATTAAACATCTTTGTCAACACCAAGACTGCACTTACGGTGGTGAAATCAAAGGCTGCCTCCACAGTTATACCAGGTATACTGTAAAGGCAGAAAGGCTATTATGTTGTCATGTCATTTGTATGAGCATAAATTTACCAAGATGAATAAAAATGGACGATGGATGTTGGGTGGACATCACTAAACATCCTAAAAATGATTTTGGCAACCCACCATAACCATAAATAATCCACAGTCAATCCCATAATGTTGTAGGGGTAGCCCCTGTTTGAAGAAAGAAAGAACCCCCATTATGAAGAATTTACAATGACAATCAACCTTATACAATGTTCTTGTGCATTTTCATTGCAAATGATTATTACCTCAACATCCAGGCCTGACTGTTCTTCCCATGGCCCAGCCATGAGCTTTTG
This sequence comes from Tiaroga cobitis, assembly GCA_030578255.1. Classification (NCBI taxonomy): domain Eukaryota; kingdom Metazoa; phylum Chordata; class Actinopteri; order Cypriniformes; family Leuciscidae; genus Tiaroga; species Tiaroga cobitis. The sequence goes on along the minus strand of CM060607.1, from coordinate 22,670,317 downwards.
TGCAACAGCCCTGATAAAAATCCGAGAGACTGCCGAGAGTAGATGTATATAAACGTGGGCAAGTCAGAAGAACACGACTGCCAAAAGTAATTGCATTAACACTAGAAGTGCCATGACAGTCATTTTGACCGTTTTGAATTTTATATCTGCAATAATTTTGATCTTTGAAAGATCTAAGATCTAACTTTGAAAGTCAACTATCTGCTGACTTTTTAAATGAATATACAGACACTTTTAGGAAATGTTTTTCATATAAATTACACATAAGGCAAAAAAAAAAAAGAACATATAGCTATTTCGGCCATAGACCGTCATATTGACCACACTGAATTTCGCGGTATTCATTTGTTACGTTTCCCGCAAATTATTTTCTATTAGCCTATTTTCTTTATTATATTAAAGTAAAATGTTTTATAATTAAGATACTTTTAATTATTAAATGTACAGTTTGGTGTTGTTTTTAAAAGATATACTAATACAATAAATGGTAAAAATGACCGCTTGTGGCAGGTCTAGTAGTTATGGAATTCTGTCACTTCTAGTGTTAATGTGGGCAAGTCAGGGGAACGTGACTGCCGAAATATATCATTGTGTAACCTCAATATATCTCTGTAGGCCTTGTTCCCACTGTGCAAACAGTGAATCAAGGAACAGTATTCCTCTTTTGCCTGGCATCATCACCTGAGAATAGTCTTGGCAATGAGTTAACCTTTCATGTGTAATATTCCAATAAGCTTTGTAAAAATGAATCTTCATATGCTTCTTTTCCACATCAACAGTATAGCTTGAGAAACTTTCTTTGAAAGAATGCATTACTTACACATAGCAAAAAATGGCCTTGTGTCCACAGCAGGAATATAAGTGCATATTTCTCGGTGGAGTCGACCTTAAAAGAAAGCAAGTTATGCTGTTAATTCAAATCAGTTTAATTATTTCTGTCAACCCTCAACAATGCGAGCAAATCACTCGCATAATTATGCAAGTAAATATCACTCTGGGCGACTATTCAAAAATTAAAAATACTAGCCAATGGCGATTCTATTGCCAAGGTGTGCGTAGAGAGTTGGCTGTACAAATGGGTAGGTACTTACTTAGGTACAAGACTGCCTAGACGGAGGGTCACAACTCAAGGGTGGGAGCCAGGTTGGGGGGATGTGGAGGTCCATAATAAAGACCTTTTCCCCCTAAAGAAAGACAGCTGACTTTGTTGTACTGCGCAGAGCTCACATAGGTCCCTCTAAAATATACGTTAATACATGTGTATACATACCTGTAACTCAACCATCTCCTTAACAAGCCTCAGACAAGCATTTCCCACCTGTTCACATGATTTAATGTTTTTTTTTTACTGTATTTACAATTAAAAACTATTGAGTACTTTAACATTCCAACAAAGTCTTTCACCCACCATTGAGTCCATTTCCCTGTTTAGACCTAAAGATAACAGGTTCTCTCTGGTCAAACATAGGGCCATCCTTAATCATAATTTCATTGGCAGGCCTATAGAACATAGCTGACCTACAAGAAAGACAAATTAAAAGTAGCATTAAATAATAATAATATCAACAAAATCCTTTAATTACTTCAATGGAAGAAGAAGAAATTAAATTATGTCAAATAAGCTATGCATTTATGTACCAGCTGTTCCTGGAGGGGATGATCTCCTCCAGCTGACCACATTGTTCTACAGGGCCTGAGGTTGCTGATGGCAGTAAGTGTTGCACAATGCTGCCCACAATGGTGCGAAGGGCCAACATCTACAAGAAAAATGAAACAGTTACTCTTATTAATGCTAATATACATTAATCTCACTGCATTTGATCTGACAGTAGCATTCACCTATCCCCAACATTAAACTCCTCCCAGTTAGTAGTAGGCATTAGTTATTTCAACTCATATTCATAGTGCTCACTTTGTCTTTGTGCTTCATCAGTGGGTGGTTGTGCAGCTATGCTTTCAGTTGACCTTGCCTCGGCTGGAGTGAGTTGAGATCCTTAAAGTACAACGATATTTGATGTTATGAACCAATTAAATGACTAGAATATGCATTTCAGTGAAGTTTTTAACTTTTAGACAAAACAAACAATTACGTCACATGGGTCAAGATTAATTAAATGAATGACTTTTTATGATCATTGATGTTAAAGCAATTTACTTGTTGCTGAAGATGCCTGAGCCACCACAGTTGTGCTTCGTCGTTTTGATGCATCCCCAAGACAGCTTGTCCCAAAGTAGACAAGGTCATGGTGTTTAGAAGTTCAAGCCGGCATCCAGACATGCTGCCTCTCCAGAAGTGCTCTATTTGTGGAGGTGTTATGACGATGGATAACACTTCTCATTTGAAATGCATGGGTCGATGGAGTCATGTTATTGAAGAAGTAGTTGCTTTTACGCATTTTGGCAAAGAACTGCTCAGCAACTTGGCTATTCAACCACCCTTTCAACTCAGGGACAAGTTGGATCCTGCGTAGTATGTCCTTTGGATCTGTGGCATTCTGCTCATGGAAGCGGTCATATAAGACATAGTGCTCAGATGATCCAGTGACCGGATGAGCATTATCCTCCCCACAGTGCACACTTTCATGTAGCCATGGCAGTGATACCAGCAATTTTCCATCCCTGGCTGCCTTCACATTCTCTTCTGTGGGATCAGACAGTCTGCCCTCAAAAGGCTGGAAAGGCAGTGAATGAGGAACCCGCAAATTGGTGTGTGTCGCCAAACCTCTTGCGAAATCATAAACACAGACATTTGGAAAGTGCTTCCAGGAGAGTAACAGGTCTGCAAAGTACCTGGGACTTTCAGCACGTAGATTAAATTTGATGCTGTATACAATGCCATGTGGGCAAAGTATTACAGACCATCCACCTGAAATTAAAGATTCAAAAGATTGTAAAGTGTATATTTTACAACAACTTAATACCATAGTTTCCAGAGCGACACAAACTTACCAGATGCACCCCATATGCTTTGGAAGACCTTGTCATATGTTTGTCTGCTCTTCATGTTCTCCTTCAGTCTTGTTATGAGATCAAGGCGGGAGCCCTTGGTGTCGATGTTGCAGGCTTTGCACAATTTTCTCACAACTCCAACCTGATAATACAGGTGAAACTTGAAAAATTAGAATATCATGCAAAAGTTATAATTTTGATGATTATGGCTTACGGCTTATGAAAACCCCAAATTCAAAATCTCAGAAAATGTGAATATTACATGAAATCAATAAAAAAACTTTTAATTTGAATTACTAAAATACATGAACTTTTGCGCGATATTCTAATTTTTCGAGTTTCACCTGTACTTATGACAAACTGTAAAAAGAACATTTACTGGACACTTTCTTACCCCTCAAACCCAGAGAGCTTCATCACATGGCAACATCACCTTTTGTTTTGCCAACTCATCAATCAGATGATCCTCAGTAACACTGCTCAGCTGTGCTTCAGTTGAAGAGGGGCATGTTCTCACTTTTTTGAACTCTGTGTTAAGAACAGTGCCACTTCGACGTGTTTCGCTCCCAATCCAAGGTGCCCAGTGTTCGTAGCTTAGACTGACAGTGAAAGGGTTGTTTGCACTGCCTACAAAATGTGATGCATTATTTGTAATCCAAATTGTGTTTACAATGTAGAATCTGATGAAATGTAGTAATCACCACAACTCACTTTGGAAAAAAACACGACTTATCGTCGCAAGATGAGTGGCACGAGGCGGGTAAGGCTCGGCTGATGGAGTGGCGCGAGGCGGGTAAGGTTCGGCTGATGGAGTGGTGCGAGGCGGGTAAGGCTCGGCTGATGGAGTGGCATGAGGCGGGTAAGGCTCGGCGGATGGAGTGGTGCGAGGCGGGTAAGGCTCGGCTGATGGAGTGGCACGAGGCGGGTAAGGCTCGGCTGATGGAGTGGCACGAGGCGGGTAAGGTTCGGCTGATGGAGTGGCGTGAGGCGGGTAAGGTTCGGCTGATGGAGTGGCGTGAGGCGGGTAAGGTTCGGCTGATGGAGTGGTGCGAGGCGGGTAAGGTTCGGCTGATGGAGTGGCGTGAGGCGGTTAAGGTTCGGCTGATGGAGTGGCGCGAGGCGGGTAAGGTTCGGCTGATGGAGTGGCACGAGGCGGGTAAGGCTCGGCTGATGGAGTGGTGCGAGGCGGGTAAGGTTCAGCTGATGGAGTGGCATGAGGCGGGTAAGGCTCGGCGGATGGAGTGGTGCGAGGCGGGTAAGGCTCGGCTGATGGAGTGGCACGAGGCGGGTAAGGTTCGGCTGATGGAGTGGCGTGAGGCGGGTAAGGTTCGGCTGATGGAGTGGCGTGAGGCGGGTAAGGTTCGGCTGATGGAGTGGTGCGAGGCGGGTAAGGTTCGGCTGATGGAGTGGCGTGAGGCGGGTAAGGTTCGGCTGATGGAGTGGCGCGAGGCGGGTAAGGTTCGGCTGATGGAGTGGCACGAGGCGGGTAAGGCTCGGCTGATGGAGTGGTGCGAGGCGGGTAAGGTTCAGCTGATGGAGTGGCATGAGGCGGGTAAGGCTCGGCGGATGGAGTGGTGCGAGGCGGGTAAGGCTCGGCTGATGGAGTGGCGCGAGGCGGGTAAGGTTCGGCTGATGGAGTGGCACGAAGCGGGTAAGGTTCGGCTGATGGATTGGCACGAGGTGGGTAAGGCTCGGCTGATGGAGTGGCGCGAGGCGGGTAAGGTTCGGCTGATGGAGTGGCGCGAGGCGGGTAAGGCTCGGCTGATGGAGTGGCGCGAGGCGGGTAAGGCTCGGCTGATGGAGTGGCACGAGGCGGGTAAGGCTCGGCTGATGGAGTGGCACGAGGCGGGTACAGCTCGCCTGATGGAGTGGTGCGAGGTGGGTAAGGCTCGGCTGATGGAGTGGCGCGAGGCAGGTAAGGCTCGGCTGATAGAGTGGCACGAGGCGGGTAAGGCTCGGCTGATGGAGTGGCACGAGGCGGGTAAGGCTCGGCTGATGGAGTGGCACGAGGCGGGTAAGGCTTGGCTGATGGAGTGGCACGAGGCGGGTGAGGCTCGGCTGATGGAGTGGCACGAGGCGGGTAAGGCTCGGCTGATGGAGTGGCACGAGGCGGGTAAGGCTTGGCTGATGGAGTGGCACGAGGCGGGTGAGGCTCGGCTGATGGAGTGGCACGAGGCGGGTAAGGTTCGGCTGATGGAGTGGCGCGAGGCGGGTAAGGTTCGGCTGATGGAGTGGTGCGAGGCGGGTGAGGCTCGGCTGATGGAGTGGCACGAGGCGGGTAAGGTTCGGCTGATGGAGTGGCACGAGGCGGGTAAGGCTCGGCTGATGGAGTGGTGTGAGGCGGGTAAGGCTCGGCTGATGGAGTGGTGCGAGGCGGGTAAGGCTCGGCTGATGGAGTGGCACGAGGCGGGTAAGGCTCAGCTGATGGAGTGGGACGAGGCGGGTAAGGCTCGACTGATGGAGTGGCACGAGGCGGGTAAGGCTCGGCTGATGGAGTGGCACGAGCCGGGTAAGGGTGCATAGACTATGAGGTCAGCTGATTATAACATAAGACCAAATGCCTATCCATTTCCACTCTTCTTATAACTGTCCTTGAACAGTGGGGGCAGTGGTAATGCCCCACAGCACGGCATGGTAATCTGCATCTATTTAAAATTTGCCCTGAAACAAAAAGGTAAACAACAAAATAATAGAACAAAAAAAAAATAGGACAAATAGAAACGTGTAAAAAGCCTTCAACTTTTAGGTTGGCAACATACCTTCAAAATGTAAAGGTTGCTACATCCTTCAAGCTAATGAAAGTCGCCTAGCTCTGAAAGTGAGTGAGAAAACGAGAAGGAAAACAGTCGGGGACCGTTTTAAGCCGTTTTAACTGAAAATGCATAACGCTAAATTCTCTTCACATTTACACTTCTCAATACAATCAAACAATCACCACTAAACAGAATTAAACAATAACTACAAACATACCTGCCACACACCAACACTAAAATGTTATCTATATGTGGTCTCGGGCCATTAAATAATGCTCAAAATGGAAACTTGTGTTCGTGCATCTCTTAACTAAAAAAATGTCAAACATTTAAATTAACAAGCAATCAATATAATACTCACATCTGCACACTCTACAAACATTATATTTAAAAAAATCATTAGAATTAATACCTGAATAGAAGAGGAGAAAATCGCTGATGTTTCCCCACAGCGAAGTATGGAATGTAAAAACCTCGCGAATTTACTCCGCCCCGCCCCCGCGAAGTGGAGGTGACGTATTTCCTGTTTGAGAGTGGAGCTCCAATCGCCCACAGTCTGCAGCCAGACCCTTCTCCAAACGACAGCCGTTGGACCGGAAGTCATTCATTTCCAATGGAGAATCGTACGGGAGCTGCGGGAAGTTCCGATCATATGCGTATGCAGAAAATTCGGATCCGACTTGAGCTTTGGATCCGTTGAAATATCTGAACTTCTGCGGCTAGACCGTATGCGACCGGCCGACCGGATGTGATGTATTCTAATCAAAACTATGAGCGTGAGGCTAGAATTACCAATATTTAACTCTTTAATGTTATTCTGTAAACGCTATTTCTGTAAAATGTTGATTATTAATAATTATGGCAGAAATATGTTATAATTACTAAATAAATTTTTATATTTATTAGCTCTGTAAAGTTTTTATTGTAAATGCATTGAGGGTCATTTGTTTTGTGTGGATATATTCATGCATGCATTACATTCATTAAAATCATTCTTTTTACCATTGTGAATAGCCGAGGTAACGGTTGCTTCACGACCAATTTCAAAGTTCCGTGCGACTGACACTAGGGGGCGAAATGCGGCAATCGTATACAAATGTCGTGTGCAGTGGAAAGGCGGCTTTAGTGGTCAGAAACGGTAAGACATTCAAACCGAAACTGTTTATGAAGCAAATTGAACATTGATTCACGTACATAAACTTGAAATAGCAAGCGTTTTAGCTGTTAATGTGATGATCACACATAGATACATAAAAATCAAAGACTGGTTGCAATATATAGCCTATATTATTGAACATAATCGGAACATTCGCGTGCGCTCAACAGTGCGCGACAAACGGCTTTAACACTGATAAATACTCATCATCGCTTGGTGACAGGATGTGACATTGTATTCACGCTTTACTCCTTAACCAGAATTTATCATTTACTTGGTAAACAGTCAACTTACAGTTGGTTATTGACGTAGGGCACATAGATATACATAATAAAGGCTAGATGTCTTATGGCGGAGTCTCTATCGTCATCAACGTCGGCCATCTTGTCACATGCAAGCTTTCTGGCGGGCTCTGTGGTACCTGATGTAAGATGAATGATCAGCACGAACACAAATACTCTTAACTCGTTGAAATCTTGACGGATTTACAATTGGTTTGGTTTCTTACAAACGTTATTAATGTGGCTATAATTCTGGATGATTGTTTATTTATACACTTATTATTCATAAGTATGCAGTGTCCTAGGCCTACATCTCTGACGTTTATAACAAACCAAACCGTTTGAAAATCGATAGAAAATTGAGCAAGTTATGGTTATTTAAAAAGTACATGCACCATTAAAACACAATGTTACGAGTGAGCGAGTGTGACAAGATGGCCGCCAGGTGCGGACGTCGACTTCCATTGGCCAGCAGCGCCGACGAGACATCTAGCCTTTATTATGGATATCTATGGTAGGGCCTACACATTCCACACACTGTCCTGCTGCCACCTTCCGCTCGGCTGATGATGACTGACGGAAAGTAGCGCATGCGCACAGAACTCTGCCTTTTCTTCGGCAGGTAACGACTAAGGCCTTGAGCAAGGCACCTAACCCCCAATTGTTCCCTGGCCGCTGCAGTGAATGGCTGTCCACTGCTCCGGGTGTGTGTGTCCATGGTTTGCCGTTACTCACTGCTCCTAATGTGTTTGCACTAACTTGGATGGGTTAAATGCAGAGGACAAATTCGGGGTTATGGGATGCCAGTTTAAGTTCTAGCAATGTGGTCTGTGAAGTTCAACTGATCATCAATCACAACTCCAAGGTTTCTGGATGCCCTGGATGGAGTTATGATTGACGAACCTGAATGGAGAAGTTGTGATGAAGTGTTGGGTTGGCCGAGACCACAAACAGTTTTGTCTTCGCAATGTTTAGTTGAAGGAGGTGGTCCTTCATCCAGCAAGAAATGTCTGTTAGGCAGGCTGAGATGCGAGCATCTACCTGGTTGGAAGGAGAGTTAGAGTTGTGTGTCATCAGCATAGCAGTGATAGGAAAAACCATGTTTCTGAATGACAGATCCTAGTGATGACATGTAGATAGAGAAGAGAAGTGGTCCAAGCACTGAGCCCTGAGGCACAACAGTTAGATGTTGCGACTTAGACAACTCACCCCTCCATGACACCCTGAAGGACCTACCTGAGAAGTAAGACTTGAACCATTGAAGTGCAGTTCCTGAGATGCCCTTCGTCTTGAGGATTGACAGGACAGGAGGTTAACTGGTTAATCTGGTGCACTATGTCAAAAGCAGCAGTCATTTTAAGACAATGATCATGTGCGTTTTGCGCCAACACCCAACCAGTATAATTTGATTAATTGATTAAAGAAAACCTTCTTTCTTGTTTATTTAATTCTGGCATAATATTCAATCACGGCTGTTTCTCGTGACTTTTCTCTCTGTAAAATTAGGCAACGGTAACAGGTAATGACATTGATAGCTACTCATCATTTCAAGGTAATGTCATCGCTAAATTGGTCTAATTTGAACGGTCACGCTAAAAGTGTGTTGGTTTAATAAGAGGAATTTAAAGCTTTGTTAAGTATGTGTGTCATAAAAACTGCAATCTTGCATTATTACCCACCCTGTTTTGATGTAAAGTAAATGGAGTCGAGGAGCCAAGACAGTAAACTCACTTGAACAGGAGTGAATATGGTTGTAGTCGACTCTATGGTTGTAGGACAAAAAACCTGAAATCGAACACCTCTATGTTCGGGTATGCAGAGCATTCGCAACTTATTCGCAACTTCTCGGGTATGCAGAGTATTCGCAACTTACAAATTATGCAGAGCATATACACTACGAAAGCAATCCGGTCAAATGTGTTTTCGACTAGCTCTGGAAGTGGTCGAAAGTCGACAAGCTAAAAAAAAAAAAAAAACACTTGTATTTAGCGTCGTCCACTTGTGATCAAATCGACCAAAACGCATCTTAATACCAGGTGTAACAGTGCCTTAAAGGTAGATCCCACCCTCCCTTCACAGCACTCCTCCTCCTCCTCCTCCTCCTCCTCCTCCTCAAAAACACATGAGCAGAGTCTGCAAAGCGTCATGAGAGACTGCGTTAAATGTCTCAAAGCACATAACATTACAATAATAATGTTACATGTTACACATGACTGCTGCGGATTCATTTCAGCATTGATCGTGTTGCCATTGAAACGCATAAATCCGAGTCTGAGGACATGAATGGGTCTTAAACGGGGTTGCCATCTTGTCCTAATTACAGTTTTGACATTTCATTATTGATTGCCACTAGGATGTGGCAACTAACTAACCCTAACCCTAACCTAACTAGTTTCAACCAGTATAACCATGTGTTTATGAAAAACATACCCGTCCCTACCTTTAAATGTACCGTGGGCCAATAAGCATACATTTGTGTGTGCTAGTGTATTTTTTAGGAAAATATATGTTAAAGGGACCTGAATGTGTTTTATAGTCTGTATCCAAAGGAACCTGATGCAGTACATGGTTCATGTCACACGTGGGCAGTAAACACAGTGCAATCGCATGGGGTTATGCTTACAGTGTGAAGCCCAGCAGAATAGTTACTACAGAGACGGCACATTGCAAGGATGTGGGCTCAGAAGAAGCCCAGAGAGAGAGAAAGAGAGAGAGAGAGATGAATGTTGAGGTAGAACACCTGGAGTTGACTGAATCAGAGTGTTTATTCCCCCGACTTCCTGACAGCAATCTGCTGTAGAAGACAGGTGAGTTCTATGCCATACACAGAAAATGCATGTTTCTACTCTATATAGCTATCAGTAATTATAAATGATCATATGAATTCAATAATTTATACGTGTAACTGTTTATTTTATCTCCTTGTTTCAAAGATGAGAGAACGGACTGAATTTATGAATGAATCAGGGTCACAGTTTAATTATTCTGCAGAGCATCTTCATGTGTTTTAAGTTTGATTGTCTGTGAATAGAGGACACGATAAATGTAAGCCTCTGTGGATGCTTTTTTCTCTTTAAGTTGGAAAGGTTGTGTTCTATTTATTATTGTATAACTGATCAGTTTTACTTCCATATTTGAGACATTGTAATTGCAGCCCACATCAGCCATACATGCACATGCAAACATACTTGTTCGCAATAGGTTGTGAAAAGCTTGAAGTAACCCACAGTCATCTATTGGACATGTTGACATAGACTGCAGCTCTTTGGTGTTGCCATGAAGTGAGGACACATATAGGCAATTTTCTCCCTTGCACACATAAATTCACACGCACCTCCTCAGATCAGTATGTTTGTGCAGGCGGGCAGTATGGCGACAGAATTTAGTGAATTTTAAAAGCTTTATTTCGATCATATTTGAGTCAGACTGAAAAGCTATGCCTCAGGGTTAAATTTTGTACCTTTATATGGATGTTCTGCTTCTGATAAGTCACTTCACACAAATGGTATATATGACCACAATGTTATGTTATGTGTGAGAGGATTTTCTGTCGAAAATTTACAATTGCCCTTGACCAAAATGAGTTCAGAGGTCAGCATCTGTGATTTTTTTGAAAATGAACATCAGGTAGCTACTAAGTATTTAAGTAAATAACTAAAAGTTTAAACCACATCAGGCACCAGGCTTTAATATCATAATACAGCTCAGCTTTTGTATTATGGTCAGTATATGAGTGCAGATGTGAATATTTTACAGTTTGGTCAGTGTGACATGTGAAACTGCCTAAGGGAAAATCCACACCTGTAGGAGAAGAATAGAGAGATGATGTGAGATTGGGATGATTATGAAAGGGAGAGAAAAGAATGAAACTGACAGAGAGAAAGTGCTGGAGGACAATGTGATCTTCTCACCCTCCGAGTCCTATCACAGGTGAAGAATAACATTTGATGATATAAAAGAAAAGGATATCAGCTGTAAGTCAGGGTAGCGATCACTCTTCCTCCTTTCCTCTCTTCATCACACAAAACACATGTGCAGGTGTTACAGGCAATTTTATACCATAGCGAGTGACTTTAATTCAACCTAACAGATTTAAACTTTTTTTAACACACACATTAAAATGACCTGAAAACTGTTTTAGGGCTTCGTAGTTTATTTTTCTAGACCCGAAATTTTAAACGTAAACTATAAAAATCCATTATAATATATTTCATTTCAAAAACTGATAATCTAACCAAAGAGTGAAATATTCACTCAATAATCAAAGCACTTCAATGTTTACTGCGTAGAAATGACTATCAACCAAACATCGCATACAATTTTTAGAGCATTATTTCCAATCTGTAATTTAACCAAATTATGTTAAAAGTGTGAAAATATTATTTAATTGTTTGTTTGGAAACACCCACACATTTGACCATTACAAACTGATTTTCGTCTCATCTTGGCTCTGTGTTTGCCAAGTTGCAGATATCTTTGACGATGAGAGAATTCTAATATTATAATATAATTAAATGAGGCACAATTACAACAGGAAGTCCAACATTAACTCATTATGTCTATCCTCTGATTGAGAGAGTAAGATAGAGAGAGACCAACAAAGAGAGATAAAGACAGCCACAAATACAGCCAAGCATGAAAATGTAATTTGTTGCGCAAATAAAGGATGGTTATGCTCATTGTTTCATAGTCAAAAGCTAAGAATGCCTCTACCTTAGACTAACCTATTCCGAGTTTAGCTGGCATAGTGAGCAAAGCTGATGGCTCTTTCACATGATTTACAACAGGGCAACACAATCAGTCTCTCCACATAATGATATTTCACACAAATTGTAATGATCAACTGCTTTCATCAGTTACTCACCCATATGTCGTGGAACACTAAAGAAGAATGCTGATGCTGCTCTTTTCAGTATAATGAATAATGACTTCAATTTCATTCTTTAGTTTTATATTTAAAAAAAATATGGTGTTTTTTTTCCGATTTGGAGCTTGACAACATATGGTTATCATTCCTTTTTATTGTATGGAAAAGAGCAGTGTAAACATCCTGCCTAATGCTGGCTCAACATGCTGCTGAAATTACCGTAATTATGAATTATCATAAAAAATATCACTTTGATAGATGAGTTTCCAAGTTGGGACTGGCCGTAACTTTACCATTGCTGCAGTGATCGATATGTTTTAATTTTTTTCCCACAACAAGCCAGCAGCCATATCAACCTGTAGCCCAAGACTGGTTGCCCACAGAAGCTAAGCAGGGTTGAGCTTGGTCAGTACCTGGATGGGAGACCTCCTGGGAGAACTAGGTTACTGCTAGAAGAGGTATTAGTAAGGCCAGAAGGGGGTGCTCACCCTGTGGTCTGCGTGTGTGTCCTAGTGATGGGGACACTATACTGTCAAAAAGCACCGTCTTTCCGAAGGAGACATTAAACTGAGCTTCTGACTCTCTGTGGTCATTAAAAATACCAGGATTTCCTTTGGAAAAAAAATTAGGGGTTTAACCCCGGCATCCTGGCCAGATTTGCCATTGGTCTCTGTCCATCTTCATGGCCTCCTAATCATCCCCATATACTGATTGGCTTCATCATTCTGTGCAAAGTGCTTTGAGTACCCAGAAAAGGGCTATAAATGTAACAAATTATTATTATTATTTTTATCTATATTGCTTTCTCTTGCCATTACCATTTGATGGATATTGTTTTTTACACTGCAAAAATATCATTTATTTGACTGAAATTTCAGAATCGTCAACAAGCTATCTAGATAGCACTTTGAATATATTCAACAATGTGGGCAATGTTTATACAGTTGCCAACGAATGGGACACTTAATATTGACTTAAAGGAGTAGTTCACTTTAAAATGAAAATTACCCCATGTTTTACTCACCCTCAAGCCATCCTAGGTGTATATGACTTTCTTCTTTCAGAATACAACCGTTATATTAATAAACACCCTGACACTTCCGAGCTTTATAATGGCAGTGGATTGCAACCACAAGTTTGAACCTTAAAAAAGTGCATTCATCCATCATAAAAGTGCTCCACACGGGGGGTTAAAAAGGGCCTTCTGAAGCAAAGTGAAGAGTTTTTGTAAGAAAAATATTTCTTACAAAATCATAGGCAAGAGTAAACCTGCTGTCCTCTGTGATTCCTTTTCTCTCTCTGAAGTGAGTTAATGATAGATTTTTCATTTTTAGGTTAAATATCCCTTTAAGAATTTAGATTGTTGATGGATGGGATGTGAGGCGCTTTTCAGACACCGCTAAGAGTAAATCAAGAACTGTTGTGCAGTGGCTTCAGTGAGATGAAAGTGTGTTAGTGTGTGTGTATTCAGAGCATATAAATCCAGAACTCAGATTGAAGCGAGACCAGTCTGTAAGCCTGCTACCCAAGAAACACACAAATAAAACACTACAGTCTCCAAGATACTCTGTGGATACTTTGCTGAAATGGCCTGATTGTGTTCTTATTATGAGCAATTGCAGGTCCCGGATCAATGGCCACCCCCAAAGGAACATCTATAATTGGATGCACTGCAAATCCCTCAGCAGGGTCACAGTATCATTCCTCCCACACACTTCTCTTTTATCTCTTTCCCATTATGTCCAACTACAGAAAAAGTAAAATAACAAAGAGTCTGTCTTTTTTATTTTTAATCAAATGTGTCAACCCAGCTCTCTCTCCTAACTCATAGATATAAAGGTCTCAGAAGAACTGATAATAGCGCTCTGTACGAGTCACTGTTTGGGATTAAGTAAAACTCTTGTCTTAAAATCACCTTTAACATCCTTTCACTTTATGTCCTCATTATTTCTAAAATAACCACTATAGTCTCTATAGTATCGCAGCTGCTGAAATGCATGTGGAGTGCCCTAGGGGAGTGCACATCTAATTTAGATGCTCCTTTTTGTTATTTTCAGACTCCCAAGATGGCGCTATCCTGAGGTGGCCAATGCCGTCGACTCTCTTTGACATGCCGTGGTGGCAGGCGCTCTTAAACTCCACCCTCACCCTCAATCAAAGCAACAGTAGTTTGTTCCTGCTTGACGTCCCCTGCTGGCAATCCAGCGCCATGACACTTACACTAGTGTTATGCTACTGCCTGGTGCTTATTTTGGGCTTGCTTGGTAACATCCTCCTCATTTGCATTATTATGCACCAGCGGGACCCTCCTAACGTCACTAGCATCCTCATTGCCAACCTTTCGATTTCTGACATCCTGGTGAGTGTGTTCTGCCTTCCCTTCACTGTGGTTTACACTCTTATGGATCACTGGATCTTCGGTGGGCTGCTATGTCGCCTAATGCCATTTGTGCAGTGTGTGTCGGTGACAGTTTCAGTTCTGTCTCTGGTTTTGATCGCACTTGAAAGGCACCAGCTCATACTGCATCCATCTGGCTGGAAGCCGAGCGTCCCACAGGCCTACATAGCCGTTTTGATTGTGTGGCTGTTGGCCTGCGTAACATCATTACCTTTCCTGGCATTCCACATGCTCAGCAGCGAGCCATACAGTCTGCTTCCAGCACCGCTTAGCCAGCTACAGGCGTGTCTGGAAGTCTGGCCTTCTCAGCAGCACAAACTAGTCTACACCACCAGCCTGTTAATATTCCAGTACTGCTGCCCGCTACTCCTCATGATTCTCTGCTACCTTCGTATTTTCCTGCGGCTGCGACGCAGACAACGCATGCTGGAGCGCCAGTGCAGCCGCAATCGAGAAGACGAACACAGGCGTGTGATGCACAGCAAACGCATAAATGTTATGCTTGCCACTTTGGTGGTTGCATTTGCTGTGTGCTGGCTGCCATTAAATGCCTTTAATGTGGTGGCGGACTGGTACCAGGAGGCGCTGCCTGTGTGTTACCACAATCTGCTGTTTTCACTCTGTCATCTGCTGGCCATGAGTTCCACCTGCGTCAACCCCATCATCTATGGCTTCCTCAACAGTAACTTCCGCAAGGATGTGTCCTCTGTGGTGCTGCACTGCCATTTTCACCCAATAGAAGACAGCTACGAACACTTTCCAATGTCCACCATGAACACTGATGTGTCACGGACATCTTTTAGACTCAGAAACAGTTCTGTGTAATTGGGCTTATTGCTTGATTAATCTGGACATCAAAACCAGTGTTTAGCTTAGATCAACCTTGACTTCCTTAACATTGACAGATGCCATATGGTGGAAATGTGGAAATAAAAGTACATAAATGCATTGAAAATGTATTTATGTTAACTTGTTCTACGATTGAATGGATTGATTGTGGATTCTGATTGGTCCAAGGAAGGAAGTCGTGACTAAAACCCATTTGATTTATCAGGATTGAATCCTAATCCTTGTTGTAACATTGAGGTATGTAATGCCCACTGATTATGTTTTAAATTTGCAAAAGCATTTTACTCTGCTAAAGCGGGTGGACTATATAAGGAAAAGGCAGCAGAAGGTTTGTGAGCTATGTAGCTTTTTTCACTCAAACACAATGAAAGCTATAAGGAATGAATTGGGCGAAGGCAACACTCGCATTTGAAACATTATCTCTTCTTCCTTGAGGCACAGAGCTAAGATTGGAGGTACTGCCAGTGTACAAATGCCTGGAAATTGCTGCTAGCTAAGCCCTAATGCTAACCCTAATGTCTAGCGTGATACAAGCTAAAACCCACAATAAATCTGAATATACCTGTCAGCTTATATTGTCAGGCTGCAGCCTAAAAGGGGGAAACCGGCAATATCCACTGGACAAACAAAACTGTGCTGGAGTTTTTAATTTTTCTGGGGCTTATTTTTGTGACTCATCCTTTCAAACAAGATTGCACACACACACACAGAAAACCCGCAGAAAGATACATTGTCTGAAATGTTCTATCAATGTAGTTTTTCAGAAACTATTAATTAATATTATACGTTTAAACTCAAAAAGATTATTAAATAAAATTGCGAAAGAGACATAAATGTCACCTTCATATATGTCCTTGTGAAATACCCAAAAGGAATATCTGTTCCGATTGTTGATCAGGTATCAGGCCCTATAACTCATCTGTCTGTCACATAAAGACATGATTGATGAGAGTAATACTTGTGTATGATAAAGGGGGTCTGGTATAATACATCAATTTATTTTAAAGTCCATTCCCAGAAAAAGCATCCACATTTCAAGATTACACCCATTTCATGACTTAGTAATTATAACATACTGTAATCATAGGACTGAGTGCTTGTATCCTTGCCAGGCAGAACATCTTTGTCAGTCCCTGGGGAAAAGTTTGCCTTATCTGTAACAGTGGGAATCAAACACAACAAATCCCTTAGTCCCTTATACCCCCATACTTTATTTATATACCATACTGTTCTGATTGACAGAATTCCATTATAAAATCGAACTATGTTTAAGCATGCTCGGGCGCAGTGATTTTCCCAAGTAAGACATGCATGTTCCTGGATCAACATTGTTGAGCCTGGAACAACAATCCTGTCCAAAAACATATAGGTCTAACCCTATCCCTACCCATAAACCTAACCCTAACTTATCCTAAAATCAAAGGGAAATTATGAATAACACTGATGTACCTAACCCTGGGTGTAAGCCTAAATTTGATTGAGGCTACATTAACTGTAAACCATCCCTTGAATCTGATTGGTTGATTGGAACGTTGTTCCAGGATCAACAAGGATGTTGATCGATCCAGGAACACGTTTTATTAGGTGAAATCACGTTCACCAAGCAGGATTCGTATCTGAATGCATTCAGCAGCAAGATTTTAACTGCTCAAACTTCTCTTGACAGATTTTAATGCCTGAATTGAATGTGACTGTGTCTTATTCTAGTGTTATATATTTTCAGGTTTTGTGAAACATTATAAACGTTTACTGTTCTGTTCTGTATCTGTGTAATGTCATATCCATGGGTGGAACATCAATAAATCTCTTTTATGGGCAATTGGGGTGATACCAAATGTTGTAAAAGAGAAAAGCTGAGATTTAGAGGGAGAAGTAAAGAGAGAAGAGATGATAGATGAGTTTAATATGAATTTTCCTGGAATGGTACAGTTGGCTCATGCTATAAGGTTCTCAATTGTGCATCTGTTTGCCTGTATTTCTTCACACTTACAATTGTTTTGATGTTGTTTAGTTTTTGTAAATGTGATAGAAAGACAGCACATAAATTGCATAAAATGATTGGTTGTTGCAATGATTTTTGAAGTTTATAGATCTGATGTCATGCATGTTGTTCACTCCCCTGCTCCTAATATGTATGCACTAACTTGGATGGGTTAAATGCAGAGGACATATTCCGAGTATGGGTTTCCATACTTTGCCTTTATTTCACTTTGCTTTCACTTTCATTTTCTAATGACCAGGAATTATACTTTTATTTTATTTAGTAGGCCTAGCCTACAGATATGTGTCGCAGGCATGTTAATCTGTGCACATGTTGCCGTTTAAGTCAACGAGTTTTTAAATGAGCCATACATTCACAAAATAAGGTGTAGGCTGTGTGCAATTTATAGGGACGGATAATATTTCTGAGAATTCAAAAACTAAACAACATCAGCAATTGTAATCTTCACCCAATTATATTTCAATCACTGTAAAACATTTTTCATTCCTCTTGAAAACTGTTCTAGGTGCTTGAATGTAAAAATTGTTTTTCACTGTGATTAACTGTTTCAGTTTCTTGGAGTTTGACTAGTAGTCTTGGAAAGTGGTCTAATATTTAACATGATGTGATTAACTGTTCAATTTTAAAACATATTTTCAACAAATATTCAAACATTCATCATCATATTCATCATTGAACCTTGGTCCATTCACCCTCTTCTTCCCTCATCGGGAAAAAGTAAACTCAGCCTAAAATCAGCCTAGCTTACCGTGTCCTCCCACTTTTTTTAGTGGTGTTGGTTCCGGAAGTATTTTTTCCATTCATTTCTCCCATAGGGATTTCAAAAAAAGTCTTTGTTAAAGCGAAGCGATTTAAGCCATGAACAAGCCAACAAGCTACAAGGTGATTATTACAACATTAACGTAACACTACAAACTTAAATTTGAAGCAAAAAAGTAAAATACAAAAATACAAAGGTAGGCTACTTTAGTGATAAGAACTACAATCCCGTGAAGCATTGTGAACAGCATAATTCAATTAAAAACAGACATTTATCAACTAATGTATATATATATAAACATTATATTTTTCAAATATACATTCAAATATTTAAGTATTTTTGTGAGCGACTCGATAACATAATTTGTAGTGCTTCATGTGGGAATTTAATTATGCTGTTAAATTTAATTAGTGGGCGGAGCTAACAAAATCTTTTGCGTGTTTTGATTGTTTTGACTCTCTGATTGCTGGAATTGTGTAGCCTAGCATCATGGGTAAAGTTGTTTTTCATCGTGAATTCCGCTGTTAAAAAATGATTAACTATAGTTGAAATAATGTGGGTTGATGTATTCAAAGCAAATACCATTGATTGACAACCTTGTAGCTCACAGTAAGTCTTGCCTTTAAAGGTTTATCAATAAAAAATCAATATTATGGAGAAACTTAAATGGAGTTTTTACTAATGAA
Organism: Tiaroga cobitis; assembly: GCA_030578255.1. Classification (NCBI taxonomy): domain Eukaryota; kingdom Metazoa; phylum Chordata; class Actinopteri; order Cypriniformes; family Leuciscidae; genus Tiaroga; species Tiaroga cobitis. The sequence continues at coordinate 22,651,616 of CM060607.1, read as the reverse complement.
ACCCGACTGTTGCACTCTAGTAGCCTACTGCATAAGTTTCCTTTGACAAGAATTGAAACAAGCAAACAGTGAGTGTGAGAGTATTTAGCCTACAAAGTATAATAAAATGCAAATTCTCATTATGAATAATTGCATCATCACACAATCAGTGTGTGCACTTAAGCGGAATATGCTGACACTGGCCTGGTTGCAAAATGTATGACACACAAAACCAACAAAATTTATAAGCCAACGCACAGTCACATTTTCATTATCAGCAATTATAGGTGGCCTAAGAGTTGGGTTGAAATTCTTTCAAAAGCTTTGGTTTTCTGCACCAAATTAAGCTCTGGTGTAGTCTTCCTTAGAGAACAGGAAATTAAGTTGCACGAAATTATTTGTGAGTGAGTCTGTAGGCTATTGATTATGGAATGCCAAAGCTCACTTAATTAAAAATAAATAAATACATAAATAAATATACGCAGAAATGTAAAAAAGCAAAAATACATAAATAAATACATAAATAAATATACAAAGAAATGCAAAAAAGTACAAATAAATGAGTATTTATACTTTTATTTCCTTATTTATGTATAATTGTATTTTTTCACACATTTATTGTTTTTTTTATTTATACATTTATTCATTTATTTATTTCCACTTTTATTTATTTCCACATTCATTTATGTAGGCCTATATATGTTTTTATGTCTACATTTATTTATTTTCACATTTATTTATTTATACATTTATTTATTTCCACATTTATTTATTTATACATTTATTTATTTATACATTTATTTATTTCAACATTTCTTTGTCCATATGCTAATGAGGGGGGCGTGTTTTACCTCAGACATCAGCAATCGAGCTCAGAGTGGCAGTGCTGAAGCTTTGAGACCACAGTGACACCTTGTGGTGTGACCAAACGAAACGCAAGATGTGTGCGGACTAGAGGATGGATACCCGACCCGAGCCCGACGGGACCCGTCGGTAGCCGACGGGCCGGGCCGGGTTCGGACAGATATTTAGAAATTATGTTCGGGTTCGGGTCGGGCTCGGTCACATCAGCGCGATATGGCATTGAACATTTAAAATTTAAAACAGCTTATTATATTGGTAGCCAATGTGCCTGATGCTTTCACGTGATCCAAACGTTCGTTTTTGTGATTAAAATACATGTAAAATATTACCATAACATCTGTCTTCCTGTGTGCGGAAATTTGTTTATGTAGCCGTGACAACAAAACACGTGCATGAGCGCCTGCGTTAAGTGCGCTTGTTTCTCCGTGCGTGCTGATGCACTCATCCTGCTGACATTTCCGAATGTCTTCCAACAGTTGCTTAATAAAAGCAGGCTTTCCACACAAATCCACATGTGTCATTAGTATAAGAAAAAAAATTTGATTTTAACTGTCGGCCTCGCGTCGGGCTCGGACATAAATATCTTTATGCCTGTCGGGCTCGGGTCGGGTTCGGTTACTGCTCTGTCGGACGCGGGCCGGGCTCGGACAAAAAAATTCGGCCCGATCCGCACTCTAGTGTGGACAATATCACATTTTAAGTCATGTACATCACCCTAACTGTATGTAGGGTAGGCTATATAGGGTTAACACACATAGCACACATGAACAGAAACTGCACTTCAACGGGTCTGATAGCAGACACTTGGACATGGAAGCGCATGAAAGTATCCACTATTAATCTCATCGACAATAAACGCAAGCTCGTATCAGCCCTATCCACCGCGTTTACATTGTTATTAATAGTGGATACTTTCATGCGCTTCCATGTCCAAGTGTCTACTATCAGACCCGTTGAAGTGCAGTTTCTGTTCATGTGTGCTATGTGTGTTAATCCTATATAGCCTACCCTACATACAGTTAGGGTGATGTACATGACTTAAAATGTGATATTGTCCGCACACCTCTTGCGTTTCGTTTGGTCACACCACAAGGTGTCACTCACTGTGGCCTCAAAGCTTCAGCACTGCCACTCTGAGCTTGATTGCTGATGTCTGAGGTAAAACACGCCCCCCTCATTAGCATACGGACAAGAAATGTTGAAATAAATAAATGTAGAAATAAATAAATGTGGAAATAAATAAATGTAGAAATAAATAAATGTGAAAATAAATAAATGTAGACATAAAAACATATACATAAATGAATGTGGAAATAAATAAAAGTGGAAATAAATAAATGAATAAATGTATAAATAAAAAAAACAGTAAATGTGTGAAAAACTACAATTATACATAAATAAGGAAATAAAAGTATAAATACTCATTTATTTGTACTTTTTTACATTTCTTTGTCTATTTATTTATGTATTTATTTATGTATTTTTGCTTTTTTACATTTCTTCGTATATTTATTTATGTATTTATTTATTTTTAATTAAGTCAGCTTTGGCATTCCATAATTGATCCTTTAGCTCGGTTAAAGGTGCAACACCATAACTGTGACCATCACCATATGTTTACCGGAAATTTACCAATCGAAACAACAGTTCATGATTAGCCTATAGGCTACATCTCTAAATCCTATATCTAGGCTTCTTAATGATAATATAGCCTATTGTTAATAAATAAAACAATAGAAATAAAGGCGGTGTAGATAACTGAGGTAAGCGTCCATTTAATAGGACACATAGTTGTATTTGACAGGATTAGGGGGAGAGCGGGGCACAATGTAACGCTTTGTGACTTTCTCAGTTTGTGTAAATCTTCTTAGGGTTTAGAGCAGTGTTCTTCAACCCTGCTCCTGAAGGACCCCCTACACTGCACATTTTCTTTGTCTCCCTATTCAAACACACCTGATTCAACTCATCAGCTCATTAACCCATGTGATAATGAGCTGATGAGATGAATCAGGTGTGTTTGATTAGGGAGACAAAGAAAACGTGCAGTGTTGGGGGTCCTTTCAGGAGCAGGGTTGAAGAACACTGGTTTAGAGTATTTATTTTTTCCCACATTAATTTCCCACATGTCTAATCAGGGCTGGACTGGTAATCTGGTGGGCCGACGTGCTTTTTGGGCCGATACATCTCATACTTTTTTTTTTAGCGGCCCATAAAACTCGTACATCGGCGGCCCACTGGTTTTGTTTTGTTTAATTGACGGCGCTGGGTTAGTGCCGGTGTAATGCATTGGTCAAAAAAAAAGTAAGCGACAGTTTTTTATTTTCCACTGACGGACCGGCCCATGAAACGCGTAGATCAGCGGCCCATTGGTTGTTTTCTTGATTGACACGGGGCTGGCCCAATCACATCTTTAAACACTACCCCCTTTGGGCTTTGAGAGAGCGTGCAGTGTCAAGTGTGTATCTGTCAAAATAGTCTGAGAGATGGAGAAGAAACGCAAGGAATGTGCAGAGAAATAGCGTGTAATAGAAATAGCAGACGCTGTAAAATGTGTCAAAATATGTTTTCTGCAGCAACAGGACCAGCTGCAGAAAACATCCAGTGGCTGATGAGGAGGATAGTAAGGAGGATCAGGAGAGAAATGAGAAAGTGTAGAGTCCGCGGTAAGCAGAACTACTTTCAAAACACGTTGGCTATGAGTGTAGGAACCCATAACCCAGTTACGCATTATTTCCACATCTGCATAGTTGACGATTACAGAAATGTACTAGAAGTTTAATGAGACGCGTTTTTATCCATGTTTTCCGCCAAAATAAAAGCTTGATGCAGTTTCCGTCAAAATAAAAGATCATGTGCTTAGCTCTTTCATGTTTAGAAATTAGTACAAAACTAATTATGAAAGTTTTATTTATTTTTCAGTGCATTTGTTTTACAATATTTGGCTATTAGGCTACTGTCATGAGATTAATGTTATAACTATTATTATGTAGTAGTGTAATATAGACAGACACTGTTACTAAAATAGGTTTAATTTTTTCTTTGTTATATTTGCACACTGAATATGGGTTGGAGCTTTTAATTTTGAACCCTCAAACTGCACCAGATTGATGAATTTAACATTAAAATGCACAACATTTTCTTAGGGGGAGCATGCCCCCGAACCTCCCTAGAAGGACAGAGGTCCGCCCACCACAGTTTTAACAAAATTCCTGTGAGAAACACTTGTATTTCTATGCCAATGCAAATTATAGCTTGTTTTTTGGATGCATCACTGTGGAGTATAGTTCAATTGTATTAATAAAGTACAATTTTGTACTTATGTCATCTGTTAACTCTCACTCGTTTATACTCACTCATTACATGGCATTAGTGGTTTTAATGAATAGGAGTTGAACAAAAACATATTCAAGGGTGTGCAAAGATGGGTGGTATTTATTATCATATGTAGTGGGCCAGTCTGGACCAAAATCCCAGGGCCGATTTTCTGTCCCAGTCCAGCCCTGAGTACAATTATGTGGTTTTGTTTTATTAATACAGTGTATACTTTTTTCTTGATTTACCCCGAAAGAGTGAAATGTGACAACATGCCCCATAGGAGTACATTGTAACATGTGAGGGGCACATTGTAACATGACAGCTTAAAATGCTTTCTGATCTAATCAAAGAAAAAAATACAAGTCAAAGCAAAATATTTTCTTAATAAAATACAATTATTAACTTTTCAAAACAAAACAAAATAACAATTCATCATTTCTGAACATTGACTCTCAGTCTTTATTTACATGTTTCTCATGTTTTCTCAATAGAATTCATAAAAGTATAGCATATAATAGCATATTTCTAATAGGGGCACATGTAAGGCAGTGTTACAACATGCCCCAACTGCACAACTGGGGTTTAAACCCTGTTAGTGTCTTCTGCTAGTTAGCAAAGCATTAAATAACTATATCAACTGTTAAACAACAGATTGGAGATTAAAATGATATCAAATTTGTCTAATTTTAAATAAACACAAAAAATATAGATAAAAAATAACTTAAGTAAGAAATGTACTTTTGCTATGCTTAAATAAATGTTCAGTGATATCTTACAAAGATTTTAGAATTTTGGCGCAATTTTTTCTCTATATAGTGTTGAAATGGCAACTAGTAAATACACCAAGTTTCGTCATGCTGGCATGTGTGGAAGTTTAAAACAAGTGTGTTACAACTAGCCCCGCGTTACGTTGTGCCCCGCGCTCCCCTAAATGAACAAGCGACTACTGAATTTCCGTTAATGCATTTAGTAAAAACCCATACATTCAATATATGTGTTTATGTCTCATTGTTCTTAAAAAAATATTAACTTTAATCGGAGCTTTACAAAACACCCAAACACTAGCTCGCATGAAACTCTCCGGCTCAGCTCTGTCTGCCTCCCCCTTCTGTTCACCAGAGGAACAGTCTTTCAAGATGCTGTGCTATCGCGCGAACCACAGTCTATGGTGCGATCACACCGCTTACTCATCTAAACAGTTGACTAAACCTGTGTCAGGATTGTGCTTTTCAGCTAAAGTGTATAATAAATTCAAATGTCTTTTCAAGCTTAATGTTTGAACAAGAAGTGGCTTTCATTCACATTTTCAGGCATCACTCTTGAATCATACATGTAGAGGGTGCTATTGCTCAGTTTATACTATAATGTAATATTATTATTTTTATATACATATAGTAACATGGGTGCATTTCCTGTTGACAGTTTCTGTTTGAACTTGAATCAGTTTACATGTGTTTCAATGTATTAATGACTGCCAATATTGTTTTTGTTTGTGTTTGAGGCAAAGTGCTCAAGAGGGTGTGTCACAGGCCAGATTATTATTAGCATGGAAGTATTTATAGGTTTGTTTACTGAGCGCCCAGACAGTCCAGCTAAGTCATATTAAAAATACATAAGGGCATCTCTCTCTCTCTCTCTCTCTCTCTCTCTCTCTCTCTCTCTCTCTCATTTTCTGTCTGTTATTTTTTTCCACTGCTCTAAATAGAACATGCCAAAAGAATGTCTTGCAGCATGCAACGTGACAAAGTAATTTTCCTGTACTGCAGGAACTGCACAAACACCAGGAACTGGAAGATAAATGTACACTATGTAAAAATAAAAACAATAGGCTATGTCTACATTTGCATGTGATCGTAGAAACGACAAACAAGCGCTTCTACTGCTCAAAACTTGCATTTGAATAGTCAGACCGTAGCAAATTCTTAAAATATGAAAACAGGCTGTGTGTGTGACCGAGAAGCGCCAGACTTTACTTGACTCTACAAAGATGGAATTGCCCCACTTTTTAGAATCAGCCTTGTAAGTTCTCCCAGGTTCTGGAAACAGCTCTGAAAAATGCGCAGCACACAGTCAAATATTTTGGTTGTAGCCTACTGTTCTGGAACAGTGTAGTAAATAAAACTTAACCGCTGTTTTATAATTGTGTCCTATTTCGGAAGGACAAACAAAATAGTTTGGCTTTCGCAACGAAAAACAGCGTCTCCACGACATCCCAGCTAACACACGACGTCGCAGTTACGTAATTTATTCGTACTTTTTGGTAATTTCATGACTTACCACCTGACAACGTAGTCTCGACGTCGCATGTCCGTAATTTTATTACCATCAAATTACCAACTGACAACGTCGTCAGTACGGTCTCCTAAGGTAACAAAATAACCAACTACGTCCCAACTACGTGCCGTTTTGGTAATTTCATGACTTACCATCTGACAACGTAGTCTCGACGTTGCATGTCTGTAATTTTATTACCATCAAGTTACCAACTGACAACGTCGTCAGTACGGTCTCCTAAGGTAACAAAATAACCAACTATACGTCCCGTTTTGGTAATTTCATGACTTACCATCTGACAACGTAGTCTCGACGTCGCATGTCTGTAATTTTATTACCATCAAGTTACCAACTGACAACGTCGTCAGTACGGTCTCCTAAGGTAACAAAATAACCAACTACGTCCCAGTTACGTGCCGTTTTGGTAATTTCATGACTTACCATCTGACAACGTAGTCTCGACGTCGCATGTCTGTAATTTTATTACCATCAAGTTACCAACTGACAACCTCGTCAGTACGGTCTCCTAAGGTAACAAAATAACCAACTACGTCCCAGTTACGTGCCGTTTTGGTAATTTCATGACTTACCATCTGACAACGTAGTCTCGACGTCGTATGTCTGTAATTTTATTACCATCAAGTTACCAACTGCAAGTCAGATAAGCCACTATATAAATATGAAAGATTTTTCGTGATTTTTACCATACAAACACATTTTTTGGGTCATAGTCTTTAGGGAAAGACTAAACAAAATGACAATACAACATGCTTTAAAAGTTTTATTAAAACAGGAACAAATGGAACAACAGAAAGAAATAACTGGGCAAATAGTTTAACTTTCATTCAACAGAAAGAAGATTGCTGCAAACTCCGGTCTCAGTGATGGGCAGTCAGGGATAGAGCCTTGGTGAGCAGCTTTAACAGTAAAAGGATATATAAATTAGAAGCATATTGGAATTGGAAACACTGTAATGTTGATTTCACTTGGCAATTATTTAGATATTAAAAGTAATTAAGATGAAGAAAAAAAAATGTAACTGATAAATTGTTACAACTTTTACTCTACGGTGGTCTTAAGGGCTTTGTCGATCGTCTCACGGTGTTGTGTTCCATGAAACAGAGTCATACATGTTTGGAGTGACATTAAGGAAAGTAAATAATGAACGAATTTCCATTTTGTTTGCACTATTCCTATAACATTTTTGTCACTTGTAATAAAGACTACATTTTATATAGGTTTATAACATGGCTTGGTTGAATTCTAATGTACAATTCTACATTAGAATTCAACCAAGTCATGTAATAAACCTATATAAAATTTACTCTAAAGATAACACACCGTTGGCATGCAAAGCAGAGCGTTGCCATGGACGCAGGATTCTAACCATAGAGACGGAACAGACTATTTTCTTTAGCGGAAGCTATACAATCATTTTTAAATCAATAAACTTTTAAATCAATATTTTGTCAAATTATTTATTTATTTGGTAGGTAGCCATGTAATAAGCAGGATAATGTAGAGCGAGGCAGTTGTTATAGCGAATACAACCCCTTCAGGCTGATTCAAGACCCCTCCGCTTCCTCTTGATCAGCCTGTCGGGGTTGTATTCGCTATAACAACCACCCTCGCTATATCCCTTACTTATTATTTGCAGTTTCAAGAATTTGTTCAGCACGTGTCCTACATAGACCTACATAGTCAAACAGGATTAACTAGTAGCCAGTTATTTTGGTTTCGCACTTTTCCATGGACACTTGTGTTGCATTTTATCTGCCTCTGGTAAAGAAATTAAGTAAAACCCCTTCTGCTCTTCCTTGACAGATATCCTGTTTATCTGTTGTGTTCACACTTGTGTGTGTGTGTGTGTGTGTGTGTGACTGAGTATGTATATGCCCTATTCAACTACGCCACTGATTAATGCATATAGAGGAAACACACTTGTGTCATTCACCAGCTTTCACCCATCTGTGTCTTTCCTGTAATGCTGACACTCGGTCCTTCCAAACCAGCCAAATGAGGAAATCTTTAAACGGATGAAGACCTGTAAAATAACTTGTTATTAATATGTTCCTAGCCCTAAAGAAATGTGAATTTCTCATTACAATTATTGTAATGCCATACTCTTGGAACTGAAAAAAAGTAAAGCCTGTTCAAATACACAAATTAGTGAACATTTTTAATAATTAGGAATCATGTAACAATCATTTATACATTTTATTTATCTATTAGACATTTCATTTAATTTTGCCTGCTTGGCCATTTCCTTTTTTAATTGTATGATGTTATGTTGCTGTCTTGATGCCAGCCAATCGTTGCATTGCTGATCATGGTATAAACTTTAGAGTATTGATACATCAATACAAATGCATATGGGTTTCTGCATGGGTTTCTCAACACAGAAGGGCACATGGGTTTCTGGGCGAGAGACTTACCCAGAGGTGGACAACCTCACTGTACGCAACCAATGACACATTGTGCTGAAGTGACCAGACGTCAGGAGACTTAGGACATCCAAATGTCTCCCTTCTTGAGCCTCCCATTGAACATGGTAGAGCAGTTTCCAAACCAAGCCTGCCTGGGTGTAATTAAAAAACTCAATTTAGCATATGATATGTATTTTTCAGACCATTAATTAAAATTGAACAATTCATTCTTAGAATTAAACAGTATAGGGCGTTCAAAATGATTATACCAAAATAACATTTTGTTAAGAACCAGAATTTAAAAAGGATATTAAGATGTCTTTAATATTTCTTGGAATACAATGATTTGAACAATTTCTAGATAAAAAAGTTTGTAGACAAACCAAAAACAAATCTCAAAGGTCTCAATACAGACAGGACACAACTGAGGTGCCATTGCGCTTTACCCCCGATCTCTCCCCGGGTGCTGCCCACTGTCCGAGGTTTGCTGTGCGTGTGTTACTCCTATTGTGTAAACTAACTTGGATGGGTTCCGAGTACTTGGCATTCACTTTCACTAAAATCAATTTTTTTTGTAATTTTGGCTTCACCTCAGATGAAAATAGTACAAGAAATTACTTGTCACAGACAAAGTTGATATTTTTTTATGGACGATCTTATAGTTGAACACCTCCAGAGGGACAACACAAAAAGCCGCAATTCAGGTAGACTTTTACGTGTTTGTTATTTTTCCCTTTGGAAAGTTTTGTTTTTTGTATTATTCTAAATATTTGTAAAGAAAACGAAATCATGTTGTGATGATTCATAAACCTTTTTAAACAAGACTGTGAGTAATTTTTCCCTATTAATACTAAATGAATTTTAGTAATAAAGTAGTAATATTAGCAAACGCCCCTAGCAACCGAACCTAGAACTGAACTGGTTAGATGCTCCGCTGACGACCCTGGATTGACGCCTTCCATCTTCAATCTAAAGGTAAGGGCAATATTTGACTACAGTGGATTATGAAAATGTTTTAGAAGGATCTAGGCATTACAGTGGAATAGAAATACAACACTTCCCAAAAAGACCATAAAACAGTTGCAGCTCATACAGAACGCCAGATTGAGGAACCAGAAAATATGAACATATCACACCTGTCCAGTCCTCAGATCTTTACACTGGCTTTCAGTTACATTTAGATCTAATTTATAGCGTTTTATCAACTCACTGTCATCCATTGTATGCAAAACATTTCTTCTCCCTCTTCGTCTTTCTGTCATTTTCTCCTCTGCTAAAAAAAAAACTCTTAAGCCTCTTAAAAGTCCTCGTCCGTACTCCTAACAATTTTGACCTTAAGACCTCTTTTAAGGGTTAAGATGCTTTCTGAATTACTTTACTAGGATTTTTACTTAATTTTAAGAGTAAACACCTACATTTCTAAGAACTTTCTTAGGATTTTGTCACTAAAGCTACTCTTTGCATTAACAATTTTTCTTGAATACGGGCCCAGATGTGCTATCACAGTCAAATCCAGACTCAAAATTCTCACTGTTTAGCTGTGCATTTACTGAATGAGCATTGTGCCACTGTTCGTACTTTAATTATTATTATTTATTTTGATTATTTAAATTTCTTCTATGTAAAGCACTTTGAAAAACCATTGTGTATGAAATGTGCTATATTAATAAATTTGCCTTGCCTGTCCCTGCATGTTTCATTCTAAAACCGGTAGAAATTTCCTAAATAAAACATCCTGCAAAAAAACTGCAGGATTATTATAGGTTATTTTTGTATGCAAAACTGTTTCATTCACAACTAATTAACATATGATGCACCTTGCACTTCTCTTACATGTTTGATTTACTTTAAATTCTATAAGATAGATTTCATCACTGCATTTTAAAAATTATAAAGCTCATTTAACAGGGCCGCGTGCAAAACGCGTTAGACAGCTCTGGGAAAGCGCTCACAATCCCACAAATGATCACATGAAAAAACAATAAATTTCCACATATTATTCCTTATCATACTACTTACTTCTCAACCATTTGCACATCAAAGCCGAATGCTTCCACCATAAAGGCCACGCGTTGATAAGAGTAAACTCGCGTCTGTGCATATATCTATGGCGTTTGTGTAGCTGTTTCTTCGCTTGCATGCATGCTTATTGGCGACTCGGATATATCGCCACCTATGGGTTGTTGAATATGTATTATATGTTATGTATATTTCCAATCCCGTCCAGGTACCCAACACTGACTGCACAACCGATTCATTTTAATTGTTAATTAATTTCGTAAATATAGGCAATTTAGTTAACATATATTCTTAAGTTTATATATAACTTATATTTATTAAATTATTGTGGTATATCACTTTTTGAAAAGGTAACGCAAGGTATCATAAATGTACATTTAAAAAATAAAAATAAAATATAAATATACATTTGTGGGCGTGCCATTGTCCGCGAGCGGGCATATATAAGCAGGGGTTGTGACCACTGCGCGCAGAACCCGGTTTTCATTGTAAGTGGACATCCTATTCAACCAGTGTTTCTGAGGTAAAGTACTTTTTACTTAACTGATTTAGGTAAATTACTTTTAAAACATACGAACCCCCTACAAAGGTAAATGACACTTAAAAACTTGAAGAAAGTAAATAATAAAATCGAATTAAAGTAACTTATACTATAACGTTATAGGCTATAGGCCCCTACTCAGGGTAACGTTAACCACATAAATAAGAAAATAACTGCCGCTTTCACCTAATGAACATTTTTAATTGTCACAAAATTGACTAACTGTCTTTTCCAGTAAATGTACCACTACTTTTCACATAAACAATGGTTTTCCGGGTTTTTTTACCCACCGTCGACTAGTCGCTATAATTAAATACCGTTAATGTCGTTGAGTATGTGTGACGTCATTTGGGATAATTGAGAAAACCCGCTCATATTGAAATTAACTTTTTCGTTTAATCAGTCATGTCTGTGATGTTATCCTTACTTTAAAATAAATAAAATATACAATTATTAATAATACTATCTTTACTTTGTATGGAAAGCGCACAGGCTTGTCTGCGAGCGCTAGTGGTGTACGCGCACGTCGCGCAGGCGCTCACGCGCTCGCAGCCAAGCCTGTGAGAGCGTGACGTGGCTTATAAAGATAATATCAGATCTATAATGAAATCAGCCATCCGTCTGTCTATCATATTATTAATACCACTACATTTAATAAGATTTATAAATAGTTTTATTAATAACAATAATTATTATATTTTATTTAAATCATTATTGTTAACAGTGTTTATAGTAATAATTATTATTAGTATTACTACTACTTCTATTCATAATAATTAAACTCAAATAATAATAATTATATTATATTTTTACTGTTAACAGTATTAAAAATAATAATACAAATTAGTAGTATTTTCAAGAAAGAAAATGTATTTTGCTGACTTAATATGGTTTCTTGTTTGTTAGTGGGTTGTAAAGTCTCATCAGATGCATTACTGCATTCTTCTCATGCATTTTTTGATGCAATTGATATATTAATAAATCAAGAGCCTTTATTAACTTTTGGAATTTATACCATGAAAATAATTATTCTCTTCTATTTTTTTCAGCATATATTGCAGTCTGATTATTGTAAGTGATAAATACCTGATTAGTCAAAAATCATTGCCGAAATTGAATGCATTTTAATTCGTACAGAAATATCTCACTCATATTTAGACATGTTTCTACTTTCTCTCCCCTTTCCTTGTGTGTCAACAGCAGCTAACTACACCCCAAAGGCTCTTTTAAGAGCCCTAGCACAGAGCGACTTTGTCTTTGTAAGTATATGTTTTGAATGCCTACCAGATACATTCTTTGTATTTAAAAATTATAAGTCAGATGTTGGCCTGGAGAGACTTATATATATTTCATGATTCAATTTGATTCACTGCTCTTGCAGTTTCTGATCTCTTTTTCAATTCATGATACCAATGCATTTAAATGAAAAGGACTGACTTAAAATGAAAAGCATTTCATTTTGCTTTTTCCAATCGATATTATTTATCAGGACTATAAAAACAAATAAAAAAATAAAATATAACAATAAAATGTGTATAGTTTCATTACCGGTCTGTAAACTTTTTTCTCCACAAATGTCCACGTTAACGTCTGTTTTAAATAGAACTTAAGAGCTTTATTTTAAGCTAAGTTAAGCCCAAAACACAATTTCCACGTTAGTCAACATTTTCACAGCATTTTTCATCACCATAACTCCCATAACTAAGCTCATCAATAAACCTAATATTATCTCCTCGATTTAATTTGCAAAATCTCTGTAATTTCTATGAGTTTCCAATATGCAACATTTAATCAACAAAAATAAATCACCACACGGGATAAGGTTAGATCAAAATCAGACTTACCTTTGTCTTTGAGAAGATTTTAAAATGGTATATTATTCCTGAATAATTAGCAGTAGCAAGAAACTGAACATTTCCTGCGAAGAGGGAAGAAAAAAACGTTTCATGGGAAAAATGTCTTCTGCAGAGTCGACTCTTTACAACAGAACAGACGTTATTTTAATATATTAAAGGCGGATAATAACAACCAATCAGCAATCGCTCCTCATTTCGGATTTGTTTTACTGTTGCTGCGGGATTAAGGCAGAGTTAGCTACTATCAGACAAATTCACGGTGCGTGAATTTCATGTAGACGTTATCATATGCCCTATAAGGAACAATAAGAGCTTGCAGTGAGAATTTAAAAAAAAGCTCATTTTTATCCCAACTAAGTGCCCATCAAAGACATAATTTCGCCGTTTGGAGCAAAAGGCCAGTTTATAAATTGCATTATTTGCAAAAAAAAAAGAAGAATGTGACAGTTTAAGTATCATATAGCCTATCCCTTATTTTGCCTTTAGCCTAATACAACTCTTATTTAAAGGTTACAATGAAAACGACTAACCTGTTGTTTTGTTGTTGTGCTGTTTCTTTAGGATCGACTGCCAGTACCTGCTGAATTGGAGTAGTTCGCTGTTCTACATTCCTCGAAGCGTTCTTCTTTGTTCAACAAATTATAATTGTGTTATAATTAATTAAAATGTTAATGTGTACTGATGCTTTCGAAATAAAATAGCTGAATTTACCTAATTTTGAGTATGCATTCATCATTCAGCAGATTTAAATAGTCTTTAAACGTGCTGTGGGCAAATGAGGACACAAACTGTCCGCCTTGAAAATGACATATTTAGTACCAGCACATGACGTTGTCACAACGTCGTGCTTACTAACTGGTAACGTCACAAAGTTACGTTGTCACAACGTCGTGCTTACTAACTGGTAATGTCACAAAGTTACGTTGTCACAACGTTGCACTTACTAATTGGTAACGTCACAAAGTTACGTTGCAGCAACGTATCTGGGAATTTCACTTTTCCGGTTGCCACGACGTAACTAATTACGTCGCCACGACGAAAGTTTGGTCATCAGATTACGTTGCAGTTACGTAACAGTTACGTATTTGTGTTAGCTGGGATGGCGGCGCCGGCGGCACCAATAATACTGCGAGAATAAAAGTTACGCCTTCTTTCTTTGCATAGTCTGAAGATCTTATACAGCCACATAACACAATGTTCCTTAAAGAAAAAGGAAAACAAGAAATCGCACCATATGACCCCTTTAACTCTTACCCCACCACCAGCGGTTTTAAAAAAAGGTTGCAAGCCAACGCCAGCATTTTTGATAATTTTCACAAAAATGTAATTGCTCCCTGAATATTTTGTTTTATGAATATCTGATGGACATTTCCGTCAATGGCGGGAAAGAGTTAAGAATTATTAGCCTTTGCTGCTTCAAGGAATTGAATTGAATCAAATCTTTTTATTGTCACTGAAAAATCAACAAATGGTACGGTACAAAACAAACACACTGAAATAAAAATAAAAATACAGGTACATCATAGGGGGACAGTGTTACACTTTATAATTTTGCACCTTGTCAAATCTTCACTCAAATCTTGAAAGCAAGTCTTCATTCAAAAGTGGTGGACTTTTCTTTACATTATTTAAAAAATAAATAATGTATACATAATATATGATGGTTCTACAGCATATATACTGCATAAAATAATGACACTGACATTTCAAATTTACAATAACATAAGATATAGTGTTGCCAGGGACCAGCCTGTTGAACAAATGTGGAGAATGACTCTGTTACCAGGTGCACACATAAACAGTACGTTGCAGTCACAGAATCCAACACAGTCTTTCTGTTTTTATCTTTTTCTGACTTTTTTCATCAGCATATTCTTGTATTTCTAAATGATTAACAATTAGAGATACATAACTTGCTGAGGGTATGTCTAAAAATCAAATGTGGCTAAAGTAAATACATTTTGAAATGAAGCCTTTCTCTAATGAAACTAGTGCCACTTTGGAATTGCACACATTAAAAGGAGATGATAAAGGAGACCATAAAAAAAGTGGTTAAGTAGGAAAATAATGTGCAGACACTATTTAAAAGATTACATTAAAGTGCATTTTCTCTTTGTTTTAAGTCCTTGTCACTCCAGAAATAACGAAAGAAATCTTTGGATCTGGATTTTTTCCCCCAATGGTTTTCATGGTAAGTGCAGACAGTGAAAAGCCCTATTCACACATTCTATAGTTCTCTGCAGCCTTCAGTCAGAAATGTTCCCTATTAATGGAAACTATTGTATATATTAACAAGTTGGTGATATCATGTACAACACAGTGAGACCATTCATCTCAGACAGTAAAGTAACAATTCAAGTGATCAAGATCTACAAAAAAAGCATCTGTGTCCAGTAAACCATCTACTAAATATACTATTAGCAAACTATTTCTGCTATTAATTCAAGCCTCAAAAATGAGGCAGTCTTTATAAGCATCTAAGAAAAAATAATACACCCTCTCAAAAATAACAGGGTTCGTGGGAAAAGTATAAAAATATATATCATATTGAACCAAAGAAAAAGGCACCATGAGAAGTCCCCTGGCAAAATGTCAGTCTAATCACCAGGTAAGAAAAGGAAGACAAGCTTCTACGTCCAACAGAATGTTAAGGCGAAGTTCAGTTTTAGACCTTGGAAATATTGTTCAAGCCACAGAGGCTACTTTGTCACAATCAAGAGTGTGATTTTGTTGTGAAATGTTGACGTCCTTTTCCGGAGGAGAATCTCCCTCCTCCGTCGTCCTGTTCCAGCAAGGCAGGGTGGCCAAAAACAGAAACAAACCAGACACTAAAACACAAGTGCCACTGAAGTAGAACGCCAGGTCATATGACTGAGTCCAGTCGAAGAACCAACCTATAAGAAAAGAAAATGGAGACAACATCAGTAAAAGAGCAGGGTTGTTTGAAAGCGCCCTGTTGTGAGATATCACTCCATTTGTGGAGCCAACAAGGGAAATAATATATTTATATACATTTGTTTTTTTTTATTCTTGAAAGCATTTGTCTTTATTTTTAACTGCACTGGAGTTGATAAGATTATTCTTCTTACCTACAACAGGTGGCCCAAGCGTGATTCCAAACCCTCCGAAGCACATGAGAATGCCATGAGCGTGACTGAGTCGTTCCATGCCCACTATCTTGGTAGTGATGTAGGATGTGATAGACCAATTTCCTGAGAAAAATCCAACCATGGCCGACAGAACTTGCAGACCCAGGTAGCTCTTAAAAACTGGGATGAGCAGCAGAGTCAAACCTGTGCCTGTCAGCGTCAGGGCGTACAGGTACAGGCTGTTCACCCATTGCATGTCTGCCAGCACACCCAAGACCAGCTTACCGATGCCTGTTGTCAATGCAACGATTGAGACGAGGGGGATTAGTGCAATCCCATCAATAAGCCCCTCGCTCTGAGCTACGTCCTCCATGAAGAGAACAGGTGGGAATGCCCCTAAGCTGAACAAGAAGATGGCGATGCAGAAAGCCATGAAGACACGGTCCTGTAGGAGCTCTATAGTCTTGCACAGGTACTGTCTATAGGGACGCATCCGCTTCTTAATGGCTCGTGCTACTGTTGAACAGGACAATATCCCGCCATTTCTTTCCCCTTCACTCTCTTGCAGCTCTGTGGGTTCCATGGTGATCAACAGCTTCATGGCGGCTATGTTATTGGCTGAGCCGGGTGTGGTTTTGAGATCCAAGAAAGAGTCAATGATAATGGCAGTAGGTTTGGTGTAGAGTGGTTCTGGTTCCTCTGTATGCTGTAGAGCAGCTCTCTGTTTTAAGTAGTAACCAGGTAAGTTCATAGGTCGCATTGGCCCGGCACATGCCATCAGGTTGAGCGCCAGTGCTCCAATGATAAGCAGGCAACCCTCCAATCCAAACAACTCAATGAGCTCATTCTGGACTGTGGCGTAAATGAACCCGCCCGCACTTGTACCTGAGAAAAATGAAAAGAATCATTAATGTCCCATTTTGAAAAATCATTTTAAGGAAGAACATAAACATACAGAATCTGTTGAAACAGGTAATCAAATAAAATGTCATTTTTTTTTTTTTTTTTGCTATCTGCTCCACATCTAATGAAAGTTCAATAAATAATGCATTTTTTTCACTAAATTTGCCAAAGCAAAAAATACTTATGACAGGTAATCTATATAAACTAAGGTATAAATATAATATCATAATATAAAGGTTCTTGAGGATGTCCTCCCTACTATAGTTTTCCCTCGTCAAATAGGGTTTATAAGTACCGTATTGCCAACCCTTTTTCAATTTCTGCCATTTACTTAATGTTAGAGTGGAGTGGGAGTTCCTTGTCTTATTTTTGGAAAAATTTGGATTTGGCACCATCTTTTTTTTCTTGGATTAAATTATTTAGTGCTCCCTCCGCATTAGTCCTGACTAATAGTCTGTACTCTAGACCATTTAATTTGTACTGTGGCACTCAGCAGGGCTGTCCTTTAAGCCCAACTTTATATGCAGACGATCTATTGCTTTTTATTTCTAATCCTCATACTTCTTTGCCCACTGCCCTGTGCTTTCTAGAGAATTTTGGTCAATTTTATGGTTATGCTTAATCTGCCAAGAGTGATTTTTTTTCTCGTCCAATTAACAAGGTAGCTAAGCAATTACAGTATTAAAATATACCATTTAAGCCAGTAAAATGTACATTCACTAACGTAGCTGGGGATCTGTATTACACGCCATCATAAGTCTTTTTTTAAACAGTTTTGGTAAACTTCTCCAACAGATTAAAAAATATCTTTCCAGGTTGTCCCCTCTAAAAATTTTGTACTGAAATTTAAATTTAATTTTGAAATTAAATTTTTTTATTTAATTTTCGGCTGATTGCCCAGTAATGAAACACTCGTTAAGGATTTGGAGCCAGTTGAGACAATCATTTGGCTTTCAGGATTTCTCTCTTTTTACCCCTATTGCTCGTAATCACTTTTTTCGCCCTCGATCTCGATGCAGGATGGATCAATTAAGAGTTGGTCTGACAAAGGGATAAAATGTTTCAAAGACTTATTTATTGACAATTAATTTTCTCCATTTGAACAGGGGATTGTTGAATCTGATTTGTATTGAAAAACAAATAAAAAATAAAGACTTTGAGAGAGAAAATATCATAACACATTCCATTCCATAGAGTGAAGTCACATTGAAAGAGAGAATTTAAAGGCCACACCTGTGGTAACAATGCCCAGGGCTAGGCCACGCCTCTTGTCAAAGTACTGGCAGGTTATGGTCAATGTGGCAGCATAGACAAGTCCGCAGCCCATGCCTTAAACACAGAAACACCAATGTAACATTTCACAACTTTATTTACACATTTGCTGTTTCTCTGTTTCACATTTCTCTGTAACTATAAATTTATTTTCAATCTCAAAAACCATAAATTATACATATACACACACACACAAACACAAACACAAACTAAAGGCCTAGTCGGCAATTATCTCCAGTGAGGATAGGCTAGGGTGTAGGTAATGATGGAGTTGACGAGTCAGTCAATAGTGCTAAATTTTATATAATTTCCTATATTATGTACTTCTGATTGAGGGGACAAAAGAGGTGAATATACCTAAACAACAGGATGAAAACACTTGTGACTGATTGGTTGATTGATAGATTGGTGTATGTAAAGTAACTCCACTGAACTGAATATGCAATGGTATTTGTGGGTAATACATTTCTGTGTGTGCATGTGTGTGTGTGTGTGTGTGTGTGTGTGTGTGTGTGTGTGTGTGTGTGTTCAGAAGAGGGGATGGCACCGTAAACAGTGAAGGTAACATGGTTTTAAATTATAAACTGTCAGTGAATAACAATTAAAAGCAACCCTGTCACAAACATTCTAACATTTTCATCTGACAATCATGCACACAAACACACACTATCACTCTCTACTAATGCATGGCATTCACACATAGATTCACATGTTCATACGAGATATTCATGAAGCTTTGAAGGTCAATAAACAGACTCAAACTAACACATCTGTTTCTAAATACCAGCAAAGTGCTATTTAATGAACACTAATGATGCTGTTATTTTCTTACCGACAACAATGCCGTAGGAGAAGATGAGGAAAGAGACGCTCGGAGCAAAAGCGCTCAGCATCAGACCACCGGCCACCATCACACCGCTGAAGACAGTAACGGGCCGTGCACCGAAATTATCCACACAGACACTGCACACCGGGCCTACAAAGAGAGACACAGGAACAGCATCTTACTGAATGCAAACAACACAAGAAAAATAATGCACACCACAATTTGGACAATTTACCAAACAATGAAAAACCCATTGGAGCTAGGCTGCTGTGTTGTAGCAGCACAGTACTGAAATGCCTACCTTCCACGACTTATGTAAAATTTATTTTTTTGTTGCATGTTATTTTCACTTTTAGTCTTTTTATTTGATCTTGAATTATTGCATGTAGTTTTTTTTTTTACCTCGCATTTGTTTTAATAATGCACTATTTTCAGTGTGTCAGATAAGGCACCACAAATGCACATTATTTGTCTTGCCAATAAAAGCTTAACCTGAAAACTAAATGATTGGTACCATGTTATAAGACCCCTCACAAAACAAGCAGCCCTTCTGTTCTATTAAGGTGTAAAGGGGACCCTCATTCCAACTGTCTTAACACTAAAATAGACACTGTCAAACTTCAGTGATGAAGAGAACATGTTTGTCTATCTATGATTAGAAATAACAAATGACCCAGTAGTGAGTTGCTCCTAATATGGCCAAAATGCCTGGACTCGGAAGAGCATCTGGTGAGAACAGTGTGTGTTTGTGGCATCCAGACTAAATAATTTCCCCGTTTTTATTTTGATGGCTCATTAAATTCTTTACTGTCTGGTATGGGATACTTTATATCCCCTACCATCACTGCCAAATGCCCTCAAACACATTTAAGATTACTCAACACCAGCCATTACTCAACACTCATTTCAGACAAAGTAGAGCTCTACATACTGACCAGCATTATCAGTATGAATGGACAACTCTAAAGCCGAATCAGAACCTTCTAACCCATAATAACCAATATTCTATCAAACATAATGAGAAACTAAACTATATAATAGCCAATATAACCAGTGGAGATGGCAACTATCTGCTCTGTTTTCTCCATAGCTCTATCCCAGAGTATGTCTAATCAGGAATTATTCAGATACTGATGTGTACCGATGTGATGTGTGTGTTTCACAGGCTCTCAAATACACATCCGTGTCCCTGCCAGTTCTGTCCAGTCATGATTCATGACTTTCCTTGTCATGACGATAGACTACACAGCTATGCCTGTAAACAAAACCTGACACCTCCAAAACACGCACAGACACATTTACACACGCACATTCTGCCTGTGTGAACTTTTACTGTAGCTCATGAAAGTTGAGAAAGGGCTGCCTTTCTAGTCTTCAGAAACACACTGTTATTTCCTTTCTCTTTACGTTATAAGAGTGCTGTTAGTATTCCCATTAATCTCAGTCATTGCAAACTTTTCATTAACGGTTAAAGAAATGTATATTTTGCCTGCAAAACAAAGGGAAAAGAATGGTCATAATTGACAGCACATTTTAAAAGACATAATTTGATAATCAGATTATGGCATTTACCACCAGTGGCTAACTTGCATGCTAACCACCCAAACCTAGACTCCTTGACCATATTTCTAAGTAAAGTTTAGAAAGTGTTATTCAGGACTTAATGTCAATTTGACCCCTGCAACACAGAATGTAATGAATGACTGTAAAGAACTGCACTGTAAACAAGTAGATAATCTGTCAGCGTGTCTTCTCATGGAACAAGGCATTAAAGAACTGAGTCAGCAGCATACTGTGTGAATAAAGAGCAGTGCTGTATGTTTTAGTGTGTGTGATTTCTATGTCCGATTATACAAGAAACAGGTTTGATATTAGAAAAGACCTGTATAGTTCATCTCATTCACCTTGTTTTCTACTAAAAATAGGCAAAGACCATTAAAACAAAATGTAGGAAAAAAAGAAAATAATATTTGCTAATAAGGTAAGGAAAAATAAAAGTAAAACTTACATTACACAATTTGGCTTGCAACGTTGTTGTTGTTGTTGTTTTTTTTATGTTGGAAACCCATTTGTCAGCATGTGTGATCATGTGAATTACATAACCATAAGGGACTCTTTCTGTTTGCACGTGCTGCTTTTTATTAGGAAACCTGTACACTTTCTTTATCTCCCTCTCTCTCTCACACACACACACACACACACACTGGTTTCCATATTTTATGGGGCCTTTCCATAGACATAATGCTTTTTAGACTGTACAAACTGTATAGTCTATCCCCTAACCCTACCCATCATAGAAAACTTTCCGCATTTTTACATTTAAAAAAACAACAACTTCATTTCGTATGGTTTATAAGCTGTTTTCCTCATGGGGACCAACAAAAATGTCCCCACAAGGTAAAAAAGTAATTGGTATTTGTGGGGAGATTTGGTTGGTCCCCATAACGTAAGGAATACCAAGTACACACACACAAGAGAGAAATGATCATTACTCACTGGTGATGAGCGCCATACCAGACACCATGGATCCGACCCAAGCCGTCATGCCTTTTCCTTCCTGGAAGGCACTGAGCCACTCGGGGTACAACACCCCAACGGACTGGGGGGATCCTGATGACAGGAACTGGGCCATGAAGGAGGCCACCACAATAATCCATCCCCATCCACCATCTAAAGCACCCTTACCCTTTGCAGCACCCATTCTCAGCACTGATCTTATGCTGACTTCACTTGACACAGGGGTCTGCGGAAAGAAAGGGTGAAACATGATAATAGGAAGCTCACACGTCAAGCAGTGACAGCAGTGTGACATGCCATAATTTATGCAAAACTAATTTAAATATCACTCTTGCAGGAATGCTGTATGTAATTGTATTTAATTAGCAATACTCTATTTAATCTTGACACGCAAATAACTATTTAAGATTAACTGTATATAAAAAGCTACAATGTGATTAAAATGAGTGAAAATTTTAAATGTTAAATGGCAAGTTACTGCACCTATAATGTTCACTTTTGCATCAAATCATGATTGTTCCCGTGCGTGTTATTTGTTAACTCACACAAGATGTGAAATAGCTGTGGCACTTACGACAGGTGGAGGATGTTGCTCTTGCTTGCCGAGAGCGGTGTGCTGAACCGCTCGTGCCTGGTAGACCAGGCCAGTCTCACGTACTTCTCTGCTGAATACCTTCTCGAGATCAGCAACGCGCGCCGCCTAGTTTTAAACGCTTCTGGAAACAGGCCACACCTCGAATGTGGAGGGACCACTGAGCGGGCTGGCTTCTTATCGCCCTGCTTTCTTTTATTTACGTCCATAACATAGATGACATCCCGCAGTCGCGAGGAGAACTGGTGTCGTTTGGAGCGCGCGGATGCATCTTTCTCTTCAGCGCGCGCAGAACGGTGCAACGGAAGCGAGCTGAAGTTTCTTATTTTCTCAACATGCGCTCTTCTATCCTATGAAATAAAGAACCGGTTCGAGGCTGTTTTCAGCGGTCAGACATGTGAAATCAAATGAATCAACCGTGCGATCAACTGGAACGAAGAGCGATTGCGTCCGTCTCTGTTGCTTTTGCATTTTATTAGTATTTTATATTGCGTCCTAGGAAAATTGCAGAATATGTATGAACTGTCATATTATGTCCAGAGTCTCAGTTGTATAGCCTAGTTCATAAACAATAAGGAGCTGATGTTTCACTTTCAGCATAGAAAATGTAGTTTAATCATTCTGATGCTATGCTATTTTAATAAATAATAATGATTAATTATGATTTTCTATTGAATTTTTTTTTATATATTTATTTATATTTATTAGCATAATAATTGTTATACCAGCATTTTTAAAGTAACAGTACAGTTTTCATAAGACAAAAAACTTAAATAGGCTATAGCCTATAAATGACATTTTGAGTAGGCTAAATCTTTGGACATTTGAAATCAAGGTCTAATGATGAACAAATTAATGTCTAAATGTTGTTGTTTTATTATTCAGGTTATGCATCTCTGAAGTAAAGTGCACATTTTAAAATAAAAATCCCACGGTTGCCTCCGCCGAAGTCCATTAATACAGACCAGTGGCGGATTTAGCAAATTGGGGGCCCAAGGCGAAGGTAGCCTAGTATGATATAGAATGATATGTAGATCAGCGCTCACAACGCGCTCTCAAGCCCCGTTCACTGCGCTATAGCTTCTCGCAGCAACATGAATTGCAAACACTCATATGAGGTGGTTTAAACGGCTAATTAATCATTCAGAGAGCTTGACATTTTATTTTTGAAAGTAAAAAAATGACAGAGGTCCGGAACTCGGTGACCTCACAGCTGGCTACGGCATGGACTTGTAACGTATCGTTAGCATTGTTGTCATTTTCAGCGGGCATCACAAAAAAGTTTGTTACCTTCTGCAATTTTGCTAACAACGTTTTGCTTTCCTCCCGCTTCCTGCTTTTTCAGCACCGCTTGGGTAGCTTCGCTTCATTTTTACTCTGTCTACTACTCTGTATAGGCTACACTCTGTCTGTCACTCTGTACACCGTCTGTCAATCACTTCTTTTTCTCCGTCATTTTTTTTTTTTTTTTGGCGCATTACAGCCTTGTCACTTTTGCACGCAGAAAGTGAGATAATGGAATAGTCCAATGAAGTGAGGTGAGGTGAGGTGGGGGGCCTCCTGTCTGCGACACTAATGGTTTGATGCCTTTTTTCGCAAATGTTTTTTTAGAAATATAGGCCTATAATTTGCGAAAAGTAAAAAAAAAAAAAACTTAAGCATAATTTAATGGGGCATTTTGGGGGCCCATAGGTAGCTCGGGGCCCAAGGCAATTGCCGACCTTTGCCTAATGGTTAAGTCCGCCCCTGATACAGACAATGGACACCTCGAAGGGGATTAACCCGCTTATACCATGGTCACTTGCCAAATAATAACACATTTTTAAAACATTAGTTCATATTTTAATTCGTTTTACAATCGAAATCTAAAGTTTTTACAAACAATAACTTGGTTCCCTTTCGAGAGGTCTCTCCTATTGCGTAAGTAGCTTACGCTATGGGAAAACTCCTTTTCTCGAGAAATATTGAAGTCTTTATGTAAAACGCATTGCAGCTGCACAGCATACAGCAGTGAGCGAGGCAGCTCGGTCATTGGCTGTGCTGCGGCAACTGCACGAACCTATGACGGGGCGACTCTGAACCCGCTTCCAATGAGCGTGCTTCGCGCACGCGCACGTCAGAGCCCGCCAAGATGGGCGTGGCTAAGGGCTATATATTGGGCGCCCCGTCATCTGAGTCCTTTAGATTTAATCTCCTTCAGCAAAGACCTTCTCTTCGCTGGATTCTCCGGATTTTTGGAGTCTTTTCGCCGCCGCCGTCGACAAGCCTACAGCAGGACTGCTACGAGGACGCCGGCGCCTTCAGCCGCCTTCGAACGCCTTCTGCTAAGCCATCCGGCGCGCATCATATCCTTTTAAAGCTATCATTCTAAGTGTTCGCCCCCGCGACACTTTTTCAAAGCTAAAAGAGCAAATTTAAAGGCGTTGTTCCAAATGCCTTCCTGCGCATCGTGTTGAGGCCTCCTTCCGGACGGGGATCGTCACATCATCTGCTCTCGCTGCCTGGGCCCGGACCATGCAGAAGCTGCCCTTACTCGAGGCGGATGCCCCGAATGTGACACCCTGGGCCTCACCGAACTGCGCGCTCGCTTCGCCGCTTTCGCCGCGAGAGAGCCCACCACCACCGTGCTACCATCCCCTCTAGCTGAGCCGCGCAAGAAGAAGCGCCGCTCGCAGAGGCCGCCAGAGCACGCGGATTGTAGTGACGTCACGCCGGGCCAATCCCCGCGTGCTTCACCGCCACCCGAGGATTCCCCGCCGTCAGTTCAGTTCACACAGGCGGACCAGCACCCCTCCAGCAGAGCGATGGGTCTCGTCTCGTTTGGCGCGTCAGGGGATGACGAAAAGGATGACAGCCTTTCCCTTGATGCTGCATCCGACGACTGGCCGGGCTCTTCCTTCGACCCCGCGCCATCGACGCTAGCGGACACGAGTGTGGGCTCCAGCATGGATTCGGAGATCGTCCGCATCCTGTCTAAGGCCGTGGAAGACCTCGGGCTCGATTGGTCTTCCCCGGAAGAACCCGCCCGCAGCCGACTGGACGAGTGGTTCCTGCAGGGGCGCCGGCAGGCCCCCCGACAAAGGCCCTCCCCGTTCTTCCCGGAGGTTCATGACGAACTTACTAAGTCGTGGAAAGCCCCTCACTCCGCCCGCCTGAAGCCTTCTTTCTCTTCGTCACTCTCCTCTGTGGACGGCGCGAAAGAAAGAGGCTACGAGGGAACCCCGCCCCTCGAGGAGGCTGTGGCCAACCACCTGTGTCCACCCTCCAGCGCGGGTTGGAAAGCCAAAGCTTCTCACCCCTCGAAGCCCTGCCGATCTACCTCAGCTCTCGCCGGTCGCGCATACGCCGCCGCCGGCCAAGCTGCGTCAGCGCTTCACTCCATGGCTGTCCTCCAAGTTTATCAGGCCAAACTTCTCCGCACCATGGACGAGTCTGGACCTGATCCTGAAGCGTTCAAGGACCTGCGCAGCGCCACCGACATAGCCCTGCGAGCCACGAAAGCCACCGCCCAATCCATCGGCCGTGCTATGGCGAACTTGACTGTCCTTGAGCGCCATCTGTGGCTGACGCTAACAGAGATGAAGGATGCGGATAAGGCGGCGTTCCTTGACGCCTATCTCCCAAAGCGGCCTGTTCGGACCAGCGGTGAGAGAGTTCGCTGAGCGCTTCACCGAAGCCCGGAAGGATTCGCAGGCTATGCGTCACTTCCTGCCCAAGCGCTCCAGCTCGTCGCAGAGCCGCCAAAAACCGCCGCAGCAGCAGCGAGTCAGGACGGCGCCTCCCATCTCTCAGCCCAGACCGGAATCTGACTTCCGACGCCGCTCGCGCTCTGCCAACAAGAAGCAACCGCCCGAGCGACGGGGACCTCGGCCCAAGATTGTGCTGAACCCGGAGCCTCGTAAGTCTTCCTAGCTATAGGGAGAAAAAGAGAGAGCGCGCGTCTCGCAGAAGCCGGACCACTCTCTCCAAAACGTCTAAAACATTACCCAGTCCCCTTACAGGCGGCTGGAAATGTCTGTACAGCAGCCAATGGGCCAGCCGCACAGCTCGCTCACCTGCAAACAAACGCCGTTTTAACGGCGACACACAGAAATCACATAAAGAGTCATTTTCTGCCTGTGTCACTAAAGGGTCACGTGTCCACACTAAAGTGCGCATTCCCACATTTCAAAACTGTCAAAACAGTGCCAAATGCTTCCCCGGCTCAGGCTGGACGCCCCATAAATGTAGATCGTGTGCCCACTGTCATGTATGCACCACTACACATAAGCACTGTCCCCACAGTTATAAACACTTCCCCAGTAAAAGCGGGAAATCCTGTCAAAGTAGCGCGTGTGCCCGCTGTAATGCACGCACCCCTACTCACAAACACTGTTTACATGGCCAAAAACCGACCGCCACGAGCGGGGGGTTTTATGAAAGTGGCGCGCGTGCCTACCACAGTTTATGCACCCCCACCCATAAGCACTGCCCATACAGTCACAAAATTTTCTCCAGCCCGCGCTGTGAGCGTTACAGATGCGGCGAGCGTGCCTGTAATCTCACACGCACCCCTGCACTCGGCACTCAACAAAGCTGCTCAGCGCGCGCCCGCGCCTCTGAGAGCCGTAAGCTCGGTGTTAGCACAGAGCGATTCGCCGGCGGGAGCCATACGTCACTACGACACGCCCCCAACCAGCATTCAGCCCATATCTGTGCGAGCGAAAGCTTGGGAAAATATCCCCGACATGCCGAAATGGGTTCTGAACATAATAAAACACGGTTACTCGCTTCAATTCGCTCGCAGACCACCCCGCTTCTCAGCGGTGGTCGAGACGAAAGTGAGAAAAGATGTTTCACATGTTCTACGCACCGAGGTGCTCAAACTGATAGAGAAGGGCGCTATAGAAACTGTTCCTCCCTCTATGAGCGAGGCGGGTTTTTACAGCCGCTATTTTCTCATCCCGAAGAAGGATGGCGGTCTCCGCCCCATCCTAGATCTCAGACGTCTGAACAAAGCTTTAATGATTCGCTCGTTCAGAATGTTAACAACCAAAAACATCCTCGCGCAAGTTCGCCCAGGGGATTGGTTTCTATCAGTGGATCTGAAAGACGCTTACTTTCACATTCCGATAGCGCCTCATCACAGGCCATTTCTGAGATTCGCTTTCGAGGGACAGTCATACCAGTACACAGTACTACCATTCGGCCTATCACTGGCACCCCGTACATTCACGAAATGTATGGATGCAGCACTTTCCCCCCTGAGACAACGGGGTGTGCGAATACTGAATTATCTCGACGATTGGCTAGTCCTAGCACAATCAGAGAGTCAGTTAATGACGCACAGGTCTTGGATTACCAGCCATCTAGAATGCTTGGGTCTAAGAATCAATTTTGCAAAAAGCACGCTATCTCCCAGCCAGAATATTTCTTTTCTGGGAATAGTGCTAGACTCAGTGCAGATAACGGCGCGCCTCTCATCAGAGCGCGCGCTCACTATCCAGCGCCTTGCAACATCGTTCAGAGCGGGCGCGCGCGTCCCCGTCAAGCGTTTTCAAAGGATGCTCGGTCTCATGGCCTCGCCATCAGCTGTACTCCAGCTAGGATTGTTGCACATGCGTCCTCTCCAGCGCTGGCTCAAGAGCCGTGTCCCCACTCACGCGTGGCGCTCGGGCCATTTTTTAATCAGAGCAAATCACGGCTGCATAAAAGCCCTGACGCCCTGGAAAGCTGCCGACTGGTATCAGTCCGGTGTGAGTTTGGGTGTGAACACAAGGAGAAAAATGATCACGACAGATGCCTCCAAAATAGGTTGGGGGGCCCTTTACGAGGGCAGGCCCGTCTCCGGCTTGTGGTCAAACCCGGAGAAGCGCCTACATATAAACTGTCTGGAACTGAAAGCGGTCGCTTTGGCTCTCAGAGCCCTGCTTCCGTACCTAAAAGACGAGCACGTCCTGGTCCGTACGGACAACATGACGGTAGTCTCATATATAAATCGCCAGGTTGGACTCAGATCGAGCTCCCTTCACTCGATGGCCAGGGAACTCATCTTATGGTCCCAGAGCAACCTGCGCTCGCTGAGGGCAGCGCATGTGCCGGGTGCCCTGAACCAGGGAGCGGACATGCTGTCCAGAGACAAAGTTCTCCCAGGGGAATGGTCTCTCCACCCCCTGACGATCCAGTGGCTATGGCAGACCTTTGGCAGAGCAGAGGTCGACCTCTTTGCCTCCAAGGAAAATGCGCACTGCCCCCTCTTCTTCTCAAAGAGCACAGACGCGCTCGCCCAAATCTGGCCGGACCGCCCGCTGTATGCCTTCCCCCCGATCGCGATGCTACCTCAGGTCATCAGTCGGGTCAAGGAAAAGAAATGTGCAGTGCTCCTAGTAGCCCCACTCTGGAAGAACCAGACGTGGTTTCCGTAGCTGATGCAGATGATGCAATCTGCCCCATTGCCGATTCCGCTGAGGCTAGACCTCCTCAGGCAGGCCAACGGGATGATCCTCCATCCCCGCCCCGATCTGTGGGCCCTCCATGCATGGCCCCTCAACGGGTTCCCGGGGACCTCCCCAGTGGAGTGTTGAGAACCATCACGGAGGCACGGGCGCCCTCTACGAGGCGCTTATATGCCCAGAAATGGACGGTGTTCAGTGACTGGTGTAAGACCAGGAACCTGAACCCTGAGACATGCGAGGTACCGAGCGTGCTCGCCTTCTTACAAGAGCTGTTGGAGGCAGGCCGCACCCCCTCCACGCTTAAAGTATATGTGGCTGCCATAGCGGCGTCACATGATCCTGTGGCAGGACGCACACTAGGGAAAAACCACCTAGTTGTTCGTTTCCTGAGAGGCGCCAGGAGGATGAATCCCCCACGCCCCCCCTCAGTGCCGATCTGGGACCTGGCCACGGTCCTGGACGCACTCAAAAGTGCCCCGTTCGAACCTCTACGAACTGTGCACCTTAAACAGCTCTCCTCAAAACCGCTCTCTTGCTGGCTCTCGCCTCAATCAAAAGAGTGGGCGACCTGCATGCGCTGTCATCAAGCGCTGCCTGCCTGGAATTTGGACCTAACGACAGTAGAGTTGTCCTTAGACCAAAACACGGGTATATTCCTAAAGTGCTCTCCACACCCTTCAGAGCACAGGTGATATCTCTGGCTGCGCTATCGTCTCCAGCAGACGAAAGTGACGCTAATTTACTCTACCCAGTCAGGGCGCTCAGAGTATATTTGGAACGTTCTGCCCTGTTCAGACAGACAGAGCAATTATTCGTATGCTTTGGCGGCCGCACCAAAGGTCACGCTGTTTCAAAGCAAAGAATATCGCGCTGGATAGTTGATGCTATAGCGCTGGCTTATGAAGCCAAGGGCCTTCAGTGCCCCTTGGGCATCAGAGCTCATTCTACGAGAGGCATGGCCTCCTCGTGGGCGTGGTCGAGTGGGATACCCATTCAGGATATTTGTGCGGCAGCAGGCTGGGCCTCGCCGTCAACATTTATCAGGTTTTATAACCTACAGGTCCCCTCATTACATTCCAACATACTGTCGGTCTAAATATAAAAAAGTATAGACTGGAGTGTGTACATGCTGAGCATTATCTCCTCCCTTACAGGGTCCGTCTCTGACTGACTTAGAGGGTTTTTTATGCATATCAGTACATAAAGGTGCTTGTGTGTTTTTCCACTGGACGGCCATTGGGCCGTTCTACATTGTCCCGTATAAAGCCCGCCTTCGGCCGGCTCGTTGGATAATTACTTTGCTTAAAGGCTCAGGCATCTGCCTCTGGCTATAATAGAGCGAAGTCAGCATGCACGGCGTTTTACATGGTGTTCCCATAGCGTAAGCTACTTACGCAATAGGAGAGACCTCTCGAAAGGGAACGACTCGGTTACTAACGTGACCTCGGTTTCCTGGAGAGGAGGGAACGAGTATTGCGTAAGCTGCCGTGCTTGTGCTTGGTCAGTTCGCTTCAGTCGATTGAACCTAAAGGACTCAGATGACGGGGCGCCCAATATATAGCCCTTAGCCACGCCCATCTTGGCGGGCTCTGACGCGCGCGGGCGCGAAGCACGCTCATTGGAAGCGGGTTCAGAGTCGCCCCGTCATAGGTTCGTGCAGTTGCCGCAGCACAGCCAATGACCGAGCTGCCTCGCTCACTGCTGTATGCTGTGCAGCTGCAATGCGTTTTACATAAAGACTTCAATATTTCTCGAGAAAAGGAGTTTTCCCATAGCGTAAGCTACTTACGCAATACTCGTTCCCTCCTCTCAGGGAACCGAGGTTACGTTAGTAACCGAGTCGTTTCCCTGGTTACGCCTGAGCTCGTAGAACCCTTCAGTTTAGCTAAATTACGAGCCAGAAAGTTAACGTATTTTTTTTTTTTTCATGTGCTTGTCTAGCCATGGGCCTGATGGGCGTTACACTATCGTTTCTTTTTAACCTATAATCAAAACACACAGGTAGGCATAGTATAACGGCTAAGTAGATGTTTGTTTTGATACAATAAATTGTAAACGGATACTTTGACTGCCTGTTGCTAGGGTTACTCTGATGTAGCCAGCGCATTTATTTATTAATTTCGAACGGTAAACACACTCAGTTTCACCAGGACACCCTGCAGCCAATCAGAATCGAGTATTCACCTATACCATGTTATAAATACAAATAAATATCAGTAACACTTTATTTTAATGTGTCCTTGTTACACGTTACACGTATTTACTATAGTAATAACTACAAATGAGGGATAATTACATGCACTAAACCAAACCTTAACCCTATAGTAAGTAGCCTACATGTAGTGAATTAATAGGCTACTCAGAACTTAAATGTAGGGGAGAATTGGGACAGTTGCAACACTTTTTTGCATTTCTCTCAGTTACTCAGAGATTTGGACAAGACCAACCAAATTTGTATTAAACTTGCATCTGTCTGCTAATTACCCATACCATTTAAAGATGATTACATATGACATATCGTTCACAGTATTTATTTGAATGGAAGAATCCAGATCTTGCAACTGACCCCAACCCAGGGGACAGTTGCAACACAATCAGGGATGGTTGCAACATGTTAAAAATACCTTAAATTTCACTAATTAACTTGATATTTTTGTCTTAATGAGCATAGAATTCTGAAAATATTAACTGTTTTACTATAATATTATAGTATTATTTCTCTATACAAAAATATTATTGTATTATATTATTGTATAGACAGATGTCTGTCTTCTGTATTCTTGGTGGGGGGAGGGTCTAACTGTGCATGTGCAGTATGAGTGTCATCACTCTAGCATGTTTCTGATTGGAGGAATAAGACTTGTTGCAACTGTCCCCTGTTGCAACTGTCCCCATTACACTGTAACAGAGACACATTAAAATAAAGTGTAACCGAAATATCTGTTTGATGTCAGAGCTGAAGTTATTGAAGGACATGTTTAGACTGTGCCCCAGAGCAAACTTCATAGGACTAGACTTCTGTTAGGCCTAGATTAAAAACTTCTTCCCACCCTTCTGTCTCTCCTCTCAGTCTGGGTGGTCAGCTGAACTTTTGTGCTGGGTGAGTGCGTGAGGGTCAGACGGCTTGGGCTTTAAGCCCATAGAGATCCTGTTCCTGTCCAATGCTTGTACTCGTTCCCACACAGACATAAAACAAGAAGGAGAGTCTTCCCCCACCCTGACTCTGTAATCCCCTCTGACATGAAAAGAGAGGGAACAAAAAAGAAAGAACAGAACAGAACAGAACAGTTAATTGCATTTGCCTCATATCACTTTTTTGGACAACATCTCTTCTTATGCAGCGTGGCAGCCCGCAGAGATCTGGGAAGCCAATGGGATACTTCTGGAAGGAACACATGCTTGGCTCTTTTAAAAAGTAAAAAACAGCACTTGACATGATGGATAGAGCAAGTTCATCTACAGCATCCAGTCAAAAGTTTAAACACACCTTCTCAAGTTTTTATTGCACAGTTAAGAATTACAGCAAAGTCGTCTGTGAAACAAGTATACACATTAAACAGAGGCTAACTGTTTTGTTTTAAATTCTTTAATGTACCTGCTGTTACTAAACACTTGGCAATCTCTGAAAACTTCACAAGTAGCCACTTGAGATGCTTTTCCAACAATCTTAAAGTAGTTCCCATGCATGCTGTGTGCTTAATTGTTTTCCCTTCACTCTCTGGCCCATTTTTTTCTTTTTAATTAAAATGTTTGTTTCATAAATAAATTCATACAAAAGCACAATTTATATTTGTCAACAAAACTAAAGGGCTTTAAGATCATAAGAAAGGTTAAACAGTTGAGTGTGTCCAAACTTTTGACTGATAGGTTACCATCTTGATTCTCCATTTGTGCAAGAGGGTCAGAGCAGACTGAATTGTAAAAAAAAGCTTTTGCTTTAATTTTGTTTGGTTTAATTTGCTGTAATGTTAATGAATACCATTCTTATTAAGAGGTTGTTGTTGTTTTTTTCCATTTGACCCATTTCAGAAGAAGTGTGCATAATGAGAGCAGTCCATCAAATCTGTGCTGCAGAATTAGAGGATATCTGGAAAACAAAAGCTGTGAGTGTGACATGATCTCCTTGTTTACTATGAGCTTTCGCTTCCTCTTTCAGGAGTGCTGACTCAAATGTTTTTTTTAAGTTGACTAGCATGGCAGGAGAACACAAACTTTGAGCGACCTCTGTGATATCCTCCACTCGTTTCCCTTTTCCCCCTCGTCCTCTGTTATTCACTTACACATACAGCATCTCCTGACGTTTACAGTCTTGCTTTGCCATTCCATAGCCCTAAACAGCTCAGCGGCAAATCAAGCCAAGGTCAACTGAGGTCATGGAAAGTGAATCTCTCCAATGACTGATGCAGGACAGTGGAACTTGTAGCACTGCAGTAGAGCTGCTTTACTTAGCATCTTCATCTTAACACGCAGAGCATCATATAAGTGTAACTAAACTAATAAGTCAAATAACTTTCTATCAGGACCATTTTTCCCCTTTTAATTATTAAATACCAAATGACTGAAACATTTTGTTTTGTCTTATGCACCCCAAAGATTCAGAATGCTCAAGTGATTGACATCAAACCAGAAATGTTACTCTTGCATTTTCGCTAATTTTATGAGTGTCTCTTAAATTAAAACAATTGATAATATGGGTGAAAAGACTTGCCAAAGAGCTTCCTCTTCCTTTAATGAACTTATTTGTCTATAACAACTTTTGACAGGCTCTCTGTGATTATTGCCAGAATTATAATTATTATAGTTGTTTTGTATTAAAATTATTGACTTTAGCTAGGTTCTCTGTGATTGCTACCATAATTATTATTCATATTATATACTTGTTATAAAAATCACATAATACATTATTCATTTTATTATTATTATATTTTAATTGTATTATAATTATTATTGACATTTGACATGATTGCTACCAGAATTTGTATCTTTATTATTAATGATTAATATATATAACCACTTTGGAATGATAAGGTTATGCATTCTGATCAGTTTTGAGATGTTGAGCTTCAAAGTTTTTGCATTCCATTCGACTTTGTAGAAGCTTTTTGTTTTCTAAATAAAATATCCCAAAATGTACACAACTTTTTTAAAAAAAATCACATAATGTAAATAAGTGTCACAGAATAAGAATATCTGAATAACTCAATTTTGACAAAATTGTCAAATAGAATCTTATAATTCCAAGGCGATGATTTATATTTTTTTAAACAACTAAGTCATCATTTCTGTTTTAAATCTTTACAAGCACCCCGGTTGTTTCCTACCTGTTGTTAATGCAGTCACACGGTTATATATGTTAGTTCTTTCAGAACCACAAACAGTGAACTGCATGACTTCAACTATTCCTCGAATCTGACTTAAGGGTCAGTTACACCCCCCTGACCACCCTAGCCTGACAAAACCAGTCTGAACCAGGTGAGAGTGGCTTGGCAGAGAGAAAGCAGAACAGGACAGCTTATGCTGAAATCCTTCTGCAGGGATTACCACACAGCTACAGGACTGTATGTGTGTGAGAACCATTGCTTGGTAAGACATAAGAGAGGTGTTGGGTAATTAGAATGGAAAACTGTGGTGGGGGGTTGATGTGCAGTGCCAAACAGGTGTGCAATATTACATGACACCTACAGAGGGCTGATGTTATAAAGTTGATGCACAATGTCACATTGCAAACTGAAGTTTTAACACACACATTTAGAATTGCTAACATGTGCTCTATGATAGGTATCAAGACATCTTGGTAATGACTGAATGCCGAAATGGAAATGTAACATCCTCAGAAACAGATCAATAGCACAGGAAGCACATATGGTACTATTTGAAAGCTTAGCAATTACATTTTCTACAGAACTCCACTGATTCAACATTTTCTAGGTCTATAATATCAGCTTGTATTATCTAGCAGCGTTTCTCATCTGGCTTTATACTTGGAGCCAGATATTGTTCCAACGCAGAATCAAACTATTTCCTATCATATAAAAACGAACAAATGTTCTTTCAAATTAAGCAGTGACATGTATTAATATTATTATTAACTGTATAGGCCCCATGACATGCAACATTATTTGCATGACATTCCTGAATAGGAAAATATAAATGTCTCTCGAGTTTTGGTTGTATTATGCTCTCGGTCCACAGAAATGGGTTAAGACTAAATGTTTGTCTCATTGTCTAAAACTATTTAACAGTCTGTGTCAGTTTCTTAGGATCATGATTTGAGGATGAGGGAA
The DNA here is from genome assembly GCA_030578255.1 of Tiaroga cobitis. Lineage (NCBI taxonomy): Eukaryota > Metazoa > Chordata > Actinopteri > Cypriniformes > Leuciscidae > Tiaroga > Tiaroga cobitis. The sequence continues at coordinate 22,616,425 of CM060607.1, read as the reverse complement.
TGCCTCTTTCAAAAATTTATATTTATTTGACTAAACTACACACAAGTTCATCAATGGTTAGAAGTAATTTTTTTTGCTTTTTACAATTAAGATATTTGTTTCCTCTCATAATATAACATTTTAACTAGCTTTTTTTAACGAATCATAGGAGGAGATCTATTTAGGGAACCTGGCAATTTCTTGATTTAAAAAAAATATTTAATATTAATATTAAATATTTGAACTAGGGTAGTTCATCTTAAAAAGCTGTAAAACAGCAGGAAACATGACTAATGACTCATGACTTCAGAAGCGTCCCCCTGGATCTGACTGTGAAAATTAAAGAAAACAACCTTCAGAATTACAATATCCTTAAAGATTCAAAAGTCCAATCACTTGCACACACATTTCAGGCAAAAAAACAAAACAAACACTTTTTTTTTTTTTGTACAAGCATTTAATCATGTTGAGTTATTGTTCAACAGTACCTTGTTTTGTTGCATCAACATGTCGGTTCATATTTAGGTGTTATATGACACTGGCATTAAGCAAAATTCCCCACCTGAATAAGCATTCAGGGCACTCACTTTACAGCGAAGGCTCCGAGAGAGGTTGAGCTGCTGATCAGAAACCAGTATTGACTTTGTTTTTGTAGCGGGTCATGTTTGGATTCTAGCAGGGAGAGACTGGTCCCCGACCAGCAGTCGTGGGAAACCTCTATGGCTGTGCAGAAACACACAAACACCCGCACACACAAACACTATAATCCCACTATAATACACACACAGAGAGGCAACAAGTGCTGTTTCAGTACATTTCAGTCTGTCTTCTTTACCATCTACATGCTGCCAACGAGAGACACACATCTGTTTTACAAACAAAAACGGCCTAAAACATACAAACACAATAAAACAAAAGAAAAAACAAAACATTTTACTGCCGCCCCCACGGCAAATGTGCTGGGATTCAGTTCTTTTTCAACCTTTGTGAAGACAGTCATTTGAGAGGAAGGATTTATCCAATCGAGCATTCGGTTGTTTATTAAATGTAAAATTTTGATTCGATATAACAGTCAATCTGTTAAAACAATTAAGATTAAATGGGGGCATGGGAAAGACTTTCCACAAACAAAATGCAGACATACGCAGCTGACAACCCTCTCGTACAATCTTCTAAACCTTTCCCAATTGTTTCCTGAGCCAGCTTGATCACTTGAAAAAAGAGAGAGAGAAAAAAAATAGTAAGAAAAATGAAATTTAACGGCATGGGGCTGGTTATGGATCTGTCAGTCGGCCAAGCATCTACATATTCTCCCTTTTCACATTCCCAGTCCTTTGGTTCCCCAGTTCAACTGTCCTCTAAACCACTCCAAAAACCTTCCAACCTTTGCCCAGTGGAGGATCACTGAGTTGTTATCATTATAGTAGTAGTATAGCCTAGCTTGGAGCAGCCTAGCTTAAGGTAGCGCACGGTGCATGCATTAAGGCTGAGAGGGGGGATTCTGTGATGTCACAGAGTGGGAGGAGCCGGATTGAACCATCGGCTGTGCGGGTGGCGGAGGAGGAGGAGGGTGCTGTGCTCCAGAGTGTGTGTTCGGGGAGGGAGGCGGAGTCGGACGCTTGAACTTATCTGGGCTGGTGCTTCTCCTTGGGGATGGCCTCTGTATGTGGGAAGGAAATAAAAGACAAGCTCATAATGTGATACTGGTCAAAAGTACAGGGTCATTAATGTAAAAAAATTGTATTAATACTTTTATTCAGCAAAGACATATAATGTTACAAAAAAAATCTATATTTTAGAAAAAAGCATTTCTAAGGATACAGATTTTTAGAAGGCAGCTGTCTGTCTCGGAGATGATGAACGGGAACATGGTTTGTGTAATATTAGCAACACATTATTGGCTAATTGAAAACGTAGTCAAGCCAAAGGATAATCGTATCAATTACTGCTGTGTCCGACATTGTAGGGAGCGATACATAAAAACGCATTACCATTCTTGATACATCGACTTGTAAACGACTCTGTATATTGTGCACTTCTGAATCAGTTTCTAGTTCAAACATATAAGGCTGAATTAAACCAATATTTCCAACATCAACAACCTAAAGAGCTCTGACTTGTACAAGCTGTCAGCTGCAGATTCATTTCGCCATTGATAGTGTTGCAATAGAAATGCACAATTTGGAGTGCGAGGATGTGAACAGCTCCAAACCTCTGGGTTCATGGGTAATCTTGTAATTACGGCATAGCCTGAACGCAGCATAAACTTGTTTTGGTTCAGGAGGAACTGTAAAAGGTGTCTGCTGTTTGTTTGCGGCGCTCTGTGACTGTCTGTGCGAGCATGGTTGCATGGAGGTATGCAAATACATACGCTGACAGGCAGGTAGGACATCCAATCATTGCATTCGGACTGAATTATTGGACGAATATTCCACAGAAGATATATGTACATGTTTTACTATTCAGATCACTTCTATTATTGATTGCTATGAGGATTTGAAGAGAGTTTAACCAGTATAACAAAAAGTGTTTATTAAAATCATTGCCTACCCTACCTTTAAAGGATAAAATTGTTGTCTGCAGGGGGACTTTAAAATATATTAAAATAGAATACATATTTTAAATTTAAATAATATTTCACAATATTAGAGTTTTTGCTGTTTTATCAATCAAACAAATGCAGCCTTGCAAAACATAAAAGACTTCTTTCAAAAACTTAACACAAATTTTGAATGGAAGTGTAACTCCTAAGTTATTCAAACACATTTCGACAGTTTCTGACAATTGCGGTCATGCTTTTGCTAAAATCAACACTAAAACTCTTCACCTCTAGATAATTTGACACATGAGTGTTTACATGTGAAAACAGAGTGTGAAGGTGCAAATGTGACCCCTCTGAGTGTGTTGAAACAGTCTGGCTCTGCTGTCACTTCTTTGGTTTATCAAAACAAGCGGACTTTTTCATGGCACCGCGGGACATGAAAGTGAGCCAACCGCTCTTCGCTAAAACAAACAGATCACTGTTGCTATAGCCAACAGCTCCCCAACAGGAAAATATAATCCACAATGTTCAAATGGGTATTGGGAAAGCAAAAAGCAGCAAAAATAATGCTAATCCAAAAATGTCACTGAATATTATTCTTCGAAAGCCTGAGGTGATCATCCATGTAGTAAGATCAAATTCTTCATTACATAACCAAATCAGTTCAGCTTTCAAACCAGACCATATCTGTTGAAAAGTACAAGGAATGTTGATCAAGTGACTGGATTTACTGAAAGATTGCTAATACTACTGCAACAAAAGAAAACACAAGCATATCTTAGATTTTTTTATTTGTCTTGATAACCTCAGAAGTTTACCTAGAATATTTAAATTGCTTACAAATGAGTCTTGTTAAAAGGACGAGCACTCGGATGAAGTCTTATTAAATATAAGTTCTTCCTTATTGTTGATGTTTTAGGTTATTTAGATTGCTATGTTAAAGCTTGCAATGAGCCATCCCTTTAAGGGATGGTGAGGTTATATAATGTGCTTACCCAGTCAGTCACTTCATCAAAAGTCTTTGGTGGCACATAGAGGGGTCATTTTTGTGCAACAGACATAAACATGATGACTAATTGCTGCTGCAACCAAGCTAATCTTACATTGTTGGCCTCCGCTCAACTGGACAATATCCAAAGGGTGTTGCGGAACATACATAAGCTGAAATTGAGACCGGTTAAAATGGTTACTTCACTGCTGTACATTTATAGATAACTTATTTATCTGCTAGTTAACATTAACCTGATAAAGTGACACATTAAATCTACGTTGCACCTCTCATTTTTCTCAAAAGGTACTAAACAGCTTGAAAAGGCAATATCCACTTCAAATATATACTTTTTTTTAAAAAGAAAAATGTCAAACTTTGATTCGGCATGGATACACTAAATTGATCAAAAGTGACTGTAAAGTAGTGTTGTCAAAAAACTCGGTACTTCGGTAGCAAGTCGGTACTAAAAAAATTAAACGGTTACGGTCCCAGCTTTTCTAGGTACTGAGTACCGGGTTAATCCGGTTCTTGATGCGCTGTCGGAAAGATGCAGAGGTGCGTACTCTTCATAAAAACACTCTGAGACACGGCGACCGGCGCTGCTAATGCGGTGGCTCTGAATCCACTTGTTGACAAGAAAGGAGGAAAGAGCCACATATGGAAGTATTTTGAATCAATGTCACGTTGCCATAAAGGGCCGTTCACACGTTTATATAGCGCGTTTTTTGCGCGTGCAAATTTCAAATGTAGGCGCGCGGCAAGTGCGCTCATAATAGAAGAGACGTGCGAGCTCGTCTTTCCAGGCTCGCCGCTGTTCATGGTTGCATAGCGGAGACACGGGAAAGCAAGCGCTTGTGGAAAGGAGAAAGCGGTGCGATGCGCTCTCCATGATGACGAGGAAGTATCAGAATTAATTGATTTCTAGCCCTTGCATTAGAAATCAGCTACAGGGTTCTCAAGCTTTGAAGACAGGCAAGAGTGACATTTTTGGATTAAATAAAAGTACAGTTAAGTCAAATAAAACATGTTTTATCTCCTGTATAGTTTGGTAACACTACAATAAGACACCATTCATTAATATTACTTAATGCAACATCAACACATTGAGTGAACAATATATTTTTACAACATTAATTAATGTTTGTGAATGTTATTTAATACAAACACTTGATTGTTCATGTTTGTTCACTTCATTCATTGTGCTTTAAATAATGTTAACAGATAAAACTTTTGATTTTAAAAATATATTAGTACATTTTTAAGTTAACCCCATGGAGAATAATTGCTACAGTATATAACTGTTGTTTATTGTTAGGTAATTTTATCTAATGTTATCTAACAAATAGAATCAATCTTATTGTAAATTGTTTTTAATACTACAGTTTCCATCTTTGTAACCGTGATACTTTAATATGTGTAAATTTAATCTAAATTAAGCTTTGGTACCGAAATTGGTACCGAGAACCGTGGATTTTCACTGGTATTGGTACCGAATACTGATATTTTGGTACCGTGACAACACTACTGTAAAGACATTTATTAAAAAAAAAAAATTATATAAAAGATTTCTATTTCAAATAAATGCTTATCTTTTGAACATGCTCTTCATCAAAGAATCCTGAAAAATCTGGTTCCACAAAAATATTAAGCAGCAGTGATAAAAAGTGATAAAGAACGTCTAGGTCTTGTCTCAGCTGGCATGAACCTGGTTATGACACACATATAGAAAAAATCTTCGAAGTAATTTTTAAACCAATTTGTCTGACTTTCCTAAACATTACGGCCATTACACCCAACACTGAGTGTGAGGAATAAAGCTGTGCTTTTACACTAGATAGTCAATATTTAATCTCAGCAAAATTTTATTTCACGGCAAAGTGAAATGAAATGGTGAAAAAACAGACTGAATGGGTGTGTGTAGCATAAAAAAAAAATTCTTACAATTCAATAAAAAAAAAATGTTATACAATTTAAATGTAAAAATGTAGTCCATCATCACTAGTGATACTGTAGGTACCTGTATGTATAAAAACACTGTGGATGTTTTTGTTCAGCGAGTTTGTTATCTTATCAGGGTTTCTGCATTATAATACAATTGAATATCTCTGTTACATAATACAAGTGCCATGGCACCTTTGAGATTGTGATTGATAAGAACCAAGGTCTTGTGTGGTGTACTAGATTTTCTATTGAAGGGACTCCCTGCTATCTCTCCATCTAAAAGGTCAGAATACACTGCAAAGGACACAGCAAGGAAGGAGATGCAAGAGAAAAAGAGAATGCTGCTTTTGTGCTTTATCTTATTTAGATGGCTGAGGATTCCCGGAACTGGTCTATATTAACTTAAACATACAAAGGGGATGAGGAAGAGCATTCTGAGGTCGAGTGTTACCAGGTGATTCACAGATGAGTCATCTAATGTCCTGTTAGCAATTCAACTGAATGGTGTTACGACAGATATTAACTGAAAACAGGCCATCCATGATACACACTACTTCCTGCATGAAAACATCTTGCTCCTCATCGACATGAGCTTGTGCAAAGAGTGAGTGTGTTTATATTATATATATATGCTGGACATGTGCATATAGTGTCCACGCACCTGTACGGCGTGTGAGGGTCCTGGGTGGATGTGTAGCCCGGGAGATGTGTAGTGGGGGAGTGGTGCTCGGCTCAGCGTGGCTGGAGGGGTGAAACCAACCGTGTGACTAGCGTAAGACAAACCTGGAATGAAAAAACACCATCTGCGAATCAGTTTTAGTGACGTCCTTTATACAGTTGTTCTTTTTGTCACATCTATGTAATGTGCCAATATATACAAAAAACTATGAAACCTGGCCCACCACACAGACAGTCTACAGAACAAATATAAATAGCTCTTGCAGGTCACTCCTCTGGGATCATGGGAAAATGTATAAATAACTGGACTTCTTTTTCAACGGAACCTAATGAAAGAAGACTATAAACCAGTCTTTCTCAGCAATAGAATATAAAAAAAAAGGCTTTCACGCCTTCAAATGTGCACTGTTATACTTTTCATTAGGGGTGCTCCGATCAGGATTTTTGGGGCCGATCACCGATTACTGGAAGCTGTATCACCCGATACCGATCACCGATTACAGGGTCTATTTGAAGCCTTCTATTTATCATGTAGCATTATTATTAAACTATATTTAACAACAATGTACATTAAGTATTACATTTAAGAGAAGACAATGTATCATGAATTTACACCTGTGTATTTATCAGACATGAAAACGGG